>OX637468.1:54492241-55709741 GCA_951799995.1 Trifolium subterraneum | reverse complement strand
AAGGCGGAGTTTTATTGGGAGATAGTTTTTCCCTGCTTCTCATTATTCGATGCTTGTGGTAGTTTCTAGATGATTTTCTTCACGGTGTTGGTATTGGGAGAGTGTCGTTTGAATGGGGATTTACCATGTATTTCTGATCCCTCTGTGATTCTGATTTGCTTGAGCAAGTATCTTTAAAATTTCTGGCGCCCTTTTCTGAGGCAACTAGAGACCCTTGATTCTTTTTCTTTAGATTTGGTTTGTTGGTTTGAACTGCCTTTTAGTTGATTTCAATATGGCGTTTTTACCATTTCCCAAGATATGTTTGATTCTCAATTTTCTTCTTCTAATTTTCCTTGTGATCCCTTGGATTGGTTTGAAAGTGGATCCACTTGTTGGATTTAATCCCTTGATTTTCTGATCTCTTTGGCCGATTTCTAACTTATGTTAGCATTTTGGGTAGTTGTTCAGTTGAGCTTTCTTTGGCATTTATTGGGATGATGTTTACCATTATTTCCTCAGCTATATAAATAAGAATTTTTAGGGCTTCTCATTTCATTCCTCATTTTACTAAGTTTTTCTCGTATGGTTTACCTCTTCTTCTTCCCTTTCTAGGTTTTTCTTGAGTTTTGTCTGGTGGTGGTTGTTCGTTATCAGCCAACTATATCATCCCTGCTTCCCTTTGAGTTTGGTGTCGAGGGTGATATGTCGATTGACAGAGGATGGTAGTATTTTCTCGGTGTTGATATTATCGAATGAAGACGGATTGACGGATTTTCCTCCCTTATTGCCTACGCGTTACTGGCAATGGTGATGACTTCCCCATTTACTACCTTCACAAATTGGTTTGTCTACCCGGACACGTTGTGTCTTTGGTGGACCTAGCTGTGAAGTTAGGGATTTATTTCCAGGGTTGGGTGTCGTCCTCTTTTTCCATGGCTCTGGGCTGCATGGTTGTTTCTTCGTCTTTTTGTAATTTCTTCCATTTATAGTCTCTTACTTCCAATGGCAACCCTTTGGTAGTTTTTTATGGAGTCAGAGATGGTTGGATGGTGGAGAATTACTTTGCGACTTGCAAAGTAATTCCTTTCTTAAAGGGTTGTTTGCTTACCGAGAGGAAAGGTGGACTTATCTTCCTTTTGGTTTTTCGTATCCTTTCCTTATAGCTTGTTGTCCTTGGGGTCTCAAGTGTAGGGTTTCGGTTATATGCTTGTATCCTACTCTTTATAAGGTTTTATACTCTGTAGGTTTGTAGGTTTTTATGATTCCTTCTTCGGAAGTTTAATGTAATATTCTTGTAATACGCATTCAAGGCTTTGAATGAATAAATATATTGATTTTTTTATTTGGCTTTTATTTTGGTTTGTATGATAGACGTTTTCTTTTCCGTGGTATAGTTTTGGTATTTGTAATGTTTGGTTTTATATGTTGTTTGCATTGATATTTTGCTTCTATAGGGTATTCGAAACTTTTTAAGGTTTGTGTAACCTTTTGTGACAGTTTTCCTGTAGTTTCACAACATAACTGTCATCCATTTATGGCAGTTTCGTTGTTTGGCTTAATTGACGGAGGGAATAAGTTTTGTTTTCCTTATTGACGAGGCTTTCTGAATTCGTAAGGGATAGGATGTACTTCTATTTTATGTTGAGAACGGAATTCAGTAAATCCCCACGATGTTATTTTCTAGTAGTGCATTTGGTTTGGTGTAACTGGAAATTTGTTATTCCTTTCTTGTTGTGTTGTATAGGAAGGTAGGGGGAATCCTTATTGTGGTTTTAGTTTGTGACCTTAGTTAGGGATTCCTTGTTGTTTTCCTTTATGTAGTAGTTTATTCCAGAGTGTTGACCGTGAGGGTGGTGTATCACTCTCAAATTTTACTTGTAGGTTCCAGACTTGTAACTACGGCGTGTTTATCTTAGGTTGTAGTTTTGCACAGATTCTGAAATTATGTTTAGGATGAGTTTAGTCTAGATTGTATTTTTTATGTTCTTCTTCGTAGTGTGTTATCTCTTTTGCAGAGTGCCTTGTCTGTTGTGGCTGGACGTTTGTGCTTTAACTCTTTGTATAGTGCTTTGCGTGTCCTAGCTTTAGTCTTTGGGATGTCCTGGGAAACTACTCGGCCAAGGATGCTTCCCTTACCTTCCCCTAAGGTATTCGCTAGGTTCGAGGCAAAATCCGCGGACGATTACACCACTCCGCTCTCGCAGTGGCTAGTTGGGAGGGGGACCTATCGCTTATGGCTTGTGTTTCCACTATTTTAGGTAGGATTTCGTCAATTTTCAAGCTCTGCTCCGCCTAGAGGTTTAGTGGCTAGTGTGTTGCTCTTGTACGGGTTTGTTGTTAATTGCATTTTAATTTCTTTTTAGAGTATCTTCGATTTGTAACCGTCATTGGTCTTCCCAATGAGTTTGTTTAGTGGTTTTTACGTGTTACCGTCATTGTTCTTCCCAATGGGTTTTAGCGTTTCTTTCTTTATTTTTGTTGTTCTGTTCTTGATACACATGTGTGTTTTCCTGTCTTTGGGACACAAGTAGATTTGAAACACATTCTTATATTTTCAAATACATATGACATTGATGTGTTTGGTTAGATAATGAGTGGCGAAATGTTGCCTTGTAATATGAGAAATTGAAAGATTGAAATGTAAAACTTGAACTTGAATAAAGTTTTTGTAATTCTTATCCGCGGTATTCTGATCTTTGCTTTGCTTTGTTGTCTTTCCACGACGGTTTTCTGCATGCTTTTGTGGCATTTGTTTGCTCCGGTCATATCTGATTCAATGGTGACTACTCCTTCTTTCTCGTTGTGATACTTCATCTTCAAGTGCACCATGGATGGAACTGCTCCAAGTGCTACCAGGGTTGGGCATCCCATGATGCAGTTGTATACTGACTCACACGGAGTTACGAGGAATTGTACCTCGATTGTCTTCCTTGAGTCCTTGATCCCTTTGTTCTCAAAGGTAACTGGTAGGTTGATCAGGCCCTAGGGGCGTATAGTGGATCCGTTGAATCCTTGCAGGTTTGTCCCCTCATAGGGGCAGAGGTCTTATTTTCTTAATCCTAGATTTTTCAAAAGCCCATGGTACATTACGTCGCACGAGTTTCATTGGTTTATTAATATCCTTAAGTGGTCGTGATGGGCCATGGTTGCTATGACAGTTGGTGGAAATATTTTATTTGGTTCCTCCGGGGTACTCGTCATCGTTGAAGCCTAAAATGGGTCTTTCGTTCTCTTTGGAGGACGATGTTCCCGTCCTTACTGAGCAAATTTCAGCGATTCTTCTCTTCGTGGTACCTCTAGATATTCCTTTGGGGCTCGACGGTCCTTTTGTGATAGAAGCCGTCCTCAGACCTTTTGCCTTGTCTTCCTTGCTGCTTCCTTCATCCGTTGTCGTTCTGATTGCGAGTTTGTTTGGTCCTCCCATTATAGCTGTCATGAATGGTCTCTTGTATGGGTCTCTCTCCTCCTCGTTGTTGTTCGCTTCTTTATCTCTGGTTTCCTCAATTCTTTTACTAGGAGATAGTTCTCTCCTTGGTGAACGCTTCCTTTTGGGGGATTGACTTCTCCTCAGATTTCTTCTGGAGGAATCATATTTTCTTTTTTTTCGTAACCTTTGTGGCTCTCCTCTCTGGTATAATTGTTCAACTTTCCCTGTTTTATTAGGTCATCAATTGCGTCTTTCAATTGGATGCATTCTTCAATGTTGTATCCTACGCTTCAGTGGAATCTGCAAAATTTACTTTTGTCTGTCCTAGCGTTTGCTTTTATTTCTTTAGAAGGATGGATGTCGGCGTCAACGAATTCAACATTGACACACTCTTGGAGTATCTTCTCCCTTGGTGCGTTTAGAGGAGTGTACTCAGAGTAACTCCCCTTGGAATGAACTGGTTGATCTTTAATCGGGTACATATTAACTGTTGTGAAAAGACCACCATTTTTCCAAAATCCGAGGGAAGTTTGCTTTTGATGAGTGGGAAAGAAGTAAGAGAATCTTTCGATGAGTATTGTTTTTACACATCGAACGCGTTTTCAACTTCGCAGCTAGTTCAAAAAAATAAACTTGGCCACGGTGGCATATAAAAATAGAATTTATGTACTTTTTTTTTGCATAGAGTACTATCAAAATACATAGAGCGAGTCTACAAAATATCGTAGCATTCTGATTTGTCAGTTCCATTTTCATTGTTTTTACACAACGAACGCGTTTTCAACTTCGTGACTAGTTCAAAAAAATAAAGCTTGGCCACGGCGGCATATAGGAATAGAATTTATGCACTTTTTTTTGCATAGAGTACTATTAAAATACATAGAGCTGGTCTACAAAATATCGTAGCATTCCAACTTGCCGGTTCCATTTTCATTGATTTTACTCAATTAACGCGTTTTCAACTTCGCGACTAGTTCAAAAAAATAAAACTTGGCCATGGTGGAATATAGGAATAGAATTTATGCACTTTTTTTGCATATAGTACTATCAAAATACATAGAGTGGGTCTACAAAATATCGTAGCATTCCGACTTGCCGGTTTCATTTTCATTGTTTTTACATAAGGAACGCGTTTTCAACTTCGCGACTAGTTCAAAAAACAAACTTGGCCACGGCGGCATATAGAAATAGAATTTATGCACTTTTTTTGCATATAGTACTATTATAATACATAGATCGAGTCTACAAAATATCGTAGCATTCCAACTTGCCGATTCCATTTTCAATGTTTTTACCCAACAAACGCGTTTTCAACTTCGCGACTAGTTCAAAAAAATAAAACTAGGCCACGGCGGCTTATAGGAATAGAATTTGTGCACTTTTTTTTCAATAGAGTACTATTAAAATACATAGAGTGGGTCTACAAAATATCGTAGCATTCCAACTTCCCGATTCCATTTTCATTGATTTTACTCAATGAACGCGTTTTCAACTTCGAGACTAGTTCAAAAAAATAAAACTTGGCCACGGCGGCATAGAGGAATAGAATTTATGCACTTTTTTTGCATAGAGTACAATTAAAATATGTAGAGCGATTCTACAAAATATCGTAGCATTCCGACTTGCCGGTTCCATTTTCATTGTTTTTAAATAAGGAACGCGTTTTCAACTTCGCGACTAGTTCAAACAAAAAACACTTGGCCACGGCGGCATATAGGAATACAATTTATGCACTTTTTTTTTGCATAGAGTACTATTAAAATACGTAGTGCGGGTCTTAAAAATATCGTAGCATTCCAACTTGCTGATTCCATTTTCATTGTTTTTACTCAACGAACGCGTTTTCAACTTAACGACTAGTTCAAAAAAATAAAACTTGGCCGCGGCGGCATATAGAAATAGAATTTATGCACTTTTTTTTTGCATAGAGTACTGAAGGAAAACGTATACCATATTATCAAAGATAAAACGCAGCGGATTTAAAAATTCGATTTTCCTTCAATGGATCCATGTGAATGTTCATGATCAGGGATAGATTGTTACCTTTGAATTACCGTTCCTTCGCTTTCTTTTCGATCACGAGCACCGCACTTTGAAGAACCGTTCCTTTGCTTTCTTTTCGATCACGAATAACGCAATTGCAGCACCTCCACTTAGTCCACACGAACAGGAACCTCCAATCCTTCAGTGCTAGATGTTCTTGGATGAAGGTTGAGGGAATTTGTGTGGTTTAGGGTTTAGAGAAATTCAGAATTTCTCAAGTACGAATTAGGGTTTTCAAAAGTGTATGAAACTGAACTTCATAAGGCTCTATTTATAGAGTTTCTTATGTGGTCTTCAGTTCACACGAATTTGGACTTCTCAAGCCCAATATTCGTTTTTCACTAATTGCACCCCCCACAATATGTCTCACTTATTTTTCCCGTTTTAACTGTCCTTATGTGTGTGACCCTGTAGGTTCTTATGACGTTGGTAATAATATTAATCTTAATATTATAAACAGTGAGCGGTATCTAGCAACACATCACTGTTACCCAAGTCACAAGAATGTCATGTGATCTGACTAACCTTTCTGTGATAAATATCTTGTGCATAATTACCCTTTTGTCCTCATGTCTATCTTGAACACAAGGCATAGTATGTCATCCTTGTCTAGTTCAATATTGGGCCCATAGACATATCTCCCGTTATGTAGGAGGGACAAATTCCATCTAGGTCACTCATGTCCCTCAGCATGATTTGTGGGATACCCATCAACCAACTTTATAGTTATCCAGTTACGGATAACGTTTGAATGGCAACAAGGTATTACACTCCTACATCTAGGGTACACAGTGGTTTCAGGTCGAAGGGTGGAATACAACTTTTATCACTATGAGAATAACTTATGACATTTCATAACATTCTATGTAGTATTCTCATGGTGGGTCAATCCGATATAAAGTTACCCTTAACATTTATATCTATGTGAAGACTTGATAACTCATTATCTATGATCAGTTATACGTGATCATCAGTCTACCAACATAATAGTCTCTATGCTTTAATGTTATCCCATTTCACAATAAAGCTTGACTACGGATACGTTTAAGAATAGTGTTCTTATATTTAATGGATTCTCACGTTTAAGTCATACTTAACGTTCCATTAACGAATTAACTATTCTAGGGACTTTATTATTTTAACATATAAACATAATAAATTATTCAATACATTAATTGGCCTCTAGGGCTTACACCAACAAGTACTATCAAAATACATAGAGATGGTCAACAAAATATCGTAGCATTCCGACTTGCCAGTTCCATCTTCATTGTTTTTACATAAGGAACGCGTTTTTAACTTCGCGACTAGTTCAAACAAAAAACACTTGGCCACGGTGGCATATAGGAATAGAATTTATGCACTTTTTTTTGCATAGAGTACTATTAAAATACATAGAGAGGGTCTTCAAAATATCTAGCATTCCAACTTGACGATTCCATTTTCATTGTTTTTACTCAACGAACGCGTTTTCAACTTCATGACTAGTTCAAAAAAATAAAACTTGGCCGCGGCGGCATATAGAAATAGAATTTATGCACTTGTTTTTTGCATAGATTACTAAATAAATACATAGAGCGGGTCTACAAAATATCATAGCATTCCAACTTACCGATTCCATTTTCATTGTTTTTACACATCGAACGCGTTTTCAACTTCGCAGCTACTTCAAAAAAAATAAAACTTGCCCTCCGCAACATATAGAAATAGAATTTATGCACTTTTTTTTGCATAGAGTACTATCAAAATATATAGAGCGGGTCTACAAAATATCGTAGCATTCCTACTTGCCGATTCTATTTTCATTGTTTTTACACATCGAACGCGTTTTCAACTTCGCAACTAGTTCAAAAAAATAAACTTGGCCATGGTGGCATATAGAAATAGAATTTATGCACTTTTTTTTGCATAGAGTACTATTAAAATACATAGAGCGGATCTTCAAAATATCTAGCATTCCAACTTGCCGATTCCATTTTCATTGTTTTTACTCAACGAACGCGTTTTCAACTTCATGACTAGTTCAAAAAAATAAAACTTGGCCGCGGCGGCATATAGAAATAGAATTTATGCACTTTTTTTTTGCATAGATTACTAAATAAATACATAGAGCGGGTCTACAAAATATCATAGCATTCCAACTTACCGATTCCATTTTCATTGTTTTTACACATCGAACGCGTTTTCAACTTCGCAGCTACTTCAAAAAAAATAAACTTGCCCTCGGCAACATATAGAAATAGAATTTATGCACTTTTTTTTGCATAGAGTACTATCAAAATATATAGAGCGGGTCTACAAAATATCGTAGCATTCCTACTTGCCGATTCTATTTTCATTGTTATTACACATCGAACGCGTTTTCAACTTCGCAACTAGTTCAAAAAAATAAACTTGGCCATGGTGGCATATAGAAATAGAATTTATGCACTTTTTTTTTGCATAGAGTACTATCAAATTACATAGAGCAAGTCTACAAAAATCGTAGCATTCCAATTTGCCGGTTCCATTTTCATTGTTTTTACACAACGAACGTGTTTTCAACTTCGCGACTAGTTCAAAAAAAAAGTAAAACTTGGCCACGGCAGCATATAGGAATAGAATTTATGCACTTTTTTTGCATATAATACTATTAAAATACATAGCGCAGGTCTACAAAATATCGTAGCATTCCAACTTGCCGATTTCATTTTCATTGATTTCACACATCAAACGTGTTTTCAACTTCGCGACTAGTTAAAAAAAAAATAACTTGGCCACGGCGGCATATAGGAATAGAATTTATGCACTTTTATTTTGCATAGAGTGTTGGAACAAAATGAGTTTTAATTATAAAACACCCTAAGTTTTGATGATAACAATGTATTAAATGGACAATTGGTATTACTAATGAATGATCTAGTGTGCAGGAACAAAGTAAAAATATCATCCACGTAGATCATCATTTGAGCATTTGAAGGACACAGTCTGAAGTGTTAAGGCTCTGAAAAGCTAGAAGCTTCAGAGCCTCTGAAGAAGTCCTCAGAGGCCAAAGAAAGAAACACAGCCTGAAGCTTGCGTACATCTTCAGAAGATCAAAGATATGGTATCATCATATTCTGAAGAACACTCTCTGAAGGAAGACAGCTCATAACTAACGCAATAGTACAATGGTCTTGTCAAATAGTACAACCGTCTTGTCAACAAAAAGAAGAGTGTACAACCAACGGTTCTTTTCTCAACGTCTTTATACCTAGAGTATAAATAGAAGACATCCTGATAGAGAGAAGACTACTGGAAGATCATCTGAACTCAGAAAGATTCAAATTGTATTCAAGCTGTAAATTGTTGTCATTCTTTCTAGTGTAATCTTCTAAGTAAAATATCTTTTGATATTGTAGACTCTGAACTTAGTGTTTAGAGGGTCTTGCTTAGAACTTTCAGTCCTACTTAATCTGTGTATTAAGTTAGTTTGTAAAGTATCTCTGTCTTGTGTGACTTAGAGCAGGAAGTCTTAAGTCTTGTGTGACTTGAGCAAGGAAGTCTTAAGTCTTGTGTGACTTGAGCAAGGAAGTCTTACGTTGTTTTCCACTCATCACCTTCTTTCATGCGGATTTGGTAATATCCACTTTTCAAATCTATTTCAGAAAACAAACATGAACCATACAACTCATCAAGCATATCATCCAATCTAGGGATAGGATATCTATACTTTACCGTGATTTTGTTTATGGCTCGATAGTCAGTACACATTCTCCATGTCCCGTCTTTCTTTGGAACCAAGATCACAGGAACTGAACATGGACTGAGACTCTCCTTCACGAATCCCATTTGTAAGAACGCATCAACTTGTCTTTGGATTTCCTTTGCTTCTTCGGGACTGGATCTATAGGCTGACCTATTTGGAAGTGAAGCGCCAGGAAGGAAGTCAATTTGATGCTCAATACCTCTTAATGGAGGTAACCCGTCGGGTACTTCTTTTGGGAAAATATCATCAAAATCCTGTAACAATGCAACAACTTTACAAGACAAGGAAGAATTAAAGTCATTAGTAAAATAAACATCCTTGTACGTGAGTACAAGTAGCTTCTCTCTAGATTTCAAAGAACGCGTTTATTTTCATCATTGCCGGTTCCATTTTCATTGTTTTCAACTCCGCGACTAGTTCAAAAAAATAAAACATGGCCACGGCGGCATATAGGAATAGAACTTATGCACTTTTTTTGCATAAAGTACTATTAAAATACGTAGAGCGGGTCTACAAAATATCGTAGCATTTCAACTTGCCGATTCCATTTTCATTGTTTTTACTCAACGAACGCGTTTTCAACTTCGCGACTAGTTCAAAAATATAAAACTAGGCCGCGGCGGCATATAGGAATAGAATTTATGCATTTTTTTTTTGCATAGAGTACTATCAAAATACATAGAGCGGGTCTATAAAATATCGTAGCATTCCGACTTGCCGATTCCACTTTCATTGTTTTTACACATCGAACGCGGTTTCAACTTCGCAGCTAATTAAAAAAAATAAACTTGGCCACGGTGGCATATAGAAATAGAATTTATGCCCTTTTTTTTTCATAGAGTACTATCAAAATACATAGAGCTAGTCTACAAAATATCGTAGCATTTCAACTTGCCGATTCCATTTTCATTGTTTTTACTCAACGAACGCATTTTGAACTTCGCGACTAGTTCAAAAAAATAAAACTAGGCCACGGCGGCATATAGGAATAGAATTTATGCACTTTTTTTTTTCATAGAGTACTATTAAAATATATAGAGCGGGTCTACAAAATATCGTAGCATTCCAACTTGCCGATTCCATTTTCATTGATTTTACTCAACGAACACGTTTTCAAATTCGCGACTAGTTCAAAAAAATAAAACTTGGCCGCGGCGGCATATAGAAATAGAATTTATGCACTTTTTTTTGCATAGAGTACTATCAAAATACATAGAGCGGATCAACAAAATATCGTAGCATTCCGACTTGCCGGTTCCATTTTCATTGTTTTTACAGAACGAACACGTTTTCAACTTCGCAACTATTTCAAAAAAATAAAACTTGGCCACGGCGGCATATAGGAATAGAATTTATGCACTCTTTTGCATAGAGTACTATTAAAATACGTAGAGCGGGTCTACAAAATATCATAGCATTCCAACTTGCCGATTCCATTTTCATTGTTTTTACTCAACAAACGCGTTTTCAACTTCGCGACTAGTTCAAGAAAATAAAACTAGTCCGCAGAGGCATATAGAAATAGAATTTATGCACTTTTTTTGCATATAGTACTATCAAAATACATAGAGCGGGTCTACAAAATATCGTAGCATTCCGACTTGCCGATTCCATTTTCATTGTTTTTACACATCGAATGCGTTTTCAATTTCGCAGCTAGTTCAAAAAAAAAAAACTTGGCCACGGTGGCATATAGAAATAGAATTTATGCATTTTTTTTTTTTTGCATAGAGTACTATCAAAATAGATAGAGTGAGTCTACAAAATATCGTAGCATTCCGATTTGCCGGTTACATTTTCATTGTTTTTACACAACGAACGCCTTCTCAATAAGTATGTGTAACTATGCAATTCATCTGTCTAAGTAGCACCTTTATATTTTGAAGTGGAAGAAATATTCACAAGAAAGGGGGGTTTGAATTGTGACCCTTTTAAAATTTAATCTTGCACTCTACAAAATAGATCTCAAGTGTTTACTTGGATAAATGTTAGTGAATTATAGAACAGATTGTTCTGAGAATGTTCTCTACTATATACCAGATTGTTAGTTATATCAAGTATTCAAAATATAGTGCAGACTGGAGAACGTTCTCCCAACACTCTCTGACCGTAAATATAAACGATAACTTCTAATTTGTGTGATCTGTGTATGCATAAATTAAATAATAGTAAATGGAAGAGAAGGTACACAAACAATTTATTCTGGTTCACCCAAAATCTTGGGCTAGTCCAGTCCCCACGCGCCTGTGAGATTGTCCACTAAGAGATGTTAATGATCTCAAGTTACACTTCCTTTTAATCTAGATCCAAGACCAAAATTTCTTCCAAGCCCTACAAGCTTGATCTACCTAAGTCTTACTAACTTTGAAGGTGTCACTCAATTAGTAGTTACGTACTAACTTGAGCCAAGATTACAACAATCAAGGAATTGTATCAAAGCCTATTCACTCAAGACAAAATTGAGAAGCTTTGAAGAAGATAAACTCTCAGTTCACTCAAAGGATATATTCTAATCCTAGATTTTGATATTACAGATCTGAATGAGAGAGGTAAAATAAAGAGACAAAGATGCAACCACTTAAAACGTGGGTTATGTGAAAAGTGGTCTCTTGATATATTTGCTTGTAGAAACTCAAAGGGTTGTTTGAGAAGCAAATAGAAAACACTCAGTAAACTCAGAGGTATGATGAGAATGAAGATCTTGAGTGTGAGTGATGAACGAAGAGTTCCATGACTTGTAGAGAAAAACAAGTGATTGATGATTTGTAGCTTGAACTCTTGCTCTTCAAAGTTGCCAAAGACCTCTATTTATAGTTGAAGCTTGATCTGGGAGTCTTGGCCATGAAGTATATCAGTTTGAATCAGAAACTAGTTGTTATAACACTTTAAATGACAGCTCATGACTGTTGTTGAAGGATAAGTATACTGTCAGAACGTTCTGAGAGTGTTCTCCAAAGTTTCTTCAGCTTTCTTTAACAAGAGGAGCGTATGATGAGCTTGCAATGAGCTGTAGATGGTCATTTCTTGCTTTTTCACCAAGTATATCCGTTGAGGTTTGAAACCAACGGCTAGTTGCTTTGCATTTGACAGCTCATGAGCTTTTGTGAAGAAACTTTATCTTTCTAGTTGGTCTGAGAGCGCTCTCCAGAAGTTCTTCAGCTTTCTTTAACAAAGAAGTACAAACAATGTGCTTGAAATGAGCTGTAGATAGTTGTCTGATGCTTAGTCACCAAGTATATCCGTTGTGCAACTTTTTAGTACGTTTTAAACAGTTGTGAGTGAGCTATCATCTTTTCAAACAAGTACAACCACTTTTAGCATTGCTCTGAGAGCGTTCTCCAGGAACTGGGTGTGAATGAACATATTTCTTTTGGTGTGGAGAAACTGAAGCAAGCAAGAGCCAGCTGTAGTGGATAAGATCAGCAGCTGTAGATTGTACTTGATGTCTCAAAAAGTACTTTTGCAAGTGATAAGTGCCAAAAAGTAGTTAAAATGTATATCAAATTTAGGCACTTATTAACTTTGTTTGTAAGATAATTCATGTTAGAACTCCTTTTTATGTAAATATTTATTTTATTAGTAATTTAAGTCAATTTCATGTATATTACACAATCCTAATTATTTTTTGGACAGGTGCTATGCTGAAAAGTGCATTTAGAGCAAAGAAACAAAATTTGAAGATTCACTAGCTCGCTCAGCGAGCGGCAGCGAGAGGTAGCGAACCATGGGCAGAACAAAACAGAAGGTCTGGCGTTCCTGGCGACAGCTAGCGAGCAGCTCGCCATTGAGCTCGCCCAGCGACCATTGGCGAGGAGGGAGTTTTTCTTTGTGTCAGTGGCCACGTGTCAGCAAACCCACCTGTGAAGCAAGGTTTGGTCGCTAAGCGAGATGTAGCTCGCTCAGCGACCTTGTAATTTCATAACTAATATAAATAGATCTCAGAAACAGATTTTGGGGGTGAATCATTTTTGGAGGAGAACATAACAGAGAAAAAATACGAATTTTAGGGTTCTAAGAGGATTGGAAGGTGGATTTCTCAACTTGAGACATCAAGTGTTGATGTTCATTCATTCTTCTTCTTCTCTTCATCTTTGTAAGCTCTCCATGGCCATGTGTGGCTAATTTTCTCTTATTGTTGGGATTAGATGTAACCTCTTTATGACTATGTATTCATTTTGATCATTATATATATATGTTTTAGATTATCCATTAATATGAGTGATTTCCTTTGAGCTTCATGTTTATTTAATGATTTGAATAGATTTAGACATATATTGTTTGAATCAAAGAACCAAGGATAATCACTTGTTGAATACTAAACTCTAGATATAGATTAAGGATTCAATATTCACTTAAAGTGTCGAAACTTAATGCTATTGTATTGATTGACGATCCGAGACATCGGAGGTTAATAGGTATAATAGATTTCTCGGTGTTATCTGGATACGGAAACATCCGATTAGCGATACGTGAAAATATTAATTGATATCTGAAATGTATGTATGTTGATTAGAAGAATGCATAGAAATGAATTGGTGAAATCTAATCCCGGCAATCTATTCTCTGCTATTAAACATCATATTTATCGCACTCTTTATGTTCACAAGTTTTTATAAACAAACAATCTTGAAACCCTTACTTAAAATCATGGTTATTGTTGAACGGCTATTAATATCGCACTAGTCCCTATGGAAACGATAATTCACATACTTACTTTTGTACTTTAACAGCAAGTACAATGCCTATTGGAGAAGGTGAGACCACATTGGAGATTGTTCTTTCTTTATTCATTTGCAAGTACACTCTAACTCATAGATACTGATGTGGTGTCTATTTCTCAATGATCCAAGTGCCATGTGTGAGAATGTATCTTTGTGTCATTTGGTTATTTGCACATGTTTGATCCTTGAACTTGGCAAATAAGGCAATTTCTCTATTCATGACAAATATTCATTGCCTAAAATGTTCTTCAATAACTATAGAGATCTTGTGAGTTAAACCCAAGGAAAAAGTGATTTTTTGTCTTGTCCAGAAATGACTTAAAATAAATAAGTGCTTTTGCTTTGACGTTTGTTCTTGAGGAGAATGAAGCACGCACTGGAGAATGTTCTTAGAACATTCTTGAAACAACATTCAAGATTTTCTCAAGGAGTGAGACACATGATCTTGATCAATCAACTTTGAGATCTTGTTGCAGCAAAACATCCCATAATTTCTCTTGATGTTTTCACACATTATTTCTTGTTCATTGAGTATCTTTAAGATTCATTAGTGGAGGCGTGAATTTATCCATAATGAGAATTACCCTTTAGGAGAATGATTAAAACTTGTATGCCTTGTGCATAAGGTCCTTTGAAAATTCATGGAAAATCATTCTCAACCTTTCTCATCTTTTGAAGATCCTTAGTGTATGCATCATTTTTTTTTTTGACGTTGATTGTAGTAGTAAATCCTCAAAGTATGTAACACAAAAACTCATTGTATGTTTGGTCACATAATATCAAACATATTCTTGTGTAGCTTGTGATGCAGGTTTTCCATCTTGATTTTTTGACTATGATCCTCAAATTCTTCCTTGATCATTAAATACTTGTTGTAAACCTTGTGGTGATGAGGAAGACTATAAACCATGTAGTCCACTTTCTTGCTTGAACCTTTAATGAATCCTCTTTATGATTCAAAACAATAGTCTTTAAATATCTTCATGAAGCTTGTGATGCTATTGTTGTAATATTGTGATGATACTCTGATTCTTTCATTGTTTGAGTATATAAAATGTATTGTTGATGTAAGTGGCCTTTAGCTCGTCCAGTTTTGTCATTATCTGTCTTTCAAAAAAAACTCAAGTGCAAACATCAGTAGATCACCATTCATAAAACTTAACATTTATTCCATAAGGTTTGTCGTCATTAAAACATATATCAAAACGGTTTTGACCTCAACATATTTTTCCATCTGTTTCTTAATGAAAGTAACCTTTTGTTTTCCATGATTTTTAAAATCTAACACTACCAAAACTGAGTATGTTTCTATCCAGAGATTTGTGTAATTTGGGTTATATAGACTACAAATTATCAGATTGTTTCTAACTCATTGAAGAAATAGAATTTGTTTGATATATCACCTATATGGATCCACTAACACGCTATATATAATTGGATAGAAGATTCTTCACAAAAGGGGATAGAGTATCAATTTATTTATTTCGATAGTTTTTTTACATTTTTTGCGATATATATATATATAAACTATGAATTTTGGGATTTTTCGGATCTTGGTGAAATAATCATATTTGTTTGATATCTTACCCAAATGGATCCACAAACATGGTATATATGTGTTGGATATAAAATTCTACAAAATATGGGGATCAAAAAACAATTTATTCAGTTCGATAGTTTTTTTATAATTTTTGTGGGTTGTAGGCGACAAATTATGAGATTTTTACTTAGACACGCTATATAGGTGTTGTATAGAAGATTCTTCACAAAAGGGGATGAAATAAAATATTATGACTTAGTCACGAAGTTGAACGCGTTCGTCGAATAAAAATCATGAAAAATAGCATCGGCAAGTCCGAATACTATGAAATTTTGTAGACCCGCTCTATATATTGTGACAGTACTCTATGCAAAAAAAAATGGCACGTAAATTACATACCTATGTTGTGGTGGTTAAGTTTTTTGACATAGTCGCGACGTTGAACACATTCATCGTGTAAAAACCATGAAAAATGGTATTAGTAAGTTGGAATGCTACAAAATTTTGTAGACCTTCTCTATGTATTGTGATTGTACTCTATGCAAAAAAATGGCGCGTAAATTATATTATCATGCTGTCGTGGCGAAGTTCCATTTTTTTGACCTAGTAGCGACGTTGAATGCGTTTGTCGAGTAAAAACCATGAAAAATGACATTGGCAAGTTGGAATGCTACAAAATTTTGTAGACTCCCTATTTATTGTAATAGTACTCTATGCAAAGAATGGCACCTAAATTCTATTTCTAGGCTGTGGCCAAGTTTCAATTTTTTCATTTAGTCGCAACGTTGAACACGTTCATCGAGTAAAAACCATGAAAAATGGCATTGGCAAGTCAAAATGCTACGAAATTTTGTAAACTCAATCTATGTATTGTGATAGTACTTTATTCACAAAATAGCGCGTAAATTCTATTCCTATGCCGCCGTGGCTAAATTTCACTTTTTTGACCTAGTCGCGACATTGAACGCATTTGTTGAGTAAAAACCATGAAAAAGGGCATAGGCAAGTCGGAATGCTATGAAATTTTGAAGACAACTCTATGTATTCTAATGGAACTGCAACAAAAATGGCGGGTAAAAAGTTTTCTTTTATTTACCAATATTAAATTAATCTGAGCAGTTAAATCTCTTAAACAAGGTATCGAGTAAGCATTGTAGAGAAAAAAATGTGATTGAAAGAAAAAACCCAAATCAAAGATGGTAGACAGATTTCCTAACATAATAATTTAGTATTTGAAAGAAGAAAAAATAAATATTTTCTTTTTTCAAATTTCTTTGAAAATATAAGCTCCATTCAATAGCACATTATAACCTAATTATTACTATTTTGGAACAAAAGATAATATCTTTGATTAAAGAAACCACTTATCATGTCATATTTAGCCTTAGGCATTTAAGCAATGATGACAATGGAACCAAGCAACAGCCACGACTCAATTAGTTCAGTAAATGCGACAGTAAGATCATTGAATAAAAAGTCCATCAATCACTCTCTGGTCAAATCATTCACAGTATTCTCTTCGTCTTTCACAATATCTTCATCAACTGGCTCAGAACAAATATCTAAAGCCTGCAAGAACCAAATTCAATGCTTCGAAGTTACAGCAACAACAGCATTTCTAATAAAATGCAGTGATACTTATGTCTGCATTATGCATCTGTATGTTATGTTATGAAATTCACCTTCACGCTTGTTTCAACTACTGCAGTATCGGAGGCCCTCGAGTGCTCTCTAGTTCTTTTCAGGTCCTCCTTACATAGCAAGCCAGCATTAGAAATTGTATATTTTTCCATACAATGAATTTATTTGTAAATTAATATAATAATTTTCAACAGAGGCATAGACAGTCTGAGGATTGCACAAAACAATGCAATTCATACAGGAATTACTCATAAATAATACAAAGTGTACACGGGAATCTCAGCCCTTGGTTGAGATTTTCCTCCATCTTCGTGACCATTCCTTGATAGGCAGCAATACTAGATACAATTTTATCAGTGTATTTGAATTATATCATTAACTCTACATGTGAATCTTGTTAACGCCAACCAATGATCAAAGGTTTAGATCTATTGTAAGTTGGAACAATTCGGTGACAAACTAAAAAATGATTTAGTGTTTGTTTGGTAACACAAATAAGCTAGCTTATAGCTTATTATATTAGCGTATAAACTTGTTTCATAAAATTGGTGTTTGGTAACAAGCTTTTGTCACTAGCTTATAGCTTTTTATCAAATGATGTTTCAAGTAGCGTTTGAGCTTATAGCTTTTTACCTTTCATTCCAATTTAAACCTTACTATTTTAATTTCTTTATTTTTTTCTAATAAAAAAACTACACACTCGCAAAAGTAACTACTCAATCACATAAAATAACCATGTACTTTTATGTCATTTTATACTTACAACAGCTAAATTTACCAAACACTTAAATTTAATTTTATTAATTTTTTAGCTATCAGTCAACTTATAGCTTAATTTTATCAAACAGACCCTTAATCTTTTAATTCTGTATATGTTGGAGCACGGAGCACCCAGCCCCCAATAGAGTTATCAATATACTCTCCTAGTCTCTAAGTTTATGTTTCCTTATTTGAGCAAGTCCCATTTTTCCACTCCCGAATCTATTTGAACTCCTGTAGCCCTTCGCACCGAGTCCATTCATGCCTGACTCATGTTCAAGATAATTATATTTTTTTCGTCTTTTGCAAGTCTATCGCCGTTGAGTGGTTTTCTTGCCAGCCCGGCACCATATGCCTAAACTTACTCCTATCCATGAGGTTATTGCAGACTCTTACTTATCCACTTGTTTTGGCCCTACCTCTAATCTTCCCATTCATAAAGGTATATTGTGCCTACTTGTAAGTTGTAACCCTTCTGCTCACTATGTCCCTTTGTGTTATTATCATACTCCCTCCGGTTCTATATATAAGCAAACTTTGACTTTTTAGATTCATTGAAAAAGCAATGTATCTAGTCAATAATGTAGACTTAGATACATTACTTTTTTTATGAATCTAAAAAGTTAAATTTTGCTTATATATAGAACCGGAGGGAGTATTTTGTTTCTCTTCGTTGTCTTTTATGGATATCCCTAACATTGGAAATGTTGTTGATACTCCAATGGATCCAAATGCTAAACTTGTGCAAAATCAAGCATTCAACCTTCAGGTCCAGGAAGGTAAAAAGAATAGTTGGGAGATGGAATTATCCTATACACACTTGTGTAGATATCTTCAAACCAATGTCGCAAATCTTTCCTTAGCGATTTGAGGAATGACCAAAGGATCAATCAGAGAGAATGCGGGAAAATAGCAAAGACTGAGTACTATGCTGAAACTATCGAATAGAGGCGGCGAGGAGGGCTATGAAAGAGAAGTGTATAGAGAATAAGATAAGCAAGCGCGTTGTTACTGACAATCCCAAAACCATCAAAGGTGTCTCTCGCTCCAAGTTTGAAGCTTTTGTAGTCAGTAAGACAACCGCCGCAGCTCGCCTGAAAGGCAAGAACATGTGGATTCAACTCTATTCCCCCTCCTTTTCCTTCCTTCCAATTAAGCATGGCTGGTGCTACATACATTAAGGGTGTCGTAGTAAGAAAGTATATTATGTCTGCTGTAAACTGTAGAGAATGATGAGGATGCACGGCCATCCAAACTTTTCATTCAACTAGATGATGGTTTGGAGTTGTCTTTCATTGACAAAAAGCGATTTGCTAGAGTTCACATGTGCAAAGATCACTGTTTCTGATATTTGAGATTGGTCTTGATACACGTTTTGAACCCATGATACCAGAGAAGGTTTCCGATGACAGATCTGGGTCAGAAGTCGTGTGACACGTGATCCAGAATGATAATTTCTAAGTTTATCCAACGTTTGAGCTTGAAGACTATTAGGTTTTTATATTGGGCCTAACTCATACTTAGAAAACTGACTTCTAAGGTGAGGGTGCCTCTCTTTATAAATCTTACCAGGTCTTATCTCTTTTCTATGTGGGACTTGGGTTTGCCTAGCTCAATTGGTCAATATGAATGCCTCACATGCTCCTTGACCTTGGTTCAATGACTTCAATCAAACTTTGGAAATTGGAATTAGCCAAATTTGATTTACTTTTTAGTTTTATAAGCCTTTAATTTTTTAAATTTTAAAAGGCCTCACTATAAAATTTGATTTACCTCTAAACATGTTGGGTCGGCCCTAATAAATGGTGGATAGCCTGATCAATAGGCTCTGATACCTTATTAGGTTTTGATATTGGGCCTAATTTATTCTTACAAAACTGGCTTGTAAGGTGAGAACAGGCCTTATATCTTTTCTATGGGGGACTTGGGTTTTTCTCAATAGACAAGCTCAAGGTTGAGGACGGGAGTGATGATATGGATAAAGATTTGGACTATTTCATCTTTTTAAAGTTAGAAGCCATAAATGCACTTTTGCAAAACATTATGCTTATCAGTCATAGAGTTTGATTAGGATTCTCATTATCTGTAACCTTTAAAAAGACAGACTGCTGTTTGTCAAAAAAAAAAAAAGACAGACTGCTATTGGAATGAAAAAACAAAAAATCATTTTAAGAAAACTCACGTTAGTCAAAGGAAAAGTCTGCTTCTTACTTCCACCATAGACTGATCTCACAAGAAGGTATATAATAAATTGCCAGACTACTTAATTGTTATAAAGTGGATTGCACCAAGTTTTTCAGTCTAACATGATTTGGCATATAATAATTGTTAAAGAACCTATTCTGCTCAATTGTTATAAAGTGGGTTGCATGAATAGTGGGTTTAAACTAAACATGTTAGTTCCCTCTGTAAGAAATAGCCAGTATTTTGTGGCTTTTAAATCTACTAAAAAATTAATAGTTAATACATACTCCCTCCGGTCTCTAATATAAGCAACAAAAAAGTCGCTTTTGTTGGTCTAAAAAAGCAAATGTTGACTATTTATACCATATTTATTGCTATTTTTCCTAAATTACCCTTCAATTAATGTAGATTATAATTTCCAATAACACTTTAAATGGAGATTCTATAGAAAATTAAATTAACTCAACTACCTTGCTTAAAGGGTGTGAAATATTTTTTTTGTTGCTTATATATGAGATCGGAGGGAGTATTTGCGAAGAAAGGATAGAAGTATTTCTTCTCTCTGCTGACAGGGTTTTCCCCTTTCCCTTCTCTCTAACAGTAAGTTGTACAAGATTAAAAAAATGAACAAAATTAAATGGGGCTGAGCACTGCAAAAAAATTATGTGGGATTTTGATATTAATAGGCCAGATGAATTTCCTACAGGATAATGATTAATTTATTTGAAGAGTGAACTGACAAAGGAACGTAGATTTGTTAATAGATAAATAGTATGATTGTAACATTAAAGTAACCATGAGTATATCAAATTTAATTCTAAATATTTGTCTGAAAATGTTGTAAAGGCAAGTAGATTTATATACAATTCCTAAGAACACACATCATATATTCTACAAATATTAGCCTCTCGAGTAATAAAATACTTCAAAAGATAAATACGCATACCAGATCATTGAGCTGAGGTTCAACAATTTCTCTCTTTACTTTGCTTGGGAGAATATCGCTGTTAAATGAGGTAAAGGACAAAGTGATCATATGATACATAATTATAAGTAAATTTAGTATACAGTTATAAAGTAAAATACCGTTCAACATCAACATCCATCTCAGAGTCCTGATCCCAATGCTCGTCTCTATCATCATGATCTTCAACTTCCTGGAGAATTGCAAATAGGGAATGAATTCAAACAGGATTGTGAAAATCATAATATAGTTAGGAAAAGTTAGGGAAAATCTTGGTATAAATACCAATGTTTTTAAAACCGGACCAGCCAGTTGAACCGTGAACCGGGAATGAGCCTGGTCCAGTTAGCCCTTGAAAACCGCTGGCCAGATAAACCACTAAAAAACCCTTATAACCAGATGAAACTTGGACGAACCGTGGAACCGGTACCGGCACTTAATAAAAAAACATTTCACGGAATTATTTTCGCAAAAAACTTATCAATCGCCGAGGAAAAAGCAGACCGGAGGGAGGAGAAGGGGATGAAGCAGTTTGGAGGGAGAAAATGATAGAGAAGTGGGCTTAGATGTGGAAATGAACACAAAGCCCAAAGTGTGGAGAGTATATGTGAAGAAGGGTAAGAAAGTCAAAGGCCATGCTGAGGTGGCAGTAGGTGCAACAGATTGAGCGAAAGAAAGGGGAATATGCATTATGTAAGGAAAGGGGACTGAGGGGAGGATTATTCAGACAGTTGTTGGAAGTTTGTTAGGCAGAGAGCTCTAGATTCTCTGTTGAAGCTTGGCTCTTTGCAGCTTTGGAATTTCAATTCCTAGCTGAGTTTATGATACACTCAATAATACAATTCCTTTATCCATTCATTTGTGTTATTCCTTTTTGTGATTATCATGTTTTCTATTAGAAAAGGATGGATAGATGCACATCTTTGTATATTTGTTGGTAGCAGAAGCTCGTCCAAACCAGTTCCACCCTTGAAAGATGGACTCCAAATCTTGATCTTACTATTCATAACCTTGATTTCTTAGATATAAAACAAAAAAGACACGTGAATTGAAGTAGGAAGACTGTGTGTGAGTCAAACATAAACCTCATAGCCACATAAGCTGCTAACATCACCTTCTTTGTCTCTTATGTTTCAGGGTTTCTTTAATTTTGGGCTAGTGAAAGTGAGCCTTATTGGGCCTATTTTTCATTTTGCTAGTTAATATTGGGCTTACTGAAAAAATAGCTTTTTTGTGAGCATATTTATTTTTATTAATTTATCTATTTATTAATAATCTGGTTCAACCACAGACCACAGTTGAACCGTGACCCGAAGCTCTCACCGGTTTGTTCTCCGGTCCGGTTTTTAAAACATTGGTAAATAACATTCGGTTCTCCGTTCTTCTATTTACTTTGGTTCCAATCATATAATTCTAGGATCAAGAAGGTGGGACCACAGGAGATTTAGTGATGTGTCTAGTAGTGTAGAAGAAAAAGTGGGTATTCCATTAGGGAAGGGGATTTAGGAGTAAGGAAGGTGAGGGAAGAGCAGTTAGTCGCATTACACTTACACCTAAGTATAGGACTATTGACACAGAATTATTCTCTTTAGGAGTCGTTAGCTCTGGTTTAGAGATGTTTTTTCCTGTAAAGTATTCAAGTAGCTCCTACTGCATCGGATTCAACAACAACCAAGCATTATCCCACTAAGTGGGGTCGGCTGCATTTATCAGACGATGCCATAATGTTCTATCATATATGATCACTTAAAATGCAGTTGGATAGAAATATGGTACCATATTTCTATCCAACTCATTAATCTCTAGATCTTTCTTAATAGTTTCTCTTTTGCATCGGATAATACACTTAAATATAAAAAAAATATTTCAATCCCTATATGTGGTTAGCCTAAGCATAAGTCCTTTCTAAAAGAAATTCTGAGGGCCAGTTTGCTTTGCAAACATATTCTGTTATTATTTCTCCATTTCCCTTTCAAGTAAAAAATGCTATCCCTGTTTTGTTTTCCTGTATTCAAATACTCCCCCCGTCCCAAAATATAAGCAAAAGTGAGTCAAAAAAACATGATGCTATCCTGTTTTGGACCAAATACATTCACTTTTGTTGACCAACTTTTGCTTATATTTTAAGACGGAGGGAGTATTTTTATAAGAATCAATGAAAACAAAAGTTATTTTGAAAACCTTTCTTTTGGGCTTAGTCCCGCCATTTTATCAACAGAAAAAAAAAAAGTTATTATTATGAAAACAGGAAACAAAGAAAATAAGAAAAGAACGTATTTGCACAACATAGGCTCTTATCTTTTGCTGAAAACATGCATGTATGAAATAAAGATAACAATTGGTGGGTGGGGGAAGCTCAACTAGTTTGAACTAAGAGTTAAAGGAATCGGAGAACCCGGGTTCAAACTTTGGTGAAGGAGAAAAATTAATCACTAACTTTGGCCGTTTCGGAAAAAAAAAGATAACTGGGAAAAACATAGTTAAATAATTTACCTCTCCGAGATCAGAATCAGGAGGCCTTTCCTGAAATTGAACGCTGGGAGCATGCTGCAGCTTTGAAAGATTCTCAAGTAGCTTAGATCGGATATTATCAAGTAAATGTCGAGTATTTTTGTTTTCCATGTTACTTGGGGCAACATGAAGGGTATAATCTGGACCGAAATATTCATAATACTCATGCTCTGGCATTTTGTCATCAACTTCTATTCCAAGAGCAACTCCTGTCTGCCTTAACAAATAACACATAAAATTTTATGTACTTGGATGAAAGTCTATACAGAAGAACAATTAAAATTATAAACAAGTGTTAGAAAACGATGAACAAACTGAGAAGTGAGATATAATTACATGACAAGTCACATTGTATATTGAGAGGCTTTAATAATATCTCAATTTATATTTTATAATTCAAGACTAGTAAAAGGAAACAATAACACAGCTACTTTGACTTCTTGAACATCATTACTTGTTTTACATAATGAGTTACTTCATGTTTAGCATTTTTTACATGAAAGATGTAGAAAATATTGAAATTTCAATATTATAATTCCACCAGATATTTTGGCACCCTGACTCGGGTGTCTGGTAGCCCTACAAATAGACCAAGCTACCGTATATTAGTGACCTCACATTAAATAAATGACAAACAATGTTTTACCTCATAGCACCAACAGCGAGCAACATTCCGAATGGTGTAGCCGCCACCACCTAGTAGCAAGAGTGGAACATTGAATGATCTCATGTATTTGACACACTCTGCATGACCCCTAATTGAAAGATTAAAACATCCCAACCTGTCTCCAGATAAGGAGTCTGCCCCACACTGGAGAACTACTGCACCGGGCCTAAAGACTTCCATTACTTTGCCGATTAAAGGTTTGAACAACAAATGATAACTCTCATCATCAATGCCGTCGTCAAGTGGGACATTAAGAGAGTAGTATTTTCCCTTTCCATATCCAATATCACGCAAGTCGCCGGTACCAGGAAAATAATCACCAAATTTATGGAAAGAAACAGTCATGACTCTGTCAGTAGTGTAGAAAGCTTCCTCCACACCATCTCCATGGTGGATATCAATGTCCACATACAGAACACGCTGCAACAAATGTAACACTAGCATTTTTAAAAATGAACTGAAACAACGGTATGAAACACACTTGAGAACAGGAGTGCGTAACACTTTCATCACCCAAATCAACTTTCTACAGTTATGCACTGGTAGTGCTTCTGAATATTTCAGTGACTAAAGCTAAAGCTTTGGCACCTAGATGAGCAGAAAGTATAGGATCCTACCAATTGGTGCAACAACATTGGTTTGGTTTTGAGTAAAATCATCAAGCGATAAAGCCTAATATGCCATTATCGAGTAATTTTTTAATCCATAATAAACCTCATAAATGGTTTTTGGCTTGTGTGTGTAATACATAACTAAACTATGCAACTCATTTTCCCTACTGCTCCAAAAAAAAGCTTAACTAGATGTCCCATTTTCGGTAAATATAAAATTGTACAATTAACACGGTAAAACAACAATCCTCTAATTATTTTATATCTATTAAATATGAGTAGGCAGTACTGTAGTCAGATATGTCGGTCACTGATTGAAGAAACAAAATCATTGTAGAGAAATACAAATAGGTGTCCATTCTTTCTTTTTGAAACAGTATGGTACCAAATTGAGGCAACACTTTTACTGGTTAAATTCCAATAGCTTTATGAGTTGAAACTAAATAGTTTGGTAACTCTCTTTCGTTTCTCTGTCAAAGTATGTTTTCTCTATAAGCAATAAATTTAGTTGCATGCAACTACCTAAACATAGAACCAGTGTGGTTAAATTCCCACAATAGCGTGGAGGATTCTAGGAGGTGAACAGTGTGGATGGTTGTTCATGGAGGGGCATGGCAGCCACCATTCTACAGTTATCCACCAAAAATATTATTTTAAAACAAAAATAACCATGAAAAGTTAGGGCAATGGGTGGAAAACCCTAAAAGAAAGCTGCAGCATCACATTTGCAGCACTTCTGTTTAATGCTCTGTTGCACTCTACACTCTCATTTATCTCTTTGTTCATTATGGGAAGTCAAATGTATTAATGCTAACCTGAACAATGTTAATGTGGTAAAAGATACTACCAATGACTTCATGTTGTAATTGATAATAGACAATGAAAGGAGTTTGCAATAAAAGTAACATTTTTTGAGAACTAAGTGGTTTGTGTTTTCACTAAATTTAGCCTTGCCCATGTGAATGAGTTTCCAGAAGGATCTAACAGAGAATAATATCAAAGAGAGAAAGACTCTCCTATTCTCGTATATAGCATGCAAATCTGAGCTACACTTCCTCGTTATTAACTTATTCACTTACCAAAAATCAATCCCAGATAATATTGTTTAAGTATAAAAAAACCCAGGCAATCCCACAAAATGAATATAGCTCTGAAGTAAGACGACAAAGTTAAACCAAAAGGAATTCCGCAGATAGACAAACCTCGTGCTGTTTAAGAAGTTCTAAGATTGCAAGCACTATATCATTAACATAGCAAAATCCAGAGGCCTCACACTTCTTGGCATGATGCAGCCCACCAGCCCAGTTGACAGCAATATCACATTGGTCATGATTCAACTTGACAGCACCACCAACTGAACCTCCGGCATAAGTTTGACAGAAAGAGTATAGACCATCAAAGACAGGACAATCTTCACCAACATTAAAGCGTTTGAGTTGTCTCATATGATCCTGCTGTGTTTCAGGTGTTATGCTTCGAAGAAATGCAACATAATCATCGGCATGAAAACGGCAAAGGTCCCTGTCTCTAGCAGGAAAAGGCTTGTGAACCTGCATGTGCTGAAGCAATCCATAGTGGGCAAGAAGGGCATGTGTCATCCGGATACGATGTGGCTTCATGGGATGACCTTGCCCATAATAATAATTACCAACATCTGGATCATAGAAATAGCATACTTTTCTCTTTACCCCATCAGGTGCAGAAGGAAGAGAATTGCCACTGACATCCATACTCACCCACTCTGTAGTCTTTCTGTTTGTCAAGGTTGAATCATCCTGATAAAATTACCTTGAAAACAAGAAAATGTTTAGAAAGAGTGAAATGATCAACCAAAATACCTAAGAATTCACTCACACTGGATACAAACAAACAAACAAACAAACAAACAAACAAACAAACCCTAACAAAAAATGTATACAAACCCTATAAATCAGTCAAATGTAGTGGCACAAATAAAATAATAAAACAAGAAAAAAGATCAACCAAAATACCGATTGCTAAACTACTGAACTGATGAGATAATAAAGTAATAATAAATATAAAACATAATAGGAATGGATTTCATAATTAAATTATAAAAATGGAAAGAACAGTACTGTTTTCGCAAAGTTTCTTGCGCCCAACTACTACCACGAAACAAACAATCCAGAATGAGAGAAGCACTTCCTCTGCGAACGCTCTCTCGTAGTTGCAGCTGCTTGCTTGTAGGTGTTTCTGTAAATCTGGTTTCTTCTTTACTTTTCTTTTTTAGCGAAAGGGGTTAAAACTGCAAACACAATAATGACCTATTATATCTCTCTCATAAACAAAAAAAAATCTGTTTTTTTGTCCTAAATTATAAATTATAAATGATAAGTAAAAAAATTTGGATTTGGATCCTCTCCAATTTTCTCTCATGTTTTCTCTCCTTTTTCTTAATCTAAGGGTTGAGAAAAACATGAGGAATAAAAAGGAGAGAAAATCAACCCTTGGATTAAGAAAAAGGAGAGAAAACATGAGGGAAAATTGGAGAGGATCCAATCCCAAAAAATTTAACTTTTACTATTTTTAAGGTTTACTTTTACTTGTTCTCATAAAATTTACTCTATCTTCTATTTCTCATAATCAATAACCAATATTTACATCTTTCAATGAAACTTATTTCAAGGAAAACACAAAAAGTTATAATTCAAATTACCACATTTTACTTTCTTAATAAGTGTGAAATAATTTTTTTTCTTATATTATGGAACGGGGGAGTATTTGATTCTTAAGTTTATTTTAGGTTTTAATTGAGTCTCTTGCGTTTAAAAAGTTTCGAATTATTCACTTACGTTACTAATATCAATATAAGTATGTCATTTTCATTAAATTTTGAGTAAATTTATCTAACTTTCCGTTAAATTTTGAGTTAATATCGTCTAAAATATTCACGTGGCACACTCCTAAGTTGTTGGCGTGTGAAGATTTTATAATTTTTTTTTTGAATCAACCAAAGAACCATATATTAAAAATAGCAATCTAAATTAGCACAAGGTGTGCACAATCTAGATGCTAAGAAAATGTCAATTTACATGAATTAGGAAAATCTAAACAAAAAGAGTTACAAATCGGTCAAACCCAAACAGAGTAAAGGATTAAAAATCCAATAGCTAAACGAACAATCAAAATCTTTGAACCTCACCTTGAACCACCACCAAACATGTAATTTAATATAAAAAATTGTTGAATCTGCATCGAAAGTTTTACCATTAAAATAGCAATCATTTCGAGCCCTCCATATCCCCCAAATTGTCGCCAACCAAATGACTTGGAAACACTTCTTGTACTTCAAAAAACGAACCTGTAACCCGCTAAACTGATGAGCATGAACAACTTGATTGTTATGAAGAGCACTTTGAATCCCTAACCATTGAAGCATTCCGCACCACACCTTATGGGTCTTATCACAAGTAAAGAAAAGATGTGATAGTGTTTCATTGAAACTGCAACCAAGGACACAATGTTGAGCATCAAAATTCAAAATACCCCTCTATCATATCGTTGGTCTAATCTCTCAACAGTTAACTTAAAGTGTAAATATTTTATTATTCTGCTATATATATATATATATATATATATACACACACACATATAACTTAAAGTAAAATTTTTAGCTGTTAGTTTTTGTAAATATATTTTATTTATTTTTCGATTAAATATGTTTTTGATTTATTTTTGAATTAAATATATTTTTTATCCTTATTTTTTATAACGATTTTTTATTTTCATCTAAAAAATGTAATTGTTTTTGACCCCTATAAATTTTCCGTGGGCCATTTTAAACATTTGGCATCCACCTTGTATTTCCACATCAGATCATAACTTAAAAAAAATATCTCTCAATTTTAATCAATTATTTATTTAGTATTTTTTTTTTAAAAAAAGTAATCCATATTTCTTTCTCCAACCTCTTGTGTTTTGAATCAGCACTGAAGTTCCCGATGACATTAACATCACCCCTCTCCTCGACTGTAGATTCAATTCTAAAAAGTGTGAACATCTCATTCGCTTGCTCGCTCTCAGCTCACAATGCTTCGTCATTTTCAATTTCTTTTTTAAGTTCACTCATTCTTTCCGAAAAACATAGAAAATCCTCGATGATGAGGTGACATTTAGTATGAGGAAGTAATAAACTTTCCCACCACAATCAACTTAAATTTTAGCATATAGATCAAATAAGGAATGCAATTTTATCATAGTATGTCAACATTAGATTTTTTCCTCCTTTTGTCCTCAACTTTTATACCTTCTTTTCGTTATTTTTCTATGAACACGACCCTTTTATGATTGTTCTTCCTCCATTGAAGATTTTCTAATCAACAAAATTTTAACATAAACAAAAAACCAATCTACAACAACAAATAAAGTCCAAACAAATAATTCAATGCAGATTGGAACTAAATTTAAATAATGAATCAATCAACAAACTTTTTTTCATCTAATCTAATTAAGGGCAAAAAAGCCACGAGCATCAATAATGGAATCATATGTTGCAACATCACAAAATACTGTGTTATTTTTGAGACCTTAGCAATGCTATTGAACCACCTCTACCTCTCCTTCACCAAACAGACAATTCTCCTTCTTCAATTATCAAAAAAATCCAATCCTGCAAAGGATTGTTCGTGGATGTGACGGTGGCTCTCTGGCGAAAGTGCCCAGAATGTAAGAAGAAGTATTGTTCGTGGATGTGACGGTGGCTCTCTGGCGAAAGTGCCCAGAATGTAAGAAGAAGTAGCATAATAGAGAGATACTATATCGCGATGCGGAACACAAATCCTTTTTTTTTTCCTTGAGCAAGTTCAAGGTGACCGGAAAGAACTCCGGAACTATGAAACATGAGCATTCCATTTGAGAGAGTATCAGGTACCTAACGGGTACTGGTACGCATACAGTACTCCTATAGTACACACTAAAGTAGTACCATTTTTTTTTTCATATAGGGTACGCCAAACACAATTTTTTTTTTCTTCGGCTTTTTATTGAGGAACAAAAATGTAAGATATTTGAGGAGATGAATGTGATCCATTTAATAGAGATAATATTCTTGAAGTTGTTAGTCATTCTCTACATGAACATGAACTAGAAACTGCTCTTTTTGAGCAAATTGCTTTTAATTTTGATATTTTGTTGTCATTTGAAAATTAGTCAAAATTTCTTATAAAAATGACCAATTTCTTTTTTCAACTTGTTTCTTATAAAAATGACCGGTGGAGTACAAAACAGTAAACTTTCGGTCTTCTTTAAAGACTAAAAATATTTAATTTTGTATTTTTCAAAGACTAAAAAGTGGATATTGGAAAAAAAAAGTTAAAATCATTTGAATAATTTGCAAATTGTGATTTATTTTTTATTATGAATAATTTGATTTATTTTATGTTAATTATTTGTTTTAACTATGAATTTTATTTATATAATCACATTAAAAATAATTATCCAATTGTACTCGTAGCTTAATTTTTTTTTAAATGTTGTATTCCATACCTAAGCAACATAGATGTGGAAGTTGATTGTTTAAAAATAAAAACTACTCCAATCTAAAAATAGATTGGTGAGTTTTATAGGAAAGATCAGTTCAAATGTTCAATGGTGGTTGTCGTGTGTCTATCTGGCCGGAAAGGTACTCCCGAGGTGGGATGTATTGAGCAAAGGACGGAGATGTACAGAACTGAAAAGTGTTGAGGGAGAGAATGTGTATATGATCAGGTGTGTGTGAGCTATAGTAATATCTGTGATCTTAATAAATCCAATGGTTCCAAAGAAACTGGCCTGTATGATGGGCCATTTTAATAGTTGCCCATACTAAACGCCACCCGATGATGATACATCTTGTTGGGTTTGTGAATTTTGTTCCTTTCATTGGTGAATTGGAGAAACAAGATTGGAATTTCACCATTTATATTTTTTTTAAAGAAACTAAATTAACTCGAAATTTTAAGCTCAGCCAGCCGCCACACTCCCCCTCTTAACCCTAATTCATCTTTTGCTTTTTCTTGGTTCATACATGAGAGAGAGGGGTGATTTATGATCAATTTTGATCCAAAATCACTCCGCTTGATCCTTTTTTTTTATTTCTTTTTCAATTAAATAAGTGATTAGACATAATTTTAAGCTTCAGTTGAGTTTTTTCCTTTGTGATTTTTCGTCCCGTCTTAGTACGGAGTTGTTTGTTATCCCGTCTCCGTACAATGTTTGTTTTGATTTCCCGTCTTTGTACGGCGTTTGTTTATTCAAATTTGCAGATATCCTTCATCCAAGTTCAGTGCAGATTCAATGATTTTAGAGTCGTCAACGTTGCAGATCCGAAGACATGACTATTCCGGACACATGAATTTTGTTATATCAATGGTAGGCTTTGTCATATTTGTAGACATTAGGCCGTTGTATGCTATTAACTCGGGTGTTGTGAGCTTGTTCGCAGATTCATCATTTTTAGTTTTTAGCGAATTTGAATATGTAATAATTTTGATTGATGTACTCCACAAATTTGGCAGAATGAATATCGTTACTTTTTAGTAAAAAAAAAAGAGAAGGAAATTGTTATGAATAATAGTCCTTAGTGGATGTTCATCATAATCTCTTCCTTGTCCTATAACTCCCACTAATGAAGTGGACCTTAATTAGCTTTGGTCTTTCACTTCCCTCTTTGTATCCTATAAATAGAAATAGGACTCTATCTGTGATGTAAATATACACATATGAAGAGAATAATACAAATCTTTCTATCTCTATTCTCTATATTCTATATTCTATAGCTCTAGAAGTTTATTTCTAACATGTTATCAGCACGAAGCTCTAACAATATGACTTGAGGTAATATCGATCCATCCTTGTTCTTGCTATTACTTGTAATGTTGCATGCTTGTATGTAGAGGATTGTAACTATGAAGGGTGTGTGTGTGTGTGCATGTTATTTTTTTTAGTATGTGTATGAATGTATTTCTTACCATCTTGTATCAAAGTTTAGGAAGTGTTGAATTGATACTGACCTTCACAATTATCCATCTTGTATATGATTCACTTGTTTGATGTATTATCCATCTTGATTTTGTTTCAATAGGTCTCATTTTGTTTAAGGTTATATTATATATTTAAAGTTCTATTGGTGGCACTGTGTTGTGTATATATGTATGAACTCACGAACTACTAAATAAATAAATAAATAATGAAGCTTGGCTTAGTGTGTGTGTGGATTTTGGTGAATAATTAAAGGCAAGGTAGTCAAAACATAACATAGATAATAGGATTGTTACTTCCATGACTTTTGCTTTTTGCTAAGATCTTAATCACTCTGGAAAATATGATTTGCCGAAATCTTATCGCTTTGATCCATCTTGATTCCAAGAGGTCAGGATGCCCTTTTCGGTTGAGTATTTTTTTGTTTTAGTTTTATCCGATACTACTTTGATTATATATGAAATTCTTAAAGATCGAATTGATATTTTTATTTTTAATCATGGGTTTTACTTAAGGACTGCTTAATTTTCTTATAAATATTTATTAGTAAAGTCAAGTTGTTATGTTAAAAGTTTCAAGGATTAATTTAATAGTTTTATAACTATATTATGTGTACTCGTGTGCATGTGCGTAAATTTAGTTTGAATAGAACTCATATATCTAATCCAATATAGTATTGATTTAATTGATTTTTTTTATTTATATGTAATTCTTGATATATATTTAAATATATAATATATAGATATGTTATAATTTTGTAATTTGATTTTATGTTTTTTCATTTTTTTTATTTCCTATGAGTTTTGTATGTATGAATGATTATATGTCATATTGTTACAATTTCATCAATTAGAGTATTAATTAATATATTATAGATATTGCAAATCATTATCATGTGAATTGTATTATATTATTGTGATTATTTATTTCTTATGCATTTCTGAAATATTGCATAAGGATTGATCTAAAATTATAAAATAAAAAAAAATTAGTCTTATGTAGTTCCCGAAGAACTCATATTATTCCTGAAGAAAGCAAAAACATAGTTCCTGAAGAACTCATATTTTTCTCTGTGCATGAATTCCTGAAGAATTCAAAACGGTAGTTCCCGAAGAACTCAACATTATTCTACAAGAAAAGTTGTGTATACCCAGGGTGTTTTTACCCACGGCTTTTAACCGTGGGTGGGCAAAGCCATCGAAAACGTGAAAATGAGAAATAACATGTTTCCCTCTCACTTTTTTAAAGGAAAATGTTGCATCCACTAAAAGAAGGGATCGAGCGCGTAAAAAAATTTAGCTACCCACGGCAAATTGGTATATACATATATATAAATTTTAATAATTTGATTTATTTGTTTACTCTGCTATACCTTTCTTTTCTCTACCACTATGCCTTTTCCAATTCTACTCGTATGAGAAAAGGAATGTAAGAAGACAAAACGACATCGGAAGGCAAAACCCTGTCACTCTCCACTCCGGCGACCCTCTCATTTGCGGCGACCATCTTCATTCGCCGTTGCTGTTCTCATCGCCGCCGCAGCTTCTCCTCATCGCCGCCGCAGCTTCTCCTCATCGCAGGTTTCACTTCTCTATCTCTGTCTCTTCCTTTGTGTGTATCTTGCAAATCCGCATGTATCTCTTAAGTTCTTGGTTATGATGATTCACGATCTTGAGTTTATGTGTTCAATTTCTGTATACTTCATTTTAGGGTTTTTTCAATTTCAATTTGTGTTTTATTCATAGGTTTCTTCATTTTAGGGTTTTATTCTTCATTGATTTTTGTTACAGTTTCATAAGAAACATCAAGTATTTTTCAGCTCTTCCCTCAACATTTGTATATGCAAAGATTTTTCTCTCAACCCTAGTGGGTACCCTGATAGAATGTTGCACACTGAAATACACTATACAAACATATTATTGTCTGTAATATTTTATAAACTTTTTTATTTTGAGATTCTAAATCCACTTCTAAATATGTTATATAGAATACACTTCTTGTTTCATTACCAACGGATGAAGAAATAATAGAAGAGTTCACATAAACCTTGCTTAACTACAACTAATATAGGTAACTTAATGCAAGAGTGATTCTTTATACTTCCAGTCACCATAGTATTGTTCCTCTATGTATATGTTCCTTATTAGACTCTAAATTGTTTTAAATGAATTTTTACTTGGAATTTGAAAATTTTAATAAGGTTGCTGCATGTTAAGTTGAGACTGTTTTATGTAACATTTGCTTCAAATTTTGGGACTGGTTTATGCAAGATATTTGGGGATTTTAGACTGATTTATAGAACATTTTTGGGACCGAATTATGCAGGATTTTGGGACTGGTTTATGCAGGATTTTCTGGGGATTTGGGATTGATCTATGCAAGATATTTGGGGTTTTAGACTATTTATGGTAGATTTTTGGCACCGACTTATGCTGGATTTTGGGACTGGTTTATGCAGGATTTCTCAGGATTTGAGATTGATTTATGCAAGATTTTCGGTCAAATAACCAAGACCGTGTTTTCTACTCATGCTTTACTTTACCTACCAGAGTTCTTCAAATATGATATTCCTTCTGGACTCATGTTTTGGTAAATAAACATAATAATCTCTCTTCATAAAATAATGTTGCTTCATTTCTTTTAAATTTTCTTCTACTAATTCCAATTTTTTATATTACAATTTCTAGTTTTGAATGGTTGTCCTTTGAGCTGCTTATATTAATTGCTGGGATTTTACCTAATCCTCAACTTGAAACCTCAGTTCTTTCTGTCTGGTGAGTCTAATCATTTTCAATTTATATTGCATTGTCCAAAGGATGAATTATACTTTTGGTCTTTAATATTTTTTCATGCGGACTAATGTGATCAACGATAATCTATGAATTATAATTTTAGTCTTGCTATTGTGTTGTTGTTGAGATGTTTTATATATTGTTCTTGTTAGCGTTGTGATTAGAACTTTTTGAGCTTTATTGGGTCTGCATTGTATGGTTTGCAATATAGCATGTGTAGTTAATTAGATAATTGGAGCAGTTTGGATTATGTTTGGTGAGTTGTGGTTCGGTGGACACTTTGAGTATTGCTTATGACCTTTTGTGTGTGTTTTGTGTTGGGAGTTTTGTTGATGGTTTGTGCCGGGAGTTTCTATGTATATTGGGCATATTTAATAGGGATTCTCTCATGTAAGTAACACATATTTGGTTTTCATGTGGCCACTATGCTGTTTTTTGTATTGTTTTTCATATACTATATCTTTTCCAATGCATCAAATTGGATTCAAGGCTGCAAATTGATAGAGGGTTAATTCTACTACACTGATATTAGCAGTTCTATGCATAAGTATTTTATGAGATGAAGGTAGGATACAAGACTTGGGTGCTTTTGAGTTTGTATGTATGGAATGTATATATTACCGCCTTTCTCAATTTTTCCTTTGAATCTGCCTGTCCTTAATAAAATAATGGTTAATAGAATAAAACAAGTTTTCTTCCTATATAAGAAATGTTTGGCACAAAACTAAAGTTTGTCTTGTTTTATGTTTTATGAAAGGCTGCAGAGTTGGGTAGAGAACCCACAGTGGACGAGGTCATTCTCATCTTGGGTTGATCATAGATCTAAAAACACTTATGTAAGTAAAATTAAAGCATTGATTCTTTAACTTGTTTATTGTTGTAATATTAGTAAAGTTACAAGTTTTACATTGTTATTTTATTTTTTTGAACAGTATATAAGTTGCATCAGAACTCAGAAGGTGCAGATGGTAAGGGCTCCCAAACGATCGACCCTGCGACTCGGTTAAAACTGTTATGACTACATATTAATTTTGTCCTTACCATCAGACCTCAGAAAACTGTTATGACTACATATTAATTTTGTCCAAATTGTTAGTGTCTTATCTGTTTGTTTTGACACTTGTAAGTGTCATTTTTTTTAACGCTACACTTTAGTTTGAGTAGTGATCTTTTGATGACATGACTCAATTTGCTTATTGTTTAGTTTTAAATTTAGTTATTGTTTAGTTTGTGTTTGTTTGGATGAAGTTATTAGTAGCATAAAATTGCTACCAGTAGTTTATGAATGTAAAAAAAAAAAGTACCTTACCCACGGTAATACAGTAGGTAATGCTTCCTATGGCAAAGCCGTGATTATGTATTTAGAAACATTTTCAACGTTTTTCTATGGCAAAGCTGTGGGTAAGAGCTACTCACGGTATTTCCATGGGTAATTATTCATGGCAAAGTTTTGGATAATAACGTGGGAAAGGCCGTGGGTAAGCTTACCCACGGCATTTTCTTGGATACAGAGTTACCAACGAGCCAAAATGTCACGGACCCGTGCCGTGGGTAATCCGTGGGTAAATCTCATGTACTTATGGTGAAGCCGTGGGTAATGGCAAAAACGGCCATGGATGTTGTACTCTTTTTCCTTCACTAGAATTTTTTCCCACCGGGTTTTTTTTTCTAGTAAGGTTTTAACGAGGCACATCCTCGATGGACATCCAAGGGGAGTGTTATGAATAATAGTCATTAGTGGATAACTTAGTGGATGTCCATCTTAATCTCTTCCTTGTCCTATAACTCCCACTAATGAAGTGGACCTTAATTAGCTTTGGTCTTTCACTTCCCTCTTTGTATCCTATAAATATAAATATGACTCTATCTATGATGTAAATATACACATATGAAGAGAATAATACAAATCTTTCTATCTCTATTCTCTATATTCTATAGCTCTAGAAGTTTATTTCTAACAGAAATTAAATTAACTCATTATCCATCTAAATTAACACTAGAGATAATTAAATTCGAGATTTTAAGAAGGAACACATTTTATGAACAAATAGAGATGGTGGGTTTTCAAGGCAGAGACATTTTATGAATGTAGTTTATTTCACGGTGGAGAAGAAGGGATGAGCAAAGAGGATGAGTAGAGCTGTCAACTTGGGTCAGACTAATGGGCCGGTCCATTAGCCCACGAACTTGGGCGGATCAGACTTCAAAAAAACCTAACCCAAATGCAACCGGACATTTCTGGCCCAAGCCCACGTAGCCCAATAAAAATAAGGGTGGGTCGGGCTAGCCCATTGGGCTTCAGGCCGGCCCATTAGCCCAAAAAATTATGCAATTTTTTGTAAAAATAATATCAATAATAACATAAAAGATTATCATCTAATTGAAAAGTTATTATAAAGAATATAATTAAATGTGTAAGCTTAATAAAAAATGTTATATTTCTCTAAAACATTTTAAAAAATTAAGTTTATAGTTTATTAATTTGATTTAATTTTTTACATAGGGATCAAAGTACAGTTTAATTGATATTTAGTGTTGCCATAAAAATTATCTACATTGTCATACAAATATATCTCAATAAAATTGGTAGTCATGAGGAAATAATACATAAGTGATATAAATATTGAATAAATGGAATAAAAAAATAAAAATTGGGTCGGGCCGCCCCAACAATAATCGGGTCGGCCCGGGCTGACCTATATATATCGTCTGGTCCATTGAATCCGATCAGGCTGGGTCGGACCGACCTATTTGACAGCTCTAAGAATGAGTATAAAGATTTGATATCCTGCATCGATTAAACAAGCAATCAATTTGGACAACTTTTATTAAATTGGATCATAGGTTATGTTTATTTGTCTCGTTTCTCATAATAAAAAAAATGTTCTTACCGGAGATTGTTTGAACGGTGTTTTATGTGTATTTTCAATTAAAAGGTATTTTAAAATCCATTCCATACAAAAATCTATCAAAATCGGCAGACTTTTGAATACCAGTAGACATTTTAAAAGTTGTAAGAAATCTCAATTGAATACCAACAGATTTTATTATCCTGAAGAAAAAAAATCTTGATTGTCTTAATTGAAAAACCATAAGATTTATCTGACTTTTGTAAAAGTCTTGATTGAATACCCACTACAAGAAATATTTCATTTACAAACAGATTTGAAAATCATGCACTAAATTATTGGGAGAATATTCTGCCAGAAAATAACATTTTTCTGCCGGTAAGTTCTCCAGGAAAATGAAATGATAAATATTATATATTTATTGGTGGAATTTCCCCCCACAAAGTGATTAAAATAATGCTGAAAACTTAGTGGCAGACATTTCCGCTAGTAAGTATTGGCAGAATTTCAAATGTGATGACCGTTGCACGTTCTGAGGGAATTTTCGGCCAGTGACTTCGTTCTTGACACGCACTGAGGAAAAATTCTGCCAGTAAATGAGGAGATTCTGCTGACCGTTGAACACGTACTGAGGGAAAATTCCGCCGGTATATTATCTTTTTTCGCCAATAGGTTGCAGGATTATTGCAACGGGCATAATTTTCCTTCCTCTACATATATACTCTGTCAAATAACCGATTATCCCAAAAGCTTAAGCTGTTAGGAAAGGCTACATCAATGGTTTTATATTATTTCTAACACACCCCCTCACGCAAGAGCCTACTTGGGCTTGAAGCGTGGATAATGCATTGGCCCACCTACCATATGCTTAAATTCCACTTTTAATTAGAAAGTGAGGGGAGTGAGGATCGAAATCTAGACCACTTAGTCATAGAGGCTCTGATATCATGTCAAATAACCGATTATCCCAAAAGCTTAAGCTGTTAGGAAAGGTTACATCAATGGTTTTATATTATTTCTAACATACTCATTTCACTCTTCTTTCATTTCTCTACCTTCTCTCCAATTCACTCTACTTTCTCTCTAATATTTCACTCAAACTTCTCTCTAACCACTTCATTTCACTCCAACCATTTCATTCATATTTTTTTGGTAAGTGTTTTAGTGTATTATTATTTAAAAGTTTAGTCTATTAATTTTCATAATTTTTTTCTTTGTATTATTTTAATATTTTATTTATAATTAATTGTTTTAATATTTTTTATGATTTTAATTTAGGAGTGTTCGTGGGCATAAGAATCAATTCGCGCTAGACATTTCATTGTCGTGGTTGGAAGATTATTTGGAAGATTATATTTTGTTGAATATATTTTATTATAATTTTAAATTTGTAATATCTAAAACTATTTTATGTGGGATGACATTTTTGTGGTATGAATTTTTTTCTTACGAAATGAATTTATTTTGTTGAATCTATGTTTATATTTTACATGCTATGTCTTTTACTTAAATATATAATATTTATTCATTATTTATATATTACATTATTATAAAAACAAAACAAAAAAAAAACCGAAATTAGTTAATATTCTGGTGATTTGTTTTTGTAATCCAAAATAGTCATTGGAAGAATTTTCCGCCACTAACTTTTATTATTAAAAAAACCGCCTGTCACACTTTCTGGCGGAATTTTCCGCCACTAACTGTGCAGATTCTTTCCTTCAACTTTTTGGCAAATTTACTGGCGGAAGCGGAAATTTTCGCCACTACATTACTAGCGATTGATTTACTAGCAGACTGAATCCGCCAGTAAATTTGAACATACTAGCGGAAATTCCCACTTACTGAGGTAATTTTGCCGCCACTAAAACCTAATTTTCTTTTAAGGATTTTTTTATCATAAAAAAGTCTTATAAAATTCTTTAAAATCATAATCCAACACATACAGTATAAAACCGTTTTTTCTTTTTTATCTGTATCATCAATTATATAAAACCATCGTACTACAAATTACATATTTTGAATTTAATTGAGGCAAATATTATGGTTAAAGAACATACTTACATACACTTACCTGAGCTATCATTTTACTAAAGGCTTTTTGAGGAGGGTGCAACAAGAGCAAAAATAGGAACCTCATTTGTCTTCTTGTCATTCACATGGAAGAAATGGTCATATTCATATTAAGCAATAGAAAAAAAAAAATAAATAAGAAAGAAGCCTATAAATTCAGGTAGTTAATGAACTCCCATATAATGAATTATTTGAAAGAATTTCGATTTCAATTCATGTGAGAGGAACAATTTTTTTTTCTTTAGATTTTAGTTACAAAAGAAAATTTAGTAGAACAAAGTAGTGGGACACCATAAATGTGGAGAGGAGATACAAAAGAAAATTGAGTGTGGAGTGGAACAAAGAGGTATAGACACCAAAACTATGGAGGGGAAGCTCTACCGGTAGTACAACAAACAGAGATGGTAGGTTTCCAAGGCAGACAAATTTTATGATTGTAGTTTATTTCACGGTGGAGAAGAAGGGATGAGTAAATAGGATGAGTATAAAGATTTGACATCGTGCATCTATTAAACAAGCAATCAATTTGGACAATTTTTATTAAATTGGATCATAGGTTATATTTATTCGTTCTCGTTTTTCATAATAACAAAATGTTCTTCCTGCGATTAGCCCTTATATATACATTGTTCCTGCAAGGAATATATGGGGTGTACTTTGCTAGATGATCTCTAAGCTTAAGTCTGAGATTTAGTGAATTGCTTTAATTTGTGCGTGGAAGAAGAATCTCCCTCTCATCATGCTTGTGATGTCTTATATAGAGGAGTATCATAGGAGATAATAGGGGGAGTAGTTGAGAGGTTATATGGAGTAGTGGGGTGATGATGGAGTGAACATAGGGAGTCATGAACTATTGCTATGACCGAGTCATTTTGGGCCTTCTCTCACTTGGGTGAGTGGCCCAATTGGGCGTGTTTGGCCTAGGCAAACGTCCACCGGAGGGGGGGGGGGGTTGTACCTGCAGGCGCTCCGATGCCTAAGTCAGAGATTGCGAGAGGACAGAGAAAAGAGAGAAAAGAGAGAAAGTGAGAGTAGAGAATAGAATTGTGTACCTTGCTCTCCTGTCAAGGAGAGCTTATATAGTTGCCCCCAGCGCTGGGCCAAAGGTCCCTTTAATGGGCTGTGTTGAGCAGCCCAATAAGGTGGACTGCCAAGATAACTCCTGAATAAGAGGAGAAGCTGTTGCCGGCTGTTATCTTGGTGGAGCGGTTCCACGATCCTAGGAGGAGTGGATAAGCTCCATGGATGGATGTCGAGCAGCACGCAGGATGAGCCGCGTGCTTGACTGTCGGGCAGGGGCAAGTCCTTATTGGGTCTGCCCTGTCTTCCGAGCAGGAGTGGATTTGGGCCAGCTCTTTGGCCCAGTCCAGAACAGGAGCCCCCCAAGCCATTGCTCTTAGTCATAAGAGTAGTGGCTTTAAGTTCAAGCTCGTATGTCGAGGACAAAGTATTTTCGTTGCTCTTCCCTTTTTACGAGGAGACGCTCGCGGGGAGTTTTAAGGCATAGTGATTACGAGGAGAAGTTGTTATAAATTCGTGCTCGCAACTCTTGCTGGTTTTGTTTGTAGAAAAACTGGTGTCGAGGACGCTTCGAGGAGAAACGTTCCCTCCCAGTGTCGGGCACATGCTCGTAACAAGATTTGTTGTTTGTGAAGTGGTTTCATGCTCGCCTGTCGAGCAGGAAGGTTCAAAAATGAGGGATGCTCGTGACGCGTGGTCTGTTGACAAGACTTGAAGGGACTTGACGCTTTGCATGACGCTGCCACGTGTGTGGTCTACGGACAATCACCATCAATGTCTGCGCCACTAGGTCATAATTGCCTCGTTTCACGAGGAGGATTATGAACCGTTAGATTCTTGCACCTTTTCGTTTTACGCAGGATTTAATCAAGGCCGTTGGATGAGGTTTGATCATAACTGTTGGATCAGATCAACGGTGGTGATTGAATGGGCGTATTTCTTCGCCATCCACACGCTGGTTGGGAGAATGTCTATAAATGGGAGAGAAGTGAGAAGTTTATTTCTTTTACACACTCTCATCTCTCTCATATTGCTGCTGCTGCTGTGGTTTCTCCTCCAAAGTTCCAAATTCATCCAAAATCACGTTCTACTCTTCTTCAAAGTTTCCATTTTTCCTTCATCAAAAGGTATTTCACCAAATGGGATGTGCATCCCATGGGCCCATACTACTAACTCCTTAATTAAGCTTAGGTTTTTCTCAAGCTCGGGTGTAGAGCTTCACTCAAATAGTAATCCATGCCCACAATTGATATATACAAATATATTTGCAGAAATAAATCAACAACAATAAAGAAATAAATGCAACAAGTACAAAGGATAGGAAAAACAGGAAAAGCATGCAAGCAAGCGAAGAACAAAATGGAACCCTAAAGCTAAAAGGGGTAGGCTTGACTCTCTTGAAAAGGAAAGTCCCCAGCAGAGTCGCCAGCTGTCGCGCCGCGAAAAACGCCCGGATTGTGGGTACGCGCGAGATGAAACACAGAGTCGCCACCGAACTTTATTCATTCCCGTAGGAAAAGGAAAATATCGATAAAACCTTTGAAACAACGGAAGGATGGTCGTCGCAACCATTTTCGGGTTCGGGAGTCGATTATGCGAGGGAAAGGTATTAGCACCCCTCACATCCGTTGTACTCAACGGGAACCTCCTTTTTAGCTTAGGGTTTGAAAGTGTTCTGTCAATTTGTTTGCGTGCTTTTTATTAATGTCCTGTTTTTATCCTTGTGTTGCTTTATTAAAGCATATACAAAAGGGGGGAAAATATTGTTTTTTATTATTGAGCTCGACAAGATGTTGAATCTCGTGCCTACGTATCTCCAGATGCAATGGAGAAATCAAAGCCCACGTAGTTCTGGGTTTTTATAGCAAAATGGTTTGTTTGATTGTTTTTTAGGAGAAGAGACAAGTTGTCATCTTAAGTTAAAACCCCTTTAATCCACCACAAATATGATGAAGATTGATCTTTGCTTCCCAATAGGGAAAAGCTCCGACTTGGATATCATCAACAAGTAGGCCACTAACTCTCCTAGGTGGAAAAGAAACAATATCTTTCAATCGAATGTTACGGGGAATTTAGAATTTTCAACCATAGATGACTCATGTCTAAACTCTTTGAGAAAGAGTTTTAAAGTCAAAAGCCAAGTGGCAAAAGGTTTGAATGAGTTTTGTGTTTTTTAGTTTTTTTTGAAAATGTTTGGATATGCTTAAGTGTGTTTAAAGCATTTATTGCAAAAAAGAGTTTCTGAAAATGCATCGACCTAAGTCAAAGTTTTTTTATGAAAGAGGTGCAAGTTCAAAAAAAGTAATTTAAGCGTGCAAGGACGCGAAAGAAATAAAGCTTGATTTTTTTGTTGCGCAAAGGCAAAATTTTGTTTTAATGAGTTTGAATTATTTTTGAAACTTATCTAGTGCAAATAGAAAAGAAATATTTTTGTGTTTTATGTTTCTGCTTTTTTGGTTTTATATCTTTTTTGCTTGAAATATAAATAGGTGCAAAGTAAGTAAACAATAATAAGTTAAATGACCTTAATTTAAATAATCAGATATGTTAGTTAACAATAATTTAAATGACTTTAATTTAAATAAACAGATATGTTAATTATAAAGGACCAGATAACTGGAGCAGAAATATAGCTGAATTAGTAAATGTTAAGGACCAGAGAACTCTGGAAATAGTTAGTGCAAGTGTGTGATTTTTTTGTGTTTTTGATTTTATTATTTTTTGCAAGAAATAAATGCTTAAAATTAAATAAATGCAGTAGATAAAAAATTAAAATAAAATAAAACCTGGCCGGGGGTGTAAACCCAAAACAGAGGGTGGAGTGCAGCAAAACAGTAGGCCCAATGGTCAACCAGGCCCATCTGAGTCAAGAGGACCAAGGGTTCGATCAGGATCGTCTGATTGATCAAACGTCCTGGAATTGATCCGTCATAAACGCATCTGGGGCGTCTGATTGATCAACAGGCGAGAGAGCGAGGGTACATGGTGCATGTGCGCGACACAGAATCATGATATGGTATAAATACCCAAAGGCTTCAGAAAAATTCATTTGTGCAAAAAATTTCTCTCTCTTCTCTTCTCTCTCTAACCGATCTCTCTTCTCTCTCTCCCTCATCTTCATCATGTTCTTCAAGAACATGGATGAATGTTCATCGTGTTCATCAAGAACACATGAACACCGGCGGCGGACCACCGCCTGACCCAGATTCCGGCGGCGGATCCGCCGCGCCGGAACCCTAAACCACTCAGAAAACCAATTTTTTTTCAAAAAAAACAAACCCAAATCCTTTTTTAAACCTCTATTTATCAGTTTTTAAACCCAAATCAAACCAAAAATCTCAGAATCTAACAAACAGTTCTAAACCCGAAAAAAAGTGATTTTTCTTGTTCTGTTACCTTCTGTTCTATATTCTTGCTTTTCTGTTTTTTTATCTTTTTTGGTTTGATTCTGCTTCTCTTTTTTTCCTTTTTTCGGTTTGATTTGTTCTGTTTCTGTTGATTTGTTTTTTTTGGTTTATAAAGTGTGGTTAGTGATGGAAGTTGGAGTTCTGGTTATGGTAGTAGTGTTGGTTTTGTTACTGATTGAAGATAAATGAAAAAGATTTGTGTTTGTGGCTACTAATGGTTTTGTAATTTGAGAAAAAATTTAGGGTTTCCAATTTTTCCTCCTCCTTTTTCTGGTGAATTGTGTTCTCTATTTATAGAGAATAGATTAGGGTTTTTTTTGTTATTGATTGAGGGGACAAAGAACTGTCCAGCTGTGTTGTTGTCTCCTTCCTTCTCTGGACCCATGGACAATAGTGTGGTTATTGGATAAAAGGATGTTTTTAGGCAGAAGAAACTGAGGACACGGGAGAGGGAGGGACGTGTTCTGTTGTCCTCCTCTTCTTTCTGACTTTTTTTGTTTTTTTTAATTTTTGTTAATTAAATAATAATAATAATAATAATAACTAAATAATAAATAAGAAAAAGAAAATTAAAAAGGGATGGAAGGCAGCTGCTCTTCCCTTTCATATATATATTATTATTATTTTTTATATATTTTTTGTTGTATGGTAATAATAATAATACTAATAATAACAATAATAGGTATAATAGTGGTAATAATAGATAGTATCAAGAATAAAAATGGAAATAATAAAAACTATTTAGTGATGATAAATAAGGAAAAAAAAATAAAGATTGACTTATATTTTTGGATTTTTTTATGTATGGAATGTAATGATGAAAATATGAAGTGGGATCTTAGGTCAAAAATTGGGGTATGACAGTTGCGCCCGAACCACGGGGAGCGGCCTCTTCGATAGTACAAGGTGATCCGAGCGTACATACGATAGTCGAGGACAGAGGAGAGGGCGATCCGGAGAATTGGGAGGTCCATGTGCCCGAGGAGGGAAAACGAGTTTGTTCGGAATTCTCCGAGGGCGAGTTCGCTATGTACGAATTCACCTTTAAGGACTTAAGATTCAGATTGCCCTTCAGCGACTTTGCAGTGGGCGTCTTTGACAGGTTGAGGTTGGCACCGTCTCAGCTGCATCCGAATTCCCTGGCGTTTATTCGGGCGTTCGAGCAGCTCTGCGACTACTTGGATGTCGAGCCTACCCTGCCGTTATTCTTCCGCATCTTCAAGATCCAACGACAAACATTTCGGGGAAGGCAAGGTTGGGTCTCTTTGAAACAGCACCAGGTGAAGATCTTTAGGATGTTTGTGGACTCTGTCCGGGGATTCAAGGAGAGATATTACGTGGTGAGACCGGTGTCCCCAGAGGAAAAAAGTCTGTGTACAAGACTGTTGCGACCCTGGGCGAGGAGGGTGTCCCCGTCAACCGAGAGGTTCCCCGTTTTCCACTCTGTTGGTCAGACAGGCACTTCGCTCTGCCAACAGATGTCTATTTAGTTCGAGATGAGTCACTTTCCCCGGCAGAGCGCGCTGGGTATGACAGGATCAGGTCTTATGTTGCGGGTTTCCAGCCCGTCAGGTTTATGACGAAAGCGGGTGTGCCCGCCAAGGATGCGTTCGGGAATCCGAGGGTGGAACCCCGTTTTGTAAACACCAAGTCTCTGCTTGAATGTACGAGCAGGGATGATAGGAAAACTTTGTTAGGTATTCGCCGCGGCTTTCCTGCTCGGTTTTAACTTGTTTGTTTTATTTTTAGGTATGTTGTGTATATTTGCTCTCCTCGTTTGCTAACCCTGCTCGTATGTTTCTCCTCGCAGATAATATGGCCGACTTTGCTGATGAACTTGTGAAGATTGCTGCTGATAAGAAGAGGGTGGCCAAGAAGAAGCCTGCCCGCTCGGCAATGTCGCACGTCATGATCTCGGCTTCGTCTACCCCGGGCAGCTCCTCGTCTCCTGCTGGGGTCAAGGGAAGTCCCTCTATTGTCAAGCCTCCTGCCGCGAAGAGACAACAGGATGACTTTGTGGTCGACCTGGATGCCGTCGAGGAGACCAAGGGGTTTATGTTCCCTCCCCTTTTTGGCCTGCCCAGATATCTCAAGCAGCACCCGGCGACGATTTTGCGGTCAGAGAAGGATGCTATCATGAAATTCAGCACCGAGGAGCTAGGGGCCCAACTCGCCAACGATTTTGCTGCCACTCTCCGGCTGGCGGAGAAAGCTATGGTGCTAAATGAGAGGGGGCCAAGCAAAGATGTGGAAAGGCTGACCAAGAGAAATGCTGAGCTCGAGGCTGAAGTGCTGCAGCTCGGGAATACTGTGACCGACCTGAGGGGCAAACAGGAGAATTATGCCAACCTGACAGCTGATTTGCGCAGAGCCGAGAAGGAGGTGGCCGAGCTGAAGATTGCTAGTGCTGCGGAGAAGAAGGGCAAAGAAAAAGCTGAAGATGAGCTGGAGTCTCTGCGACAGATGATGACTCCCTCTGAGGACGAGCCCGAGCATGTTTGGGGTTTGACAACCCGAGCAGAGCTCGTCGGTGAGATTCGGGCTCAGATGGGGAAGGTCTTCGAGAGTGCTAAGTATAGCTTCAACAACGCCGTGGCCCAGCTGAAGATTGTCAATCCCGGGTTGGTCACCGAGGGAACAGGAATGCTGAGGAAGGTGGAGAACGGGCAGATCGTCATCCCCGACAAGTACAAGCAGATGGAGCAAGAGGAGGAGGAGGAAGAGGCCGAGGAGGACCAAGAGGAGGACATGCCCGACGTTGGCGAGGAGGAAGGCCAGGGGGAAAGTGATCATTGACTTGTCTTAGTTTATTTCGGCCTGCGTGCCATTATGTTATTTTTTCGTTTTTGTTAAACTTATTTTTAGGGGCCTGCGCGCCAAACTCTTGTAATATTTGAACAACGGGCTTTGTCCCCTTATTTTTAATGACATCGTTGGCCTTGGTGGCTTTATTTATTTGTGCTCGTCTTTGCTAAGTTTTGCCTTGTTTGTGTGGATGTTTATTTCTGTGCTCGTTTAATTATACGAATTTGTGCTCGGAATTTAACTTGTGAAAAATCCTTAAAATTTTGTGATTCGCTAATTGTTGTACGAGCACGTTCTGTCGAGGACGTCTGTCCTCGGAAATAACTTAAATAGTTTAGGGAACTACTTAAGCGCCTAGAGTCGTTTTTCTAGACCAACGCAGATCTGAGCACGTGGATGTGCTTGGTCCACGACCTGAACATCCCATCGCGAGCTGGGTGTTAGGCTGCGGCACGACGACGATGGAGCTCGTTTCATGAGTTGTCCTCGTCGGGCAGAGGCTCTGCTCGTCTGTTGAGCTCAGAGTTTACCATAAGCATTTTTAGATGAGCGCGGGTGCCTGCGCGACATCCGTTGTCGAGGAGCTCTGCTCGTTGTTTTAAGGGCAGATGCTGCCTCTGCGTAGATGCACGGTTGGCAAATAACTTAGCTATAATATTGTTTCAACTTTTGGGCATTCCACGTTCGAGGGATTTCCTTCCCCTGGAGGGTTTCAAGGTGGTATGCGCCGTTGTCCGTTTTGCCGCGGACACGGTATGGTTCCTCCCAGTTGGCTGCGAGCTTGCCCTCGTGGGAGTCCTTTGCATTTCGTCTTAAGACGAGGCTGCCGACTTCGAAGTCTCTCTTTATGACTTTGGTGTCATGTCGAGCAGCCACTAGCTGTTTTAGTGAGGCTTCTTTGAGGGAAGCCGCTGTTCGGATCTCTTCGACGAGATCCACCTCCTCTCTCATCGCCTCGTCGTTCATCTCTTCGTCGAGGGGGGCTTCAGTGCGACGAGAGGGCTCTCCAATCTCCACGGGGATGACTGCTTCGGTCCCGTATGCTAGACGAAAGGGTGTCTCCCCGGTAGTGGAGTGAGGGGTAGTTCGGTATGCCCATAGTACGTGGGACAGCTCCTCAACCCATTGCTTCTTTGCGTCGCCCAGCCGCCGTCGTAGTCCGCGCAGGATGACTCTGTTCGCGGCTTCTGCTTGCCCATTGGTTTGTGGGTGCTCGACGGATGTGAAGTGATGTTTTGTGTTAATTTTGGCAAGGAATCCCCTAAATGTTTTGTCGGTGAACTGTGTGCCGTTGTCTGTGACCATAGCTTGGGGTATTCCAAAACGACATAGGATATCTCTTTTGAAGAAATGTAGGATCCTAAACGAAGTTATTTCGGGGAGTGGTTCTGCCTCTACCCATTTGGTGAAGTAGTCTACTCCAACGATGAGGTATTTACATTGGAGGTTTCCTCTGGTGAAGGGACCGAGGATGTCCATGCCCCACCATGCAAATGGCCACGGGGACGATAATGACTTGAGCTCGTGAGGGGGAGCAAGGTGCATGTCCCCGTGCCGTTGGCATTTGTCGCACTTTTTCACGTGCTCTTTAGCGTCTTGCTGCATAGTTGGCCAGTAATATCCTGCCCGCAACGCCTTTCTGGCCAGAGAGCGACCCCCGAGGTGCTGAGAGTTAATTCCCTCGTGTATCTCGCGGAGGATGTAGTCGGCGGTGGCCTCGTCAGCGCACTTCAGGAGGGGGATGGAGAAGCCCCTTCTGTAAAGCTTATTGTCAAGGAAGGTATACGAGCACGCTCTTCGTTTGACCGTTGCTGCCTCCATCTCGTCGTTAGGTAATGTTCCGTGCGCGAGATAGTTGTATACTGGGGTCATCCAACAGTTGGCGTCCCCGATGGTATTTATGTCGAGGACCCTCGTTGGTTTTTGTATGCTCGGATGGGAGAGGATTTCCTGGATGACGGATTTGTTTCCGTTTTTTCTTTTCGTGCTTGCCAGCTTTGACAGGATGTCTGCTCGTTTGTTATGCTCTCGGGGAACATGCTGTATTTCGGCGGAGTCAAACTTCGTGATTCTTTCCTTCACTAAGGTCAAGTACTCAGATAAGTTGTCATTTTTGGCTTGGTATTCTCTTAAGACCTGCGATGCGACGAGCTGCGAATCTGTATAGATTTTTATTTCTTTCGCCCACATCCTCGGCGAGACGTAATCCTGCGAGGAAGGCCTCGTATTCTGCCTGGTTGTTTGAGGTCGGAAAGGACAGTGCTAGCGAAACTTCGATCAGGATGCCCTCCTCGTTTTCGAGGATGATTCCTGCGCCCGCCCCTGTTGCGTTGGACGCTCCGTCGACGAAAATGGTCCACTTGTTCGCTCCATCCGTCGAGGAGGGAGGGCAAGTCATTTCGGCCACAAAGTCGGCTAAAACTTGGGCTTTGAGTGCTTTTCTGCTTTCGTAGCGGATGTCGAATTCCGAGAGCTCCAACGACCATTTCAGCATCCTGCCCGCCATGTCTGGTCGGACAAGAAGTGACTTAATGGGCTGGTCTGTTCGGACGACGACCGTGTGCGCGAGGAAGTAGTATCGCAGTCTCCTCGCCGCAGTGACGAGGGCCAATGCGACTTTTTCGATTCGCTGGTATCTGAGCTCGGGGCCTTGCGAGGCTTTGCTCGTGAAGTATACTGGCTTCTGTCCTTCTGGTGTCTCTCGTATAAGAGTTGCACTGACAGCCTCGGAGGCGACGGCGAGGTAGAGGTACAGCACCTCCCCGACGTCCGGGCGTGACAGAACTGGGGGCTCGGACAGTGCCTTCTTCAAGTGCTGAAGGGCCTGCTCGCACTCCTCAGTCCACTCGAAGGCAGATTCTTTCCTAAGTAATTTGAAAAGGGGAAGTGCGTGTTGAGCTGATTTTGCTACGAAGCGGGATAATGCGGTCAGCATTCCATTCAGTGTTTGTATGGACTTTTTGTTGTTAGGAGTTGGGAACTCGGTGAATGCTCGACATTTGTCGGGGTTAGCCTCGATTCCGCGCTCGGTGAGATAGAAACCGAGGAACTTCCATGCTCGGATGCCGAATGTGTATTTCTCAGGGTTGAACCTCATATTGACCTTCCTGGCCTGCTCGAAGACCTTTCGAAGGTGGGTGGTGTGATCCACCTCCTCGTGGGATTTGACGATCATGTCGTCCATGTACACTTCGAGCATGTCCCCGATCTCTCCTCGGAAAACTTTGTTCATCATCCGCTGGTAAGTAGCGCCGGCGTTTTTCAAGCCGAAGGGCATTACGTTGTAGTAATAGTTGCCCGACTCGGTCATGAAGGCCGTTTTCGTCCTGTCGGCCACAGCCATTGGGATTTGATTGTACCCTGAATATGCATCTAAAAAAGACAGTAATTTAAAACCAGAAGAATTATCAACTAATCTATCAATGCAAGGTAAAGGGTAAGCATCTTTAGGGCATGCCCTATTGAGATCGGTATAGTCAACACACATCCTCCATTTTCCATTAGATTTTTTCACGAGTACAACGTTTGACAACCAAGTTGTATACTTGGCTTCAGAAATAAAATTTGCCTCTAAGAGGTCTTTTACAGCTTTTTCTGCAGCCTCCACTTTTTCAGGAGACTGCCTACGCCTACGTTGCACTACAGTACTAGCAGCTTCATCGACGGTCAACTGGTGACAAGCGATGTTGGGGTCCAAGCCTGGCATCTCGGAAGCACTCCAGGCGAACAGGTCAGCGTTGTCTTTCAGGCAGGCCACCAGCTGTTTCCTCGCTAAGTCTGGGATGTCCTTTCCAATCTTCAAGTTCCTGCTCGGATCTTCTCCAAGGGGGATCAGCTCGAAATCTCCGTCGGGGATGGGACGAAGGTTATCCCTGCTCGCCGCGTCGTCTTCTATCTTGTCCTTGCGTAGCTTTTTCTCCTCTTTATGTTCCTGCTTGGAATGACGGCTGTCAAGATTCACCAAGCTCACATTCTGGGGGGGTTGTGGAGGAGGAGGCTTTGTGCTCGTCTCGGGCTGCTCGGAAGAAGTCCTGCTCTTCTTCGCTTCAGGAACAGGGCCAACATAGCTCTGCCCTTTATAGGCTGCATTAAAGCACCTCCTCGCAGCCTCAATGTCTCCATGGAGAGTAGCTACCTGCCCTTTGTCAGTGTAATACTTCATCTTCAAATGAGCAGTGGAGGCTACGGCGGGCAGGTCTGCGATCGCAGTTCTGCCGATGATGCACTGGTAGAGAGATGGACAATCTACCATCAGGAACTTGACTTTGATCGACTTGGCCGTTTCATTGTGGCCGAAGGTGACGATCAGGTCGACGTAACCCCAGGGCTTTGTAGTTGCCCCGTTGAATCCTTGGAGATCCGAGCCCAAATATGGTGTGAGATGGGACTCGTCCAGCTGTAGCGTCCTGAATAAATGTGCGTACATGATGTCGCACGAGCTGCCAGAGTCGACCAGGATACGTCGAACGTCGAAATTTGCCATATCGGCTCTGACGAGGAGAGGAATCTGCGAGTTGGCAGATCCTCCGGGGAGCTCCTCGAGATAGAAGGAGAGAGGTTGTGATGATCTCCTCGGTTTACCGAGGGTGACAGCCATGCCCGAGGAGGCAGTGATGAGCTCCTCGAATTTTCTCTTTACGGAGCCTACGGTGTGTTTGTCGAAGATACCACCGGATATGACCATGGTCTCCGCGAAATTTTCCCATTCGTTGAGGATAGGATGCTCGTAGGTGTCGTTGAGGTGTTTGGGGACGTAAAAGTCCTCTGGTCGCCAGACAGCCAAAGCGACGTTCTTCTCCCCGAAAGCTCTGGGCTCATCCTCGGGGATGTCCTCGCGCTTCTTCTCCTAGCGAGGGTTCTCCTTCCGCTTGACATAGTCTTTCAACTTGCCATTACGGATCAGAATTTCGATAGCATCCTTCAGCTGGATGCAGTCTTCAGTCAGGTGCCCGTAGCTTTTGTGATAGGCGCAGTATCTGCTCCTATCCTGCCCGGGTTTGAAAGGGGTAGATTTTGGGAACCTGATCCCAGCGTTCTTAAAATCCGAGGCGGCGTACTCGGCGAGGACGATTTCTCGTGGTACGAGCAGGGAAGTGTAGTTGGTGAACTGGCTGGGAGGTCCTCGAGGTTCCCGTGACTTGTCACGCCCGCGCCTGTCCCCGTTGCGCCTGTCCCCGTTTTTATTGCCTTGCTCGCGGGGAGGGCGATTGTTCTCTGCCCTGGGGTGTCTCATGGCGTCGGCCATGGTTTCCTCCTCGAACTGCATGTAGGTCTGGGCCTTGTGTAGGATCTCGTCCCAAGTAGCAGGTTTCTCGATGGCAACCATCTCCTTGAACTTAGTTCCATCGCGGAGGTTTTTCCTCATCAAGTATTTTTTCATGTCATCGGTGACATCAACCTGCACAGCTTCTTTGTTGAACCTCTCAATGTATGATCTGAGAGTTTCGTTGGGTCCCTGGCGGACAGCTTCCAAGTTTGCTTCCGTCTTCGGATGTTTCCGGGAAGCGGTAAAGTGACTGGTAAACTGCTTGCACAAGTCCTTCCAGGAAGTGATGGACCCCTGGGGCAAGCTTCTGTACCAAGTCATGGCACCTTCGACCAGTGTGGTCGGAAAAATCCTGCACTTGATGCCTCCTTTTACTGCTTGGTAATTAAGGATGGCATCAATATTCTGTATGTGTATGTCGGGGTCAGTGAGCCCGTCATACTTCCCCAGCTGGGGTGGCTTCTGCAGCGCACGAGGAAGTTCCAGGTCCATGATCTGCCTGGACAGTGGACCCTTGTAAACTTCATCGTCACTCCAGCCCGGTGAGTGGGTTGGGGTTTCTTCCCGTCGAGGAGAGTTCTCTCGTCGGTTCTGATAGTCGTCTCCCCGACTACCTTGAGCCATGCCTCCGAGCAGGATTTCTTTCCTCCGAGGAGGAGATCTGGGTCTCTGCTCGAAGATAGCAGCCGATTTGCCCCTCTTGTTTGTTCGGGCGACAGAGTCCTCGCGGGGAGGAGTTCTGTTCCTCTTCTGGACCTGTGGCTGGACGCGCTCGAGGACAGGTCTTCTTTGGCTCGTCCCTGCTCGTCGAGCAGGTGGAGATTCCGAGCGTTCAGCTCTCCGCGGGGGAGAAGGGGGCTTGATATATCCCAGAATTTGCCGCTGGCCGTCTTCCAGTGCCCGGATACGATTGTTCTGCTCGTTAACAGTCCGGATAGTCTCGCACAAGGCGTCGAGCAGAGCAGCGTTTTCCGTAACTCACGGGGAGTTCGGTTGAGGATTTGTTGCCGATTTTCCAGGCGCGATTTGCGACTGCTTCCCCTTTTTATCGCTCTGAGAGGAACTGCACCGCATCTTCATCATCAGATTCGGGAGAGGTTTCTCGTCCGTCTCTGTGATCAGTTTCAGGAATGGGTTGATCGTTGCCGTCAACCGGCATGAGGACAGGACCGCCGGCGTTCAAGGTGAACGGAGGAGCAACGTCGACATTGTTGTTGACATCGTCGTTGTTGGTGTTTGAAGCACTGGCCATGACGATTGTGGTTGGAAAATTTGGTTTTGATCTTTCGTTCTTGCAGGAAGAAGAAAAGATGGGGAGAACTTCAGGTTCCCACAGACGGCGCCACTGATCTTACCTGTTGATCAGAAGTAGGTGATGGCCAGAAGTCCGTCGTACTGTAGCGTCGGGCAGCAAACGTCCACCGGAGGGGGGGGTTGTACCTGCAGGCGCTCCGATGCCTAAGTCAGAGATTGCGAGAGTACAGAGAAAAGAGTGAAAGTGAGAGTAGATAATAGAATTGTGTACCTTGCTCTCCTGTCAAGGAGAGCTTATATAGTTGCCCCCAGCGCTAGGCCAAAGGTCCCTTTAATGGGCTGTGTTGAGCAGCCCAATAAGGTGGACTGCCAAGATAACTCCTGAATAAGAGGAGAAGCTGTTGCCAGCTGTTATCTTGGTGGAGCGGTTCCACGATCCTAGGAGGAGTGGATAAGCTCCATGGATGGATGTCGAGCAGCACGCAGGATGAGTCGCGTGCTTGACTGTCGGGCAGGGGCAAGTCCTTATTGGGCCTGCCCTGTCTTCCGAACAGGAGTGGATTTGGGCCAGCTCTTTGGCCCAGTCCAGAACAAGTGCGGAGTGGAACAAAGAGGTATAGACACCATAACTGTGGAGGGGAAGCTCTACCGGTAGTACAACAAACAGAGATGGTAGGTTTCCAAGGCAGACACATTTTATGATTGTAGTTTATTTCACGGTGGAGAAGAAGGGATGAGTAAATAGGATGAGTATAAAGATTTGACATCGTGCATCTATTAAACAAGCAATCAATTTGGACAATTTTTATTAAATTGGATCATAGGTTATATTTATTCGTTCTCGTTTTTCATAATAACAAAATGTTCTTCCTGCGATTAGCCCTTATATATACATTGTTCCTGCAAGGAATATATGGGGTGTACTTTGCTAGATGATCTCTAAGCTTAAGTCTGAGATTTAGTGAATTGCTTTAATTTGTGCGTGGAAGAAGAATCTCCCTCTCATCATGCTTGTGATGTCTTATATAGAGGAGTATCATAGGAGATAATAGGGGGAGTAGTTGAGAGGTTATATGGAGTAGTGGGGTGATGATGGAGTGAACATAGGGAGTCATGAACTATTGCTATGACCGAGTCATTTTGGGCCTTCTCTCACTTGGGTGAGTGGCCCAATTGGGCGTGTTTGGCCTAGGCAAATAGACCCTAGTTATCTCGTCTGATACACAGCCCCCCAAGCACAAGGCTCTGAGGAGTCGTTGTGCTTTAGATAATAATCATGGATAACACATTTATATTTAGCACATTACAACAATAAGTCTTGGCGAGACGACCATAATTTGAATAAATTGAATTTAATATTTAGAATTGGAAGTATGTGCTAAATTTGCACAAACTACCAAGTAATAAGCAATGGCGATATAACCTCGTTTTTTTTAATATGGTAACCATTGTTGGCGATATAAGTGTATCATAACATCCTAAAGTATTGTCTTTTTGTATGAATGTCATTTATCTTTATGCTAGTACTATTTTTTGTTTGAATGACACTTTTGTCGTTTATTAATTCATATTTCATATGGGTTAGCCATTTATTTTATGCAAAGATCGTGATACGTTTTTCTGAGTCGCCAATCGAGATGGGAATCGTGGCGAGACTCTATACGAGTCGCCAACGTAAATGGAGATTATGGCGAGACTCTCTTCGAGTCACCAAAATCAAATGACATTTTGCGTCCATTCTCATGGAGATTTGTCTATTTAAATCACATGGAGATTTGTCTTTTATGGGGTTTTATATCAAATGGCGCTTGGCGCTTAATATCACATGGAGCTTTATAGCACATTATGGTGCTTTCGATCAAATGGAGCTTTATAGCGCATAATGGCGCCTTCAATCAAATGGAGTTTTGACAAGACTTTTTTAGTCGCTTCATGGCAAGCAAGACTTTTGTGGTCACTTTAACATGGCAAGTCTTGGTAGACGCCTTATTTTTCATGGCAAGTCTTGGTAGACGCCTAATAGCAAGACCTTTGTGGTCGCCTTTCAAGTGATGTTTTATCTCAAGTGACGCTTTATCAAACGAAGATTTATATCAAGTGACGCTTTATCTCATGGAGCTTTGCCGAATGAAGTTTTATCTCAAGTGACGCTTTATATCAAATGGAGCTTTGCTGAATGAAGTTTTATCTCAAGTGGCGCTTTATATCAAATGGAGAGCTACAACGGCGAATGTGACTCTCTTTGAGTCGCCGATTGGAGTAATGATGGCGCCGCCTTGTAAAACATAAACAATATGCGATAACAATCAGTCCACAGGAGGAGTAGAAATAATGACGACATCCATAGAAGGAGTGGAAATAACGAAACGACGACACCGGAACGTTAAATGATAAATAACATAATGTTCGCCGAGATAATGAGTTAGAGACTATCAACATATAAACTAATCACACTTCGTCAAAACCACAGAAGGATACATAGATTTCATAGCTCACAAAATTATCATTGTATTATAAAGAAATTCAATGAAGTACTATAAATCTAGATTAGAATTAAACTCTTAGATAGAGATGCTGGACATATGTGTAGATTAACAGTTTAGTTTTTGAACACACGCGTAACAATAAGGATCTTGGCATTTTTGTTTAGAAACGAATTAACTAATCAAATATTATAACTTAATTTCTTCAAAGCTTATCCAACACATATAGCAATAAGGATCCGAATAAAACCGAGAGTAGATAAAAACTTAGGAGTAATAAGGTGAAATTCATTAAATTAAGAAGACTGTCTTTAACAATTACGGTGATTAACTAGACATGATAACTAAAATAATATGATATGAAAAAAGGTATGATATAGTATATGAAAAGAAGTGAGAATAACACATGACCTGTTTGGAAAATTTATGGAAATCATATATGAGTGAAGATGCATTGGTCACCGAAATGAATTTTTCTCGCGACGTTGGGAGATATAGTCACCGACGAAAACTTGAGGCTTGGGATTGCACATCCTCTATTACTGTGTTTGTGGGGTTTCCAACAACGATCGTCGCCGGACATGTGGCTGGGGAAAATTATCTCTGCTTCTCTCCAAAATGTTATGAATACACCTAAGCCATTAGAATTGACCGTGATAGTTACAAGGTCTAGACAGCGATGACATCCATGTCTGAAAATAATAGCGATGTTGGGCGAAGTTGCAATAACAACGATCGACGGTGAGACGACAATGTTGTCGTTGAATGGTAGGTCAGCGACAACAGCTCGGCGAGATGGAGGATTTAAATCCATGTTGTTGTAATGAAAATCAAACATGAGTGAACCAATTAAAAATAGAAAGCATATGTGAATCAACCAAATTAAAATAGATAGAAATAAATTGCCTAACATGGACAATTAGTTATCAATTTTATTCAAGGAGATGGCACGCAGCAGGTTCTCTTGCTAAATATTTGAGAAGTGAACTCAAATAATATTGCAATGTCACACGGTGCTGACAACATTCTCTTTAGCGCAATAATAATGCTACTTAATGATGAGGAATAACCAATTCAAGCTTCTCTAATCTTCAACCTTTTGCTATTACTTGAACTAAGATATTCAAATTTACACCTAATTACTAGGTACTGCCATCGATTCATATAAATGGAAGTGAAGCAATGTTGTACAATGTCATGCCGCTTGAACCAAAATCATATTGATTTGACTTTCATATACTATTTCATTGTGGGCTACTGATAAAATGTCAGAGCTCTTTTATATCTTAAAAATATTATCAACTTTTTCTACGAAGTAAAAAGTAATTATTTGCATGTATTTGTTAAATGAATTTTACTTTCCATAATAAGTCTCTCAAGTCACAACCATCTAATCCTAAGTTGCACTTGAAAATAAGAGTATTATCGAGAGTTTTATAGACTAATGATATGTATCCTAATTTTTTTATCCTTGGAGTTCCATGATGTGACATGGATGGTATCGTCAATTTAATACCATCAATTTTAGTTGAAAAAATAAATATAATAGGGACCACTTGTTAATAATTTATGATACTCAAAGTGATATCACCATTAGAACAAAATATGTATGAGTTACATAAGTATTATATGACATTATAGAGACCATTTGTTAGTAATGTATGATACTCAAAAGACAAATTCTATTGTACATTTGTCAAAATTGAATGTATCGGTACAATATAATATTTAACCAATAGAAAAGTGTCTTTTATCCACATCATCACTTATATATTATATATTAGAAGTCAACTAAATAAAAAATACCGGTACATTTTTCTTTACCAATTTAACCCATAAATCATACAAATTATATTTTAATAATTAATTTAATAATTTCAAAAATCATTAATTCATCTATCTCTCAGTAAATTTATTCATACCAAAAAATTCATCTATTAGAACACGAAGAACAAATTCATCTTTCTCAATAACTAACCAAACCCTTCTTCCACTTCCATCTATTCTCTCTCAAAGCCCAATCTCTGGGTGTTTGTTCCCTTATTTTGTCTCTCAGTTTTGTTATTGTCATTGCTGCTGCGAACCGCCGATGATTTACAAACAACAAAGGCGGTGGAAAGAACGCCGCAATAACAGTCAGGGATACACAAGAGTGGCGGCGGTTCAGTAGCAACTGCCTCAATTTGACTGTCAGTATTTGCTTATTAGCAGAGGCAGTGAAAAAATGCCGCAATAACAACCACTAACCACAAGAGCGACGGCAGTTGAAAACCAATTGCCTCACTATGACTGTCGCTACTACACATTTCGAGGCTTTCAGCCGCAAATTTTTGTTTTAGACTGCGCATTGCATACCCATAGCCAGGAGGAGGAATCGATTTTCTTTGTTTATTTTTGAGATAAAAGGATGAAATCAATAATTATAAGAAAACAGAGCAACCCTACCTTAACACTGTGTTTGGATGTCAAGAGAAATAGGAAAGACAGAAATAGTAAAGAGAGAAATTCGAGAGAAGAGAAATAAGAGAGAACTATGGTAGAAATCATGTATTGTTTGGATGAATAGAAATGGAGAAGAACGAAATAATAACACTTCTTTAATTAATTTTAGATAAATAAAAAATTAATGGAAAAAATTAATATAAATGACAAAAGACAAATTTAACCTTTATAAGAGTGGAAGTTGAAAAATTAGATAACCATAAAAGGGATAAAAATGAGAAATCATAAATGTAGTTTATTTCTCTCACAAATCTTGCCTCTTACATAGAGATCTTTTATTGGGTAGTTATCATCCATTATATTTCCCCCTCTCATCATTTCTCCTCTCTTCCAAACAATAGAAACACTCTATTTCTTTACTATTTCTCTCTTCTTTATTTCTCTCTTTTCTAAATCTACTCAAACAAACACAGTGTAAAAGTGTAGGGCCTACGAAATGGCCACTAAAAATAATATGCCTCGATTGTCTTCAACAACCATATATGATAGAAGTCCCAAAGTTGAATGAAAAAAAAAAATTTAAACATGTAAACGAGAAATCCATGAATTCAATCTTAAGATGTTGTTATAAAGAACAGTGTTAGTGTCAATTTTAGACCACACTTTGGATGGTGAAAAGTGTAAAATATGAAAGTATTGTGGTGTAAAATATATAAATGTTGGTCAAACTTAATTGTTACACCTGTCAATACTTTTACGGCATGTCAAGTAGCCATTAGTGAATGTATTTCATTGTACCGACACATTGTGATTTTTCTATCCTACTATATAGAAGCTCCCTACTCAAAATGGTATTGGAGATGCAGTATGTACTCTATAAATTGGATTTTAATGAGAGTATCAAACTGTTACCAAATATCATTGACTAAAACTATCTCTATTATAGTTTTGGATGGAAATTAATTTAATTTACTATTTTTATGGATGCCTTAAATTAAATGTGTTGTCTTTTAATGATGGTTTTACCTGTTTGTTTGACACATAATATAACTGAATTCCGCAATGGGTGAGAGAGAGCAATAAGGAGCAAGTGTCCGTCCAATAGCGAGGCTCTATTGCAAAAAAACAGGGAGCTACATTTTATTTCCTTATACTTGTTTTACTACTTTTCAACCCCGCAAATAGGATCGCTAATTACTCATCTAGTTTTCTATACGCCTTTCATTGTCTTAGCACTGCATGCATGCGTGCACTCTAGTATTATTACTACATTTTTATTATCAATATATATTTTTATAAGAAAGAAGAAAGCTTAAAATAACCAAAAAAAAGAAGGAAGGAGCTCACCCTCGTGATCTCATCATCATTCCTACACAAGTTGCAATGATTGAGTGATCCATGTCCTTCTCTACATCTGAAACTACTATTGACGCTCGATCAAAACCTAGTTGTCGTTTCAATTAGGTATGGAAATGGTATATTGGATTGCATTTTTGCTCTCTCTCTCTATTTGTGATTCATATTCAACATATATAACTAAGATTTAGGACCCTGAATGTGTATGTTATTACAACGGTTAACTTATCTATTACTACAACGACCTTATAATTTGTTCTTTTTAGGCTAGCTGATTGATCGCGAAACTATTTGAAACAATGAATGGAGCTGTTATTGTTGCTGTTGCCGCCGCTATTGGAAATTTATTGCAAGGATGGGATAATGCGACTATTGCAGGTTTGTAATATTGTTTCCCTCTAAATATGTTGTATTCAAATCTTGCCGCTGATCATCTTACCAGGCCGCCGGTTTCTTTATTTATTTATTTATTTTGTGTATGTACGTAGGGTCTATTTTATACATAAAGAGGGAATTTCAATTAGAAAGTGAACCCACAGTTGAAGGTCTAATTGTAGCTATGTCACTTATTGGAGCCACCGTGGTTACTACGTGCTCCGGAGCCCTATCAGACTTGTTTGGACGACGCCCTATGTTGATTATCTCTTCCCTCCTTTATTTTGTTAGTTCTCTTGTCATGTTTTGGTCACCAAATGTTTATATACTCCTCTTTGCAAGACTTTTAGATGGCTTGGGAATTGGTTTGGCAGTTACCTTGGTACCTCTTTATATATCTGAGATAGCTCCTCCTGAGATTAGGGGATCACTCAATACACTTCCACAGTTCACTGGTTCTGCTGGTATGTTTTTATCTTACTGTATGGTGTTTGGAATGTCACTAACCAAGACACCAAGCTGGAGACTCATGTTGGGTGTTCTGTCAATCCCCTCTCTTATTTATTTTGCACTAACATTATTGTTATTGCCGGAGTCTCCAAGATGGCTTGTTAGTAAAGGTCGAATGCTTGAGGCTAAACAAGTTTTACAGGGCCTTCGTGGATGTGAAGATGTTGCTGGTTAGTTTTGTTTTGTGTTTTTACATAATAAATTTATGTTTTGATTATAATAATAATAATAATAATTGTACCTCTTTGAGCATGCATAATAAATAGGTGAGATGGCTTTACTGGTTGAGGGTCTAGGAGCCGGGGGTGATACATCCATAGAAGAGTACATGATAGGTCCAGCTAATGAATTAGCTGATGAAGAGGATCCATCTACAAATAAAGATCATATAAAATTGTATGGGACTGAACATGGCCAATCTTGGGTTGCCAGACCTGTCACTGGAGGACAAAGTTCTGCCGGCCTTATATCTAGGAAAGGAAGCATGGCAAATCCGAGTGGTCTAGTGGACCCTTTGGTGACCCTATTTGGTAGTATCCATGAGAAGGTCCAGGAAAATAGAATGGGAAGTGCTCTTTTTCCACACTTTGGAAGCATGTTTAGTATTGGGGGAAATCAACAAAGAAATGAAGATTGGGATGAAGAAAGCCTTGCTAGAGAAGGTGATGACTATATCTCTGATGCTGCTGCCGGAGATTCTGATGACAATTTGCATAGTCCATTAATTTCACGTCAAACAACTAGTATGGATAAGGAGATGCCTCCCCCTCCTGCTGCACAAGGCAGCCTTTCAAACATAAGGCAAAGTAGTCTTTTACAAGGTGGGAATGCAGCAGGAGAACCTGCTGTTGGGAGTACTGGAATTGGTGGTGGTTGGCAGTTAGCTTGGAAATGGTCTGAACAAGAGGGCCCAGATGGAAAGAAGGAAGGTGGTTTCAAGAGAATATATTTACACCAAGAAGGTGGTTCTGGATCTAGACGTGGATCTGTTGTTTCACTTGCTGGCGGTGATGTGCCAACAAATATTGGTGAGGGTGTACAAACTGCTGCTCTTGTGAGTCAACCAGCTCTTTATAACAAGGAGCTCATGCATCAACATCCAGTTGGACCCGTTATGGTTCATCCATCTGAAACAGCTGCAAAAGGGCCAAGTTGGAATGATCTTTTTGAACCGGGGGTGAAGCATGCACTGTTTGTAGGGGTGGGACTTCAAATTCTTCAGCAGGTAATTATTAATAAATAGAATTAATGTTTTTGTTTCCAATTTTAACCAATATTTGATGCTTGAGCTTGACTATATATATATTACCGATCGACTTCATTTATCTCCTCTTTGAATCAATGCAGTTCTCTGGTATAAATGGAGTCCTCTACTATACACCACAAATTCTAGAACAGGCAGGTGTTGGTTTTCTACTTTCAAACTTGGGACTTAGTTCTACTTCATCATCTTTTCTAATTAGTGCAGTGACAACCTTGTTGATGCTTCCTAGTATAGCTATTGCCATGAGGCTAATGGATATTTCTGGTAGAAGGTATTCATCTCCCCTATATATATATATATATATATATATATATATACCATTTTCTAGAATCTCATATTGATGTTTCTTACTATTTTTTTTTTTTCAAAAAAATCTTGCAGGACCTTACTGCTCACTACAATCCCTATCTTGATAGTATCTCTTATCATATTAGTCCTAGGGAGTCTTGTGGATTTGGGCAGCACTGCAAATGCATCAATCTCAACCATTAGTGTTGTTGTCTATTTTTGTTTCTTTGTCATGGGATTTGGTCCAATTCCCAATATACTTTGTGCTGAGATCTTCCCAACTCGAGTTCGTGGTCTTTGCATTGCCATATGTGCTCTTACCTTTTGGATATGCGACATCATTGTCACCTATTCACTCCCAGTTATGTTGAATTCAATGGGTCTTGGTGGTGTTTTTGGTTTGTATGCAATTGTGTGCTTCATAGCTTGGGTGTTTGTCTTCTTAAAAGTTCCAGAAACCAAAGGCATGCCACTTGAAGTCATCATTGAGTTCTTCTCCGTTGGAGCAAAACAGGTTGACGCTGCCAAAAACAATTAATTCATTCTAAGTTTTGACGCAATTGTTTTCAATCTATATGATTTTGTTTAATTTAATTTTCTCCCTCTTTTCGGTTAATTTATCTTTGCTATTAATCTATCTTTTTGGTGGGTTGAGATTGAGAAGCATGAAACTCTGTTAATGTAAAAAAAAAAAACACGTTCATTTTTCTAGTTCGTTTATGGGAATGTAGTTATTATTATTCAAAGGTGAAATTGTTATATGAATGACCTGCTTCATTTACGAAATGCACAACGCATAAATTGATGGTGCTTTGAGGAGGAAAAAGATCGCCTGCTGTTCAATTTTAAATTTTAACAGCATGACCATGCTGTAGAGTATTTTTTTATTTATTTTATAAATTAATTAAATAATAATAATAATTAGTGTTGTTCAACTTTGTGAATCTGCAGTTAAATTTAAGTGCAGGTAATCCTGATCCCTTTGAGAATCACTAGCGGAACTGGAAAAAGTAGTTTGGGGACCACACATTTTTTTTAAATATATAACTAGACTACTACCCGTGCGATGCACGGGTCTTTTGGAATGTTATATATATCATTCAATTTAGTTTTATTATTCTTTGTAGACATATTCAAATATAATATATAACATTCAAATAATATTTGTACAATACTATCGAAAAAATGAAGTTAGGAAATAAAAATATATAATAAAAAAAATGCAAAAAAAATAATTAAAAACCTCACCAAAAATTCAGTTTTTACATCATATTCAATCAATTGTTTTTTAATTTTAAGGCAAAATTGTAGCAATTGTGAGAAAATTACATTTATCCAAATTAAATTTCACAGGAGAAGTGAACTTAGGAAGATGAATAACATAATCAAATTTGTCTTTTAAAATCAGTTCAAACTTACGCATTCCAGTGTATAATAAAATCACCCAGACACCATACTAGATATTATAAAAATGACAGAATGCAGGTCATCCATGTGTAAAATATATATTTCGATTAAATTTTTCAACTAAAACTTCAAATTGGTTTCCGTTTGGATTAATAAGTTTAACATAACAGTACACGTTGTCACAAAAATCTGATGCAAACATTTTTGGTAACATGATTGCGCCCTAAAAGAAAAATAATAATCGTGTTAAATATTTGTATAGCAAATCATGATGAGATATTTTTTTAACAATTTATTTGAATTGAAATAGGGTTAATTAGGGTTAGCCGGAGAAATATATATCTTTATATGTTATTAATAATAAATCTTATTTAAGGAAAAATATATATTGAATATTAAAAAAAATGCAGGTAGATCAAATAAAAATAATTGGATTAGAAAAAATTCTTTGAATGTTTGATAAAAAAAGAAATTGAGTTAATTCAGGTAGATCAAATAAAAATAATTGGATTAGAAAAAATAGATTGAATGTATGATGAAAAACGAAATGAAGTTGATTTGCAGTTAAACAAAATGAGGCCTTATTATCAAGAAAAAATATATATTATTATAAATATTGAATGTGTGTTGGAAAAAAAGAGAGTTGATTTATAGGAAAACAAAATTAGGCATTGAAAGTCGTAGTTATTATTTGGTGTAACCAAAATATATCAAATGTATTCAAATAGCTTAGTGGTAAATGAACTATATATGTAATTGGGAGAGGTCATGGGTTCAATTCTTGTTGAGGAAATTTTTAACATTTTTAATAATTAAATTAGGTTTAAGTAGGATTAAATTAGGGTTACTTGAAGACTTAACTACTTTTATATATACTAGACATCGACCCGTGCTATCGCACGGGTTTTGTAGATTTTCATATATTATATGAAAAGAACTATAATAATTTTTTTAAAATAAATGACACAATCAAATATCCATTTTAAAATCAGTTCAAACTGATTTCATCCCAGTGTATAATAAAATCACTCAAGCACCATATTGAATATTATAAAAATCACGCAATGCAGATCATCCATGTTTAAAATATATGCTGCCATTAATTTTTTCAACAAAAATTTCAAATTGATTTCCATTTCGATCAATAAGTGTGTTTGGTATGAGAGAAAATGAGAAGAGAGAAATAAAAACACGTGATACATGTATTGATTTCCGTGTTTTTATTTCCCTCTTCTCATTTTCTCTCCTACCAAACAAAGACTAAGTGTAGCATAACGATGTACGTTGTTGTCACCAAAATCATATGCAAACATTTTTGGTAACATGACCGCGACATAAAATAAAAATAATAACAATATTAAATCTCTACCAATATGAAATGGTCAAATACAATCAAATACATTCGGTTGAAATAAATGTATACTTACTTTACCATGGTGAAACTCAACATAATAAGTTCGATATTTGATCTGACAATGATTGACGTACTTATCTAAGTAAGTTATTGGATATGAATTCAATAGTGCTATGTGTAAAAAAAAGTCAGTTATTAGATATGAATTTAGTGGTGTTATGTGTAAAAAAGAAAAAAAGTAGTAAATATAAAACGCGGCGAGAATAAATAGTTAGAGTATATAAAATATAAAATAAAAAAAAAATCTCTTAAACAACGCACCGCAAGTTGAAATTCAATATTTTGATCAGTCATAGTAGCAATGGAAACACAAATTTGTGATAGTTAAATTGAGATATATATATAGAGGAAAATATAAAACGCGGCGAGAATGAATAGTTAGAGTAAAAATTTGTGAAAGCTAAACTTGAGATATATAGAGAGAGGAAAAACAAAGCATATACGATAAATATTCATAACATATATTTATAAAATAAAAATTGATTTATATTTAAACAAAATAAATATTTGCATAGCAGCGAAAAATGTTAAATTATATATTGTTGTAACACGTCATGAGTTCGATTTCTACTGAGGTAGGTGTATAAAAAAATTGGAGACTTAGAAAAAAATTGAACATGTATTACAGAAAAAATTGATTGGATTGCATATTCAATACATGTTTGTTACAAAAATATTTCAAATTGATTGATTTATCATAGTGGCTAATTTATGAAGCCTTTACAAAAAGGTTAAAAGTTCAACTCCTAAAAAGGACTTTTTGTATGTTTTAATAAGGTTAAATTAGGATTAGTTGGAGACTTAACTCCTTTTATATATATAATGATACTAGACTACTACCCGTGCGATGCACGGATTTTTTAAAATGTTATATATAACATTCAATTTGCTTTTATTATTCTTTGTAGACATTAAAATATTATATATATATATATATATATATATGGGATGTATTACATGAGAATGACAAAGTTATATGAGAATGATAAGAATAAATAAGAGCCATTGGATTAAAATTAAAATGAAAGGCTTAGATTAAAACATGACTTAAATGAGTATGTGTATGTAATCCGATCCTTCTCTCTCCCCAGCAAAACACATACGGTTCATATTCTCCCTCTTTCTCCTTTGTCTCCAACTCTCTTACCGGCAACCATCTCACTTCCGGCTACCCATCTCTCTCCGGCGGCGGTCTCTCACTCTCTCTGCAAGATGTTCATATTCTCATGTTTCCTCTTTTGATTTCACGGCTAAAAATCCTCTTTTTATGTGTTTCTATTTCAATAATCTATTCTTTTTAGTTCTAGATCTTAAAAATAATATATAGTTTTGGACAAATCTACATAAGCTGATGATTTTTAGCAATCGGTGGAAGATGTAGAACTCTTCTTCCACGTATTCCTTTCTTCTTCTTTTTTTTTTTTTTTTGTTTTTTTCAATTTAAAATTTTCTGGGGCTGTGATGATTAATAATCAGCTTTATGCAAATAGAAAGAAAAAATTTAGAACTTTCTGGATCTAGGAATTCTATGTTTAACAGCATTAGCAATTTCATAAACATCACAACTAACAGCATTAGCAATTTCATCCATAGACAAAAACACCTTCAAATCAGTAGGCACCATCAATATTTCCAGATTTTTTATTTGAATTTTTTGATTTGTGAAAGGATTGAAAGTGGGTAAGAGCAAAGAGGGGCGGTGAGGAATTCAATGATTGAAGCTGGTTGTGGGCAGTTACACCGCCGTTCGTAGACACGGAGGAGGGCGGAGGGGCAAATTGATGGAGGAAGATGAAACACGCTGGAGTCGTTAGAGAGAGAAAGGGAGGTGACAATGAAGGAAGAGAGAGAAGTTGAGGGTTTGTGATAATGGGTGCGTTTGTTTAAGATTTTTTTCAAAAAAAATCTATTTTTTTTAAAAAAAAATCACTTTTTTTATTTTTGTGGTGTTTGTTTCAGATTTTTTCAAAAATCATTTTAGTAAAAAAATCTATTTTTTCTTTAAAATGAAAAGCTATTTTGAGTAGCTTTCTTCAAAATCTATTTTTTTGAAAACCATTTTCTAAAAAAATGGATTTTTATGATTGTAAACAAACGCAAAATAGCTTTAGATTTTTTTCAAAATCTCTACAAAAAAATCTCTAGATTTTTTTCAAGAAAATCTATTTTTTTTAAAGCTTAAACAAACGGGCCCAAAGTGTGACATGACACATTTTTAGTGTTTTAATCTTAACCCTTCATTTTAATCTAATGGTTGTTATTTATTCTCATATTCTCATATATCTTTGTCATTCTCATGTGATACATCCTCTATATATATATATAGAGGAGGGATCCGTTGACTCCAGGAGTAAGTCTCCTTAAAGTTACTCCGCTTAATAACTCGATATCGGCATTATATTTCTTCAATCCAACCGTCGAATTCAAAGATCTCATTGAGTAGATCAACTCCATAAATTTTAAAAATTCAAAATCGTTTGATACTTTTTCTGATAACTTTAATTGAACGTACAACAAACTTTTAAAAAAAACCGTTGAATTTCAATAGTATGAATACATAACTACATTTTTTGAATTTTTATAAAAATTTGTGAAGTTGATCTACTCAATGAGATCTTTGAATTCAACGGTTGGATTGAAGAAATATAATGTCGATATCGAGTTATTAAGCAGAGTAACTTTAAGGAGACTTACTCCTGGAGTCAACGGATCTCTCCTCATATATATATATATATATATATATAACTTTCAAACAATATCTGTAGAATATTATCGAAAAAATGAAATTAGGAAATATAAATATATAATAAAAACAAAAATTGCAAAAAAATATAAAAAAAAACTCACCAAAAATTCAATTTTTACATTATATTCAGTTAATTATTTTCTTTAATTTTAAGACAAAATTAGAGCAATTGTGAGAAAATGATAGGAGGTTAGTTGATTCTGGAAGATTATGACAAAATATGATGAAACATTATATTTATCCAAATTAAATTTCATAAGAGGAGTGAAGTTAGGAGGATGAATATTACAATCAATTATGTCCTTTAAAATAAGTCCAAATTGATGCATCACCGTGTATAATAAGATCACCCAAGTACCATACTAAATATTATAAAAATTACGCAATGCAGGTCATTCATGTGTAAAATATATATTGCCATTAATTTTTTCAACTAAAACTTCAAATTGATTTTCGTTAGGATAATAAGTGTAGTATAACAATGTACGTTGTCACGAAAATCACATGCAAACATTTTTTGTAACATGACTGCACCCTAAAATAAAAACAATAACAGTGTTAAATATTTTATAGCAAATCGCAGTGAGGTTTTTTCTTAACAATTTATTTGAATTAAAATATGGTTAATTAGGGCTAGCCGGAGAAATATATATCTTTATATGTTATTAATAATAGATTTTAATTATGGAAAAATATATATTGAATATTAAAAAAAAAATCATGTAGATCATATCAAAATAATTGGAGAGAGAACATGGGTTCAATTCTTGTTGAGGAAATTTTTAACATTTTTAATAATTAAATTAGGTTTAAGTAGGGTTAAATTAGGGTTACTTGGAGACTTAACTATTTTTATATATATATAACTAGACACTGACACGTGCTATCGCACGGATTTTGTAGATTTTCATATATTATATAAAAAGAACTATAATAATTTTTTTAAAATAAATGACACAATCAAACCTGTCTTTTAAAATCAGTTCAAACTGACTCATTCCCGTGTATAATAAAATCACTCAAACACCATATTGAATATTATAAAAATCACGCAATGCAGACATCTATATTTAAAATATATGCTACCATTAATTTTTTAAACTAAAAATTCAAATTGATATCCGTTTGGATCAATAAGGGTGTGTTTGGTAGGAGAGAAAATGAGAAAAGGAAAATAAAAACACTAAAGTCAATGCATGTATTTAGATATGAATTCAACGGTGTTATGTGTAAAAAAGAAAGCAAGTAGTAAATCGCGGCGAGAATGAATAGTTAAAGTATATAAAATTAAATTAAAAAAAACCTCAAATGTAGCGCAAGTTGAAATTCAATATTTTGATCACTCATAGTAGCAATAGAAACACAAATTTGTGATAGCTAAACTTGATATATATATATATATATATATATATATATATATATATATATATATATATATATATATAAAACGCGGCGAGAATGAATAGTTAGAGTAAAAATTTGTAAAAGCTAAACTTGAGATATATATAGAGGAAAAACAAAGCATATACGATAAATATTCATAACATATCTTTATAAAATAAAAATTGATTTCTATTTAAACAAATCAAATATTTGCATAGAAGCGAAAAATATTAAATTATATATTGTTGTGACACGTCATGGGTTCGATTTCTACTGAGGTAGGTGTATAAAAAAATTGGAGACTTAGAAAAAAAATTGAACATGTATTACAGAAAAAAATTGATTGGATTGCATATTCAATATATGTTGGTTACAAAACTATTTCAAATTGATTGATATGTCATAGTGGCTAATATATGAAGCCTTCACAAAAATGTCATAAGTTCAACTACTGTTGAGGACATTTTTTAATAATTAAATTAGGATTTTAGTAGGGTTAAATTAGGGTTACTTGGAGACTTAACTACTTTTATATATATAATATGTCATAGTGGCTAATATATGAAGTCTTCACAAAAAGGTCATAAGTTCAACTACTGTTGAGGACATTTTTTAATAATTAAATTAGGGTTTTAGTAGGGTTAAATTAGGGTTACTTGGAGACTTAACTACTTTTATATATATAATGATGATTAAATATGATAATTTTCAAAAAAAAAATATAAGTCGTAAAAAGTATAAAGATATTTTTTGCCAATTCTAAATTTTAAACTTGTAGCTTATAAATTCATATGAAGAAAAAAAAAACCTATCTAATAAAAAATTTATGAGCTTATAACTTATTTGTTGTAGCTTATAATTTATTTTGATAAGCTAATTCAGTTAGCTTATACCGTAAGTTATTAGTTTTTATTCTAATTTTTCACTTAAAAAAATTAAATATTAATAAACATATTTCTTTATGTCATTTAATATTTATATATGTTAGTTCAATTGTTAATTTTATCCAATATTATAAATTCAATTAGTTATCCGTTATTTTTTGACAAAGTTAAAGTTCATAAATATAAAATTAAACCGTGTACAACTTAAAATAATATTCTACGTATATATACTAAGTGGCTTGAAATCATCAATAATAAACTAATATTTGCACTAATATAATACTTGCGTAAAAAAAATGCACCGTGAGATTCAATGACCAGAGAGTGGTGTACACACTGCTAAGAAAAATAATATGCAAACAACTCATCTGCACAACTACACCGTATTAATATACGGTATGACCATACATGTCAATTTTTTAATTTCAAAAATGTTATTTAAACATAATTATCTAATAAATATACAATAATTATATATATATATATATATATATAAAAGATGTGTGTTACATTAACTTGTTACCTGAAATTAAATTAAGGGACTACCAGAGTAATTTTTCCAACATAAAACAACTATTTTGAGACAAACTTATAATTATTTTAGGATAAATGGAGTATATAATAAGAGTGTTAATTTTACCTCCATTGTTTTCATAAAAAGTCACACTCCTCTAAATTGATAAATTTGTATAGATGGATATCCAGGCGAGAACGGTTTCTAAAAATCAAGAAGTGAGAAAAGAAGCTATCATCATATAATAAGAATATAGTTAAACCCAGAAGACAAGTTGATTTCCTACAACTTAATTTATGAAAGGGTTTTGCTAACTAGTGCCTCGGGGCACTCTTTAAGGATTCCAATTATAGAAATTATTTATTTAAAAAATTAAACAGTTCAATTTTCAATGCATTGACTTTATATCTTTTCATAAAAAAATTATTAAAAAGTTACTATTTAAGACCTTATGAAAGAAAAAAAAAAAATCTTGTGTCCAAAGAATAAAGGATTGGGAATGAATTGTGGTAGTGGGGATTTGCAAATAATTATCCTTCTATTTTATTTTTATTTTGCAATTTTTCTTTGAATTATAACGATAACATATTCGGTTTTTATTAGCTTTGTCTAAAGGTAGTATAACCTATGCGTCATTGAAGAAACACTACTCCATTGACACTGCCACAAACACAATTTGAGTGAAGTGTACTACCACGTTGTTTATAGACTTGACATTTGTGGAGGTGCGAATGAAGTAGCGCTCAATTTGAAGTCACTTTTTGAGTATTGAGATCCTAATTATAAGATTAAAACAAAGCCTTCTAATTGTTAATCTAATTGTTAAAGAAAACCTGATCACACTGCACAAGAAAAACTTTTGATCTCAATTCTCTACAATAACATCGGATGGTGCTCGTAATTGTGTTCCAGCATACTCTTGTTTGTACCTTTTACACTTTCAGCCAGCCACATCATAGCCTCTTTTAAGCATTGGATTCAACGTGAAACATCCATATCCATATCGTATTCTCATTTTAAGCTCGGTATAAATTACTCGGGAACACTTCCATTAACATCTGAAAACACTCAGCATTAAGAATCCAAATCTTCGATCTGAAGTAGCTTCAAAGATTCTGGACCAACAAGGAATACACGCCTTGTGGTTTGATATCTGAAAACGACTACTCCTTTATAAGCTGCCCTAGGCACACCATCCTGAAAGTGAACAAATGGAACAAAAAAGTATAGGACAAAATTAGATCTACCCACGATAAGAAAAAAGAAAAAAGGTCAAAGTCTACTTGCGGAGTGGACTCAGCTAGATGGATCAAACAACTTTGCAATATTCTATGTCATAAATCATGTCTAATTATAGGTTCAAATCTTTCTCTTCCTTTGATAATTAGAGGTATAGTTTTTCTTAGTCTTTCCTTCTATCTCTTAATCATTAGATTATCTTCCATTTGATATTGTTGATTCTACAAGTTTTTTTCACACAAGTCTAAGTCACTAAGGCAAGACTATAATATTTTGCACAAAATAGGCATAATTACACTAACTTTCTCTCAGACGTTTTTTTCATTTCCAATCTCATCTAATTTGTCTTAACCCATCCATTGTAACATTATCCTTTTTACAACATTGAAAGGTTGACTTTTTACTACCCAATGTTTAGCCTCATACAACATTCTCGTTATTTTAGTTGTGGTTTAAGTTTTTTCTTAAGCTAAAGCAATAGTTTTCTATAATCCAAAGTATTTTCATTTCATCCACCAGCTTAAATTCTATTTTTACATCTTTCTCCAATATTCTGTACAATAGATCCAAAACACTTACGCTCTAAGACTTGTGATACGGTACATTCTCCAATTCTTATATCTAAGCTAGAGTGGTGTGGGAAAATTACAGAATCTTTTTTTATGCACAATGACATACAATCTACATGTATACGCACATATAGCCAATAATATATGCACCTATGGGCTATACAATTTATAAGAGTTCTATCCACCATCCTACCAATGAGCCAAACATGAATGGAGAACTTAGCAATGCTACGAAATTATCTCCTTAAGAAGATAAGCTTAATTATCATAGCATGCCTGATTTCTGATGTTCTTATTACATTCTTGCAGCCTTCCAATACAGACACTGTCATGAATATCGAGGCCTACCTCATCCTCACAAAACCGGCCTGTAGGGTGAGGATTGCCTCCTCTTTATAAACTCTTCTCAAGAATCCTATCTATCCGATGTGGGACTAAATCCCACCGAGTGTTGGCCGTTAACACACCCCCTCACGCTTCAGCCGCCCAGCCCAATGGGCCTGAAGCGTGAACGATGTAGGAAGCCCAACGATAGACCCAATAGGCTCTGATACCATGCCATGAATCTCGAGGCCTAACTCATCCTTACAAAACCGGCTTGTAAGGTGAGGATTGCCTCCTCTTTATAAACTCTTCTCAAGAATCCTATCTATCCGATGTGGGACTAAATCCCACCGAGTGTTGGCCGTTAACAGACACACATTTAACCTAGCTTTCTGTTCCAAATTTTGGTCATGACTCGGAAGGTGGCTGCTTCTAAAACTCGTCCTAGCAGACTCTACATTGCTTAGCATGATACATTGCCTTTTCAAAATTGAGAACAAAAATAGTAGAAATACCTTCCACTCTTGAAATATACCAAATTGTTGAGCAATGTTTTCAAAGTCCCACTGATCTGTATACTTTATACGCACATCACCGTCTATATTTTGTGCCTTTTGAACGATGTCTGCTCCAGAGACAGGTTTGGCTTTTTTAATATTGTTGGCGAAGTGTATAGCATATTTGTCCTGAAAACGCAAAACGAAATTCACATACCACAGCAGCATTTTGTTACATATAAAGACAAAATACAATGCATATTCTCACCTCCAACAAATAGCTCAAGTCCATTGACTTCCAGTCGACCTTCAAACAGTCCACAGTAATATAACATCAATCTAATATAAGAAACATATTTAACTTCACTTTTTATAAAGCATGTATAGCTACCTGGACATCATTCAGCTTGATTGGCTCAAGATACTGCTTAAAAAACTGTCCCAAACTAGAACCCTGTAAAAAGTGAAGCACCTTTAAAAAGGTATGAAAAATACTCATATACTAGGATCTGAGAGTTGAGATAAGATCTACTTGATATTGCTTTATAGAGCCTTTATACCAACATGAACTGTGAGTAAATATGAAGCATATCACCCAGCACATAAGTATTTAAGTTTTTAGTGGAATAATATAATTTAAATTTGAGGTTCTTAGGATACGTGCCTGCGTGGAAAGTTCCTACACATATATTAAAGGAGTGATTACACTCAGCTGACAACTAACTGCACGTGTACAGCAGCTTAGCATACTCTACATATATAGGATATAATATATTGTGACCACCTGTAACTAACTAACTAACTGAAGTTAGGTAGTAAGGTTAAGCCTGTTGGTGAATGTATAAATAGATTCACTCTTCACTGTAATCATTTCAAGAATCAAATGTACAAAATTCATTTTCTCACAAGTTTAGATTCTTTCTAGTATAGATTCGAACTTTTAATAACATATAACCGTAATGCAAAAGATAAATCTTAAACGTACAATAAAAAACTTACATGTTCTCCAAAATTATATGTTCTGCATACTTCTGGTCGGATAAACTGGCGTCCTTTGTGATTCTCTTTTAATCTCAACCAATCATCCCAGTAGGTGATGTTTTGTCAAAGAAAAATTCAAATACATAGATATTACTGCAATAAAACAAGGTAGAATCCTACATACATAAATCCTGTTAAAAATCATATTGGCTTAAATTAAAAAATCTGAATGGTGAGTACTCCTTCATGGTATATATTTGTACCAACAGTTCCTAAATTGGAATTCTTCCCCATAAACAAATATCACAGACACAAACAAGGATGGTTACTAAAGTATAAAAATTAAGGATATGCCTTTGGCCACTTTGGTGATAGTTCATCCCATGTAGATCTAGTCAGCATCCATCCTAGTCCAGGAAAGAAGTCCGAGCGATAAAGTTCGTCTGCAGAAGCAGAATAGATCATTCAAAATTTACAAGAATAGCAGTAGTGATCTACCCACACTTCATAATATTTCGGGGAATATGTAAATATAATTTTTTTAATACATTTACCTTGAAATAGAAGTTATCAGAAACAAGATGATCAAAAAGTACAAAAAGTCAGTTCTATGTATGTGAGATTCCTTAGGTGGTGTTGAAAATATTAAACACATTTGCATTGTAATTGAGTATATATTTTTCAGTGTTATGATGAATTTTAGAAAGTTGAGCATGGCACACAAAGTCTGGAGGCTACTGTGATGGCAATAGGCTGGCAGGAAGAGCAAGGACAAGGAGGGCCTGGAAGTCATACCACCACAGATGGGGAAAAATCTATAAAGCCCGGACTCGGACACGGGACACAACACGGACACGAGGACACCGCTAATGTAAAAAACATAGGACACGGACACGGCTACGTATATTTTATATATTAATAAAATAATGCAATTTATGAGCACAATTTTATATATAAATAATACTAAATCGGTAAATTGCAATTACAAAATTAAAAATGTAGAAAAGTAGAAAAGTAGAAAACACACTACACTACAAAACATGTGGGCAGCTTGATACTATTCATTGGATAAAACACATTAAAAATACAAACTAAGGTATCTGAACTGGGTAAAAGTACTAACGACAAAACCCACCGGCCACCGAACAATAAAAGTGAAAAACAAAACGCAGAAACATCATAAAAACAAAGTTACAATACAAAGTTTACAAACTCAGAAAAAAGTGAATAAGTGACATGTCAAAGACACATACACGGACACGTCGACACCGATAATAATTTGAGAAAATGACATGATTCAGTGTAATCATAAGTGTTGGTGTTGTGTCAGTGTTCGACACCGACGCGTGTCCGACACCGGGACACGCTTAATCTGAGGAGTGTCTGCACTTCATAGGAAAAAACACATTCCCTTCAAATCACAGCATATACTACCCTCACCCCACTTCATTTTTAATCAAAAAGTAAAAATCATGATCTCCAAAAGCATGGGGTTTGCATTAATTTAATAGTAACTGCTATTTACGTAGCTTTCTATATATAATTTGGCGATCGTTTTTACTAGAATTCCTTATTTATGTAGCTGTCTATATATAATTAATTTCTGCCGAGGTTATTCCTAACCAATTTAGCAAACAATTTGGCAATCACAAGTTATACCGAAGCAACTGATTGAACTTACATGGATCATGTACAAACTGCCTCTGACCATTGTCATTCCATGACGAAACAGCCATAATGGACCTAAAACGGATAATTTTAAATTATAAGCAGAGATCTAAAAGTATTTAAAAAAAAGTATAGTGTATCAGAAGAAAACAAATTCCGCGACCCTCTTCATGAACACATACTTATCCTTGTCAAGGAGAGTTGCCATAGCTTCAAAGTAATCAAAGAAATCAGGTGCTATTTCCATGTCATCTGAGATTGTATAAAGATGTTCCATCAGATTCCATATATTTTCAGCAGTGATAGAAGAGGATAAAAATGCATAAGGTTAAAGAGCCCATTTTACCTTCAAGAATGATGACTCGACTGAAGTTATGCTTGTCGAACAGTTGGCCTAGAGCCCACTTGTAATGACCTGAAAAGGTATCAATTAACCCCTCTTGAGCAATTCTTTTCAAATAGAGAACACAAAACACAAAGCGGAAGCATGATGAAAATACTTACGTGCAATCTTGTAGTAAGCAATTAACTCTCCTGGCCTTTCAGTTTGAACCGACTCAAAATCTAAGTGCTGCATCGACAATTATCAGTACACAGAAACTGCTTTCTTATTGTCAAACACAGTTATGTCCCTTAGTAACCATACATCACAAATTATTGAGAACAAAATAATTTTGTGATCAAAATATTGGTTTTTATATCTTTGATCACTACATGATAAACCCCCAAGAACTTGGGAAACCCTCTCTTAAAAGCTAGTGGTCAAGGGGAAGAATCAAGCCTCTTAAGTATTCCATCGAACATCCCATACTACTTGATGTGGGACTTAGGCAGAGCCATAATACCCAAGTCCCTACCACCATGCCACTGAATTTGAATCATTCATCTTTAAGTAAGAGTAAAGAATTCCTCAATCCAAGTACTATTAAACGAGTAATTCCAAATTACAGATTGTTGGTGCTTCATTTTTCTAATAAATAAAATATATTCAGCAATAATATTGTGACATTTTGGAGTCTGCAGTTAACTCAGTATACATATAAGTGAAGAGAAGTTAGAAAAGATAAAGACTTTGAAATATTATTATGATTGATAATAATTTGAAGATTTAATCCGTATTTCTAGTTGAATAAGGAAACAAATCTTGAAAATAACCAACTAATCTGCCTCAAGCTATGCTAAAGTTTACCAAGCTTTAAGCTTGTTAATAATATACTCTTTGATAGAGAAAAGTAGTGCCAAAAACCACAACCAACTTTCATAAAAAGAAAACCAAACCACAGACATTGTGCAGTGCTTATTGCAACTGAAGCCCTAACTAGATTATAGGAGCTGAAGCATGGAATAAACGGTGGAATGGAAAAACAGTACCATAGTACCCAGTACTGATACAAGGCAAGGCAAGGTAGGAAAAAGCCAAAAACAAGGTCCAATCAACTTATGTGTAGGAAAGGTCACAAATTTTTCTGCTACTAATGTCAGTGCCTAGACAACAGGGACTGCCAGAGACTATCGACAGTGTCGGGTCCGGTGACTAGAGAACTCACCATTAAAGACCGAACTGAAACAAAACAAGCAAAACATACCGAGAAGATGCCAACGAACAACCGAGAACTAGCAGCGAGACAATCAGTTGTTTGTTTGGCCTGATTCGTTAGAGAACCAGAGTAGAACAATAGCAGAAACAAACAAACCAAAAGCAGAGAGCATGAAATGAGAAAAGAACATGTCTTCATAAATAAATAAATAAAAGAAACAAGAAAGGGAATCATAAATCTTGGAAAAGGAAGAAGACTATAAATGCAGCAAGATCAAGAAGAAGAAAATGAATGATGAGAAACAGATGGTTGAGAAGCGAGAAAACAACAACCCCTCGACTTTGTGGAAACAAGGGAAACAAAAATTGAGTTGAAAAGGAATGGTGACCCATCAATGTAGATGAAAATAACGCAAGAAGAAAAGAAAGGTGGGAAAGGCAAATGATGACCGTGAAGGTTAAGGTTTTAACTAGTACAATTATCCCACCAGCACTCAGGAAGCCACTAGGCTCAAGTTTTTCAGCAGATGAGAACAATAAGTCATCAACCGATATTCACCATTAGAACCTCCAAATCCAACTTGTTTTTACTTAAATATGTCATATTTGTAATGTATCATATGATTCCGAAAGGTCTTCCAATTCACGATTTGAATCTCAAATCTCGACTTGATAACCATGGCCCAAACCACCTAAGTCGAATTCAACCATTTTTTCTACAAAAGGCGGTACCTCAACTCACTCACTCATGCTATCATTCCTAATCCTATCCTAGTCTAGTGTCTCCACACAACCAGGGCAACATTATCATCTCTACTACATTTTGTTTACTTTTGTTTTGGTATTGTACTCAACATATTGTTCAATACAACATCAGTGGTCATACAACTATGATAAAATTTCCCTTTTAGCTTGAACCTTGAACGATACCTTTTTATCACATAAAACATTTGAGGCTATCCTCCATTTTAGTAGCCACCCCGCTTGAATCTAATGGTTTACATCTCCCTCAGTCTTTTTGCACAGCGGACCCGAAATATTTAAAATGTGTAACTTGTGGTATAGTGTGGTCTCCAACTTTCACCACTAAGTTAGGTTTGCTATGCTGTTTGTTAAACTCACATTTCTCCACCTTCACAAGATGTCATTTCATAATGAAGTTAGATTTCCCAATCATGAGCTATTCCCCTCTCCCTCTCTTTCACAAGATTGACATTTTCTAAATTGCAGTCTCCTTCGATACAAGGAATGTTGGAAGAATTTTAGGAGTAGAAACATAATTCTGAAGCCTGTAACCTCTGATAGCACCTTAATATATTGCTTCCATAAAAGGAAGATCTGGTGCTAAAAGGTTATAGAGCCAAAGAAGTGAGGAGAGTTGTCTAGAGAAGCTAAAGGATTAGACGAGAGGCCCTTTGATTTGGACTGAATAGAAGCTCATGATGCCATCTTAGAAAAAATTGATCAGGTAAGAAAATGCAAGAAAATAGAAATGAGAGAAATTTTAGAGAGAGCACAAACATTATTCAAACTGTGTATTCTGAATATGAATTCAAAATTACATGAAATGAGTACAATGTACTATGTAGTGTATTTATTGAGGCTGTTGCATATCAATTATATCTTCAACTACTTGACAGTTGTGTTGTCTAATTCTGTTAAAACAAAATTTGGTTACAACTCCACTAAAATCCACACCCGACTTAATACGCAGCTAAGTGATACTAACAAACTACACGAGCTGCATTGCAAAAATTCAATAATTTGTAATGCAAAATATACTCGAACAATGATGCCCCTTCTGTTTTCAAATTGTACAATACAGGCCAAAGAAATCAGAGAAATTGAATATCTCACTATTTCAGCTTGTATACTATTTTATTTATTTATAGTATAATTACAATCAGTGAAGGAGCTAATTAGTAATCACTAGTTAATTTACAGTTTACTGCAATCATCATAATTACGGCTGACTATAATTTACAGATTTCGGAGTAAGCACAAAGGACAAGTAGGAAGATTTTGAAAGTAAGTGAATACAAATAATCTGAGCTGATTCTCAATGTACAGCATATTTATGTAAATTTATCTACCTGCATATATGATAGTTCATCATGGCTCAAAGCTTTACTTTTGACGTCTGAATTTGATCCATCCTGAATAATAAAAGAGATTACAATCAGCTGTTTGTGTTGTATTTGCATTTGCAAAATAATGATAATGTTTCGATCAGTTGAGGGAGACACAAGAAACTCTTAAAAACTGCAGACCTAGAAGTGAAGAAATAAAAAATACCTGAGATACAAATAAAGGAAATCTTGAAGAAATGGACCTTTGGTATCTGAAAAATACATAGATCATGTCTGAACTGGACAAATAAATTGTTGTAAAATCAAGTATAAAATACGAGTAAACAAAAAAAGGTTGTAATGAAGCATACTTCAATACAGAATTGATAGTCCTTTCCAGGTAATCAGCACGATTACATGCCATGATCACAACAGCTGCCACTGGAACCTAAAAAGTTCAGCATGGAGAATCACACAATAAAGTCTAGATGAGAAATAGAAGATTTAGCAAACAGCCAACTTTCAGCTCAACCTGCACTTTATCGATCAGCCTCCGTACGTCTTTTCCTGAAATGTTTATTTATAAAATGGTAAATTTCTGGATACCCTAAGACCAAAAATTCCATTTGAGGTTGATCACAACATACTTTAGAAATGATGAACCACTAAATATGTTTATTTGAAACTAACAATACAGAGTGCATCTTATGTAAGATGCATGTTAACAATAAATAAATAAATAAATAACCAAGTTTTTATGATTTTACTATAGATTATGGAACCGTTAGTCTGTTATCAATCGCAGATGGTAGTTTATTGCAGCAAGCCATAAATTCGCCAAAACAATTTGTGGATGGCATCGCATTCTATGAGAGAACGAAGCGGCTATATTAAAAATATAATACGCACCCACACACACACAAATATGTAACCAAAAAACTGCATAATAAATACTCCCTCCGTCCCAAATATTTGAAGAAATAATTTGTCCCAAAATAAGTGTCGCTTTTAGTTTCCAATGCAATTTTAATTTCTATTTTGCAATTGAACCCTCTAAGTAATACTATGTGCATCACTCTCAATTTATTCTTCTCTCACTTCACATTTATGATAATTAGAATACACCAATAATTAATAAGGATAATTTGGTAAAATCACTATTCAAGCTTCCCCTCCTGCCATTTCCATCATTAGAGCCATGGGCACTATGGTAATGAAGACCACCATAGCCCCATCCTGAACCATGCCATAGCGCATATATATTTTCAAAAATCTTCTGCACCATACCACTATGGCCATTGTTTGATAACAATGTTACAGAATTGTAAACTCGCATCTTCTCTACATTATGCAAAACACAAATAATATGCTAAGTCCTTCAACCTTAATGTGATTGCTATTTGCTAATATGTATGTATTGTTAGAATATTAGAAAATATCTTATAATATCTGTTAAGATGTGTAAATGATTTAACTTATATTCTATTGAATAAATATCTCTATGATTAGGTTTGTTGGTTCTTATGCCTATAATCAAGGGATTTAGCTGTAGATTTAAATGCAATCACTTGGTTATAAATATCAAGTGAGTATCAAGCTACTATCAAGTCATTATCAGTATTATATCTAGCATTCTTGTTATTTTCTCTCATCCTTTCATCTAAAATCCCACAAATTCAACATGTGCGTTATACTATTTCTTGCATTCCTGTCCCCACAAATTCAAAGTTTTTAGAAAAGTTATTTTTCTTTGATTGCATCTCATTCTATTCAGAAGCATTTTAAGAATAGATGTTGATCAGCCATCAAATAAGCCTCCTCCCTGTCATATGTCAGGATCATCTTCAAGAACCAATATCCACTGTGAATGTGGAAACCTAGTGTTTTATTAGAAAGAAAGGGGAATAAACCCAGTATTCTAAGGTAGAACACTGCAGAATTTCTAGGGTCTACGCATTTTTTTGTCCAAAGTACCAAGTCAGTTTCAAATCACTAGCTGTTCTCCCTCTCATCCGCTCTGGTTATTTATACACATCATAGCCTACCTTTCTAATAATCTCATCCTAACTATTCCAGCTAACCAACTAATTGGGTAACAAATTCATCATAAGCAGGGTACTAAGAGAATCATGTTGACCAGACCACAACCATCTCTAGTTTGTGTGGTCTATTGACTGCATTCACATATTTAATTCATTACGAGTCCATGCTCTATCAGTAAACAAAATTTATCTTCATACTGTACAGGATATAATGCTTGTCTAATACATGTGATCTATCAACATACAAAAATGTCCTATCCTGTAAATGTTACACAAAAAAAGTGAAAAGGAAAAAACAAAAAAAAGGGAAAAGCAGAAGAAAAAAAACTCAGAAATGTTTATAGATTCAACTCAAGTTGACAGTTTAAGGTATGAGCATCAATATTTGCCTTCTTTATTCATGCAAATGGTATTTATTTAGAGGAAACACCCTGATTTAAATGTTCCACAATAGAAGTGCAATCGTAAGATTACCATGGAACAATATAATGCTCTAACATATCACTCTGATATCATTTTTTATACAAGTGGACTTCCTAAAAGTAAACTGTAATTTTGTAAAGTAACCCAATATGCAAATATATCATGCTACAAATGCAACTTGGATATAATTCATCGTTGTTTTCAGCATACCAAAGGTCTCGGTCATCATTGCATCACTTGCTCAAACTAAGGATATGAACTAACTGAAATGCCGATGACCAATTAATTATCAATTTAATTACAAGCTACATAGGAGAGGTAAAGAAACCAGTGCCCAAAAGAGAGACCTTTTTATTGATCATAACATACTTTCAAGATCTTTAACAAGAGACTTCATTTGCCCAAAAGAGAGACCTTATTATATCCACGTTGCATTTGTAGCATGATATATTTGCATATTGAGAGGTAAAGAAACCAATGCCCCCCACCCAGAATAAAAGAGAGACCTTATTATTGATCATAACATACTTTCAAGATCTTGAACAAGAGACTTCATTTGCCCACATTCTTGGTCTCGAAGCTTCCTTTCGTCTGAAAGAGTCCAAGACAACACACACTTTAAGTGACAAGGTATTACATGCAAAGTAGGCAAAAGGTTAAATAATAAAACCAAAATGAAATTTGCTAATGAGCATGGGCCCACATATTCAACTATTTACCCTATTTAATTGAGAATAGTTTTTTACAAAGAGTGCACAAATACCCTCTAAAAATTTGGGTTGGCCCAAACCTAACCCGAAAAACCGGCTTGTAAGGTGAGAGATGTCTATCACTTATAACCACTATTTAAACCTGTTACAATATTAGAATGTATTAGATATTATATGTTATATTAGAGCATCTTAGTGTATCTTGCAGGATCTGTTTATAATCTTAGAGTATTAAGATTAGTTTCTATATTATTTAGTTATTATCATGAACTGTTTCCTAATTTCCCTATTAGGATAAGGAATCTTTTATCAACGCAAATAGGGATTTGTGTTTTGCTTGTATCAACTCAATGGCAAGCAATTATTAAGACAGTAGCAAGTTAATTATAAAAAATATTACACCATTGTCATATTCACATGTATTTCTTATTTCTCGTGTCCTCCTCTTATCTAAGACCCAATAACTTCAATGTGATACCAAAGCGATACTATTCTCTATGACTTGTTCGGTCGCAATGTGGAACTCTAATTAGTCACCATTCCTATGATTGGCTTTTTCAAGGTCAACCTACCTTATGTAGTCAGGATAAATATTGAGATGTAATTAATTGAAAAATACTAATAATATAAATAGCAAACCTTCTAGGGCGACAATGCGGCCTTGCTGCAAACTAATCTGATCAATCAGTGATCGCATTTGACTTGTACAGTGATTTTCAGCTTCAATCTGCAAAACAAAAATAAACATCAACTTTGATGATCTAAGAAATGCTCCTACTTAATAATTAATTAATCTGAAAAGTGGTGGAGTTGAGTTACAGCAATAGCGAGGCGATCAGCATATTGTGATTGTGTTGCGAAAAGTCTCATCTAAACAAGTGTAAACGACAGACATGTTAAAATAATAAATAACATAAACAATTAGGGTTAGCGAGAGAGAGAGAGAGAGAGAGAGAGAGAGAGAGAGAGAGAGAGAGAGAGAGAGAGAGAGAGAGAGAGAGAGAGAGCACCTGGATGTAGATGAAGACGACCGCTGCAACTAAGAGAAGTAACCGAAAATCACAGAAAACTCTCGCCATATTGAGAGTTGTTTGGGATTGATGAAGCTGAATGAATGATCGAGTTGAATTGAATCCAGCTAAAATCAATTCTGTGGAAGTGTTTCCAGCTTTACCCCTCCCTCGTTTTCCTACTGCCGTTTGCGTTTTGACTGTTGCCTGCTTTGTGGAAGATCAGAGATGACAACATTTTTAAGTAGCCTTTGTTGGTTCAGAAGACAAAAAGAAAAATTATCCTCACTAAATTTAATCAAACCAAAATTATTTGTATAGGCACAAATATAAATAAATGGTCTAAGACACACTCACAAAAGTAAAAAAAATTATACAAAAATGAATTAAAGTGATATAAATTGATGTTACAAATTTATTTTTCTTTTAATTTTTTTAACTCATGTGAGTGTGCCTAAATTTTGTGTTTAAGTGGTTGTGCCTATGTAAAACTTTCTCTATAAAAAATACATAAGTAAAAATTAGGAATGTAAATTTCATCAGTAAATGTGGATTCTGTGGAAATTATCCCGCTTGAAGACTTGAAGATGGGAAAAAAATTCTGATGAAAATGGAGGAGAAAGTCCTTTCGAAAGAGGTTTGGAGGTGTGAACGAGATTTTATCCCCCGCCCCACGACACTCCGTCCTCAAAAACTTTAATAAAATAACATTCATAAATGTATATTTAAGTACTTTAAAAAATATTTTTAATTATATTTTCACATAATATGTATATACATTTGTTTATATATAATTATATATAATGTTTATTATATCATGCTCAAAAAATAATGTTATTATTGTCACAAGACTCACAATAATATTTTAATATTTTTTATTTGTTTTATAATTAAACTTCACTATTTTTTACAACTACTTTGATTGAAAACAGTAGAAATTTGATACTTTTTTTAAGGTTCATGGACCTCCACGAAAACTGTGGGGATCCGCGAAAATGGGGATAAAGGAAGAATACTCCTCGAAACGGGGAATGAGGACGGGGGATAAAGAACATTTTAGATGGTGAGGCAAGGAGTGATAAAGTATCTTCCGCTCAATCCCTGCCCCGTTAACATCCCTATTAAAAATGGGATAATCTTGTCAAAATAACTCACTATAGAGGAAGGATCTGAATTGTGTTTCAGGTGGAGAAAAACCGTAAGCAAGAGCATCAAAGCTCTTGTAATTCACTTCATTCCGAACAAAATGACCATTAATATCTTGAATAATTTCAACAGAGTCTTTAATAGTGACAAGTGAACATCGTTTTATTGTCTCTTAAAATATTAGATTCATCTCCATTAACTCGGTTGGACATATAATTTGAAAGTGATACATTTTTCCAATTTGATGTTTTAGATTTTGACCAGAAAAATAAATTTCACATGAGTTATACAACGGAAGCTCCTAATGTGGACTCAAGAATAAAGATCCACCAGTGGTGCTATGCAAATGACCTACTATAGCAAATTGTCCTCAATTTAGTTTTTAATTTTAAATTTTATCAAAGTGACCTTAGATTAATTAGGTAGAATAAAAATACTTTCTCCCATTATATTTCTATCGTTGAACTTCACCCAACGCCAAAGTGAAGACCTATTTTAGTCTTTCAAATTTCTTACGGGACAATTGAATATATGACAAAAATAAAACATAAATTAGTTTCCCATGTTGTCACTATGAGGACAAATTAGTCTCTCTGTTTATAACAAGTTGAGGACTAGTTCATCCTCAGTGTGAAGATATCATGGACTAATTTGAGTTTTATTTTTGTCACGATTTAATTAACCAATAAAAAATTTGTGAAGGATCAAAATGGATCTTCACTCATGAATTAAATATTAATTTTTCTGAAGCAATTCATAGGAAGTGGTTAAATCCCTTGACATCATTAGAGAGACAAGTCCAGGATTGGGGCTTTAGTTGAATATTCGCAAAACCGAGATCTTTTGGTCTTCTTGTGATGGAAGCAGACTCTGTAAGGGGTTGTTCCCTTCGAACACTGGAAGATTGTTGTTTGGTGTGAAATTGCTCGGAGGGGTTGTTAGTCGAGATAGAGGTTTTATTGAGGAGGTTGCCATGAAAATAGTTGTCAAGGTTGAGTTAATGCATCTTCTTCATCATTTAAGAGACCCACAAAGTGAACTTCTCCTACTTCGGTCATGCATGGGTATTGCCAAACTTTTTTTCAGCCCCAGGATGTGCCAACCAATTTACACAGAGGAAGCAACTATTTTGTTTTATAAAGAGGTGCGAGCAGCGGTTGAAGATATTGTGGTTAGGGGAGGTCCGTTCTTTGGAGACCTTCAATGGAGGATAACTTCTTTACCCATTAGGTTTGGGGGGTTAGGTTTGTATTCAGCAGTAGAGGCTATCTCACATGCCTTTGTGGCTTCTAGGGTCCAATATTGGGTTTTGTAAGATCATATATTGAGAGACAACTGAGCATGTGGTATGGACTCCAATTTTGACAATGCTTTGGACGGTCTTCGTGGTACGATTCCGACTTTTGAATTTAGCAATTTTGCTAGCAAGGACATCGTCCCCCTAAAGCCCGACATGTTTTAGCGAATGTCTTTTTTGGTAAAATTGTTCATGACATGGAAGTTGATTTTGACACGACCACCCGGGAAAAAGCCGTTTTTGGGTGCTTGAAAGCAACACATAGCTCAATATTTTCTTCTGGCTATCCTCATCGATGGGTTAGGCCAACACATGTCCCATTAGAGTATCATACTATCCTCAGGTACCGCCTCATGATTCCGTTATTTCCTAAGGATGATGTTTGTCCTGTTTGCCGTAAAGCGTGTCTTGATAATTTGGGGGAGCATGCAACTCAGTGTATGGAGCTTCCAGGTTTCAAATACATACATGACCTGGTTAGAGACGTGTTTTTTTGATATTTTTAGGCATGTATGAATTTATGGGAAGAAAGAAGTACCGGTGAACTTCTTGATTGACCCACGAGAGGGGAGATCAACACTTCGGCCTTCTTGTATGGACGGATGGGAGGGAAACATGCTTGTGTAGATTTGACTGACGTTTTCCCACTTGTGGTGGGATTGGGAGTTGGGGAGTTTATTGTGGGACGAGAAACCCTCAAAGTTGCTTCAAGCAAAATGGTCAAACATGAGAAAGCGTGTTTTGTCAATTAGCACGTTTTTATACCGTTTGCATTTGACACTTTTGACTTTCTAGCACCAAAGGTTGTAGACCTTTTGAAAAGAGTTCAAATGATCATGCATAATCATATTGTGTCGCCTAAGTCTACAAATGTGGATAGTGCTTAGTCATTCCATCCATTTTGTGTAGAATTATTTTTATCATTCATGCTTATCCCTAAATTAATTTTGCTGTCCGGTTTTTCCATTGGAGTGGAAAATGGGAATATGTTGGCTTTTGAGATAATGGGAGAAAAGGTGGTGGAGAACCACTGAAATAATTTTTATTTAAAAAATTGTGTTTCATACTGTAATTTTTTTTTTACTAAATACTGCAATTTTTTATTAATAATTTATTAGAGAAAAAACGTATACTGTATTATACCAACACACTCGTCAAAGTGAACAATGAATAAAGTTGCAAGAAAAAAGTTTCAACAATAAAGGAAGGCAGGAAAATAGAAAAAGAAATTATTTATTTTGTTAATAGAGACATGTGAATTTACAAGTGACTTTTTAATAACCACTAGATCAAAATAAAATCAATGAATATTAATGAGTGTAACTTTTTAAAAGTAATTAGGAATTAATTCACTAGAGTCACAATCAAATAATATTTTAAGTGAATTGATCACAATGAACGGATTAGATTTAATGTCAAAAACACCTAGTGTCAACGGATTCTCTCTCTCTCTCTCTCTCTCTCTCTCTCTCTCCCTCCCTCCCTCCCTCCCTCTCTCTCTCTCTCTCTCTCTCTCTCTCACTATACGGGGTTTGCTAACTTAGACCACCTAAAAACATGAAGGTCTAAGTTAGCAAGGTGCACCTTTTCACTTTGGACCAAAAAATCACTACTCAAACATGTTATAAATAGAAGGGTAGTTATGTCAATGTCATTTAATTAATTAAAGAAAATAATTAATTGAAGTGGGAAATTCACGTGTCTTTCAAACAACTTCATCTGTCCGATAAATCAATTGTTCTATCACTTCCATGTTAAGCCATGTTTCCCTTTTTAAAATAAAGTGTGTGTAAATTAGCAAAGTGAGTGCAAATTAAGGAACATTTTAAATGAAAGTTACAAAACTATCCCTCAAGTTACTAGTTTTAAATAATAAATAAATGATTTTTTTGTCCAAAGTGAAAAGGTGCACCTTGCTAACTTAGACATATTTTTAGGGAGTGCAGCTTTGCTCCATTTCCGGTGGCTCCTTTTATTCCTTTTCATTGCATTGATTCTTGACATGTGGCAAAAAATATTTTAAAGGCTAAGATTTAAAATCAATAATAGTCTGTATTTGTTTAATAAAAAAGAAAAGAAAATGAACTGCAAATAACGCATCACCTCTTCCCTCTTCCTGTCGCCGCCACCGCCACCACCACCACCTTCTTTGTCCTTCCATTCACTGTCGACCTCTCCGTACTTTCAATCAGCAGGGTTTTATGTTTGAACTCTCTTAGATTCAATTTTTCTATGGTACTGTTCTCTTGGTTTCCCTACCTTGCGTTTTTTATCCCTAGGTGCGGTTGAGTGGAAAGGCTATGTGGTAAGTTTTATCTGTGTTTGGCTAGTGGCTTTACCACACATGTGGTTGTGTATTAGTGCAGGAACTTATAATCTCTATTTGTTCTTTTGAGCATCTCCTATTCTCAAGGAATTCATTTTAATAAAGTTTGTTGTTCTTTTTTCCTCGTAATTATTTATTGAGTTGATAAAAACAAAAGGAAAGGAGAAAGAAGAGGGAGATGAAGATGTGCGACAATGGCGGCGATAGAAAGAGGAAGAGGAAATAGACATGTCTCTCTCTCTAATGTATTAAAATTAAAATATTACTTAATTCTCACCATTAAATCTCAGCCTTTAAAATATTGTTTGCCACATGTCAAGAATCAATGTAATGAAAAGGAATAAAAGGAGCCATCGGAAATGGAGCAAAGCTGCACTCATTTTTAGGTGGGTCTAAGTTAGCAAACTCATATATATATATATATTCTGGATTTTGAAATAATAGGATACGAACGATATTTTTAGTTATTATCAATGAAGGTAATACAATATATTTTCTCAGAATTGATTGCGTTAGTAATACAAAACTTCTAATTATTAGACCATATAGAATGTTTTCCCAGGATTCTTCTATTTCTCTAAGTCTCATTTCAGCGTCGAATTTGTCTTCCACTTCTTCTTCGCCCGCTTGTCTCCTTATTTGTTGCTGCAATTCCAAAATTTCTGTATCAGTAGCAGGTTTCCCGAAACATTCTTTCAAACTTAGGTATATATCCTCGAAAAGATCGCCAAAGAGTTCCTGGGAGACGTCTTTTAGCGCCATAAAAGTGGGGGAATGGACATTCCCCTGAAAAAATTTCGAAGTCACTGTTTTACGCCTTTGATTGCGCATAGATCCTCAGATTAGTTCTCGGCAATAGTCTGGTTCGCGTGAATAATATACCACAGCATATTCCGTAGGTTTCTCCTTAGCCTCTTCTTTCTTTTTGTCATTAGTGTGTGTATATATATATATATATATATATATATATCGATTTAGATTATAATTATAAACATTGTCAAAAAGGGTGAAATACAAAAGGTGAAATTTGGGTAGCCAATTTACAGAGGAAAAGGGATCACCATTGTTTGCTTAGTATAATTTTGACATCATCCATTCATTCTCCCACATTTATTTTGACGACAGAACAAAAAAAATACAAGCTTGAAGATGTGGTTATTGAGCAGAAAATAACGAGTTTGTCAATTAGTCTGGACCGAATTGCGAACAGTTTTAGGAAAAAAAATCTCTATCCTAATCAAATCATATATATATAGGGCCTGTTTGGTGCACGGGATAGCATAGAGATAGGATAGTATAAGAAGCTGGATAAGAAAATGATAGGATAGTGACAGATAAGCAGATATTCTGTTATGTGTTTGGTGCACACAAGATATGATAGTAACAAGCTTTATAATATTGTCAATATTTATTCATTCATACTACTAAAATTTAAATTGTAGCAGAAAAAATTATGTGTTTTATTATTGTTATGAAGATGATGATGAAAAATGAGAAGAGGAAAGAAAAAAAAATTGGGTCTTGAAGAAAAAAATCTGAGTTTTATATGAATGCTATGAAAATGGTATTGAAGATGAAGAATGATAAGAGGGAAGAAAATGAAGAAATGATGAAGGTGAAGAACATGATGGTGCACTGTTAGATCCGGTGGACATGCAAAATCAAACGGTTTCTTTTTCTTTAAAAAATTCAACGAATAAGATTAAAAAAGGTACTGAGGTATATGGTGAACCACCAACAATGTTGATCCACCTAATACATTTGTGGTTGATTAATTAACAGAAGGGACTATTATGGGTAACGGTAATATCAATAAGGACCAATCCGAACCTTTTTTTCTTTAAGGGACTATTGTGAAATCTAAGATGTCTTTAAGGGACCAATAGACTAATTAAATCTTTTTTTTTCCACCACTAGTTTAATCTGGTTCGGGGGTCAGTTATAAGATCAAGTGATTCCGGCCCCCTTTCGATCGCAATTGCGGGGATCGAACCGTAATTTTCTCTACCAAGTTCAGCGTCAATCACCACTGAACCAACTAACGATTGGTTTCCGTTATACAACTATTAATTAATAAAATATTGCAAAATACAAGATTTACAAAAACTTACCTCAATTAGAGTATCCCTGGCTCGGCATCTTACAATCGTGGTTGAATTTCAAGAAAATCAACTTAAATCACCTCTATAAATGTAGTAATATTCACTTAGGTTTCTTTTCATCTATCATTTATATACCTTCAACATATCAATTTTATCTTCACCTATCATTTATTATGCGTTTTTGCATCTAAGAAAGTACAAGAGATCTATTGTGTATCTATTAACGGTTGTGATTTTAGTATGTTTCAAAAATAATTTTTTATTTTAATTAATAATAACATTTAGGAAAAATTACAAATATCTCCCTTGAAACTAGGGGTGGGAATAGGTCAGGTCGGCCTATAGGGGCCTACGGCCTAGCCTATATAGGGTCAGGCCGGCCTACATGGGGCTTACAAACTAGTCTATATTGGCTCAGGACATGCCATATCGTTTTTTGAAATAGAGCATGCCAATGTTTTTTTATAAGTTCATTTAGCTAAAAAGGTCGGACTACAGACCAGAACAAAAAACTTTTAAGCCTACTAGATCAGCCTATTTAAATAAATATTAATAATATTTTTATTAGTTTTATCATTTTATATTAAATATTGAACTTTGAACTAAATTTTAAATCTATGAACTTTAAAATAAAATAATTTTTTACCTATATAAATAATGTATTATAAACTAGAATTGAAATATGATGTATATATAATCAAATTCTCTAAAGTATGATGAATCTCATTGATAGATTAGTTGATTAGTTTATATATATATATAAGAAATAGACTTTTAAACATGCTAGCAGGCCAGACCAGACTTTCAAAAGGTCAGACTCGGGCCTAAAAATCAACCTTATAACAGCCAGACTTAGGCCTTTAATATTTTGACAAGTCAGGCTCAGGCTTGACAAAGTCTAACTCGGTCTAGTCTATTCTCACCTCTAAATGAAACACCACTCACTCCTCCTCTAAAAAAATTTCAATTTTAGTCAAAAGTTAACGATTCTAGAACACTTGACAGTTATATTTTCCTGTAACAGACTGATAGTTCCATCTATTTATTTTATTGAAACTGTAAAATGAAGAGAAACTCGTGTAGAAATCCTTTCAAGGCTTATATAGATAAGAAATTTAGTTGCAAATGGAAAGATAATGAGAATTTATTTTGCCATCCTACAAATTTTCTCGCGTGCCCTACAAAATTATCAAAATACCCCCTGTTCTCTACTTTTAAGTAGGGAATTTTATTCGATACTTAGGTAGCAAACGTTATAAAATGAGAAAATTGAAAGGAAAAAAAGTTTCCTTTACACGTCCGCTATTTAAGTAGCAAATGAGTAAAATAGAAAACTAGTAGAGCAAGAGAAGGTAAGAAAATTTCTCAAGCGACCCCCCATCTCTTTTCTACCCCATGAATTTCCAATTTTTTGCACTACAAAAAAATTCGATTTTTTCAAACTGAAGTTTCTGTAGGGGCAAAATTGGAATATTGGGGGTAGAAAAGAGATAGGGGTCGTTTGAGAAATTTTCAGAAGGTAATAGGGTGGGAAAAAAAAACCTTTAAAAGGGAACTGCGATTTCTTGAATACCGCAAACTTCAAATCTATTTTGGGGGTGCAATTTTTCGCAGATTCCAAAACCTTTATTTTTAGATTTGCCCTTCTTATACCGCTCCCTGCACAGAATTGCTAAATATATCATATTAATGAAGTTACCGAAAGAAAGGAAGGGGGGTAGTTTCAGAGGGAGAGGGAGTAGTTTGAGCAACATGGGTGTAGCTTTCTTTCACAATTTATTCTTTCGAAAGTAGTTGCTGAAACATAATTGAGATGTATTTTCACAATTTTTGTTTTAGTGGAGTACAAATGGCCGTTAATCTATAAAGGAGGTGTTTATTACATGGAAAACTAAATAGGGGCCGTCAATGTCATGTTTAAAAATAGACGGGGTTTGAGTGACATTTCAATATACCTCAGTGGGAGATTAATGTAATTTTTCCTTGTAACTTTCCTTCGACAAAGTCACTCAATCCCAACCCAACTTCAAGTTATTAGGTTTGATTTATTGGTGAGGGATTTGGGTAGCATGCTAGAGGTCCTGGGTTCGATCCTCAGCTCCAATGTAAACCAAATAAATCCCAACCCAAATTCCAATGACTTGAAGGATATGCAGGAACAAACAAGAGTAGCCAAATTGTACGAACAATCTCCATTTTTTATTTTCATAACAGTAATAAAGAGATGCAAGATACTTTATTAGTTAACTAGATAAACAGGAGATTAAAAACAATCAGTATAAACACTGCGGCTACACACAGTAAACAATCTGAAAGTTCCATTGCCTGAGGAGCTGCAGCATAAAGGGTTTCCATTGACGGAGGACATTTACTGCAGCATAAAGGGCAGCAAGTTCATGACAATGTCTTCAACTTGTCTGAACACTCACCATGATCTGCTGGTGCTTTGAAATTCTTCACTGGTTTTCCCAAGATATTTAAAACAGCAACACGTTGTAATTCTTTAGCTGCCATCGACGAATTCATGTGAGAAAAAAAAAATCATCAGCTTGCTGTTGATGCAAAATATATGTCGTTTGCTAAATTAAAACACAATTAGTTTCTGTAAGTAGAGACATAACAAAATGAATAGCATAAACAAGTAACAGAGTAAAACAAAGGCAGAAGGGTTCCCAGGCATAAAACAATAAATGGCATGAGTAATTCAAAGATTTGTTCACATAAACTGAACTGCCACAAGTATGATTGATAGTGAATAATCATAAGATTTGATTCATGCTAAATTCCGCACTTCCCGTTATAGTGAGTAAGCGTCATCAAGTCAGTGATTGCAAAGGAAACATGTGAAACAACAATTCTATTACCTTCCTCGAGTGAAAGTTGAATTGATCTCTTCTCTAACTCAACAGCATGTCTGCTAAGTTCAACCGAAGTCAGAGATTGAAGCACTGCCAAAGGATGAAATCAGTCAAATAAAATAACAAGAACTTTGTAAGAAAGCATTTGAGAATTATTTTATTGTTCCTAGACATACTTTGGATATATTCTACTTGGTTTGATTGGTCCAATTTCCTTAAAAGCATCTGCAAGTGTTGATATCGCTCCTCCCAGTTCACATTTTTAAATACCTTGGAATTGCCAATGGTATGTCCAGAAGAAGCTGCCACATAATTGGACTCAACTGGTGCCAACATCATGCCAGACTTCCCAAGTGAAATAGGAATCGAAGGCTTTCCAGATGAGCTTATTGAAGATGCCATAGGAAAAGGTGCAAATGCTGGGAAACAAGAGACCTTTGGCTCCTTTAGTTGAGGTGTTGGTTGAGCAGTCTCCTCTTCACAATAAAGTTGCCTTGAATGTGGGCAACAACCATTAATACTTGTATTTTCAAAAGCAGTATTTTTACTCATTTCTCCTTCTGATTTTCTACGAACATACACAAGATGTCCATTTGCAGCATTATTGCTTGGAGATTGTTGGAGATGGTGGGCCACTGGGTAGTCAGACGAGGGTCTCTTGGTGCCAGAAGATCTGTTAGAATCAGTACCAGGATCCTTATCCTTTAAGAAGGAAGAGCTTCCAACAGAGGTTGGAACCATGTTTTTGTTATCATTCTGCAGATCTCTCAATGATGTCTTCTTCACAGCAACAACCAATTGTTTATCACCATTGGGCAAATCCATTTTACAATTGCCCAGATTATATTCACAAAATTTAGTATCTATACCTTGTTGCACCATCTCCAGCTGTCCCAAAAAGTAAGATATTAGCGAACATGTAGTTGCCAGAACAATAGGCATATATATGTGTATACATGTGTGTGTGTGTGTGTGTGTGTGTGTGTGTGTGTGTGTAACCTAGACAATTTGTGCGGAAGAAATATTAAGACAAACCATTTGTCAAAAAAGGAGTCAAAGTTTCTCCTTTAGATATTGATGTTTGTGCCTTATCTCCAGAACATATGGATGAGTTAAGGAACACATAATTGTGTTTTTTAGTTCCTCTATACATCAATCAAGTTCCTTTTCATTCAAGTAGTAACAATTTGTACACGTTTCAAAAAATGTAACATTGTGTACGTACATTACTGATAATTTATAGAAAAATACGGCAACACAAAAAACCACAAGCAAGCACACACACACGTAACATGGATGTTCATCCAATCACTTTGTATTGCTATCCCTTTGGTCTAACAGTACACCTATGGTTTTTGAACTCATGAAGATCTATTTATACTGAGGTGTCACATATTGAAGAACAAAGTTTAGAATTTGTTTTAATAAGTTTAAAAGAAAAGAAACACTATACCAAGTGCTTCAGAAATAGCTCAGTGTTTGCCTCAATAATAACAGTCAATTTTGTAGCTGGTTATTTGTACTATTACATTGTACTTGGCCGTGATTATCAAGTGCATTTACAGAAACTGGATTAGAATGTAAAGAAACAGGAATACTAATGAAAAGGAATAACACAGTGTTTATTCCCCCAAAGAATGAAATGAATTACAAAGACAGCAACTCTGGTTCTTTGAGGAAACAGCATCCTCCCAACAATTAATTCCGGAGTTCCAGCACACCCTCACTCTAACTACCTCCTGTAACTAACCCTACTGGTAATAGCGTGTGTTTGGAAAAATCCAATTATGTGGTGTGAGCGTACAGTAACAGTGAAGCTCCAATTTGTGGCATATAATATCTTTAGAAACACTGGCTCTCCCTGCCCCAACTATTAAGATTATAATTGGAAAGACAAACAACAATATCTCAACCATTTCACCTCCCTCTATATGCCTCTCCTAACAAACTGCCATACCATCCATTCTCCTCTATGTAAAAAAGCATTTTAGACATCAGTTTGTTGTAGTTATCACCCACAGTGGGCAGACAGTCAATAGAACCTCACCTTCCTCAAATAGCTTGATCAAATAAAGCTAACCTCAAAAGCTCAGTCGATGGAGTGCAGAGAGGACTCCAACTATATTACTCCACCACCTAGCTAATCAATAATCTCTTAAATCTGAACGCAATAGTGACGTCTATTCATCGTCTTCTCTTTCTATTTTGGGGTGGGGGGAGAATAGAAAGTGGTGAAAAAACTACCCATGCAATGAACTTTCCAATGACATCCCATGCCAATGAGTAATCACAAAGACGCAACTTGTATATTGTGTAATTATCATCAACTCATTCGATGACAAAGACGATAGAAAGGAAAGGAAACTTCTTACTACGATAAATGATAAGGGGGAAATTTATCAAGTGGTGAATTACATGAAAGAGGAGATAATACAGTTTAGTATTTTGAAAATTGTACAATGCGTGCAGCTAGGGACATGGTCATGATGACTGATACGCCCTCCATTCCAAAAATTCAGTTGTTTTACGTATTCGCAGATAGATTAATAAAATTGATGTGTATAACTACCAAAATAACTTTATTCTAATCATTAAATAGTTTACAAATACACAATTTTCAATTCAAAACTAGTAAAAAACAAATTATGTTAATTATATTTAGGGGTATATTTGGTAGGAAATGGTCAAATATATCTTGGGGGCGCAGAGTAATTATTTTAAAGTGTGGTTGTTTAGTTCAATAGTTTGGAGGGCAGGCAAATGAGGGGGGATTCTTCCTCAGCCAATTTAGCTCCCATCCAAAAGTGGAGAGATTTGGAGGACAGGGAATATTTGTTTTAAAATTTAGATTTAAATATCCTTTTATATAAATATTAGACACTACAAGAGTAAAAAAGTAAACTAATACTTCCACTCCATTAAAATATTTTCACTCCCTTCGTGAAACTATAAATAACACATATTTTAGAGCCTTCCTTCTCATCCATTAAAATCCCCCCCTCACTTCACTATAGAGGAGCATTGTACTAAATATAACAGACCAAACAAGGATGGCATTATGCAGTTGTGATGATGTCAATCCATTTAACTGGGAAGTTTGAAAGCAAAAATGTATTAAAGAAGTTGAGTGATATACTAAATAAACATACATTCTAAATAAGTGAGGTGAAATAAATTAGCCAAGTGTATATTTGATGAGGAATGGTCTAAAAATAGAAACCATGGAACCTCTAACTGAGGAGTGGAAGAGTATGGAGAAAGATAGAGTAGTTGTTGTTGTTTTTCCTTTGAACCAAAACAGCTCTTGTATTTTTCCCCTACTTCTTTATCTCCTTCCATACTGTATGTATGTATTATATAAATGTAAACCCTAGCCTAGGGTTAATCCCAAGAAAGAACAGATTGAACCAAATGAGTAGTGACTTGTGTAATCCATCACGTGTAGTGATTAATCAGATTCAAACAATTGATAATAATATTTCGATATCTAATCTAATCTAATCCATCACGACTTAGGCAGCCAAATAGAATCAGAGTTTTGAAAGGAAAAAAGAAACTAACGAGAGAGAGTACCTGAGAGATGTCCAGAACATGATCGGCGAATGAGCGAAGAAGGAAATCGGAAAGAAAGGAAGATGATATTAATTAATTAATTAATTAATTAGACTGAGGTCAGGTCAGAGGACACAGGTGTGTGCTGCTCTGCTATGCTCTTCCTCTCTCAATTTCTCACAACACAGCTGAAATAATACCCCCTAATATCTAAATACAGTACATATGTTCTTTTTTGAAATGGAATTATGGAAATATAATAAAGATGTTAATACATGAAATAATGTATTGAAGGAGAAAAAATATGTATAGCTAAAAAAAAAAAATGAAACACTTTTTTATTACTGAAAAATAACTTTAAGTGATTTTTTTTGTTAAAAGAAACACTTTCGTGATTTTTTTTACTCAAAAACAATAGTATTCATTCATTCAAATTCATATGCCTACATCAATCAAAATCATTACGTTCTCAAAAAAACACCGTACATAGACGGGACACACTGTACTAAGACAGAAAATGAAAACAAAAACTCCTTACTAAGACGTGATTAAAACAACAACAAATGAAAAAATCACGAAAGAGAAAACTCGAATAAAACCTAAAAAAAATATGGATATCACTTATTTAAATAAAAAGAAATAAAAAAAATTAACGTATCTCTGTAAAAAAAGATTAACTATATTTATTTCATTTTTATATTTATATGAATGAGCACCGTGTATTTAAACAAGTGCATATATATTATTGGGCTTAGGCCCTCATGAATATTAAAAAAATGAATATATATTGTCAAAAAATAAATAAACAAATGAATATTGTGGTGGGAGACGGGGAGATAAGAGTGAAAGGAGTTAAGAAGCAAATGTGTCAAGTTTAAGTTTAGCAAAAGTGAAAAATATTAATGACCAAACTTATTTATATACAGTGTCATACACACAGTTCTTATTGTGCTAGACATGAGTGGCTATTTTAATTTAAAAGCAATTTTTTATTTTTTAAAATTAAAACAGAATGAAAAACTATATTTTTGTGAGAGGAACGGAAAAAATTGCATTTAAATAAATGCATATAAGTTTTGTCCAAATATTAATACTAATAATTAACAGCACCGCTATATGGTACGAAAGAATTGACATGCGAAATACAAGAATACGTGTGACTTTGAGTTGTTTGTTAGTTGTCGGTTTCCCCTATATTTTATTGAAATATATTCTTTTTAAATAGCGGTGCAACAAATCAAAGAGAAATCCAGAAAGAAGTTGATAACAGAGCAAAAATTATTAGGATGTGCGCTTCATATATTTCGTTATTTCATCCTTTGTGTTATTAAGCATTTTTCAATAATTAATTATAAATTTTAGCCGTTTCAAAAAAATAAATGAACATCTTTTCCAAGCCCTGCAAAATTCCGGTTTTACCTTAAAATTCAATTCGAAATCAACGTTATAAACTTGGTAAATTTTTCAAAATCTAAATCTCTCAAAGAAACATATGAGAAAGACTATTTTTTCTAATAAACATTTACAACCGAGAATTAAAGTCCATATAAAATCACATGTCGTACAATTTTGCGATAAAACTGCTTCTTTATTTCATCTAGTTTGAATTCTATGGTTTACATCTCACTTTATTCCTCCATCATTTTGTATGGTTTCTTTTGGTGGGAAAATGAATTCATTCATTTCATTGAGTGGCACCCAAAATACTGAGCTCAAGAATTGCCATAGGAGAAAATAATACAAAAATTCTACACTGCCATATCGAGCCGCCTCAAATACTGGGAAAAGATCGCAAGAAACTCCAAAAATTATCACAGTAGAAAAATCGCAAGAAACTCCAAAAGTTATCACAGTAGAAAAATACTTAAAGTACTTAAAACTACTTGGCCAAAATTCAACGGACGACTCAAATACAGCCATTCAAACTACCAAAAACCACACATCACTCCTAACTTGTAACTTGTAGAATACTCAATCAAATCAAACTATACTTTGGGAAAGAATCCATCTGGATTTGAATTCTCAACATTTAAAAATCTCCTTTAAATATTTCAATATTTCATAACCATTTTTATACAAATTGTATTCCGTAAACATCATTATCGAAAGGGAAAAAAAAGTATTTCGTAAACATCTGAACTGAATTTGTATACCTTATAATGTAAAATATTACTATTTCAAACACGAGAGAGATTTGATTGAATGTCTATTTTATTGTTTTTTGTACAATCAATATTATTACAAATACATGTTTATGTAATAATTACTATGCAATAAAAATTAAATTTTGTAGGATATTTGTGTTTTCCCATTATGCACGCACGCACAGGATTAAAAACTACAACATAATGTATTTTTGGCAGACGAACAGCAACAGAGCACAAGCTTAAAATGTCCTTTAGATTGATCTCATACAATTACAACACAACTTAAACTGGTCTTTGAATGTCTCCGAGGTAATATTTCACAAATTGAAGTATTTGAAAATCATCTTCACAAGTCACCATATAGTCGAATCATATCCTACAGTTGGCATCTGGAAAGAAAATAAACACAAGAGAATTAAGATTTAAGAGAGTAAACATGGAAAATAAACACAAGGGATCAATATTATATTAGCAATGTACAAAACCAAATATCAATCCAAATGAGTGCTTGGGTAAACAACTTAATATAAAATCTAAATAAAAATAAGTTGAAAATATGCTCATAAACTACGCTAAAAAACACTTGCACAAATGCTTACATCATAATATAAATCTAAATAAACTCTGCCAATTTGTCAAAAAAAAAAACTCTGCCAAGATTCCCAAATATGTATAAAAACAACAGAGAGAAAAATGGTCGTGCTTGTACTACTATGAATTACTCAAGGAATCAGGGAAAAAAAAGTAAAATTGACTGGCAAATGCAATAAAGCCATATCGGTGTAAATGTTTTCAAACCAAAACCGAATTGAACAATTATATAAGATATCTTATACTGTACTCACTACAATAGACAAACTGATTCAGATCGAGAGTAACTCTGCCTTGTTTCGCGGTATCAAAGGAATTAAATAGATTCCTGTGAGAAATAATAAATTATTTGAATATTATAGTGAAAGGTAAAATGAAAAATTCAAACAGGTGGCTTTGCTATATTTTATAATTTATACGTGTGTGAACATACCGAGCTGATTGTAAGAACATACAGAGTGATATGAAGTCATCCAGCCGAAACCTCCCATTTTTACTCTGATCAAAGCTCTGAGAAGAATCAAAAGAAATATTTTGTCATGGTCTTTTGGATTGCAATGTTGCATAGAGAAATGGCCTACCAAAGTTTACTCCAGGTGGCAAAACAACGAAATAATGCCAATCGAATTTATATAGTCAGACACAGTGCAACATTGGTTTCTCCATCTCACCATTATCTTCTAGCTATCACGTGCTTGTGTAAACTATCTTGCCATAATTTTGACAATAAACATTAATTGTTAAATGCAACTTCCCCAGCATAAAATTAGTTTTCCATCTAAAATTAGAAAGATATTTTACCTCGCAGACAGAATAAAAAGCAGGAGAATCCAGCATGAAACCAATTTTCACCAAAGCCTGAAAACGTTTTTAGGAATTCATCATTATGCATTGCAAGAGAGAATATAATGCAGTAGGAAGAATCATCAATAACATCTTTATATCCAGGCAAAAACAAATAAAGCAAGGACAGCATTGTAAGAGGAGAACAGTGTGATAGAAACTAAATCAGAAATCAGGAAAAATAATGAATTTTCATTGAAAAATCCCCTAGTTTTCAATCTGCAGCATTAGGGTCCCAAAGTTTGGACTTCCCTATAAGAATTCCTTTCCAAAAACAAAGATAATCTCACTAATTGTCTTTTCCTCTAATTTAAAGTCTATCATATCACCATAAAGCCATGGATGTTGTGTCAAAAGAGGTCCACATGACTGGATCTACAAGATTATCTTAAAGAAGGGCGGAATTTATGGTGCATCAACTTGATAGGTATTGCACTATGCAAGACCTTTTATGACTCGTAGATCAAACAATTCCACCAAAAGTTAATATTACATCCACTACACCATAACTATCCTCTCTTTCTCTCTACACTAGACTGTCACTATTTTATTTTACTTTTACCTCGGCACCCTTATTCTCTCTCCCCCGTCTCCTTCCTCATTCCTCAACCTCCACATCAAGATCAAGGTGTTCCCAAACCTCTCCTATTCCCGTAACCAATACCAAACCCATCTCTGTATTTTTACATCTAAACGACTAAATTCATCTCTGCTATATCTAATAATTTAAGTCACAAATGCAATGCCTCTTTCATTTCACATTCATTTTGGAGAATATGGAACTATTACTTGTGTTGTAGTAATGAAAGATTCAGATGATAGATCAAAATGTTTTCATTTTATCAATATAATATCAAGTCCCATTAGTAAAAAGAAGCTTAATACTAATTTCCCTTCAACACATGGTCTCCAAAAATCCACCATTAGATTCACACCCACAATGATGAATTGATGATTTATTTGATCTTTTCAAATACTGTAATAAAGTTTTTAATCAAATGGGCATCTCAATCTCACTGAAATGATTCAACTTTCTGTCTGTCTAGGTTCAAAGATAAAAAAATTAGTCACAATAGTGTTGAATTCGCGAGAGTGTGATGTGAGAAAGAGAGACATCGTGTTGTGTTAGAGAGAAGAGTGAAATAGAAAGCTTGTAATGTGATGGTGCTGTGGTTATTTAAGGATGGAAAATGAAAAAGGCTGGGTTGTTAACTTGAAGATGAAGAAGTAAAGGTCGAGTCATGGAAGAAAAGGGTCATGGAAGGGAATGAATGCAAAGGAGGGGAAGAGGTCTGCTGAGGGAAATGGGTAGCGAGAAAGTGAGGATCATATGTGGAAGGTCCACCTAGAGATCTAGTACAGCAGCTTAATCTAATGATAAATAGTAGTCTTGCACGGTACAAGACTTACCATGCTATTTCACCGGAGACAAAAGCCCTCAAGAAGATCAAACACCGGATATGACACAAACACGGACACTTAGACATAGCTAACGTCCAAAATATAGGACACTGGGACAGCGCATATGTATATGTATAATTAATAGTTAACACGCCAAAAATTTAAATTGAGAATTATGATTAATATGTTCACATTCTAAAAACAAAATTATGATAATGAACATAAAAAAATGCACTAATACTAAGAGGGGTCATTCACTATGTAATCCACTAATCCCAAATTGTCTCAAAAATTAGAAGATCTAATCTAGGATGGTGACCTGTAACCTCCTCATAAACTCAATTTGTTATGGACATGTTACCTGATCTACATATTCCTGCACATGCTGACACCATTGACTTAGAATTACCATCACTACCTATTTCTCCAGCAGAAATCAGCCAAGGAGATTCATGTGCATTAGCTTGTTTACCATTGCGATTCTGCTACTAGTAAAGTAGCATATCCAATCAATGACTACATCAGCTACAAGAATTTCTCCCCTTCATACCACAAGTATATATTGTCACTCAACTAAGAACGAGCCCACTTCCTACAAGGAAGAATGTACATTATGTTGTATAAATGTTATGAGAGTTGAATCGAAGGTTCTAGAAGAAACAATACTTGGACTCTTGTAGGTTTGTCTCCGAGTTTCAAACTTATAGGAAGCAAACTGGTTTACAAGGTCAAAATAAAAGCAGATGGACAATAAAGGTTTAAGCACCAACCTCCGACTTCTAGCAAAAGGTATAATCAAATTGAGATGATTACTTTTTGAGACTTTCTCATCTGTTGCAGATGGTATTGCAGTTGCATCTACTAACAAATAGTTGGTTCGCCAACTATATTATTATGTTAATAATGCTCTTCTGCATGGAACTATATATATATATATATATATATATATATATATATGTGTGTGTGTGTGTGTGTGTGTGTGTGTGTGTGTGAAGGTTTTGTGGGTAATTCTGCAGTGCAAGTTTCTGAAATCCTTGAATTCCGTGATGCAGAAGAGAAGTGGTATGTGTCAGAAGATGAGAGTTGTGGATTATGTGGGCTGAATTCGGTACTGAATTCTTTTTCAGAAGATGAGTACAAGCTCTTGCAGAATGCAGCTGCCATGGGCGGGCTGCAATGCCTCACCTATCTACTTTGGGATCTACAAATAACACGTTCTAAGCCATACTCCCTCCGGCCTCATTATAGGCCAAATTATGTTGTTTCACACTTATTAAGAAAGTTGTTATATTTACTAAACTATCCTTTACAATACATGAAATTTACATTGGGATTATGCAATCATCTTAAAAAGTAGAAGAATTAATGAGGGGTATTTTTGGAACAATAGCATTAAATAGAGTTGAAGTTGGTTACTTTTGCTTATATTTAAGGCCAAAAAAATTTGTTGACTTTTGCTTATAAATAAGGCCGGAGGGAGTAAGTCCTGGTCACAACCAACACAATATTTCATAAAAGGACGGAGCACCTAGACATGTCTCCAACCCAATTCGGCAACTTACAATATATAGAAGAAATGAATTAAAATGCACAAATATTGGAAACCAGTGTATTATTTTCGAAAATGAAAGGTAAAATGCAAAGGGATGAATATCCTAATGCCACAGAGCAAAGCTCCTACAGAGGCCAAAAGCCAACTAACCATAATAAACCTATAATCTTCCATAATGCCCTCACACTTCCCTCACCTCACCATATATATACTACTACTAAAGCATAACAAACTTGCCAACTAAGCGCCATAACCCACTAAATATTTACCATATCCCTCATCTTTTTTCCTTAATCACCCTACTCTTTATTACATCTTTTTTCCTTATCCCTCATACCCGGGTCTCTATCACAGAGATTGCCATATTTTTAGATCGAAATTCAATAGATGACTCATGAATCTAATTCCCTTAGCAAGCATAGATCACACAACGACATTTTTACCAAAACCCTCATTCCAATTCATTTCCATAGACTTGTGTAGAATTTGGAGAGTAAGTTGATGATTAAAGAGTTGGTTAGTCAGTTACATCGTTAGTAATTAACTAGGATAGTTGTGTAGAATTGATTATCTCTGTTTGCATATACAGGGCATCTCCTTAAGCATTTTCCTTCAATTCAATAGAAACATTTTCACAAGTTTGTATTCTTCTCATTTCTTTCTATGGATTTCAGTTCATAAGAAATTCCAAATAAAAAAACCATTTAGAGAGTTTACTCTGCATACGGGCATATAGTACAATAACTACCGTCAAGCAATTATTGTTCGGAGTATGAAAGTATTACGGTAATAATTTTGAAGCTATAGTTGGGCGTGCGACAGCTTTTAGGGTGTGCTATACAATATATAGGTTAGATGATAGAGAGATAATTGGTGTATCTGTGTGTTGTGTTCTGAAGTTTATGTCAAAAACATTCTTGTAAGATATTCTATAGGAGTTTTATACCCTAGATGAGCCTTGACTCGTTATTTAATAAATAAAATCACTGTTTTAGTTTACATGTTTTATCAGATTGCCAAAATAATTCTTTGAATATACCTCAAACACGTCATCAGGCAAAAGAAAACCACGACCCCTGCATTAATGAAACCGACAAGCATTACAGCTCATTCATCTTCCGATGGAAAAACCAACAACATATACATTACCTAATATCCAAAAAGATTTCAAGTCAAAAACCAACATGTTTTGATAGTGTCACAGTCAAAAATCTTGAACGTGGGTGGGGAAATTTTTCAAATAAATTCTTAATTTAATGGATCAGCAAATAGAAAAGAAAAGATTACCTTTCTATGTCAGAAAATGCATGCTGAACCTGCATAGCCATTTAAATAGCGTATAAATACAAGTGGCGAGTATCAAACAATTAACCTAACATTATCTAACATCATGATCATCTGGTGAACCACTAAAGTGGAAGTGGTAACTAACTAACCTTGAGAAGGAAGTTGTTGAGGGCAACAAATTCTAAACAAAAAAATTAAATGTTAGGGAGAGTAATAAAATGAAAAGCAAATAAGTAAGAAAATACTGTTTGATGTTAATGGGATGGGACACATATACATACCTTGAAAACTCATGGTACCATTCCTGTCAAAATCATACATCCTGATCATCTGCTGAACCACTGAGAGGGAAAATTCAAGGTTTCCCACAGATAGAGCTGTCTGATTGAATTGATTGTCAAAAAACAAAACAATAGTAGTTATTATTCAATCATGATGCATTCCTTATTCATACATACAGATACAATACCTGGAAAATTCAAAGAACGAAAATAAATAAATTAAATAAACCTTGAGTTGGAGCGCAGTTATGCTTCCACTCTTGTCTGAGTCAACTCGATCGAACCATTCCCGTAGTACTGCTGCCCTCTTCTCATCTGTTTCGTTCATTCTCTCTCTCTCTCTCTAACCGTGGGTGTTAGTGAGGACGGCAACGGGAGCGATGAAGGCTAAATGGTAACAAAACAAAAAGAAATGAATTTTTTTTTTATTAAATAGTATGTTTTTATCCCGTAAATATCTTAAATTTTATTTTTAGTTACTATAATAGTAGGTGTTGGTCCTCAAATATTTTTTTATCATAATTTTTTATGGTTAATGGTGTCTTTAACCGGTAAAAATCTTTGTAAATTGCATACAATTCACCGAGCAAGATGCAAAATTTCAAAAACCCTTAAATCATGGGATCTGCTTCCAAAACTATTAGTACTTATATTTAGGCCAAATACATTAAGATATTTTTGAGTTTTTAGGGTAACAGTTAAGTCCTTAATAAATATATTTTTTATGTTTCTTACTTATTGCAGCACTGTACCCTTTTCAGTTAACTTTGCTGCTTTGTTGCAACATTGACTTCCACAATGAAAAATCCACATATGGATATTAGCTAAAATGATAGTTGTGCAACAAATTTTTGTAATAGATGATAACTGAAAAATAACGGTGCAACAAGTTGAAAATTTAATGATCTACTCCTTAAATAATATGAGATAAACTTATGTGAATTTAACCAATTCAAGGATATCTTTGAGATATCATTAACTAATCCGTATAAACTTGTTAGAGTTAATCACCTAATACACAAACTCATGTGGATTTAATTAGTCATTATTTAACTAATTCTCAAATGTTAGAATTAATATCAAGATACATTTGTATGATAATGATATGAGATAAACTTGTTTCATTAAATTAAAAAAAAAATACATTAATCTTTATCTTTATCTTTATTATTATAAAGGGAGAATAAGGATTTTGGTTTTGCAACCACTAAATCCTAATTTTTCCCTCCTAATTCCTCTCTTAATAACACCCCAACTACCTCCTCATTTATTATAGATTCAAATTTGAATTTCAAATATATCTCTCTATTATTGGTTTCACATGTTACAAAAAAAAAGTAGTCACTATTATATTTATTATTATTATTATTATTATTATTATTATCATCTTAATCTTAATTATATTATAATTATAATTATAATTTATATTTATAATCTTTATCTTATCTTAATCTTAATCTTAATCTAATCTTATCTTAGTCTTATCTTAATAATAATAAAAGTTATGTTTAGCAAGTGAATAAACCCTAATTATCCTTAAACCTAAACCTTATTTTCACTCTTAATTTCCCTCCTAATGTACTCATTAATTGTACAACTGTTTGTTTTTTTTTTCTTTTTAAATTCTTTTTAAATTGTGCAACTGTTTATTTTATTTTTACTTTTTAATACTTTTCTTGGACAGATTCTACTACGCATGCTTCAATACCCTCATTGGAAAACTATTCATGTGCATGTTACAATAACCATTGGGGCGACCATTAATGCTTGGTTTCTCCAAGGTATTTTTTTTTTAATGTAAATCCTTATTTCATTCCATATAATTAAATAGGTGTTCAGTTACCTACTTAGCTTTACATATTTTGTCATATTTCTTCCCTTCTCCATTGTACTCATTTTGCTATACTTTGTTCCACCTTTCATATATAAAAAAATGACTGCTCCTAATATCATCATTGATGTTACTCTCAATCTTTTGAGAGGTTGTTGTATTTCTTATTTGAACTCTCATCTCTTTTTTGTTTTCTTTCCTGTTTTTATTGAATCTTATTTTAACTTTTTTTTTTTGTTTTCTTTCATGTTTATATTGAATCTTATTTTAACTCATCTCTTTTTTGTTTTCTTTCATATTCATAAATCTTAATTAAATCTTAATTTCTTTCCTGTTTATATTAGGTCAAATGCATCCAAATCCAACTACTGCTCGAGATAAGTTGATAGCTTAGTTGCAAGTGAAATACAACACATGTATTGTTGAATTTGATATAAACGAAGTAAGTTTTAATTTTACACATATTTGTTCATGATTTTTGTCCACAGTTTTTCTAAATATTATTCTCATATACTTTGTTTATATTCTTTGTAGGGTGCAATAATGCTTCCCAATATGTTTGCTCGAGATTTTGGTAACGAAGTTAGGCGTTTTGCAACATTGGTAGATCCTTTAGGAAATCAGTTTCGGGTTTTAGTGGAGAAAATTAAGGGTAATGTTTACTTAACATGGGGATGGTTTGCCTTAAAAGATTTCTATAACATTCCTGTTGGGGTGTGGGTACTTTTGCTCTACACAAGATTGGGATCATTTGGTATCATCTTGAAGGATAGGTTGGGGCAAGTAATTGATCCACCGCCATTTGTGCCTCCGATTAAATTTAATACAGACCTCTCCCGTGTTGGTACGAAATTTGTTGATGATCTTCCGGAATCAACTGAGTTACTCTCTGTCGCGGTGATTTTTGGATATCGAGTTATTAATTAACTTCGAATCGCAATTTAATATTCCACCACCGATCTTTAATTTATCCGAGGGAAAGGGAAAAAGTTCGAAAAAACCCTATTTTTAGAGAACAAGGTTCGGGGGTTGGTTATACGAAGGGAAGGTATTAGCACCCTAAGTATCTATAGTACTCTATAGGAACCTCTTGTTTTATTTCTATCTATGCGCTTTATTCTATTTGTTTGTAAAAATGTATAAGTACGGAATTAAATTGATGATAAAAATGCTTAAAGAATGATAAAGTAGGAAAATGTTTTTGTTGATTTTATTGATTGGAGAGACAAGTCTCATGCCTACGTACCCGAGGGATCAAACCACCGTAGTTCGGGATAAAAAGACGAGTAAATTTTGTTTGTTTGATTTTAAGATTTGAAAATGGTTTTAAAATACCAAAAGCCAAAAATGGCAAAATGTGAGTTTGATTGATGTTAATTTGTGAAAAAAAAAAAAGTCTATATGGTTAAATTGATTGAGATTTGATTATGAAAATAAGACGCGGACACTTGGTTTAAAATCCAAGGTTTGTTGAGAAAATGTTTGAAGTGATAAAAGACACTTGGTTTAAAATCCAAGGTTTATGCATGATTAATGATGTATGAATGAGGAAAATGCACTTGGTTTAAAATCCAAGATTTTAGGCGAGGAAAAGGACACTTGGGTTAAAGTCCAAGGTTTTAGCGAAAAAGGAGCCGTTGGTTTAAAGTCCAAGGCACTTGGTTTAAAATCCAAGTTCACGATAAGAAAAAGACACTTGGGTTAAAATCCAAGGTTTTCACGATAAAAGACGCCATTGGTTTAAATTCCAAGGCACTTGGTTTAAAATCCAAGTTCGCGGTAAAAAAACACTCGGGTTAAAATCCGAGGTTTTCGCGGTAAAAAGAAACGTTTGGTTTAAAGTCCAAAGTTTGAAAAGTGTATGATGACAAAATATTTTTGATGCTTGATGATATGTGAAAATGAATTGTGTTGACTATTTGTGAAAGAGGTTTTGACCTCATTTTTGAGAATAAAGTGATTGACTATTTATTTTAAAATGGAATGTTGGGTTCCAAATAAAAAGGTAGCGCTAAAATTAATAACGTCGCAATAGGCAAAATAAGCGCGAAGACGATCCGTAATGATATTTTGATCAAAACGGTGTCTTTTCCCTCGGAATTAATATGCTAACGTTTTTGCGGAAAGCGAGAAATAAATATGCATGAGATGCGATTTTTCATTTATAGTGTACATTTGTTCCTAATTACATTCTAAAGTATTTGCGAGTAAAAATAAATATGAAATGAATGCAACATGATGCTATGCAATTTATTTAAATTTACATCAAGTCCTAAAAAATACAATCTAGTGTCTTTACAATGCAATAAATAAATAATTAATTACGCAAAATTAAAATAAAAAACAGAAGGGGGTGCAAATAACAATTAAAACTGAAAAGGGGTGCAAAAAGCAAATCTGGGCCCAAGCCCAGCTGGGGGGCGTGGCCCAGAGGAGGGTGTATGAACAAAAACGTGAAAATCAGATCAGAGCCGTCTGATTGATCAGACAGCTCTGATTTGATTACAAATATAATGGATCAGGGACGTTGGATTGAATCTGAGGGACATTGGCGCGCAGGTGCACCATAAGACTGTGCACCTGCGTGCACAGGATCAAAAACAGGGTATATATGCAAAACCCTAAAAAAACATAAACTCTTCTTCTCATTCTCTCACCGGCGGCCGAGAGCCTCCTTCTCTCAACCTCCTCTCTGTTCTGTTCTTTCCAAATCTAACCCATTTTTCAAACAATTTTAAACATCAAATACTCACATAAACATCTCATCAACTCAAATCCAAAACTCAATAAATCAAACAGAACCCCATAACCTAGATCAAACCCCAAAAAAAACGGAAACGGAGATGAAGATTGATTCAACCTTGCGTTTTGGTTCCGGCTCTGTTTCTAATCTCTGTTGATTTCGTTTCAAAACCGTTCGCGTTTCTGGTTCGACTTCTTCTTCTCCGTTTCTCTGTTCTCGGATTTGCGTTTGCTTCAGTTCGATTTGATTTTTGGTTTCTGATTTGAGAAAAGGTTTTGGGGTTTTTGTTTGATTCTGGGTTTGTGAGGAAGATGATGGATTTGTGATGGTTTTGTTTGCACGGTTTTGATGAACGATGGTTCTGGGTTCGCGGTTTTGATTTGGATTTTGAAATGCTGTTTTGGTTTTGATCTGGATTTTCAGTTTGATTTGATGAATAGTGGTGATGAATAATGGATGAAGATGATGCTATTTCGTGATTACAGTTCTGGTTTTTTTATTTGTGATTCTGTTTTTTTTGGTTTTGATTTTTTTCTTTGATTTTTCTGATTTTTTTGTGATAATCTAAAGGAAGAAGATGAAGTTCTTCTTTCTGCGGCTGATGATCTTCCCCCCTTGGAAACTGTGCACAGTACAGTATAAATACTGTGTCAGATGTTTAGGGTTTGCAGAGGAAATTTACTCAATTTGGACAAAATTGCCCCTTTGGGCCTGGACAATAAACCTGATCTGGACTTCTTAAAAAAAACACCAAAATGGAAAAAAAAAACAAATAACAATTAAAATAAAAAATAATAATATATATATTAATAATAATAATAAATACGAAAATAATAAATAATAATAATAAAAAATGAAAAATAAAGAAGTAAAAATAATAACAAAAAGGAAATAAAATAGAATCAAATAAATGAGGTATTTTAAAATACATCTCTGCCGAAATTTCGTCAGAAACGAATAAAGAAACATCCGTTGTAAAAAGACGCATAAAAGCGATTGGTCAAAAAATGGGGTATGACAGATGCCCCTATTTAAGTTTCTTCCATCGGAGATAAAAAAGAAAAAGATGATTTTTTGATGATATTTTTGTTTTGGTTCGACGGTGGAAGAGGCTTAAATACAGAGTACACCATTTTTTGACCGGAATAAACTATAAAATGCTATGATATGATGTTATGTTATGAATGATATGTTTATGAGTGCTATATTTACAAAGTGTTTGAATGTAATGAAGATTATTTGACAGAAGTGATGATGGTAGAAAGCAGTAAAGTCCTGTGCACGGACAGAAGTAAAGACTGAAAGCGATAAAGTCCTGTGTGCGGACATAAGCGGTAAAGTCCTGTGTACGGACAGAAGTAAAGACAGAAAGCAATAAAGTCCTGTGTGCGGACATAAGCATATAAAGTCCTGTGTGCGGACAGAAGTAAAGACAGAAAGCAGTAAAGTCCTGTGTGCGGACCTAAGCAGATAAAGTCCTGTGTGCGGACATAAGTAAATAAAGTCCTGTGTGCGGACATAATTAAAGACAGAAAGCAGTAAAGTCCTGTGTGTGGACATAAGCAGATAAAGTCCTGTGTGCGGACATAAGTAAAGACAGAAAGCAGTAAAGTCCTGTGTACGGACAGAAGTAAAGACAGTGTCCACCAACATTGTGGGATGGTAAGGACAAATAAAGGCAGTGTCTACCAACATTGTGGGATGGTAAGAACACAACGAGGAAATGAATTGTCTGCTATCATTATGGGAGAGCGAGACATGACAAGAATTTGTATTTGTCTGGACCAGACACACTTGAGATGACTTCTTTTGAGGAAATGAACTGTAAGTTTGCAGTTGATTGTTTGCAAAATCTGCTACTTGGAATATGAATGATGGAGACATCTCTGGACCAGACTCACTGGGGATGACTCTTTTTTTGTTTTGTATGATTGATGAAGACATCTCTGGACCAGATACACTGGAGATGACTCCTTTTTGTGAAATGTAAATGATGGAGACATCTCTGGACCAGATACACTGGGGATGACTCATTTATGATGTATTGAAGCAAGACACATGATGGTCAATGCGGTATGTGTGAATGATTTTGTGTGTATGTTGTATGTAAGTATGAATGTATGTACACATATGTGAATGATTGTATGTAAGTATGTATGATTGTATGTATGTATATGTGAATAACTGTATGTAAGTATGTATGTATGATCATATGTATGAATATGTGGATAATTGTATTTGTATGATTGAATGATATTCGTATATGACTGGATGAGACAAAAGATGTGACTGGATAAGATGAGCATTGGGCCGACGTATCCGTACAACCACTCGGTAGTTTCTCTGCTGGGGACAGCATCCCTATAGGTAAAATAAATCAGATCCTCGGGGTAACACCCGACATAGTATGTTGATCCATGGTAAGAATAATTGCTTCTTGGGGTAAAGCCCAATGGTCAGAGATCTGGCAGAAGTCGCCATTTCGTACACTGAAACTGAATATTTTCTCACGGTCTTGTTTCGACAGTCATGCTTTTGCTTTTTCTTCTTTTTTTGAAATCCCTAACTTTTGCCTGGATCGCCCTTTCGGGTTTTCAATCCACCGGGAATATATTTCTTTTTTTTTTTTTTTGCCCCTAATTTTTGCCTGGACCGCCCTTTCGGGTTTTCAATCCACCGGGACGCTCATTTTTGCCTAAGCCGCCTTTTCAGGTTTTCGACTTTGCGAGCTGTTCTTTTTCTCTTTTTTTCTTTTGCTTTTTTTTTTTGACAGAAAGAAACAAGACTGATATGCTGATGCGCAAACTTCTCCAAGAGATGCCATTTGCTGATGATATGCAAACTTCCCAAAGGGATGCCATTTGCTGAAGATATGCAAACTTCTCAAAGAGATGCCATTTGCTGCTGAATGAGCCTCCCAAACGGGTCTCGGCTTTTTCTTTCACTGGGGGAAAGGAGATCATATAAGCTTTTTGAAGATAACCACTTGCTGGAGATTACCGGAGAACAGTCAAGTTCAGTATTCAAACTGAGAAATGTTGAATCACATGCTCAGCATATTATAGTAACACACATGTCCATAAGAACCCAATATATCAACTCAATGATTATCGGCTCAAAGAGGAAGAAACATAACAACTGTCTCGGCAGATCTGGATTTTCCCTGGAAACCATTTCAGGTGCCCCAAATAAGTGAAACCTTGACTTTGAATCTTTGAAAGGTATGCCACTGTATGTAAAGACTTGCCCCTGATTGGCAGGTTCCTGATGTAACTTGCCCCAAGTTAGGAGCGCTTTGAATTGATTTGTCATTGATTAGACCATTTGATTGAATTTCTTTGATGCCAAATATAAATTTGTAAACAAAATGGTTTCTTTTGAAAGATGTTTCTGATGTAATGTACATGCAAGTTTTGGAATCGCAAAAATTTATATGAAACACATGTGGTGTGTGTAAAAGATTGTTACTCAACAAACAGGTGGAGTCAGTTTTAACAATAATTTTGCTGATTATGCTTTCAAAGTAAACCTAGCTTCAATTAGGTCTTTTGAGGGTTATAACGTGGCCTGGTTCATGGTTTTGAAAAGAAAGATGATTAGGCTCAAAATTCTGTTTTAACCCACCCACTTCTTTGATGTCCTTCATTCCTACATTCAACTAATTCATCAGACATACTTTGGTTGACAAGAGGATTTCTTTTGACAATAATGTTAGAGGTTGACGCTTTGGTCGAAGCTTTGATAAGATTCTTGAAGTGACAGTCACTTTTTCATTCGCAAGCTTGTTTTCAACATTTGTGCTCTTAATCCCCTATTTTTGCATGGACCAATTCTTTCGGATTTTGCGGTCCATCGGGAGGCCCTGAATTTTGCCTAAGTCTTTTACCTAGCGGGCTTTTTGTTGTTGTTTTGTTTGTGTTTTTTGTTTTGGTGTAGGATGTTTGTGACTGCCACATGCTATTGTGAGTTTTGTCTACTCATGACTTCCTCTATCTCGACAGTTTCATCCTCTTGTATTGGGATGTGTCATTGAATTAATTGAAAGACTACCCTGCCCCGGGTCAAGATTAAGGTTTTTTTTTTTTTAAAAGAAAGAAACACCAACTTCTGGCTCAAAGGGGTTGACTACGGATTATCTCCTTATTTCTCCAGTGTTTGGGAAGTGAAACAATGCCTTACATCATCAACCGGGTCTTACTAATGAAAGCATATATCAGCAATTTTAAACATTTAATTTACATCATTCTCCCCTCAAGTTTGTAAACAAGAAAAGTGAAGTAGAAAAACATTATCATTTATGATGGCACAAGAAAAGAGTGAATACGAATGGATGGATTCCAAAATATGCATGCTCATTGTTTAGAAATTTTAATTAAAAGATACAACTTTAAAATGCAAATAAATGCTTGGCAAGAAAGAAACTGCAAATGGAACATAAAAGGCCTAGTGATCCTAGGGACACACTCCTTGCTAATCTTGAATATGACGGAGGACCCATGATTAGGCTGAGGATGAACCTTGAACATTAGGGTTCTCATCCTTGAATGATAGCACATTGTTGCGGATTAAATCCTGAACAGCTTTCTTGAGAGGGTAACAACGTTCTACATCATGGCCAGGGGCCCCTTGATGGAAGGCACAAGTTAAATCACTGCGGTACCAGGGAGGTAGTACTGCTGGCACAGGGGGAGGTGGCCTTGTTTGGACAAAATTTTTAGCAAGTAGGGCAGGGAGTAGGTCGGCATATTTCACGGGTATGGGGTCAAATGGTTGATTTTTCTGAGCATGGTTATGATTGAATGATTGTTGGGGTGACGGTAGATGATGAGATTGTGGGTATTGTGTTGGTAGTGCTATGGCTGCGATATGTGGATAAGCTGGGTTTCTCAAATGAGGTCCTCCCTGAGCCACCATGCCAACTTCAAATTCTTGCTTCTCTGAAAAGTTGTTGCCATATATCTTGGCAGTATTAGTTGGAGCTTTTTCTCTTGTCAACCGTCCCTGACGGACTCCTTCTTCTAAGCACATTCCCATTTCCACCATTTCGGTGAAGCTTCTTGACACGATACCAACCATTTTCTCATAGAAGAATGGGCTCAGAGTATGCAAAAACAACTTACACAATTCTTTTTCTTCGACTTGAGGACGAATCTGAGCAGCAAGCTCCCTCCACCTTTGAGCATATTCCTTAAAAGATTCCTTCTCCTTTTGTGCCAATGCTCGTAACTCATCCCTATCAGGGGCTATATATGAATTGTAATTGTACTGCCTGATGAAAGCACTGGCCAAATCATTAAAGGAACTGACATTAGCCCTATCAAGGTCCATGTACCACCTCAGAGCTGCGCCGGTTAGACTATCTTGAAAATAATGGATCAACAACTTGTCATTACTGGTTTGAGTAGACATCTTTCTAGCATACATTATCAAGTGAGCCTTGGGACAAGTGCTCCCCTTATACTTCTCAAAATCCGGAACTTTAAACTTGTGAGGGACCACAACATCAGGGACCAAGCATAGTTCATGAGCATCCTGGCCAAACAAATCCTTCCCTCTAAGAGCCCTCATCTCTTTTTGCATCTCATCATATTTGATCTGTAAGTCATCCATCCTATCATAACCTCCTACACTTTCAGCATGAAAGATGGGCATTTGAGTTTGCTGGGTAGTATGAACCAAAGGTGCAGAAACCTGAGGAAGTGTACTGCCGAGCTGAGGAATAGGCACTGTCGATTGGACATGGGGAATCTCTGATATTACAGGACGTGATTCTGCCCCAAGAAAGCCAACTGGCATGCCCCATGGGTAACCTTCAGACATGATAAACTGAGGAGCGCCAAGAGGCGCAGATACAACAGGAGGAGGTACAAAGGTACCGCTAGACTGAGGTACTGGTGCTGACACTCGATTCTGGGCAGCCATCAAAGATGCCACCATGCTAGTTAACTTCTCAATTTCCGTTTGCATGGTTGTCACCTGTACACGGAGCATATGATTTTCTTCCTCAAAATTGTCCATCTTTTTCCTTAACCTGAACCGAGTATTGTAGACACGAGTTGCTTTGTAACGGACACGCCGGGCCACTTTGTTTGACTGAGGTAGAGAGAACAGAAAAATATGAGACTTGAGTTTGGGAAACTTATGAATGTGGTATGATGCATGACGTGTTTATGCTAAAATATACAGTGTGTTTTTTTGTTATCGAAGGACTTATCCCAAATTGGTTGTAAACATTTAGATATGGATTTTGTAAGGAGAAAAGAAGAAAAGATTTATTATGTGTCAATTGAAATGAATGTTCTCTATAATGTTTACAAAAAATTTGTTTAAGTTCTTCGATATCGGATGAGGAAAAAGAATTTATGAATGAGTGCATGCATGCATGATGCGGAAAACATGGTGGGTTAAAGTATAATGTTGGAGTCAAAGGTGAAACCCTCCCATATGGTATGTACTAGGGTTCAATTGTACCTGCATGACGGGTTCTACAAAGTTCCCAAAGTCATCGACCACCTCATGGATATCACTGGGTTACGGGACTACTCTCGTTCCGATAACATCCACGGGATAATCTCATTTGAGTGTAGTTTCGCGTGACGACTAATCTCAAGACTACTCTTGATTTAGCCACCGCACTACGTCCTAAAAAGGCCAAGATTGGTTAAAGGTGATTCTAAAGGTTCTCGGCTTCGCCGGACACTCATATTGAAAATAATACCATCATCATGACTTTTCATGACAACGAGTACTACCGTCATGAGGCCTCCACCGAGTAGGATCATATCACATGTGCTTCATAATCCAGACTACTCTGGACATGTCACTATGATTTCACCCCATCCTATCTTATTGTGTCACTCAAGCCCGGGTTAGGACTTATCTCACCACTCAAGACAAACCCAAATAAATATACAAATATTTACAAATAAAAGAAATAAAAGCGCGAAGATAGTATTTTAAAACAAGTTAGGTTCAACCCGCTTGGTTGTCCCCAGTGAAGTCGCCATTTCTGTCGCGGTGATTTTTGGATATCGAGTTATTAATTAACTTCGAATCGCAATTTAATATTCCACCACCGATCTTTAATTTATCCGAGGGAAAGGGAAAAAGTTCGAAAAAACCCTATTTTTAGAGAACAAGGTTCGGGGGTTGGTTATACGAAGGGAAGGTATTAGCACCCTAAGTATCTATAGTACTCTATAGGAACCTCTTGTTTTATTTCTATCTATGCGCTTTATTCTATTTGTTTGTAAAAATGTATAAGTACGGAATTAAATTGATGATAAAAATGCTTAAAGAATGATAAAGTAGGAAAATGTTTTTGTTGATTTTATTGATTGGAGAGACAAGTCTCATGCCTACGTACCCGAGGGATCAAACCACCGTAGTTCGGGATAAAAAGACGAGTAAATTTTGTTTGTTTGATTTTAAGATTTGAAAATGGTTTTAAAATACCAAAAGCCAAAAATGGCAAAATGTGAGTTTGATTGATGTTAATTTGTGAAAAAAAAAAAAGTCTATATGGTTAAATTGATTGAGATTTGATTATGAAAATAAGACGCGGACACTTGGTTTAAAATCCAAGGTTTGTTGAGAAAATGTTTGAAGTGATAAAAGACACTTGGTTTAAAATCCAAGGTTTATGCATGATTAATGATGTATGAATGAGGAAAATGCACTTGGTTTAAAATCCAAGATTTTAGGCGAGGAAAAGGACACTTGGGTTAAAGTCCAAGGTTTTAGCGAAAAAGGAGCCGTTGGTTTAAAGTCCAAGGCACTTGGTTTAAAATCCAAGTTCACGATAAGAAAAAGACACTTGGGTTAAAATCCAAGGTTTTCACGATAAAAGACGCCATTGGTTTAAATTCCAAGGCACTTGGTTTAAAATCCAAGTTCGCGGTAAAAAAACACTCGGGTTAAAATCCGAGGTTTTCGCGGTAAAAAGAAACGTTTGGTTTAAAGTCCAAAGTTTGAAAAGTGTATGATGACAAAATATTTTTGATGCTTGATGATATGTGAAAATGAATTGTGTTGACTATTTGTGAAAGAGGTTTTGACCTCATTTTGAGAATAAAGTGATTGACTATTTATTTTAAAATGGAATGTTGGGTTCCAAATAAAAAGGTAGCGCTAAAATTAATAACGTCGCAATAGGCAAAATAAGCGCGAAGACGATCCGTAATGATATTTTGATCAAAACGGTGTCTTTTCCCTCGGAATTAATATGCTAACGTTTTTGCGGAAAGCGAGAAATAAATATGCATGAGATGCGATTTTTCATTTATAGTGTACATTTGTTCCTAATTACATTCTAAAGTATTTGCGAGTAAAAATAAATATGAAATGAATGCAACATGATGCTATGCAATTTATTTAAATTTACATCAAGTCCTAAAAAATACAATCTAGTGTCTTTACAATGCAATAAATAAATAATTAATTACGCAAAAATAAAATAAAAAACAGAAGGGGGTGCAAATAACAATTAAAACTGAAAAGGGGTGCAAAAAGCAAATCTGGGCCCAAGCCCAGCTGGGGGGCGTGGCCCAGAGGAGGGTGTATGAACAAAAACGTGAAAATCAGATCAGAGCCGTCTGATTGATCAGACAGCTCTGATTTGATTACAAATATAATGGATCAGGGACGTTGGATTGAATCTGAGGGACATTGGCGCGCAGGTGCACCATAAGACTGTGCACCTGCGCGCACAGGATCAAAAACAGGGTATATATGCAAAACCCTAAAAAAACATAAACTCTTCTTCTCATTCTCTCACCGGCGGCCGAGAGCCTCCTTCTCTCAACCTCCTCTCTGTTCTGTTCTTTCCAAATCTAACCCATTTTTCAAACAATTTTAAACATCAAATACTCACATAAACATCTCATCAACTCAAATCCAAAACTCAATAAATCAAACAGAACCCCATAACCTAGATCAAACCCCAAAAAAAAACGGAAACGGAGATGAAGATTGATTCAACCTTGCGTTTTGGTTCCGGCTCTGTTTCTAATCTCTGTTGATTTCGTTTCAAAACCGTTCGCGTTTCTGGTTCGACTTCTTCTTCTCCGTTTCTCTGTTCTCGGATTTGCGTTTGCTTCAGTTCGATTTGATTTTTGGTTTCTGATTTGAGAAAAGGTTTTGGGGTTTTTGTTTGATTCTGGGTTTGTGAGGAAGATGATGGATTTGTGATGGTTTTGTTTGCACGGTTTTGATGAACGATGGTTCTGGGTTCGCGGTTTTGATTTGGATTTTGAAATGCTGTTTTGGTTTTGATCTGGATTTTCAGTTTGATTTGATGAATAGTGGTGATGAATAATGGATGAAGATGATGCTATTTCGTGATTACAGTTCTGGTTTTTTTATTTGTGATTCTGTTTTTTTTGGTTTTGAGTTTTTTCTTTGATTTTTCTGATTTTTTTGTGATAATCTAAAGGAAGAAGATGAAGTTCTTCTTTCTGCGGCTGATGATCTTCCCCCCTTGGAAACTGTGCACAGTACAGTATAAATACTGTGTCAGATGTTTAGGGTTTGCAGAGGAAATTTACTCAATTTGGACAAAATTGCCCCTTTGGGCCTGGACAATAAACCTGATCTGGACTTCTTAAAAAAAACACCAAAATGGAAAAAAAAAACAAATAACAATTAAAATAAAAAATAATATATATATATTAATAATAATAATAAATACGAAAATAATAAATAATAATAATAAAAAATGAAAAATAAAGAAGTAAAAATAATAACAAAAAGGAAATAAAATAGAATCAAATAAATGAGGTATTTTAAAATACCTCTCTGCCGAAATTTCGTCAGAAACGAATAAAGAAACATCCGTTGTAAAAAGACGCATAAAAGCGATTGGTCAAAAAATGGGGTATGACACTCTCATATGAGCATCATGGTTCATCATTTGGTATAGCATATGAGAAAAAAATTAACATATTATGACATTACTACTGGTTTTTGGTAAGATTAATATATTTGAACTTTTTTCTCTATATTTTGTATGTTTTGTTTTTTCGTCCCAACTAATACACTTTTTCATTTTATAGATACTACCATATGAAGATTTTGGTGAGAAAGCTTTGCATAAAACAAAAACTACCATGAATTTAATCGATGATTGTGGAAACAAAGGGTACTGTGTGCTCATATATGCGTCTTTTCCGTATAAGCATTTCAAACTTGGTGGCGAGTGGAAAAGATTGGTTGCGGCGAGAAGACTTCAAGTGGATGATCATATAAAAATCGGTTGTTATGTCCGTGAAAAAAATGACGATATTAACATATATATATATATAGAGCACATATCACATGAGAATGGTAACTATATATGAGAACGATGAGAATAAATATAAGCCATCAGATTAAAATAAAGGGCTGAGATTAAAATAACTTAAGTGAGTCATGTTCCACTAGATCCTAATAGTCACTTTCATCTCTCTCTGCGTTTTCCAGATCACGCTTCTTCCTCGTGTTCAACTTCTTCTCGTTTCCAGTTTTGCATTCTTTCCCTTTTTCAATTCTTCAAAATTTCGGTAAATTTAAAGAAAAATATTCTTCCACCATAGCCAATTGGAATTTCAAAGTAGTAATTACTGATAATGCTTAACATAGGAATGTAATACACTATTTTTGAACCAAATCTGAGCAAAATTAAATTGAAAATTAGCATCATGTAAAAGGGGTAAGTAATATGCAGATGAAGATTTAGATGAACATTGGATTTTATATGCCTTTAAAATTTTCCATTGATGAATTCTTATACCCCTACATTAAGCGTAGTGGAAGTTTTGTACAATCCAAAGTAACCACCAATGGTAGTAGGTGCGGTTTGGCATCAGCGCCGGCGGTAATTTCATTGCCTCATTAGTGGTGTGGCTGGCGGTTTCAAGTTTCAAAAGTTAAACAGGGAAGACGAAAGGGCAGTCACGTGAGTGTGTGTGTGTGTGAGAGAGAGAGTGCGAGGAGGGAGAGGGCCGCCGGAGTGAGATGGTCCGCGGTGGAGAGGGAGAAGATGAAGCTGGGTTGATGTTCTGAATCTTAACATCCATCGGGCGGCGGCTGTAAGGTGCGATAGAGAAAGATACAGCATAGGAATGAAGAGAGGAGTTTAAGGGTGATTGAGTGGAAAAGACACATCAAAAAGTGTTTTAATCCCAACCCTTAGTTTTAATCAAATGGCTATTATTCATTCTCATATTCTCATATATCTTTGTCATTCTCATATGATACATCCTATATATATATATATATATATATATATATAAAAGAAAATTAGGATTATTGTTTTGTTTCCAAATCCTTTTTTTTTGTTACTTAATCGAGTATTTGAAATAGCAAATTTAATAATGATATTTTTTTGATATATATATATTGAAGCTGCGTGGAGAAAACACAAGAAGGGGGGTTGAATTGTGTTTTGGATATTTAAAAACTTTCCAAGATATTTAAATCTTTTTCAGAGTCTTTAAAGCACAGCGGATTATTCACACAATTAACTTATGACGTTATGAATGCTGAAGGAGTAAATGAGAGAGTGAGAGAGAGAGAAGAACACACAACAATTTATACTGGTTCCCCTCACAAATTGAGAGTACTCCAGTCCCCTTGTTTCCAAGAGAGTTTCACTATAATCACAAGGATTACAATAGTTGCTCAAGCACACAAGCTCAAGACTTCCTGCTCAAAACATTAGTACCATCAATTGTCCATTTAATACTTTGTTATCATCAAAACTTAAGGGTGTGTATTAACACATATTTTGTTCCAACATATATATATATATATGCACCCACACTACGTAATTATCATTGTCATCCTTAATTACCTTGAAACTCTTCAACATCCACTATGCGTTCTTCCATGCGCAATTTTTTTTATCTTTCTTTCTCTTATTTCTACTTTGCTCATGACTCTTCTACTTCTGTATATAAACCAGTAACACCAATTATTGTTTTTGTTTTCCAACTTAGTTTTAATTTCCTCCAAGCAGCCCATTACTTCTTCTGTTTTTTCGTGTGAATCAATCATTAAATAGGCATAATGTGCAGAACTCAATGTTATTATTTTAAATGAAAACACCACATAAAGTTTCATTGGAAATCATCATCATCAACCAATATCAATACTGCTATGCGTTTCACAATGTACCTTTCATAACACTTCTTTAACTTATAATTACTTACATAACCCGTTATCTCTCAGGATTTGGTCTACCCGGTTGAGCTTGACACTTTAGTTGATCAGAGGATGTTGTTCAAGGTTGAGGTCAATGATGCAAATTTGTTTCGCAATTCTCGATATTAATTTTTATCTATTGGAGTTTGATGATTGTTAAATTTAATTTATATAGTTTTTGCTATGCTGTGAACAATTTCAGTTTACTGTTTGAATAACTCATCAATGATCCTTATCCATGACAATGTTTTTTTTTTTTTTTTACGTTTTTTGTTAAAAAATGAGCTTTTTTTAATAAAACTAAATAAAGTCACTTTTTATAATTTTGATTTACCAAAACATCAACTGATTAATCGTATATTTTGGATTGAAGATTTTAATAACCGACGATAACAGTGAAGATTCAAATACAACTATAAATGTGATTTACAAAGAAATTTTCCATAATGTTTAGTAATTTGTTAGTATATTAATTGTTATTCTATTTTGTGTGATTTCTGTGTAATTTTAATGGTTATTATGCCATGATATCAATGTTGTTTAGTTTGATTTGTACTGCCTATTTTAAGGTTAAATATATTTATTTTGACATTTAGTTTTTTTTTTTTTGCAATTTTTATTATAACAATTTATATCGTATAAATATCACTCAATCAAACCCGTGCAACACACGGGTCGAAGTCTAGTGTTCATAAGAGTCAACAAAATTACATATGCATATACTCCCTCCATCCCATATTAAAAGGAAAAAATCACTTTATAAAAGAAAAAAACCAACTTTTATTATTTTCAATGTTTATTTTTACTTATTTTCATAAAATTAAATGCAAATTGCATTTAAATTACTCTCTCTCTCTCTCTCTCTCTCTCTCTCTCTCTCTCTCTCTCTCTCTCTCTCTCTCTCTCTCTCTCTCTCTCTCTCTCTTATTTTTCCCATAATAATCAATGACCAATAAAAATTCTTTTACATTTTCTCATGAAACTTATTTCAAGAAAAACACAAAAAGTCATACTTCAAATTATCACATTATACTTTTCTTAATAAGTGTGATTTATTTATTTTTTGGCTTATTATGGGACAAAGGGAATATGTGTAAAAAAAATTGATTTGTTTAAAAAAATAAAAGTACATGTACCATATGTACCAAAAACAAATTACATATATACTAGTATAAAATAATTACCAAAATAAAAATAATTGTCTCCATTTTTACCATTATTATTAATGTTTTGAAAATATAAGATGAGTGAAATTATTTAATATATATATTTAAAAACTCATTTTTTTAAGCAATATATTTAATATATATTTAAAACTCTTTTGTTTATAAAATTTAAAAACTCTTTAAAACTATTGTAATTGAGGGTAAAAAAAAAATGAAAATAATCTCAACTCATAAGAGAGACAAAACTCTACCTTAACCTTTTATAATTGATTAAAATTATTCAATTAAATAATGTTATTAATCATCTTTAAGAAAAATTTAATCAATTGGTATTTTGAAAAGAAAAAAAAAAAACCCAACCAAGTAATCAATATTGCAGTAAAAGTCAACTCAATCAATATACGGAGAAAACTTAGGTCAAGTACCATACGTAATTTTGGTCATATTTTTCACTTAAAATTTGACATATCAACGATTTTTTCCATGTCGGCTTTTAACATATTGTTTTCCACTTAAATAAGATGTTGACGTGGACGTACTCCCTCCGTTCCATATTATAAAGGAAAAAATTATTTTTTTGTCCCAAATTATAAGAAAAAAAATAAACTTTTACCATTTTCAAGGTTAATTTTACTTATCATCATAAAATTAAATACAAATTATATTTAATTTACTTTCTTTTTTCTTTTTTCCATAATCAATAATCGATAAAATTTCTTTTTACATTCACCATGAAACTTATCTAAAGAAAAACAAACAAGTTATACTTCAAACTATCACATTTTACTTTTCAACGGATGTATTTGGTGCATAATATGGACTAAGTACCTGATATTTTCAATGAATCTAAAAAGTGGTTTTTTTGCTTACGTGGATAATTTATTTATTTATTATATTTGATTTGTCACAAAAAAAAATGATGATAGAGGGGAGGGGCAGGTCGGAGCGTAGACGGAGGATGAGTGGAGGAGAAAAGGAAAGGAAGAGAAGAGGTGAATTGTTATGATGAGTCGACGACACGACGGATATAAAGATAAAGTTGACCTAACTAACTCCTTTGTTCTGATAGATAGATAGGATCAATAATTCTTGATTCTTGTGTTGCGGATCATCGAAATCTCTCTTTATCTCTCTCTCTATTACGGTGGTAAGTGACGTTTGATCCTGATTCTCTGATTGTGATTATCTGATTGTATGTAATTCTGATCCATGAATGAACACACGTTGAACAGGTGAATTTTGGATGGAATAATAATAATAATAATAATAATAGTAAAGACTGACTGGTGAGAGATGATGGAATTGGTTTACTCGCCTCCTGTTTGGGCAACTATAATTGCCGCCGCCTTTCTTCTTACCACTATTACTCTCTCTGTCTATCTTCTATTTGAGCATCTTTCCGCATACAAGAACCCTGAGGAGCAGAAGTTCTTGATTGGAGTTATTCTCATGGTTCCCTGCTACTCTATTGAATCTGTAAGTTAGTTATTTCTTTCTTTCTTTATGTTTATATTGTAAATAATAATATACTTACTAGTTAATCATCATCGTATCCAAATCCAATTATAATTGTGTTACCTACTACCTACCACTTCCAGTTTGTATCCTTGGTCAATCCATCAATCAGTGTTGACTGCGAGATACTCAGGGATTGCTACGAATCATTTGCCATGTATTGCTTTGGAAGATACCTTGTTGCCTGCCTTGGCGGCGAGGAAAGGACTCTTGAGTTTATGGAAAGAGAAGGTCGTGCTACTTTTAAAACTCCTCTTCTCCACCATTCTTCTCACTGTGGCATTGTTAACCATCCTTTTCCTCTCAAATACTTCCTTAACCCCTGGAAACTTGGTCCCCGCTTTTACCAAATTGTCAAATTTGGTATTGTTCAATATGTATGTATTCTCCATTTCATCCTTTTTCTTACTACTTTCTTTTCTTTAAATCTTTTATCCAACTCCTTACTTGTTACAGATGATCATCAAATCTTTCACTGCTATTTTGGCCGTAATCCTTGAAGCCTTTGGGGTCTACTGTGAAGGAGAATTTAAAGTAGGATGTGGGTAAGGAATTTTCAAAATCCTTATTATATTTTCTTCTTTCAAGTATCTGCAGTTTCTGTTTCTTATATGTTCCCATTTCATTATATCCTTTTTTAATATCCAAACATCGTCTAGGAAGGAGCTATCCCAATTATTAAACTACTCAAATTTCATGTAAACTTGAGCCTTTTAAACTTGGAGCCACAATGCCCTCTTCTAGGAAAAGTAGGAATGTAGTTGATTAGACTATTTCCCCCTTTCAGTCATGCCGCCGCGTAAATTTGTCCCTTGACAAATTAAAGGAACTAATATTGAACTGGTGTACTTGAGAATGCCTGCATAATGTATAGTCAGTAAACTAGCCATTGTAAAACACGATGTCTTTGCCAGCATATAGCCTTGGGATGTCAAGACTCAAGATTAGATGTGTGGCGAGGAAAGCTAAATTTTGAAACGACAGGAAAGCTAATTCAGTTGTGGATTGGATAGCAAAATATCTTAGATGTGCCTCCTATTGGCTGTGAAGTGTGATACTATATTGTTTTAGGATGTAATGGTATTTTCTTCTCTTGTGAGTTTTTTGCTTTGCCGGTGTTTCCTTCCCTCTTTGCTGGAGAAGAAACATTCTGCACTCAAATATAATAAACTAGAGATATGCTAAATCTTCTTAAAACATTAGCTTGGTATTCATCCTAATAATTTAAGGAGGAAAAAGAAGACATAAAGGGATGTTTTGAAACTGTACGAAGTATTAAATGCCATTGGAAAACCAAGTCCCACATAGATTGAAGATAAGGCATGACTAGAGTTTATAAAGAGAGACAATCCTCACCTTAAAAACCGGTTTGTAAGGATGACTTAAGCCCAATATAAAAACTTAATAAATGCATGTGCCTTTTCTGTCTTTCTATACTCCTTAAGAAATTAGGAGACTTATTAGGATGATGTGTTTAAAGTATTTAGCGTTTCTCTTTAAACTATAACTTTTAAGTGATGGCATTGTTTGTGATGTCTGCATCTGATTGTTACTCATTCTATTGTGAATTTACTTGCATAAAACGGTGTTGAATTGATTATACAATAATTCTGGATTTGTAGTTGAAATTCCATGTTCAAATGTTCGGTATCTTCATACTCCCTCCGGTCCAATGTATAAGGAACAATTTGAATTTTTTTTTTGGTCCTTTATATAAGAAACAACTTATAAATTTATGCTTTATTAATTAAATATTTCCATTTCTACCCTAATTAAATATCCTTGTGAATAGCAAAAGTCACATTGGAATTAAGCATAGTGGTGTATGTAGATAAATTTATGTTTGATCTAATTAATACGCCAAGGTTATTTTTGGAATAGACAAAAAGATTTAGAATTTTTAATTAAAAAAATAAGGTTTCTTGGTCTGTGTGTTTTTTCCAAATTGTTCCTTATACATTGGACCGGAGGGAGTATTAAAGTTTGTCTTATTATGCTCTTCTTTGACAGGTAAAGGTGCTTTAGATATTCTGACTGCATGAACTATTTGCTATATTTGTAGGTATCCTTATGTGGCAGTGGTACTGAATTTCAGTCAGTCTTGGGCATTGTACTGCCTTGTCCAATTTTATACTGTTACAAAGGAGGAATTGGCTCATATAAAGCCATTGGCCAAATTTTTGACATTTAAGTCAATTGTGTTTCTCACTTGGTGGCAAGGTGTGGCAATTGCTCTCCTATATACGTTTGGTTTGTTCAAAAGTCCCATAGCACAGGGCTTGCAGTTTAAGTCAAGTGTCCAAGATTTCATCATTTGCATTGAGGTAGATGTCCTTCACTGAAGTTAATACTTTTCCTTGTTGAGCAATAAATCGATAAAGTAAACTCATGTTTTTATAATCAATTCGATCCCCCGGTCAGATCGGGGACAAACTCCTAAGAAAAGCTTGCTTCTTTGCATGAGCAATTGCTTCAGCTTTTATGTTTAATGTGCCTTGCAACTTACTGTTGTGAGGAAATTTTTATTCAACCATGAATGACTCGAAGGCCTTGTTCCTCCCTGGTCTGGAATGCAGGGCCTTGATTGGTGAACGTGATCTGCCAACAAATGGAGGAAGAAAAATGGGAGACCGAGAAAATCTGATAGACAGCACTGACGTGCATGTCTTCATGTTAGTAATACTAAATAAAAAAATCAATTGAAAGATAAGATTAGGAATAGAATCATTAGAGAGAATGTTAGACAGCAGCTGTGTGTAGAAAATATGGTAGATTCTCTTTGTGCAAATATTTATAGACCAAGAAAAACTATATGTCAATCCATTAATATAGAATTAGATTTAAATATCCTATTTATAGATTCTCTTGGCGATTGATCCTGTTTTTCACGGAAAAATTCTATATTAATGATAGGATATTTAAATCTAATTCTATATTTAAAAACAAAAAATTATCAATCACTTTTTGAATGGCGATTTATAATTAATTGATCTTACTAATAATCAAGCAATGCAACCCAATGTCATGGGATGAATATATGCTACAGAGTTCCATATATTGATAATTTTTTTTTTTGAATGGCGATTGATAACTTAATTGATCTTACTAATAATCAAGCAAAGCAACCCAAAGTCATGGGATGAATATATGCTACAAAGTTCCATATTTTATAATATGTAGTTTGCGGTGCCATTTTGCATCTTATGATTATCAACACTTCATCTCTTGGGTTTCTGTACACTGCTTCTGGAACATGCACTAATATTTTCTGGGATACCTAAGTAAAATGTTCTTCCCATCTTATCTTCATGTTTTAGATTTTTATTGCTTCAGATAAGAGGAAGAATAAAGTTTAACAGTGCTTTGTATTCATCCAGCACAGATGGGCATTGCTTCCATAGTTCACCTGTATGTATTTCCAGCAAAGCCTTATGAGCTAATGGGAGACCGCCTTCCAGGAAGTGTTTCAGTTCTGGGAGATTACTCTGCTGATTGTCCTCTTGACCCTGATGAGATTAGAGACAGCGAGAGACCCACAAAACTGCGTCTTCCTGCACCCGATGTTGATGCCAAGAGTGGGATGACAATTAGAGAGAGTGTTCGTGATGTTGTTATTGGTGGTGGTGGATATGTAAGTTTCCTTAAATGCAATAAAATTACATGAGTTTTTTATTTTATTTTCTGGCATGTCCTGTTCCTAGTAAAGGTTAGGAAATTATATTGTTCTGTTCTGTCATTCCATGAAAACTTAAAACCCTTTAAAGCACTAATTCATAGTTACTCAGAAGTTGCTGTCAAAAAACAAAAGTTACTCAGAAATTAAAGAAACTGTCTTCTTTCAAATTATTGTAAGGGAATTTGGTCAAACATTGTATTAGCTATGGAAGTTATTGCGTCATAAAGAATATTTTACTTTAATTGATGTTTTCAAACTGTCGAAGTACAAGTGTATTTTTCCGTGGGAAAAGAAAATGGAAAGTTGTTTAAGATGATACATCATACATCAGTTATGTAGTTATTTTAACATGCTTCTATGAATCATTTCCTAATGTGTGCCATTTTTCAGCTGTTATACTAACAACCTGCAGGAAATGTAGTGTGTCACCGTATAGATGTAGCTGTGCTAAAACTTGATTGAGATGCACACTAAATATGTTTGAATTGATAATTTTTATAAAGTAGATATTTGTAGGAATAGAAGGACGTTAGATACTTGATGATGAGATCTTGCACAAAGTGTGGTGCAGTGATCTAATGTAATTTTTTTATATGCTTACTTACAGTTTTTGCCCCATACCAACAATTAGTTACTTTTCTAAACATGCTTATAACATAAGGACCTATTAGGAACATTCAAGGCAACAATAGATTGAAACTGTCCAGAATTATCTTTATTAGTAATGTTCTTATTCGCTTCTTTGCATTTCATATTAATCTTAAACCCTCTTAATTTTTATCTGCTACCTTTTTTATTGTATCATTTAGATTGTGAAAGACGTGAAGTTCACAGTCCATCAAGCAGTGGAGCCCGTGGAAAAGGGGATCACTAGATTCAATGAAAAACTATACAAGATATCCCAAAACATTAAAAAGCATGACAAAGATAAAAGAAGAATCAAGGATGACAGTTGCATCGTGTCATCATCACCTGCAAGGAGGGTGATTCGAGGAATCGATGATCCCCTCTTGAATGGGAGTGTCAGTGATGGTGGGATGTCGAGGGGAAAGAAGCACCGTCGGAAATCTGGACACACGAGTGCAGAGAGTGGTGGAGAAAGCAGTAGTGATCAAACCTATGGGGGCTACCAGGTTAGGGGCCATAGGTGGGTTACCAAAGAGTAATGAATGCTTTAGGGGACAACTTATGTTAGTTTGGCAAAGTTGGTAGATTCTGCTGGTTCATGTACCTGGCGCTGAGCTGTGATGTATTTAGTGGGAGAAATTGTTTGTTGCGTGTACTCAGGCTGAATTGTATAACCTGCTCGGTGCTAAGAGTTCGGTTGAAATTTATTGTACATCATTTCCCGTCACATGAATTCACGATGTTCCAGTGCCATTGCTATAATTGGTCGTCTTCTGTATTTGTATAGAGGTTTCTTCTGGTAGCTGCTAACAGCTGCTTTGTAACAACAACACAATTCCAACAGTTGCTAGAATAAGCCACGTATTTGTCGGGGACAAAATTGTGTGCTACTGGAGCTGTTTAGCATTTTTAATTTGAATGTGAGTGTTAGTTTTATATGGTTATATATCAACTCTTAGATCACCTTTGCAGGCTCCATAAGTGTTCTACGACCTAACCCAACCCAGGGAACCCAACTCAAGCAGATAGGAACCTAAACTTTAGGCTCAATTTTCCAGCATATACTCCACAAGCTGGTTGCTTGAATATAAGGCATAACATACTTGTTGACTCCAAACCAGGGATATCGCAGCCTGATGAAGGTCTCAGTATGAACTTCCTTGTTCTTCCTCTACTGTACTGTTGCTTACTCTTTTATTTTATTTTCTGAAAGACCAAGTGTATGTTTGATTTTATAGTGACAAAATTCATTTAGTTAAAAAGTGAATTGAATGTAAAATAATTTATGTTTAATTACATATTAGTAAAGTTGGTTGAACAATAATTTGCATGTAAAATCATGTTTGAAGTCAAATGTCAAAAACTACAAACCCTAATGGTTGTTTGGGAGAAGTTTTTAGGGAATTTGGATCCTCTCTAATAAAATTAGTAATTTATATATAAAAAAACCGTAAGTCTTCCCCTCCCCTCCAAAGTCCTCCATTCAAACATATACTTAAAATCAATATTGAGCAATTATATATTTTTTTAAAAAGTGAAACCAAAACGTACACTAAACTTTCTACAATCAGGTTGAATTGTACATCTTATATTTTTAGGGAATATTGGGCAATACGGAATAGAAACAGTACTTTCTATCGAAATATTTTTCCATCTTCCATTTTATATCTCTCTTCTCTACATTCTTTCCACCGTATGCCTCATGTTACTGATAAATCAAATCGGAACCACTTAACCCCGAATCATTAAACTCTTTCTCTTTTTACATGAAACTAATAAAATTAAATATATTTAGTCAATACAACAAACAAAGCAAAATATCAATAAAATTAAATATATTTAACTATCCTATTTAATAAATGTGAAATATTTTTTTTCTTCTTATAATTAGTACTTTTTTTTTGTGGTAACACATAAGTAAATTATTTGAAAGCAAAAGAAAGTTAATGGGGGGAAAAATAAACAACAAATTTTGATTACACTATCATAAATTAGATTAGAGTAGAGTAACTCCAAAGATTTGGATACTATTCTCTGACATAAATTTTTATTAAAAAAACACAGCTTGCAAAAGAGAATGATATCCATCCATCGGTTGCAAAAGGATAAGAGGGATGCGGTAGGCAGCAGTAATCCGACGTGGCGGAATTATGATCATGAGTATTGGATTGGAAGAGTTAGAAATGAAATGTTTGGATGAATCTGAAAAATGAAAATGGCTATGCTGAGGCTACCGACGGCTACACCTGGTGCGGCTGCTAATGGGGTGAGACAGTGGAAGAGAGAGGGATTGTTATATCCTCCTCTTGTTGAGGTTTGTGGTGGAAGGAGGAGTATTATTATTAGAAGAGTGGGAGTGAAATGCAGTAGTAGTAGTGGTAGTGGATCATCATCATCATCATCATCGGCGGTGGGAGTGAATCTTGGGGATGGGACACCTGTTAGGTCAACTAATATACTGGTGGTGGGAGCGACGGGTACTCTTGGAAGGCAGATTGTTAGGAGGGCACTGGACGAAGGATACGACGTTAGGTGCCTGGTAAGGCCGAGGCCTGCTCCAGCTGACTTCCTTAGGGATTGGGGAGCAACCGTCGTTAATGCCGACCTTACTAAACCTGAGACTATTCCTGCTACATTGGTTGGCGTTCATACTGTTATTGATTGCGCCACAGGCCGCCCTGAGGAACCCATCAAAACCGTTGACTGGGAAGGTAAAGTTGCTCTTATACAATGTGCCAAAGCTATGGGTATTCAGAAATATGTTTTCTATTCCATCCATAACTGTGACAAACATCCTGAGGTCCCACTCATGGAGATCAAGTATTGTACCGAGAACTTCCTCCGTGATTCTGGACTCAATCACATTGTCATTCGCTTATGTGGTTTCATGCAAGTAAGTTCTCTCTCTCTCTCTCTCTACTTACTACTAATTAACATTATTTATTACTAATTAATGACAACAATTCCCCTACAAATGCAAATGCAGGGTCTTATCGGCCAGTATGCCGTTCCTATCCTCGAAGAAAAATCTGTTTGGGGAACTGACGCCCCAACCAGAATCGCTTACATGGATACTCAGGTTACTTAGTTAATTAGTTAGTTATCATATACATATCTATGTTTGTTCCTTAATCAATCAATCAATCCATACTAGTATATCTCTATCTGACCACTAACGTCTACCTCTGCTTTTAGGATATTGCTCGCTTGACTTTTATAGCATTGCGAAATGAAAAAGTTAATGGTAAACTTCTTACATTTGCCGGCCCTCGTGCGTGGACAACCCAAGAGGTACCCTTGGTCGTCAACAATATGTTCTACTTCAATGCTCATTCTTTCATTTACACGCCTCACTTAATAAATCTCTTGTGTTACTTACTTTTTAGGTGATAACATTGTGCGAGAGGCTTGCTGGCCAAGATGCTAATGTAACTACAGTTCCTGTCTCTGTTTTAAGACTCACTCGTCAGTTGACTCGCTTTTTTGAGTGGACAAATGATGTTGCTGACAGATTGGCATTTTCAGAGGTACCTATCCATTTCATTTTATTTCTTTGCTAAATCTATCACCAGCATCTCAACCCGTTTAATACTTTATCAATCATCTCATTAATACTTGTTGCGCATTGCTCCCAAGTCCTTCTTTTTTTCAGGTATGCTGCATATCAAGCATTTATTGGCCCTTTGTTATTTTCTGATAGGGTGTGGAGCATGTAGACGACTAGTCTAAGCTAACAAATTTTTAGTTTGCACTTACTTTGGCTTATCACATATGGCTTGAATGGAGCGTGTCAACCTAAATCGACTGCTCTAATAGCCTCAGCCGTGCCTCTGCATGGCTTTGACTCTCCACGAACATTTCCATTGTAGAGCTATTGCCATTTTCTTTTATACCCAAACCCACCCTCATGCTGGTGTACATCAAACACGCCATAGGATACCTTAACATTATCTCATTTGCTTATTCTATCTGATATTTTCCTGTAGTTTCTACCAAACCACCCCCGTTCTTACAAGTTTTTTCCTATCCTATTTGGTTCAACCAACACTATTATTTGATAGTATATCTTTATCTCACTATTCTTATTCTAATTACCAAACGGATTCTTCGTGCATATAATCTTTTCTCTTTCATTTTAGTGGTGGTAAAACATGCCTTCTAAATGGTTAATTGATTATACGGGAAATATGCAGGTGCTTACGAGTGACACAATTTTCTCTGTTCCGATGGCGGAGACATACAATCTGCTTGGAGTGGATACAAAAGATATAATTACATTAGAGAAGTATCTGCAGGACTACTTCACAAACATATTGAAGAAGTTGAAGGATCTTAAAGCCCAGTCAAAGCAATCGGATATTTTCTTCTGAAAGATTATTTGTAATTGCATACAAGGTAATTGTGTGGGTATTTAGAATTTTACTTTTCAATATGCTTGCCAGTGTATATTGTTTTTATTTTTTTAGCTGGGCTTACAATTGTTTTTGTAATTGGTGTATTCACCCAAAAACATTGGTTAGTATATATAATATTAAGATACATAAGTTTATCATTTTGCATAAGTTTGTCATTTTTCTAGAGCAATCCATATCTACATAGTGAGTGGTGACTAAATACACATGTAGAATCTTTTTCACATAGTGCATAATCCTTATACTCAGAAGTTTTATACAAAATGACATTGTCTTTCATTATTAGACCGCGTGCCTATATCACATGCTTAAAAGACCTGAATATTTGGTTCAGCTTCTGTAAAAAACAGAAAAGAATAATGAAATTAATTTTGCATGTGCTTATTGCTTTATTATCTTAATGAGATATACAAGGAAATGTTAACATAGTAATGTGGCTTTTGATTCTCATAGTGTTTATTAGTTGGATAACGGAGAGAGAAGAAAAGAAAAAACAGATGGTGTGGTGGAGAGAAAGGAGGGAGGACTGAGGTTGTATGTGTGGCAATGGAGGGCCGTTGTGGCTATAGCCATATAGGGAGCGTGCATGCTGCCTCATAATGGTGCGGAAGGTGTATGTGTGTCTCTGAAGGCGTAACAGTTATGGGGGCTTGGGAGTATAGCTGTAGAGGTTGCATGAAAATAACAAGAGTGCATAGCACAACGGGAGGATCCCATATGGCAATGGTGACTTGTCACACATCTCTCTTCCGTCCTTTTTTGTGTGTTGTTTTTAGAGGGCATAATAGAATTAGGGCTTGCTTTCAATTTTATTTTCAATATGAAGATCTTTTCCTTCTCTCATCTCTTATGAGGAATCTCCAAACACAACAAAGTCATTTTCTCGCAACATCATATAATCTGTTCTCTGTTCCGAATTTATCGTCTTTTACTGCTTATTGATACCATTAATTTGCTATGAATCTATTTTTCCCTTTGATTAGGGATAGCAAAGCAAGTTGAACCTGTAAGGTCAACCCGTCTAACTTGTGAGGTCAATAGATCGACCTGCTATGTATTTAACAAATATTTTTCCATTTAATTTGATACTTTTTGTTATAGGTGTTTCATTATTAATTTAGGTTTTACATTAGTGGCACAAGAGCAGTCGAATCTAGTAGGATATGGGATTACGGACCTGTATTGCTCTTCTGTGAAATCTGTGTTTGTTTAATCTTTGTGTTGGTGTGACCTTTGTGATGGTGTGAGTTGCATGTCTAAAATTGTTTGTTAGAAGTGAGATCTAACGAGATTTTATCTGTGATGTGAGTTTGCTGGAAACTCCTATAGTAGTCAATAATCTGGGGAGATTAGTTATTGGAAATACTTGTTTTAATGTGGATTAGAGTTTAACGGATGGTAATTTAGATTAGTACTTAATTATTGGATTTGATATTTCAAGTAATGATACTGTGTGGGAGTGATAAGGTGGTTTGGTTGTTTGGTGAGGACTGAGGAACATAGATTGGATTGATAAAGAGTAGTTCCAATCCACTAACTACACTGGGTTCAACTCTCCCATCTAACAAAAATAACAACTAACTACACTAACCATTTCAAAAATATAGTAATTTTATGTCAATGTTGGTTAATCAGTAGAAAATGTAAACCTTGTAATTTTTTTGGCTTAACTACACATTTGGTCCTTTACGTTTAAAAAGTATCAATTTGGTCTCTTACGTTACATTTCCATTAGGTTTCAATTTAGTACGACAGGGTTTTTCTCCGGTGAAGGGAAATATACCTGCAAGAAATGTTAGCGCTCCAATGCTAAAGTCAATCTATAAATGAGGTGGAAAAGTGTGTAAAGTATGAATCTTACATCGGCGTGTGACTGGGAGTCATGCTTATATAGACGAAGTCGTTTAAACCATTCTCGATTGATCCGACATGAGATGCAAAAGACAGTTGGCGGATGATTTAACGGTCTAGAGTGAAGGAGATGTGTTCATGTGTGGTGAGACGCACCGGATGTCGTTCGGGTATGCTCCTGTACTATATCTATCCAGTTTTCCCAGTTTAGTTAGTTCTAACTTTTAATCACAGCCTTTGAATTTTTTTATCCACATGTCACACATCTTTTAATTGGATTGGATTAAATGGAACTATGCTAAATGAAGCATACCTCATCTCATGAAAAACGGGCTCTGAAGTGGGCCATTGCCTAGTCCTTAACAATAGTAGTGTTAGAGATTGTGTTTTGGCTTCAATTTTATGTTTCTTTATCTCATTCTTCTTCTTTTTTTTATAGGCAAATGTTAATTTGTTAGTATTTTTTTTTACCATTAGTTTAATCTGGTTTGGTGGTCAGTTCTGACATCAAGTTGTTTTAACCTCCTCCTGATCGCAATTGCGGGGTATTGATTATGGTTTTCCGTACCAAATTCAGTGTCAATTACCATTAAACTAACTAACAATTGGTTTATTTATTACTGTAGTATATTATTAGAGGGTAGAAAAAACATGTTAATAATTAGAAATTAAATCCCGAACCTCCTCCTTAAAATCCTTCAACGCCCCCAACCTTTTACCTCCTGCTTAAAGGATTAAAGATCTTTATTTTTTGGACAATTCATTATTGGTAGACGTGTTTGATTTTTATTACTCGAAATTACAACCATATTCATTAAATAAGTAGCCTTACACTGATAAAAATAAAATACTGTAATATAGTTGCAGATATCCTTACTGATGAAAAGTATCCATATTGCATCATCATTTTTTATTTTAGAAAAAAAGTAGCGCAAGATCCGTTTTTCGCGCAATATTTTTTTGTTAGGATAAACTTTAAACTTATGCTTGGTCAAAAAAAACAAAAAGTAAACTTAGGCCGAGCCTATATATTGACAGAGGGGAAGTTGGTTTCTGCACACAAACAAACAAACAAACACTCACATTTTCTTTTTCCAAATCGGAAAATTAATATATTAAAAAATATGAGGTTGGCAATCCCAATCCCAATAGTAACATTAATAATAGTTATACTAGGAAGCTGCTCTGCGGAGCAATGCGGTAGACAAGCTGGGGGTGCCCTGTGCCCCGGGGGATTATGCTGCAGCCAGTTTGGTTGGTGTGGATCAACCACAGACTACTGCGGAGATGGGTGCCAGAGTCAATGTAGTGGAAGCAGTGGTGGGAGTGGCCTTGGTAGCCTCATCTCCAGGGACACTTTCAACCAGATGCTCAAGCATAGGGATGACAGTGCCTGTCAGGGGAAAGGTTTTTACACTTATGACGCTTTCATTTCAGCTGCCAAGGCTTTCCCCAACTTCGCCAATAACGGAGATACTGCTACTAAAAAAAGGGAGATTGCTGCTTTTTTGGGTCAAACTTCTCACGAAACAACCGGTGGATGGGCAACTGCACCAGATGGTCCATATGCTTGGGGATACTGCTTTCTCAGAGAACAGAATCCCAGCGCCTACTGTCAACCAAGCTCTGAATTCCCATGTGCTTCTGGCAAGCAATACTACGGCAGAGGTCCCATTCAGATATCTTGGAATTACAACTACGGACGGTGTGGAAGAGCAATTGGTGTTGACTTGCTCAATAATCCAGACCTGGTCGCCACTGACCCTGTTATATCCTTCAAGACTGCTTTGTGGTTCTGGATGACACCTCAGTCACCAAAGCCATCATGCCATGACGTTATCACCGGTGGATGGAATCCTTCTAGTGCAGATCGTGCGGCGGGGAGACTGCCGGGATACGGGACGGTGACCAACATCATTAACGGGGGACTTGAATGCGGGAGAGGACAGGATAGCAGAGTGCAGGATCGAATTGGATTTTACAAGAGATACTGTGACATATTTGGAGTTGGATACGGAGATAATCTTGACTGTTATTCTCAGAGGCCATTTGGATCTTCACTATCATTATCATCACTCTTGCTCAACACCATCGCCACCGCCTAGTTACCTTTGTCTTTTTCTTAATTATTACTTAAAATAAATAAATACTGTGAATCACGGTTCACCGTAATGTCAACTTCATGTTTCCATATGTGACACATGCATGATGCATCTATTAAATGTCAATGGAACTCAACCTACCTATACCTACTTTGCAAATCAAATAAATAAATTCTATCCTTATCCTTTTACTCAATCATCACTATATTTTAGTACACGAGACGACGCGACATAGGCTCGAGACCTATACTTTTATTTTTATTTTTTTTATTTTTATTTTTGTGAATGTGTCTAAGATAAGTTGATTTGGATTTGTACTTAAATAAATATTTCTCTTAGTACACTACACATGCTATTGCTAGATAACCCCTGCTTTAAAAAAAAAAAAGTCATGCAATAATGGATACGATAGATCAATTTAAGATTAGACCGTTCATTTTATAGCGACACATAATTAATGTGCACAATCCAATTCTAATAAATTTAAATTTCCCCAAAAATTTAAACACCCCATATCCGCGGATACCCGTCCAAATCCTACCCACTTTAACGGGGAAATCCGAGTTGACTGGGTTTGAGTTTGGGTTTTTCCCGATTTTAAAAGATGGGTTTGGGGCGGGTAATAGAGACATTGATACTCACCCCGAACCCGTCCCCGAACCCGTCCCGCTTATGTTAAAATTAGATTTTATCTCTTTAAAATTAGAAACTCTTAAACAATCCCTTAAATTATATTCATATGTTTATTTTTAATTTTTAATTTGAGTAATAAACAAATGATTTTCTCAATTTCTTTTATTTATTTAAAAAAATATTGTTAAAACAAAATAATTTTGAACTTTTAACCTTTTTTTTTAATAAAAAAATACTAAAATACAATCATAATTCATGTGGAAAGAGGCGTAACGGGGATACCCGAACCCCGTTGGGGATACCCGATCCCCGTTGGGTAGAGGTTTGGAGTTATACGTTTTATCCTCGCATGAAATTGGGATGAGTTTGGAGAAACCCGAACATTATGGGTTTGGGGATTTTTGTCCACCCCGGGTAAGCATAGTGACCGTAAGCATTGGTGATAATTTATTCTTACAATTCTTTTTTTTTGTTGAATCATTCTTACGATTCTTCTCTCCAATATGTCTTTACCTATTATTAATTAGGAAAAACTAAGTATATATATAATTGCTTACGTAAGACAATGTCAATTAATTAGGAAAAACTAAGTACATAATTGCTCATGTAAGGCAATGTCAAACATGGGCGTCCCTGCATTTTTGGGGGGTGTCTTGTCGAAATTATGAATTTCATGTCCTATTTTTTTTATAAGTCATATATAAGTAGCATTCAATATAATGTCCCTAAAAATTTGGGACCCTGAGCCACCGCTTCTTCCAAACACCCTCAGAAATTTCCTGATGTCAAATTAGTAATTTAAAATGTTTACACCATTGACCTGACTTATAAGTAAAGAATAACGGGGGCTATTCAGTGATGGTGTCTAAATAGGTGTAAGTGATAAAAATAAAAATAAAACCCTTCCATTTTATAATTGATTATATATATTACACGCAAAGAACTAAAAGCATTGTATTAAAAATCATTGATTACACAAAAAGAAAGCAGCGACAACAAAGATAAAGTATAAATAGCAGCCGGACAAGATCTAGTAAAAGTGACAGATAACAGAAACATTTGAATATATCATATCATGAATTTGATCTAAGTTGAATGAATCAGTATCACCATTCACTCACGCACCTTATAAAGAAAAGAAAGTACTAGCAGCCTCCGGGTCAAGGAAGCTATATTACCTTTTTCCTTTCTTTTTGTTTGGACAGTCAAGTGTAGTTGAAAAAAAGGCTTTGAAAATAGACAGAGCATTCTTTTCAATATTATCTCAAGTTATTAACTGTTATATTTTTATTTTTATTAAAATAAAATTATTTGTTCACAATTATTTGATAATTCATGAAATTGATCAAAAACTGATTATGGAAAAGTAAATCCGTTCCAATCAAAAGCTACAAAATGATCCATAAAATATATAGTCCAAGTGCAACAAGTTCCTCAAACGAAAATGAAAAGAAAGATAAAGGTGAACAGATAATTTTAGTTACAAAGTTTATCTCCCAAGGTAATGAGTTTGTAGTTACAAAGTTTTGCATCCAATCTGAGATTCTCCAGTCAAAAATTACAAGTTGGGGGACATAGCGCTGGACTGTTTGTATAAGGATACTACATAGAATTTTTTTTTTTTGGTACAACATACAGTCGCATTTTTACAAGCACTATACACTATTTGGAAACTTCCATTATAAGCCTCCTAGAATTAAAAGAAAAAGCTCTTCACTTAAGTTCCGTCCCTCTTGTGCTGTATAGTCTCCAAAACAAAGAATCAATATTATCAAACTTCCAATATAAGCCTCCTAGAATAAAAAGAAAAATATCTTCACTTAATCTGCCATCCCTCTTGTGCTGTATAGTCTCCAAAACAAAGAATCGATATTATCTGTTGTGCCTTAATTGACATAAAAACATTTGCCATGTGTCTCGGGACTTAGTTCCCATTTTCACAAAGATGAGCTATAAGCTCTGACTTAGCTTTCTCGAGAGCACCAGCCAAATTATCAGGCTTCCTCCCACCAGCCTGAGCAAAATTGGGCCTTCCACCTCCTCCTCCACCACATAATTTTGCTATCTGTCCAATAAACTTACCTGCCTGAATCCCCTGATCAACCACCCCTGGAGTAAAAGCAGCCACTAGACTAACCTTCCCTTCACCTGGACATGAGCCCAGAACAATAGCTGCTGGATCTGCCAGTGTTTCCATTAAATATTCTGCGGCACTTTTAAGTGACTCCGCATCAACATCATCCAAGCACTCAACTAGTATCCTGGATTTTTTTCAACAATCAATAAATAAAAATGATACATAATCTTAAAGATCATACAATTATTAAATTTTCAGCCATAATTTTTCTTTTTAATTTCTAAGTCCTACCAATGGAAATGTATATACAATAGACCCACAATGAAGGAAATATTTTGTACAAAGGTTGGAGTTATTGTAGTGTGAGGGGTGGAAAGGCCTAAGCCTATTTTATATCGATTCTTTGACATGCCAGACTTATTATCTGTTGTGCCTTAATCTTCCGAGTTAGGCTTTGCAAAGCATAAGCCTAGCTTGTCAAAAAATTGAAGGCCTAAGCCTGACATGTGACCTGGCCTAGGCTTATCATGAGTCTCGTATTTTGAAAGCCTGATATGACATGTTATCATGTTTAAAAGCCTATTTCATATGAATATATTTAAATAAGTAATTATATCAATGTTTAAATATACTAATGAACTAATAGACCAATGAAATTAAACTCCCTTTTGATTAGGTTTATAACACTACAATTAGGTTTCCCTTTTTCATACACACAAAGGGTCTGACTCTACCCTGAAGTCCCCACAATGACGGGAGCTTTAGCACCAAGTTACTCTTCTGTGAAAATATACATACGAAAAACAACCTCCCATCATGTTCTAGTTGTGTCTGCAGCATTCACAAAAAACATATTCAGTGGAATATCAATGATGTGATGCAACTTCTCTGCTTCTTATTTGTAGGCAGAGACAAACCCAAGGGGGGCTGGTGTGCGCAGAACCTACCAACGTTGGCTCGTTCCATGTCATTCTACTTCTATTTCATGGCATATCACTCCAATCGGTATTAATAAGGTATTGCACTCTATCATATGAGGGGCAAAAAAAATTAATAATAAATATTACATGAATATTAATTTATAATAGTTAAATAATATGTAAGGAGGCATCAGCTGAAACAGATGGATTTTCAAGCTTTACTGAGTTGGTGAAGGTGGACAGCTAGTGCACCTCTAAATAGTTGATAAAGATCTTGTAGTTGTGGAGTTTCCTAAAGCAAAAGTGCACATGCAGTGATTTATGTCTGAATCAGAAATTTCACTGCCAGAATAGGGATATCGCCTTTCACTCAGGAGGTGGTATCTGCAAATGAGAAATTGAGGGCGGGGAGGACCCATGCCTTCCGCCATCTGTCCCTGCTCAGACAACTTTTGTTTTAGCAGTTATTGGGCTACCTTCAAGTGGTTCATTTAATCAGGATCAAACTAATTTTTGGGTTTTATTGTTTTAAGTTTCAACTATTATCAACGCCAATCTCTTGAATAATCCTAATTAATAGAAAATTAAATTCACGAAGTGAATACAGACAGAAGATTTATATGCTTGATTATGAACAACGATATACATTAACTCAATTTATCCAAGCTTTTGGCATCAATTAAATTTATTCATAACTAGTCTTTTGTATGGGAGTTAAATAAATTACCTTCTATTTTTTCTCCTAATTACATGAAATGTTTCTAAATATTAGAAATACAGTACCGCAAGATTGTTGAAAATTAAGAAGGCCCACATGGGTGGGAACAAGAAAAACTAAGGTGTTTATAAGCGGTGGAAAGTTTGAGTCCATTGGTTCGAATTTTGGACAATGGGTCTCCACACTTAAGAACACAAACTAGTCCACTACTATGCCACACTCCAATTGGGATTGTGCAATAATTTTACTGGTACGAAAGAGTTTCATTTGGACTTTTTTTTTTTTGAACAAGCCAAAATGAGATATATTTTATAAACAAGGAATCACCTCAGCACAAGGCGTGCCAAGGAAAATAAAGTCAGGTTACAAGTGAGTCATCATACAAACTCAAAATACTAGACAAAGCCCAAACAAAGCATAGGACTAGACCACCAACTATGGCGATTGAGAGGGAGTGCTGGAAATTAAGATGTCCCGCATAGGTGGGAACTAATAATAAGAAAAACTAAGGTGTCTATTTGTTCGAACTTTGGACCATTGGCCTCCACGCTTCTAGTCCACTACTATGCCACACTCTAATTGAGCCTGTGCTATAATTTAACAAAGATGGAGCAATATTACCTGTACTGTTTTGAGTTCCCCACCAAAAACGCTCTGCTTGCAATAACTGAAGCTTTGTAGACTGCTGCTTTTGCACGCACAGCCGAATTTTCATTTCTTGCTACCCGTAACTCCTCTAAAAGGTTTTCTATCCTCGCAGTTACTTCTTCAGGTTTAACCTTCAAAAGTTGATTATTGATTATAAGTTACATTTAAGGAAAAGAAAGAAAAAAAATCGACAATGGCCATTGACTTTTTTATTTTATTAAAAAATCATATTGTAGATTATTATAGACATAAAGGAAACACTATGTATTTGAGCAACACCTGCAACAAGGAAACCCAAATGTGTGAAGATGAAAAAATGAGACAGATCCATTACCTTTATATATTTAATTCGTAAGGACACAAATTAGAAAAATCTTTCAAAGGCATGAAAATATCCTGGTAAATATTATTGAGGAGTGCCAACAACACATTCTCTAACACGCAATTTGGTGGGACCCATGTGAAGTTTAACCAATCAAAAAGAGAGTGTTGCAAAGTTGTGTTAAAGAGAATGTTGCTAGCATTACTATTACTAAACGGCCATAATTAGGACCTTAGGCACCCTAGTGGCTCCACATAGTATCACCACAAGCTTCGGTCCTGTGGACCAGCTATGGGACTAATCTCCGCTCCAGTGCTTAGGTCACAGCTCAAAGCTCTTTGCCCCTCCCCAAGAGTGTTTTTGCGGGGATCGGATTTTGATCTCCCCCCCGCAAACTCAACACTACTTAACCAACTGAGCCACGCATTGCGGGTTCATAGTAAACACTTTAATAGAACATGGAAAACACTACCCGACTATGATTGAATCTCATCTTGTACAAAATATGATGGCATGTTTCTCAACCCTAATTTGGTTGTGTGCTCAACCCCAATAAAGGGCAAGGAAAACAAACAAATGTCTATGCACACAAATTTATATAATTAAGGTTTGGTCAAATTAATTGCATGACTCGTGGATATTAAGTATTAACTGTATAACAAAAATTTAAAATTAAGGTCCATGTAGATGAAAGTGAATATTAACTGGTTCTCCAGAGGACAAATTGTAATTTTAAATACTTGGGCAAAATTTTGAAACACTATGATCATAAACATACTTTGAGAGTGGAACATAGCTGTTTCAGATAAGAATCTCGGGCATTGACATATTCAATGAAAGCTTCCCCAGCTACAGCTTCTATTCGCCTGACACCAGATGCAATACCCTGCTCTGAAATTACTTTAAAACCACGAATTTCAGAAGTATTACTGACATGAGTCCCACCACAAAGTTCCATCGATACTCCAGGAACTTCTACCACACGTACCTGCAGTACGCCAAATATGTAAACAAGAAGAAACATGATACACATCATTATTTTTTTCCCGATTATTGAGAAGTAGAAATATACAATACATTGAACATATATACTCTCATTGGCAACTTTGATCCTCTAGCATTCAACAGACCTGACTGGTCTATAGTGGATTTAATAAACTGTTTGGTAAAGAGACTTATCTCCCTAGTCTATATGGTTTTTTATGTGTTATTTCATATAGCATTTGAACCTATAGTTTGTATTGTATTATTTTCTTTTTCATTTTACTCTCACTATATTAATTATATACTCCCTTTAAAACAAAAGAATCCTAAACCCTGGCGAAAAAATATTTGCCTGTAAAAATTTTTAATTTATATAAAATATACACACACACACACACATAATTATTTAAAAACCAATACTATATAGATAACACATATTTTATGTAAAAAAGATAGATGTGTCATTTTATATTTATCACCGATTTAACTGCTAACTTAACCAAATACTTTAAATTCAAATAGTTAGCTTAGCCGTTTTTAGCTCTTAAAAAAGTTTTCAGAATCTAGTATATTATGATGCCAAATATTTTCACTTGTTCCACCCAAGAACCGAACTCGGGTTCTCCCGAACAATTCGTCTTTAACTGGAGCTCATTGACCACTTGAGCCCAATCACTTTATTTTGACATTTCATTTGTACAGTTTTGGTGTTTTATACAGCTCGATGCTCTTAAAAAGTTTTCAGCATCTTAGTATATTACTATGCTAAATATTTTCACTACAATGGTCCATGTGTAGGTTGTGGTACACGTGATAGAGAGAGGGATAAATGTTGGAACATCTGAAATGACAATGTAATTGGAATCTACCAATACTAATGAGGGAATTTAGGTTAGAAGGCATGATGATTCCTGAACAATAGTTGCAAGCCATCCTTGAATGTCAAAATTTAACCTCTTTTGAAGGGCGCACTTCATGTTACATGCAACCTACATGCTTAAAACTACCAAAACAGAAGCAAGCAAAATGAATTTCAACGTTAAATATCAAATTTTTTTGTAGTAAATCCAACCTCTTCCCCATATTTTTCTCCAAACATTGCAATTGCTCCTGCTCTTTTTGCATCAGCAAGAGGCATCACTTTGGTCTGAAGAAGAATCGCATTCTCAATCCATCCGTTGATCAGCACTTCAATTTCTGCAAGCTCACTGTCAAGAAGTGGGCGGTGGAAGTTGAAATCAAACCTGAGACGATCAAATGCCACCAAAGAACCAGCTTGAGAGGTCTCCTGACCAATGACTTTTTTAAGCGCAGCTTGTAGTAAATGAGTAGCAGTATGATGAACCTGTAAAGCGCCAATTATACTCACTGTAACAACAACTTGAAAGCTTGGAATTTGAAAATATGCATGACTATGATGATGTAAGGATCTGTCTTTATCAAATTTTATCCTGACTGAAGATTCACCAAAAAAGTAAATAAACAAAATTACTGGGTACACAGTTTTTGTACCTTAGCCCGTTGCCTCAACTTTACATCCACTGTTGCTTCCACTTGTTTGCCAACCTCTACAACACCCTTTTGGACTCTACCCTTGTGAACAAATATATTACCAAAAGACTTCTGAACATCTATTATCTCCACTACAGCTTTAGGTTGATTCTCACCCTCTGATATATACAGAAAACCATGATCTCCAATTTGTCCTCCAGATTCAGCATAAAATGGAGTCTTGTTTAGCAAAACTTCCACATTACTCCCTTCACTAACCTGTACAGCTGGATCACCATTTACCACTAGACTTGCTACAATAGCTTTACAATAAAGACTTTCATATCCAATAAATTCAGTGTCAGGTACATTGTCTGCAATATTTGTCCCGCTTCCAATAGCAAGCTTGACAGTATTGTGTGCAGCTTGAGATTGACGCCTTTGCTTATCCATCTCAATATCAAAACCATTCATGTCAATACTCACACCACGCTCTTCAGCCACTTCTTTTGTTATTTCCATGGGGAAACCATAAGTGTCATACAAAATAAACACATCTTCACCAGCCAAGCAAGGTACAGATCCATTTCTTTCGGCACTTGATATAGCATCTGCAAGCTTTTCATCAAGCAACTTCTCTCCTCTTTCCAGCGTCTGCACAAACCGAAGCTCTTCCCTCTTCAACTCCTCGAGGATTCTGGGTGCTCTGTTCTTCACATCAGCATCAATGTGTGTACTTAATTCTACTACTTTCTCAGCAATAGTAGGTAAAAATGCTCCTTCAAGGTCTCCCCTACCATCACCTTTTATACCAAGCAACCTGCCTGTACGAACAACCCTTCTGATAAGCCGTCGAACTACATAACCCCTCCCAACATTTGATGGGACGACCCCGTCAGAGATGAGAAACACAATTGCACGCATGTGATCTCCTACAATCTAAGAAAAGAACAAATAACATACACTAAAAAGTATTAAAGAAAACGGATTTTCAAATAAACTACTTAAAATTCTACTGCAGCTTGTATGAAGATAGCCATACTTACTTTCAGATACCTCTTTGTCTGGTCATCAGAAATGCCATATGAAACATTTGCTAATTCAGACGCCTTCTCTATGATGGGGAGAATCAAGTCAGTTTCATAGTTGTTTGGAACCTGCAGTGAACACTGAATAAATATAAAAAGGACTTGGGGAGCAGATGAAAATGATAACGCTACGAGTAATGTTTCACTCACACCCTTTTTCTCACCGTGAAAGAGGAGGGGGTGTAGGGTATGGTGCAGAAATATCACAGTTGTAGTCCTCTAGAAATACTTATAGAAGTACAAATGGTCAGTTTTACAACAATTCAAAGCAATGCAATACCTTTTGAAGAATGCGAGCCATGCGCTCTAGACCGAGCCCAGTATCTATGTTCATCTGTTTTAGAGGTTCAAGAGAACCATCGTCTTTTTTATTGTATTGCATGAATACTAGATTGTAGAACTCTATAAAACGCGTATCATCACCAAGATCCTGCTTTCATCCCCACAAATGTAAAACATTGTCATTGAAGTGATTTGGAAGAACTCAATTTGAAAGTATATGTATGATACTTACGGCATCGATGTATCCCCTCTCGGGATGAAAATCATAATAAATTTCGGAGCAAGGACCACATGGACCCGTGACTCCACTGGTCCAAAAGTTGTCGTCTTCACCCAACCTCTTTATTCGCTCAACGGGAACACCAACCTGCAGAGAAATGAAGAGATGGGTGTGTGTGTTGACAGGAGACTAGTTAGAAAGTAATTAACAAAGGGGGGGGTGGGGGGGATAGGTACCTGTTGAGACCATAATTGAAAAGACTCATCATCATCTTGATAAACACTAATCCATAATCTTTCAGAAGGCAAACCAAACCTAAAAGTGAATGAAAGAGGAGAAGTATATAAGCAGCGAGTATGAATGTATGAATTGGAAATAGGAGGGATGATGATGTTACTGACTCAACAGTAGATAGGTCCCATGCCCAATGAATAGCTTGTTTTTTGAAGTAATCACCAAAGCTGAAGTTTCCAAGCATCTCAAAGAAGGTATGATGTCTTGAAGTATTGCCAACATTGTGGACATCATTAGTACGGATGCAGCGCTGTGAAGTAGTAGCACGAGGGACTTGTCTGGGAACATTTCCAAGGAAGATAGGCTTGAACTGAAGCATCCCAGCGATAGTGAGAAGAACGGTGGGGTCATCTGGGACGAGAGAAGCACTGGGAAGGACCTTGTGACCACGGGAAGCATAAAAATTAAGAAATCTTTCGCGTATGGAATCTCCACTCACACGTTCTCCCTCAGGCTGCGAGTGCGATGATGATGATGATGATGATGTACAATAGGGAGAACGACGACGTGGACGCAGTTGTAGTTGTTGTTTGAGAGAGATAAATCCTCCTCCTCCTCCTGTATAGTAAGCAAGGAAGATATGAAGAGTAGAGATATAGGAAAGTTAATTGAAGGATGAGCAAGTAGTAAGTGGTTACCAGTGGAAGTAGAAGTGGAAATAGCAGCAGCAGCAGCAAGTTTTGGAAATGGCGGCAATGGCAAAAGGTGTGGGAATGGAACCGCCAACCCTTCCATGCCGATTGATTGATTGATTGATTGGTTGTTAATCGGTAATTGAGGAAGGAAGGCTAATGGATAACCATATCTTCTTCTTCTTTTTCAATTCAGTCTTTGAATTTCCTCTCCTCACTCACTCACTCACTCACTCCTCACCCTCGCCACATATTCATCACCCTCCCATCCCAATCATCTCACTAACTTGCCATCTATTCACCTGTTAGTTAATTAATTAATTATGTATTCCTTATTTTCTTTCAACATTATTATCCTTTCAGGATTAATATTTCAGAAATCATACTTATTATTAAGAAAAACAAAAATATTATAATTTAGATTTTCTTTTTCCTTTTCTTTAACTTATATACAGTTATATGTATACAGTTCTCACCATATTAGATACATGGAGGTAATTATTTTAATTTAAAAGCAATTTTCTTTTATTTTTTTAAATTAAAACAAAATGAAAAACTACATTTTTGTGAGAGGAATAGCAAAAAATGCATCTAAAGAAATGCATATAAGTTTTTTCCTTTCTTTAAAATAAGTTTTATAGTAAGGCATACAAATAATTTTTATTGATTATTGCTTATTAAAAAAAATGAGAGAAAAAGCAAATTAATTGCAGTTAACATTTTAATTTCATGAAAATAAATGAAAACAATTTTTAAAAAAATAATATTGATTTTTTCCCTGAGCAAATATATATATATATATATGGTGGATTCTAGGGTGAGGACTCTATCAAGTCCCTCACCGGTGTACCACTTAATCTAACCGTTAAATTAAATGAGTCTTGATGATAACATTTGTTGTTACCACACTGAATACGCTCTTCCTCCTAACATTCAAGTTTTCTGGAGATCTCATTTATGCTTCGCCTTGCATTTCCATATTGTGACCATGCCCGTTTCCACCACCAATACAATTGCTTCCTTGGTTATAAAATTCACTTTAGAAATAAAATTCCTCAAAACCCAATTGCATCCTCTTCTTAAATTGGTACTAATGTTCAATAAGAAATAAAATACCATGTCCATTTGTTCCACCACCAATACAGTTGCTTCCTCATTTCCTTGGTTATACAATTACATCGTCAGAGCAGCACCCACCACCCATCAAGCCACAGTTTAATCCTTTGGAAGAGTTTTCTTTAGATCTTCAATTTCACGAGCAATAGTGCTCCAACATGGTTTAAGGTTGTTCATGGAGTCCCAATAATCAAGACTCAAAACCTTTGAGTAGAATTGTCAACAAAAAAAAATTGAGTAGAATATGGTGGTAGTTACTTGTTACAGTTGGGACTTGGGACCGTGAGAGAACAGAGATGAAGTTTTTTTTATTTATATATAGCATGAACTTTAGGGGAGGTGATGGTGTTAGTATGCCAAGGGAGAGAGGAAAAAAAATCTGGTGTGGTAATGAAATATTATATCAAGTATGCTAATTTAATCAAACGGTGAAATTAGGTGATACACCGGTGAGGGACTTGATAGAGCCCTCCACCTATATATATGTATATATTATTTTTCTTATAATTTAAATCAAATGGAGTTTTTTTAGCGGTAATATATATATTCACTCAATATAAAATATTGTCAAAAAATCACTTCGTATAATTTTATTTTTTTGAAAAAATACTTGTTTGAAGGTTATTCATGTCTCTTATATGTAACTCAACTAACAATACTAAAATATAAACACTGATTGCAAAATTTTATGTGGGAGCTTTTACTAAATTTTGTTTACATAGGAAAAAACTCTCAAAATAGTTCTTGTGTTTTATTTTTCATTTCAATCCTTATTAGTTAATTTATTCCATGTAATATAGTTTTTACATTTTAACTTTGTAATATGTAACTTTTTTGCTTAAATTCTTATCTAACATGATATTTCGACACATTGGGGCTATGGGACTCGAACCCAATTCTTCCAGATTCTCGGAACATGGGTGAAGGTGATCTCCCTAAAGCGCTTGATCAGGTCAATAGCAACCACTCTTACTGATGATATTCTTGACTTTCCTTGCGCGGTAAAGGCGAATCACTGTATGTTTGACCTGACTGTATAAGTGTAGCCCGAGAGGCTAGCACCTCATGAGCCCTTTGTTTGTTACAAAATCCTCTAGAAAGAGAAAAGCCTCTCCCTTTCCGTTCGGGGCCCTGGTTGACCCTTGATGGTAAGGTTAAGACAATGTGGTAGTTCACAACAGAAAGGTACGTGCAAAACAGATTGATACTACAACGCTCAAGTTTTAATATCAAGATGGAGTAAAAGTAAAAAAAAAAAAAAAGAAGAAGAAGATGGAATTGTACTTCACACGTGAAGTGTGAGTAGCCGTTGAGATTACTCTAAGGGTCTGTTTGGTTCAACAGAGGGGAGGGGAGGGGATGAATTTTAATGGAGGGGAGGGAGAGGGAAGTTGTTTAATTAAATACGTGTTTGATTCAAAAGAGGTGATGGGAGGTATTTTAACGAGGATAATTTTGTCAATATAAACTTTTAATATTCCAACAAGGATAATTTAGGATTTTAACAAATTAATTGAGGGTAATTTTGTCAATATAAGAAATTAGATTTTAGTTTCCCTCCCCTCCCCTCCAAATCCCCCCAAATTGGGGTAAACAAAAATTGAGCTATATTACCTCCCCTCCCCCTCACAAAAAATTGAACCAAACATAAAAATTTAAAATATCACCTCACCTCCCCTCCAAAAACCCCGAACCAAACAGACCCTAAAGGTCCAAATGAACTGTAGAGGAGATTTTCACTGCAGGGGAAACACGAAGTCCATGGTGTTCTACGTGAGTAAGTTGCATGAAAAGCCATTAAGGCAGAATGACAATGGGTTGGATAAAGATATTTGGACAACTTGTATTGAAAATTGGACATTGGCCCAGTCCAAAACAAAACATAAATCAATTGAACGGAAATCAAATATTATAAAGAATAAATCAAAGGTTAATGAAAAAATAATATTCTCTATAAATGAATAAAAATTATTTATAAATTTACTTTCAAAAATTTCCATTGGAAATTATGTTGTTAACATACCATGAAGATCTATTTTAGTGCCCACAATTTTTCAACTGTCCACTGCAGAAATTTAAATTTATCTAACATTTTCATGCTAAGGACAAATTAGTCCTCCAATTATAACGAATTAGAGACGAATTTGTCTGAAGTATGAATATAAGTACTATTTTTATTAGAAACTGAATTGAGCCGTTGAATCAAAATGGATGCTCACTTATATACTACTACTAATTAGCTGTAGCCTCCCATTCAAATCTGATTCTGAATATAGGACTGAGACTGACATAATGCAGGTTTGCAGGAATTTAGTGGAATTAACAGAACACAGATTATTGCAAAAACTGCAAGAAGTCATATCCTGGATCATTATTGATACATGCACATGTTCGCCTACACTATGCACAAGGAAGCAGCTATGGAAGGGGGCTGTGGTCATGGAAGGTGATGGTGGCCGTAGATGGAGGGTGAGTGAGAAAGAAAAGAGAAGTCAACATTCAATGGTGATTATAAATGAACCCCTGTGCATCTTGAATTCAAATTTAAACACTGAAAATGCAACAGCATTAAAGTTCTTACGAGAGTGTTTTGTATTTGTCGGGAAAAAGAGTGCTTTGTAGTTCAAGTAATCCTCTATAACCTAAGGCGACGGGTCTCAATTGTGTCAGATATCCAATGTATACAGCAACAACAAAAAAATAGAAGTGCTGAAGTTACTATTGTACAAATATGAATGAATTTTTTCATGTGTGTAGTGTCACATCACATATACTCTTGTCAGCTACCCATTCTTAACACTCAAGCAAAAACAAAAAATTCATTTCAAAGATGGAATTTATGCATACCATCATAAGACCTATTCCTCACGGCAATAATTTCACCTACCCTTCAAGTCATGATTAAATTATGAAGCTTTCTATATTTTTCATGCCATTTTCTTCCTGGTTTTCAATTCCTTTTACTTTATGAATCCAGTTATAAGAAACTGAGGGTCATTCTAGGTGGTACAGATTTCCAAATGTTCAGGCTTTTCGGATCAAAACAGCAGTGGTGTGGGTGGGGCTACTAAACAGTCTAAACTTGATAATTCAAATGAACAAGATAAAAATGGTGGAAGGGAACTCACACTAATCAGTGCATGCCAATGCCACCTTGTTGTGATGTCTTTCAGAACCATTAGAAATTAGAACACTGCTACAATCACAGTGCTATGTCCAACTTTCATGGTATGCTTTGTTAATTTGAATTGCTATGAACCTATCCATACATCCAAGTCTTCTAGGATCAAATACCCATACCACACTCCACACCTAATAGCCACCAGGCAACCCTTACATTTAAGCTTTCAAAGATAAAATCAAATAGATCCACTAATGATAGATATAAATAGTTGGCAACTTGTGGAACTAAACAAAAAAATATATAGGCAATTATATTATCCAAAAATTATATTAACTAGTAGATGAAGCTCAGTTGAACAATTTTAATTGAAATAAATGTGGGTTAAAAAACATGTGTACTTATTTAAAAAGTGGAGAATGGTAGTATTTCAAGTAACCCTCATAAAAGTATTTAAGATTTGGAAGCAGATGATAAATATAGAGTACATACGGCCTCAAAACTTATTGGTTGTAGCAGGTGGAGGAGAATGAAAGTAAAATTCCATGCCATGACAATAATGTTTGTAATAATTTACAGAAAGTGAAACTCATATACTGCTCACAGAGGGATACCAATATAACGAGTTAATGAGGACGTAATCATGAATTTAAGGTGGAGATGCTACGATGAACCAAGGTAGATATCATTGAATTCAATCATTCACTCACTCAGCAATCTGGAAATAAAGAGAAACAATTTTGTAAGATGCAGTTTGTATGTAGAATGAATAAATTGAGAGTTAGTTTATGATTGATGCGATGGGATTGCACTGACTTGATTAAGAGGATTGTCAGGAGATTTCTTCCAAAGCTTCCAAATCATGTCCTTGTATTGTGTGTAAGTAAGTCCCGGTTTCTCTTGTTTCAACTTAGGGAGTTCGGCTTCTTCAAATGCCTGACAAATCAATTGATTAATTAATTAATTAACAGAATCACGATTAACAACAAGTTGAAGAAGAAAACAAACAAGAATACCTTGAAGGAAGCCTTGAGGCGCCTCTCAGGATGCCTGTCAGGGGGTAAGTTGTTATCGATGCTCATCTTAGCGATGGCTTCGTCAAGAGTACTTGCTTCGATTATCGAATCATCGCGATTCGTATTCGATACAAGCACCACTCTCTCGTACTCCTCCTCCGCAGCCGAGCGCTTCTTCGCTTCCTCCGCCTTCTTCTGAGCCAGAGCCTGTTCTTCCTCGCGCCGCTTCCTCAGCTCCACCTCGGTCACCTTCGGTACAGGGATCGACACCCTGTTGGCCTTCTTGTCCGGCTTTTTAATCATCTTCTCCAGCTCTTTCTCCTCCAGTTCCGCCAATCGACGCACCTCCGCTCGCCGTGCAGCAGCCTCAGCCTTCTTATCTGCCTCTTCCTCTCTCTTCTTGGTGGCGCGTGGCTTTGAACCCTCCGCCTCTCGCCAGTACTGTTCTTCCTTCTCTCGAGTCTCCCGCTCCTTTTTCTCTGTTTCCGCGGCGGTCTTCCGAGCCCTGGCCACCTCGGCCTTCGAATTCACGCCCATCTTTTTCGGCATCTCTGTCTCGTTCGTCTAGTAGGGTTTGGTTGCTGAATAACTTCTCCTATTATTCTGCTGCTGCAATGCAATTGCGAATCTGCGATTACGATTACGATTACAATAACATGTAGCGTAGTGGAAGAAACTAGAAAGGAACCGTATGTCTACACTCTACACGTACAACGCACGCATTCCTAAAAACCTTCTTCCTCTTCTTATTCAATCCAACAAACCTACCAATGATCCATGGGCTTCGACCCGTTTCATCACTATTGCCCACTAACAAATTGCTATCTAGGGATGGAAATTGGTGCCCTAGGTGAGAGTTTTACACTACCCAACTTCACACCCAAAACAATCAGGTAAATCCAAACTCAAATTCAAAGATTGTATAGGTGACAAATCAAAACTCACACTCACACTCATTGGGTTCGGGTTTTTCCACCAAACTCACAGCAAAAACACACATAATTAATTATCTCCTCAAACTCGGCCTGAATTCTTTTTGATATAAAATGCAAAATGTAACATAGTAATTAAATTACATAGTTCAACATAAGTAATTAACATAATTTGGTGACATTAGTAATTGAATTACATAGTTCAACGTAAATTACATAATGAGTAAAGTGGGGTCGAGTGAGTGAGGTGTTCAAGCCGTTGGGTGAGTGATTCATGTGAACTGTGAAGGAAAGTATGAACCTTAATTTTGACACTTATATATACTTAGGATTAATTATGTAATTTTACATATATTCGGGTGAATGTGTGGGTTGCGGGTGTGAGTTTGAGATCACTCAAACCCACACCCATAGTTTCGGGTGTCACCCAAACTCACACTCAAACCCAGTCAATTCGGATTTCGCCCGTTGACTTGAGTTTGGGTTCGAGTGGGTCTCCTGGATTTGAATCTTCCTGTAATCCTATCGCTATCACTTTTTTTCTTTCTCTCTTAACTGATTTTGATATTTAAGTTTGACATTATATTATTAAGTTTGAAAATTTATTCTATAAAAAATAATAATATAAAAAATTTATTTAAAATAAAATATATAAAAATTTGTTAAAACATGAGTGAAACTAGTGTTAAAATCTACGCTACAGGTCCCTATAGTTCTTCAAACTTTTGTTTTTAGTTTTCAAAGATTTTTTTTGCAGTTTTTGTTTCTTACCTTTTTATTCAACTTGTGCATATCATTTGAAATTTTTAAAAAAATTATGCGGTCATGTTTAGTACATTATGTAAATTTCTCTTGCAAAAGTTTAATTTTTTTTAACAAGAGATAAATTAAATATGAATTTTTTAATTTTTTGCACAAAAAAATTCATCTTATGTTAAAATATTCAAAAAATTAATGGGATATGTTCTTATATTATTATAAACATGAATACAAAAAACCATTCAAAAATATTAAAATATACAAAAGTTTGATTAAAAGTATAGACCAAAAGTTGTAATAGAAAAATTTCCAGGGGCTAAAAATGAAATTCTGAAAAAACTATAAGAACCATTTACTTATTTAACTCTTGACTTTATTATTATAGTAGAATTGAGTGGAAAAAAAATAGTTGGTGGTTGCTAAAATTGAGCAAAATTAAATAAGATAAGATTTTGCATATTTAGTGGAATCAAAAAAACCATTATAATTGTCCTTTTGGTATTTTAATGCTATATATTTGGAAAACTAAATTTTGTTTAAAAAAATAATAAAAATTGCACTACTTGACCAAAAAAAAAAATTGGTACATAAAATATTAATTTTTTTTTTCATTTATACATAATATATTGAATTTATTGGAAAGAGAAAATGTGTGCAAAAAAATAATAATTGGTGGATTAAGATAAGGGCATAATAGAAAGATAATGTGCAAAAATATACTTCTTTAATTTGGTGTTACTATTCTAAAAATATTCTGGATAAAATAATTGGGGGATTGGTATTTTAAAATAGTAATAATGACATTTCATAAAAAAGTCTTTTAAAATATTTTATTTTTATAAAAATAAAAGGAAAAATTAAAAAGATTAAAGTTGAAAAGACTAAAACCATATTTAGGGTCCATTTGTTTGAGATATTTTAAGAAAAGATGTATTTTTTAAAAAAAAGAAATTATTTTGTTATTTTAATAGTATTTGTTATAGATTTTTTTAAAAATTATTTTGTAAAAAAACCAGTTTTAACCCTAAAATGAAAAGCTAATCTTACAACCTCTATTTCTTTTTAAGTATTTTTGGACGTCGAATTTAACACTTCTATTTAACTGTTTTTTTTTTTGTATTTTAATAATACAATTTGTCAATTATTCTCTTTGTCAATTACTCTTATTTTTTTTTTCAGTAAAACTAATCAATGTCATATATGTGAAAAACTAATGGTTTTTTTTTTAAACAATTGTTTGTTACGAAAGAAATATAACATATTAATTTTTTTTTGCAGATAACATATTAAATTTATTGGAAAGAGTGCAAAAGAAACCGAAATTTATTGGTGGATTAAAATGAGACTATAATAGGAAGATAAGGTGCAAAAATATACTTTATTAATTTGTTAATTTGATGTTATTAAAAGACACTAAAAAAATGGAGGGAGTAATAGCTTTAGAATATACGAGTTTCACATATAAAAACAGATTTTTATGATGGTAAACGGAAAATAGTTTTAATTTTTTGAAAATCTCCAAGAATCTTTAGATTTTTTTAAACAAAATAATTTTTCTAAAGTTTAAACAGAGGTTCCCTTAATAAAAAACAATTTATCATCAAATGGTTTTTTTTTAATCTATCCGTTCATAATTTAAAATATTATGTGGTTACCCATCAACTAACGAATACAAACCATATAAATAATATTATTTTATTTTCATCACCGGTATTCCACTAATCAGACCGTCTAATTTGATTGGGTATCGGTTGTGACATTAAGTTTAGCCCCCTCCCCTCCGATCATAGTTAAGATGATGGAATAGTGATCCTCCTATAAATCACCGCTGAATTAATATACTATCATTACTAACAATAAAAATAAAAAAGATTGTGTTCGTTTATTGCTTATCTGTAATGTACGCTAGTTGTAGACTACTGTAGTAATTAAATAAGTGGAGAGTAAGTAATAAGGGAAGGAAGCATTGAGCAGTGATGGTTGTTGTATGTGGAGGAGAATGGATGTCAGGTTCTCGTGTCTCTCGCTCTCCTCCAATTCCATCCAAATGCTCAAACCACTCACTGTCTTCTTCTTCTTCTTCTTCTTCTTCTACTTCCTCCAACAACAACTATCGACCCGTTGTTATTCTCCCTGTTAGTATCTCTTCTTTCTATTTTGATATTATTATTAAGGATAAGGATAATTAATGTTGTTTTGAATCAGGGCTTAGGGAACAATTCGGGTGACTACCTGAAGTTGGAGCAAACACTGAACGAAAAGTACGGCTTGTCCACCGTGGTGGCAAAGGTATCGAGACTTGATTGGCTCCGAAATGCCTCTGGTTTGATCGATGCCAATTACTGGCGTGGCACTCTTGAACCAACCCCTGTCCTAGATTGGTATTTGGAGAGAGTTAATGATGCTGTTGAAGAGGCCGAGGCCAAGGCCAAGGAGTTAGGAGGAGATTCAAATACGACTCTATCATTGATTGGGCATTCAGCTGGAGGATGGCTTGCACGCCTGTATATGCAACAATTCGGGGTGTCCCATATATCATTGTTATTGACTCTTGGAACCCCTCATCTGTAACTAACTAACTAACTACTTACCACCTTTCTCCTATTTAATTAAATCCAATTCACTAATTATTTATTAATTAATCTCGTTTCAGCCCACCTCCAAAAGGTGTCATCGATCAAACCAGGGGTCTCCTTGATTATGTACAAAAATATTGCTCACCACCTGTATACACCCCTCAACTCAAGTATGTATGCATAGCAGGAAGGTAATCCATTCCCCAATACTTCAATGAGTAACATCTGTTTTCATTTGATGCTACTGGTTTAGTTTACGCTATGCTATGCAGTCAAATTTTAACTTGTTAACTACAAAAGATATAGCTTACTATACAATCTACAGTATTTGTTCGTTGAAAGAATGATGAATTACATATATATATCGATTTACAAAATGAAGGTATATTGAAGGGGCTCCTCTTTTTGGCAAATCAAATCCAAATGTTGAGGCTGTGGTTCCTAGTAATAGTTCTGATCAGCTACTTCCCGATGCGGCTATTGCAAGCACTTCTTTACCTAACAACACAACATTACGCGCTCGCTTTATTGGGCAAGGATACAAGCAGGTGAATGCAGACTATTAGTAATTTATAACCAAAACTGTATATATTGTGCAACCCGCTATCGTTTGCCTGTGATACATCTTCTGACCAAAGCTCTTAAGATTTTTTTAGGTTTGTGGGCAAGCAGATGTATGGGGAGATGGTGTTGTGCCAGAAGTATCAGCTCATCTCGAGGGTGCACTTAACATTTCCCTGGATGGAGTTTATCACTCCCCAGTTGGTTCAGATGATGCCATTAGACCATGGTATGGTTCCCCTGGTGTGCTGGAACAATGGATAGAACATCTCTTTAATTAATTTGAAATGTTATTCAATACACTATCATTTTATTAATAGTATACCATCACAGAAAATTATTTCCATTATTTCATTCATTGTATTTATGGCTTTGAATTTGCTATTGTTTAATTTATTACAAATTCATATTTCTATTCTGTTCTTAGAGGGAGGTTTTACTCTTGACAACTTTTTAGTGGATTGTAGATCTTTTATATTTTATTTTTTGAATTTTATAGCATATGAATCATTTTATAACAAAGTATATTATTTTGTCACATTTGACACCGTTAATAAAAACGGTTTACTAAATTTGAAAAAACAGAAAACGATTTTTTCATAAATGGCAACGAAATCAATTATTGGCTGAGTCGCATACTAGGTCGCTTTCTTTAAGACGTTTCGCGGAACTACTCGAATAGTGCACTGTAGTATATCGACCGCGAAGTCCCCAGGATAAAACAGCCGTTTTCAAAAGGAAATACCGAAGCACTACTGCACTGCAGTGATCAGACAGAATTACACCAAATATGGTTCGAAACGACGAACCACTCTAATTGATATACGAATATCAATTCTGTACGGCAACGACCGTTCGATAATTGAAACAACAAAAATACTTCGAAGAAGTAAAAAATAGAGAGAAGGAAAAAACAGAGTATTCTCACGATACAGAGAAAATTAGAGCAGTTTGAAACTGAGGAATGAAAGCAGTATATATAGAAACAGTAGGGAGCTGAAATCAGAGTTGTTAGTGGGGCCGAAATTGCCCAATCAAACCAAAACGTGGGCAAAGAATCAGGGCCACGTAATTGACCCGTTAATGGATGACGCAGCAGTGTTCATCCGTTTCAGACTTGGTCTACAGCACATTTAAAATGTGCGAACTAAAGGGACACACGTGTAAAGAAAAATTAATTAAAATTTTTCTTTTTCTTTTTCTTAGCATTAAAAAATTAATATATCGCCCAAGCGCGGTCCGAGCCGGCCAGACGGCGGCGGCGACGCGCGTGTGATATTCGACATGGTGTGTGGTCTCCCTTTCTTACAATAGCAGGTACCCCAAGGGCACACCCTTAGTTCTCACTTTGTTGTATATAAACACTACCAAGAAATGTGATATTAGCAATGTGAGAATCAAAGAGTCTTTTTTCAATTCACACTATACATGGTTCTAACAGTTTGTGTTTATTTCAATACCAAGTTCCCTCCAAATTCTCATCATGTTCCAACAGACACAGAGAAAGAGTTTACGGTGAAATTAAAAGAGATCGGGAGAATTAAAGGTTGAAATTAGCAAATATGAAGATAGATGATTAATTCTCATGTTACTCTTGTAACTGTTTCTTTTCTTTTTTAAATTGGGGAAGGAGGAATTTTTTGAATAAATCAAATAGCACTTAATGTCATTTTATACAAGGTTAAGTATTTGTTTGTAATTGTATTTTAAGCTGAGCAGAAATGATTTTAGGGGTTGCTATCGTCATAACATCGGCTAATAACGATGACATTATAAACACATTTGAATACATTTGAATGCAAAGAAACAAACTAGCAGCAAACAAAGTGTGAAACACACCTCCATAGAGACATCCAAAAATCTAAACAATAGTATCTGCATTAGATCTTAAGCATCGAACAATGAATTTGACTTGAATAACAAAACTTGAAGCAGGCAATAACAAAAGAATCGATCAAACAGAATAACCAATAGAGAGAATCAAACAGAAGAAACAGAGACAGAGAGAATAAAAAACTAACAAAGATAATCAAATAGAAGAAATCAATAGGTAGAGAAAATCAATCAAGAAGAAGAAACCAATATATATATATATATATATATATATAAATATATTTAGAGAGAGAGAGAACCAATCTAATGGAAGAAAAATCATCAAAGAGAATTAATCAAACAGAAAAAGAAACAATAAAACTTAAGAGTCAATAAAGAGATAAACAATCAAATAGAAGAAACCAATAGAGAGAGAGAAAACCAGACAAAAGAACCAACAGAAAAAATCAAATTGATAAACACACTTGTTCAATTTGTTTATTTCAAGCAATCAACAAAGGAATCCATTTAGCATACACACTTGTTTCAAGCAACTGCAACACTAACAAAAATACAAGGATAGACACACACTTGAGATCAAAGCCTTAACAAAACCAAATTGATCATGTCAATTTCACAAATGTTCAAAGCCATAACCATAAACCAAAATTGCAGACTAACAATTCTTTCAAATCCCTCCAACACCAACTTGCAATTCTCTCTTCAATCGCAGAAGCAATATATACCGGATCAAAAGTAATAAGTGGTTCAAGGTGGATTGAACCATATGCTCTTGATACAATGTTAACAATAGAGATATAAAATATAAGAAAAAGAAGGAGGTTGAGGTTCTAATAATATCACATCAACATCGTCTCTTCAAATAAGGATTACAAAGAGACTATATAGTAAACCCGAAAATATACTCTAAGAATATAAATTAATCATAGGAAATAACTTAAGATATTCTAACAATTTTTTAATTAAAATATTCACAATCTTTAATTCCTTTGCAATGTAGGTGATATACAAACACGACAAAGTTTAACAAGAGTGACTTGAGTGAAAAATGGAGAATGGATCCTCTATTGTAATTTTTTTTTTTGACAGCTCAAATGTAAAAATTTTGTGACAATAATGAAAATTTTAGACCATTTAAATTATAAAAGAGAATATGATTAACAAAATAAAATAAAAAAGAGAGAGAAATTGGTTAAGGGTTGACTTGTGAAAATTAAGAGAAAAAATGACGAGAATTCATTATAGAGAAAGAGTGTAATGAAAAAAATATAAAGTAAAAAGTTGTTCGATGGAACAACTTTCATGTTTGATTTTTCTTTTTAATTATTTTGTGGTATGATTATTTTAACTACATTGTGTTTTTTTTTTTACTTATTTTTTTAACTACATTGTGTTGAAGTTGAATAAAATGATAATTTGTATATTATAAAAAAAATGATAATTTGTAAATTTGAACTAATGAAAATATGATACTTTCAAAAGTTAATAATTATAAAAGAAATGAAAATTTGAATTAATGAAAATATGATACTTTCAAAAGTTAATAAAAAAAAAGGTTGTTTTTATTGAAGTGTGTAAATAAATAAATAAAGTGTGGCAAAAATGAAATTGAGTAAGATTGTAGGGAAAAAAAAAAGGTTGATTTGAAGAACCTTACCCCATTCTTCTTATCCGGAATGGGGAGGGGATGTTGTATGTGTATCGCCCAAACCATACCAGAGAAGAAGAAGAAGCACCGCCACTTTTATTTGTTTATTTCTGAGTTAGTAACTGTGTGACTCCGTTGTGTCTATGAGACCTCCCAATTACTGCCGCCTTCTTATTAATACAATTTCATTTTCACTATTATCCTCTCCTTAAACCAACCGAGCTTCGGTGGGAGAAGAAGAAGAAGAAGAAATGTCTTGTTTATTGCCACACTTCAATTGTCATCCAGACACTTTCACCAGAACTACTCCTCCTATCATCCATACCCACCGCCATCATCATCATCATCATCATCTCATTCTTCAATGTATGTATATAATCAATCAATTTCCACAATTATTATTATTATTATTATTATTATTATGTATTTTTCTTGAATATACTCACTCTTTCATTCTTTTGCAGCAGCGGCAGCAGCCAAAACAAGACACTTCCGCCCACAATGTATTTTGTCCCCTTCAACTTCATCAACAGCACTCCTTGATTTCGATGATAATAATAATAATCATAAATTTGACGCTTGGCCCTATGTCGCCGCTCAGGTTCCTTATCATCTTTTTAATTTCAACTTATATCTTCATTAGTATTAGTATTAGTATTATGGTTGCTCACAATGCCTCCTCTACATTTCAACATTCCTATTATTTCAATTCAAACCCCCATCCATAGTCATACATTTCACACCTCTTTACTACGGACAGAGTAGTTGTTAGTTATATTTATCAACCTTAACCACAAACTAATTATATTGTTTCCTTTAATAGGCAACCTCATCTGCAGAATCACTTCTCACTAGTGAAGAGGCCATGGTAACTGCCGCTGCTTCTGAAGCCCTTGCTCTTGCTAGAGCAGCTGCAAAGCTTGCAAAGGATGCAGCTCTATTAGTCAAAAACAAACCTCCACAACAACCGCGGCTTCCTTCAACGTCTGAAAATTTACTTCTCAAATGGGTTCAACACATGGAAGCAGCAGAAGCAGCAGCAGCAGCAGGATCCATGGCCACTGGATCAGAAATAATCCAAGAGGTTGAAATTATCCCCGCCCAAGAAGAGGAGTTTGACGATGAGGAACCTACCATTGAAGAACTTGAAGATGCCGAGGAACAACTTTCCGATAGTATAGATGTAAGATCTGGGCGCCAAACAGAAAGAAAAGCCAGAAGAGTGAGAGCAGCTGGGAAGGCTGCCACAAATGTTGTGTCATTTAAGTTTGGATCCACCGGCAGGAAAAAGCGTGTCCGTACACAAGAGGTTGCCTCTTCCGATCCACTGCGTTACTTAAGATCAGCAACTAGAGCTACAAGGCTTCTTACTGCATCTGAAGAAGTTAAGTTGTCTGGAGGAATACAGGTAAGGGTTGAATGTTTGTGATGTTGCATTAGTGCTTAAAACCAAGGTTTTTATATAAAAATAAGTCTGGGACCTCGATATGGTCCGTGGCGTCATGATTTTTGAGCTCTCTTTGATCGCTATTTAGACTGCAATACTCTGCAATATTGATTATTGCGATGCTACCACGATCATTAGTGCGACTGCAATTTAAAACCTTGTTTAGAAAAATCTGGTAGAGAGTAAACCATTCCCTTCACACTCTTGATAGTTGATATGCTCCTAAATCACCCAATATCCAACATGAAATCTTCATAAATTGCTCGCTGATCTTATGATTTTGTAAATTAATATCTATATCATTCTTAAAATGTGCCAAAATGGCAGAAAAGGAAAAACTGTTATATGAATAATTTTTCATTTAATCATAGTAAGTCTAATGCTTGTTGTGGTATCTGGATCCGCCCAAATAGCGTTTATTTGGAGCTCAATATGAAATCCTATTTTTTTGCAAGGGGAAGCAGCTAATTTTCCTGCAGCCCTCTCTGCAGCATTATTCTCAACCTTTGGATTGATCGCATGGCTGAAATATAAAACCCAAAACAAAACAAAAATCACAAAAACAAATGATCAACCCTTTCTTCACGGTCTGTCACATGCACAATGATGCGCTAAAACTGTTGAACAGCTGAGAGAGTAAGAGGCTATGGCCACTTTGTAGCAGCGGTGGGCCTCAACTTTATTGCTGCCATGGAGGCCTTTAGATTTTAGCTTTCATATTGTTGTTGTTAACATTATACTACAAAAAGTTTGCCCTAGTTTCTTTTATTATGTTCTGAACTATTGTAATTCACTTGTCATTGTTATGATGCCCGTCTGTGCAAATTGTGGAGGAGAAGAAATAACAAAGAAAAGTAAGGTGCAGACAAATCTTTGTATAGAAAATGAGTTGATTATGGATTGTGAGTGTTTAACAAAATTAAAATGAAAAATATGATTAACCAATGTTTAGATAAAGAAAATGCTATTTGATAAATAAAAAAATGGAGAAATTTGCGAAGTGCAGAAAAATAATGATGGTACAAAAAAATCCAAGTGCCTCAATTTCTTTTCTTTTCCACATTTTTTTGTTAGTTTTTGTCTTACATATCAACCGAATGAATAATCAAATGGCTGAGAATGTGCGACAGGGGTGGCGGTAGGAAAGTTGGCTGCCGAAGATCCATATGTATTAACAAAAAAATGTGGATCAGGACCTGATAGAACTTTATTATTTTGCTGTTGTTTTTTTATTCATTTGCCTCTTCTCCTGTCAATATAATTCAGGACCTGCTAAAGCTCGAAAAACTTCAAGAGGATCTTGCAGAAAAATGTGGTGGCCAGCCCACATTTGATCAATGGGCTACAATGGCAGGGGTAGATCAGAAGACCCTAAGAAAACGTTTAGATTATGGTGTATTTTGCAAAGAAAAAATGCTTAAAAGCAATATACGACTTGTCATATCAGTTGCCAAGAATTATCAGGGATCTGGGATGAGTCTGCAAGATCTAGTCCAGGTATATTTTCACCCGTACAATATTTTGCTAGATAGAATGGTCACAACATGCAGCACCAGACATGGATATAATTTGAAATAGACACTGAGCTATGACAATTTTAAAATTTTAGGACATCAAAAGCTATATAGTACATGACATAAAATTAATTTGAAAACACAAATCTTAAATCAAAAGTGAGAATCAATATTTTCAAAGTATACAAATAGAAGTTAGAACTGTCTTCAAGGTGTCCAATACAAATACGCATCTGACATGCGTACAACATAACATGGCTGCTGTTTCAAAGTGTTCATGTATCATTTATTGTTTTTCTGCATACGTAATAATTATTGAATACATGGCAACTTTAATGGTTCCAATAATCAACTACTATTTAACTATTTTTCGTTGGGTTATAGGAAGGATGCCGCGGCCTTGTAAGAGGTGCAGAGAAGTTTGATGCTTCTAAGGGTTTTAAGTTCTCAACCTATGCTCATTGGTGGATTAAACAAGCAATTCGGAAATCACTCAATGTTCAGTCAAGAACTATTCGATTGCCAGTGAGTATTAATTACTAGGGAGTAGGGATGACAAAAAAATCTTATTTAGCAAAATGTATGAATATTATGTTTTCTTATATTTTTTGTCTTAAAAACATTTTTTTTTTGTCTGTAATCAGTTTTATTAAAAAAAAGTCATTGATATCTGTAAATATCCGCATGCACCTCAATATCAGTGGATTACCTGCTTAACGGATACCTACATGGATATGGGTTGGGCATGGATATCATGTTGAGACAATGACCTGATTGATGTTGGTTCAACAAAAACGAGGCGAAAGAAATATTAGTTGAGCTTTGAATTGTTGAGCAACCATCAATTAGGTCACCGTCTCAGTTGTGCGGATGAGGAGACCATGAACTTCTTTTAGGGGAGGTGTTAGTGGTTGTTGGATTTTCTGATGTTTGTTAAGTACCGTGGGCTATCTATAAGGTGGTCCACCGAGTTGAAATCGGTAAATCACTCTAATGTTTATAACAGACTACTTACAATATTTTTGGTTTAACAGTTCTACATGGTGGGGGCAGCTTACAAAGTGAAGGAGGCAAGAAAACAATTGTACCGTGAAAATGGAAGACAGCCTGACGATGAAGAAGTTGCTGAAGCAGCTGGGATGTCAATGAAGAGGCTTAGTGCTGTACTTTTGACTCCAAAAGCTCCCAAATCTCTAGAAACGAAAATTGGGATCAACCAGAGTCTTAAACCTTCAGTCCGTCCCTAATTTTGTTCAAATTTGTGCTTGAGAAAAAATAACTTTTTTTCATATGATATTGGTTTTGCTGATATATTGGTGTGTGTTTCTGACCAGGACGTACTTGCTGATCCTGAAGCTCAAACAGCTGAGGAAAAGCTCGTTAAGCAGTTCATGAAAAAGGACCTGGAAAAGGTACTGGACAGTCTCAATCTAAGAGAGAAACAGGTGATTAGGTGGAGATTTGGTATGGATGATGGCAGGATGAAGACCCTTCAAGAGATAGGGGAAATGATGGGTGTGAGTAGGGAGAGAATTAGACAAATTGAGGCATGTGCTTTTAGGAAGCTTAAGAACAAGAAGAGAGCCAAGCATTTGCAACAGTATATGGTTTCATAACTTCGCCATAGCTTATTTCAGGTCCTGATATCTTTGTTCTTTATATGTATGTTCTTCCTCCACTTTTTTTTTTTCTTCTTCTTTCTTTCCTTCATTATTTAAGAGAAAATAAAAAGGTTATTTAAAGTATGCTAGGAATCAGGAAATATTATGTAAACACAAGCAAATGATTTTTTGACTAAGAGTTGACAATTTTTTTAATGTACGTGATTGATTCGAACCAAAAAGGAGCAGTTAACCAGCTAGAGCTAAGATCATGAATCAACCAACTAATGAACCAAATTAAGTGCGCTGAATTATCATGTCTACTACTGTATTAGTTAGTAGTTAATACATACCACTTTTAATTAGAGAATAGCAGTGTATGAAATTCCGCGGCAGCAGTTAGCTACAGTTTGAAGTTGCTCATACAGTTGTTAAAACTGGCAGGCACATTTGATATTTCTGTCTTCTTCACTTTCCCCTGATGACCCTGGCAACTGTTGCTTGTGCTTCCATCATAAGAGATGATCGATCAATATAAAACAAGCTAATCGATAGTTCAAGAGTTTTAAAGTTTCAGCTTCATAAATACTGCTGTGTAAAACATAGCATTCATACCATAGATCTGAATTCGGAATTTACACAATTCATTCATTAATTTTGATATAATTATTGTTAGTTACAGAATATTTCATGTTCTTTTATTTTTTGACGAGAAACATTTTATGTTCTTTTATTAAATACTTTTGTCGGATGTCAATGGGGCAGAGATTGAGCGTATGTTACTTTATCACTTGTTGTCCCACAATCTAAAATGTTTCTCATCCCCGTCCCCATTCTCCTTTTTCGAGGAGTATTCTTCTTTCATCTATATTCCTCGCACGGGTTTCTTACTGGTTAAAATAGTAAATGACAACAACTCTTTGTTGTGTATTGAAAAATATTGGTTGGGTGGTGTGGGAGCAAGGAAATATATTCACATATTGTTGGGTGGTGTGGGAGTGAGGAAGTAGATTTACTACAATAATTGTGTGACTTAGTTACTGTTTTAATTTGTCCAATTATAATCAACGGTCGAAATTGTTAAGGTTGATTTTCCATTGTGATTTAACCGTCCAATCTTAAATGAAAGGTTAATATTTCTTACTGTGTGCAATTGTGTTATTTTCGGACAACAGGAAACCATGATCCACGGGAATAAGAGTCAATAGCGTGTGTAGGAAATATAATTAGAAATTAACCACAAACTTAATAATATTTGGTTATACAAACAATAATCTAAAAAAAAGCTTCGTATAAAATCATATTGATTTTATGTTTTTATGGATCAAAGATTATAATCAACATGGGTTATATTCGGACTTATTAAAAAAAAAAAGGTTATATTGGGAATGTAAACATTTTATTTATTTAATCTTTTGTAATGGAGGGGATACTGAAACACAACGAAATTTAACAAGGGTGAGTTGAGTGAGGAAAGGGAGAGAGAATGAATTTCTTGCAATCATAAAAAATTTGAGAGTAATTTGGAATTTAGACAAGATCCGCCTTATATTTTTAGGATTAATAGTTAACGGAAGAACTATCTTGACTAAGGGGGTGTATTCGATTGGGATTTTATGAGACAATTTTGACAAAAAAAATCTTGAAGATTTTGAAAGATTGTATCGACTTTTAAGACTTTTATTAAAAAAAAAAAATTCCAATCAAGATTTTTATGTTTGGATTTTAATGGAATTATAGACAGACTTTCAAGATTTCAAAAGACTTTATGGATTTTTTATATTTCAAGAAACTATAGATTTTTAGAAAAAATAACATGAGTGAATGAAAAAAAAAAATTAGGGTTTATATTATATATCCATATACTATATTCAATAAACGTACAAAAAAAATGGTAGAAGAGGATTAACATTGTATATAAAAATTAAAATCCAATTCCCATCAAGAGTTTGCAACAATCTTGAATTCTTGATTCATATAATACAAACTCTAATAGTGAAAGTAGCACCGATTGGGAATCAGACTCGGTTTGATGAAATTGGCTCAATTTGTGTATATTGCAAATTGATTTGCAGCAATTGATGAAATACTATTTCTAATAATAAAATATGATTGATTGTGTATTTGATGGGAATGCAACTAATAGTTAACTAATATCATCAATTTCATATTTGAACAAACACATAGCAAACAAGAAAACCCAACTGCTGAAGCATGATAGATAAATTTCATGGTTGATTAGATCACTAGAGAATTATGCAAACGATTATCATTCATCTTTTGGCAAAGATGATAAGAGGAATTTTGTAGGCATATCCGTTGGCAAAGAGAGAAGAAGCGTTACTAACCATGATAAAAAAAAAGTCTTGATGTTTTTAGTGGGATTGTTGAAAGACTATAGTATGTGTATTTTTAACTAAAAAATCCATCAAAATCCATTGCAAAAAAGAATCCATCAAAATCTAAAGAGTTTTGGATACCAATAGACATTTTAAAATTCAAAAGAAATCTCAATTGAATACCAACAAATTTTGTTGCCTTGAAAAAAAAATCCTAATTGTCTTAATTGAATACCACAAGATTTATTTAACTTTTATAAAAATCTTGATTGAATACCACAAGATTTTTTTATCATAAAAAAGTCTTTTAAAATCCTATGAAATCCTAATCCAATACACCCCTCTAACAAAAAAGGAAAATAAACGGAACATTTATTAATTAAGGGAATAATGTATTATAAAAAAAAAATTAAGGAAATAATGTGAAATTAAAAATTTAGGGAGACTGAAATCACTTGATCTAGAACCGACTTCCGAATTAGATTAAATCGGTGGTGATAAAAACAAAAATAAAAACAAAATTAGGGTTTTTTATTGTCAAGTAGTGTAGCGGCTAGAAATTTCACTCTTAAGGTGGATAAGTGGGACGACTAAATACAATGCAATATTCTGCCAATTGAGCCAAACTCATAAGACAATTTATGGTTTTTTTTTTATAATCAATTTAAGAATAAATGAATAAGCTACGTAAACAAATTTGTATGTGGGACTCGCAACAAACTTGTAACTAACTTTTAAATTATGAAAATTTTAGTTAAAGATTCTAAAATGGTAATTAAGCTTAAAAAGAATCGCTGAATTGAGTAAATAAATATAGAAAATGTGCAAAAAATGAAAAGAAAAAGTTGATTCGAAGAACCTTACTTATCGGAATTGGGAGGGGATGTTGTATAATGTAATCGACGCCCTAACCAGAGAAGAGAAGAAGCACCGCCACTTTAATATCTTGTTTGTTACTCTCCTATCCTCCGTTCTTATCCATCATCCTCACCTCCCAATAGAAGAAATGTCATGTTTATTGCCACACTTCAACTGTCACCTAGACACTTTCAGCATAACTACTATCAATCGATGTATGTATATGTATAAATCAATCAATTTCCCCAATTATTATTATTATGTATTCTTCTTCAATATACTCACTTTTTCTTTCTTTCTTTCTTTTGCAGCAGCAGCAGCAGCAACCAAAACAATACACTTCCGCCCACAGTGTATTTTGTCTCCTTCAACCTCATCAACGCCACTCCTCATTTTCTACAATAATAATAACAAATTCCACGCTTGGCCCTGTGTCGCCGCTCAGGTTCCTTATCTTCTTTGGTATTTATTATTATGGTTGCTCGCAATGCCTCTTTCTTAATTTTCATTTTCACTGCCAACATTCATTCTTATTATTTCAATTCAAACCCCCATCCATATTATTAATATTCAAATTTCTGAAAATTATATTATTTCCTTTAATCAGCCAAACTTTAGGGCTGCAGAATCACTTCTTACTAGTGAAGAAGAGGCTGTTGTAACTATTGCTGCTTCTCAAGCCCTTGCTCTTGCTAAAGCAGCTGCAAAGCTTGCAAAGGCTGCAACTCTATTAGTCACAAACAAACCTCCACAACAACCAAGACCAGCTGGGAAGGCTGCCACAAATGTTCTGTCGTTTAAGTTTGGATCCACCGGCAAGGTAGATGTGGACTCTTACGATCCACAGTGTTACTTAAGATCAACAACTACAGCTACAAGGCTTCTTACTCCATCTGAACAAGTTAAGTTGTCTGAAGGAATACAGGTAAGGGTTGAATGTTAGTGGTGTTGCACTAGTGCTTTAAACCTCCATATGGTTCACAACGTATGATTTTTGAGCTCTCTTTGATTGCTATTTAGACTGCAATTCTCTGCAATATTGAGTATTGTGATGCTACGACGATCATTAGTGTGACTGCAATTTAACACCTTGTTTAGAAAAATCTGGTAGAGAGTAAACCATTCCCTTCACACTCTTGATACTTGATATGCTCCTAAATCACCCAATATCCATCATGAAATCTTCATAAATTGCTCGCTGATCTTACGATTTTGTAAATTAATATCTATATCATTCTTAAAATATGCCAAAATGGCAGAAAAGGAAAAACTGTTAAATGAATAATTTTTCATTTAATCATAGTAAGTCTAATGCTTGCTGTGGGATCTGGATCCGCCCAAATAGCATTTATTTGGAGCTCAATATGAAATCCTATTTTTTTGCAAGGGGAAGCAACTAATTTTCCTGCAGCCCTCTCTGCAGCATTAATCTCAACCTTTGGATTGATCACATGGCTGAACTATAAAACCCAAAACAAAACAAAAATCACAAAAACAAATGATCAACCCTTTTTTCACTGTCTGTCACATGCACAATGATACTAAAACTGTTGAACAGCTGAGACAGTAAGAGGCTATGGCCACTTTGAATTGTTGAGCAACCATCAATTAGGTCACCGTCTTAGTTGTGCGGACGAGGAGACCATGAACTTCTTTTAGGGGAGGTGTTAGTGGTTGTTGGATTTTCTGATGTTTGTTAAGTACCGTGGGCTATCTATAAGGTGGTCCACCGAGTTAAAATCAGTAAATCACTCTAATGTTTATAACCGACTACTTACAATATTTTTGGTTTAACAGTTCTACATGGTGGGGGCAGCTTACAAAGTGAAGGAGGCAAGAAAACAATTGTACCGTGAAAATGGAAGACAGCCTGACGATGAAGAAGTTGCTGAAGCAGCTGGGATGTCAATGAAGAGGCTTAGTGCTGTACTTTTGACTCCAAAAGCTCCCAAATCTCTAGAAACGAAAATTGGGATCAACCAGAGTCTTAAACCTTCAGTCTGTCTCTAATTTTGTTCAAATTTGTGCTTGAGAAAAAATAACTTTTTTTCATATGATATTGGTTTTGCTGATATATTGGTGTGTGTTTCTGACCAGGAAGTACTTGCTGATCCTGAAGCTCAAACAGCTAAGGAAAAGCTCGTTAAACAGATCATGAAAATGGACATGGAAAAGGTACTGGACTGTCTCAATCTAAGAGAGAAACAGGTGATTAGATGGAGATTTGGTGTGGATGATGGCAGGATGAAGTCCCTTCGAGAGATAGGGGAAATGATGGGTGTGAGTAAGGAGAGAATTAGACAAATTGAGGCATGTGCTTTTAGGAAGCTTGCGAATGAGAAGAGTGTCGAGCATTTGCAGTAGTATGTGGTTGCATAACTTTGCCAATTAGAGAATATCAGTGTATGAAATTATGCAGCAGCAGTTGGCTACAGTTTGGAGTTGCGCATACAGTATTAGCCAATTAGCCACACGCAGTCTCTGTAATATGTACAAACCAATGATTGTCCAATCTACGTATTAGTGGTAGTTATTTCTGGTGATTCAATGTGGTCGTGTCTCGCGTGGTTTAAATTTAAACACCTGTTGCTATTTTTTGTTCCATACATTATTATAAAACTGGCATATTTGATATTTCTATCTTCATCTTTCCCCGGATGACCCTGGCAGCTCTTGCTTGTGCTTCCATCATAAGAGATGCTTGATCAATATAAAACAAGCTAATCGATAGTTCAAGAATTTTAAAGTTTCAACTTCATAACTACTGCTGTATAAAAACATAGCATTCATACAATAGATCTTGTCCTGGATACACCAAAATAGTCCTACATCGCTTGGTACTTGAGGCAAAGGGTAGTTTATATACAACACCCACACCTTTCAAACTACCGAGACGTCTTTTCTACAAAGGACAAAACAGTGTCGGAAGCGGACAATCTCTCGGAGATGTGGACCTAAGGTCAAATCTGAATATTGACGCCGTCTATAGGAAACGACTTGTGGGTGCCCCGCGCATGCCCGTGGTCGACACCCGTTAGCCCCTTAGCAACGACTGGGGGCTTCTGTTCTGGATACACCAAAATAGTCCCACATTGACTTATTTCTTTGGCTTCATCTAACAAAATCATGTTTAATGGATCAAGGATAAAGAATGTTTATGTGTTATACTTAGATGAACTACCTCCTGAATCATGATTTGTCTCTCTTGAAAAAGACAAATGGATTTGGCACAAGAGGGCTGGTCATGTAAGTATGAAAATCATGTCAAAACTTTCCAAACTTGATCTGGTTAGAGGTTTGCCTAAGATCAGTTTTGATCTAGATAAAGTATGTGAATCTTGCACAAGAGGGAAACAAGTTAAAAGTAGTTTTAAACCAAAAGAATTTATTTCCACAAAGAGACCTTTTGAGTTACTTCACATAGACTTATTTGGACCTGTCAAAACTACAAGTCTTGGTGGCAAAAATTATGGTTTTGATATTGTAGATGATTTTTCAAGGTTTACTTGGGTATTATTTTTAAAACATAAAGATGACTCCTTGGAAGCTTTTAAAACTTTTTGCTTGAAAGTTCAAAATGAGAAAAACATCAATATTATCTCTATAAGAAGTGATCATGGAGGAGAATTTGAAAACTCTCTTTTTATATCATTCCTTGATAATAATGGTATCTCCCATAATTTTTCTTGTCCAAGAACTCCTCAACAAAATGGAGTTGTTGAAAGGAAAAATAGAACTTTATAAGAAATGGCAAGAACAATGATAAATGAATCAAATGTTGAAAAATATTTTTGGGCTGAGGCCATTAACACTTCTTGCTATATTTTAAATAGTCACCATTAGAAAAGTTTTGAACAAAACACCCTATGAACTTTGGAAAGGCAGTAAACCAAGTATTTCTTATTTTCATATATTTGGATGCTTTTGTTACATTTTAAATATCAAAGACAACTTGGGAAAGTTTGACTCAAGATCAGATAAGGGAATATTCTTAGGATACTCTCTAACATCAAAAGCTTATAGAATCTATAATCTGATAACTCAAACTTTGGAGGAAAGCATGCATGTTAAATTTGATGAATTTGAAGATCAATCAAACATACATGTCACTGATGATGAAGAAGATGAACCTACCATTGAACAAAATCATGATTCAGATCAGAACCTCACATCTCAAGGACCACCAAAGACCTGGAGAATTGTTGACTATCACCCTCCTGATCAAATAATAGGTAATACTGAAGATGGTGTAAGAACCATAAAAGCCTTACAGAATGTGGTGAACAATTTGGGAATGATCTCCCAAATTGAGCCAAAATCCATAAATGAAGCTATCATTGATAAATCCTGGATTGAGGCTATGGAAGAACAACTACATCAATTTGAGAAGAATGAAGTTTGGAATTTAGTACCATTTCCAAAAGATCATTCAATCATTGGAACAAGATGGGTCTTTAGAAACAAACTTGATGAAAATAGTAAGGTTGTCAAAAATAAGGCAAGACTTGTAGCACAAGGTTATAATCAACAAGAAGGAATTGATTATGATGAAACTTTTGTTCATGTAGCCAGGTTAGAAGCTATTAGAATCTTGCTTGCATATGCATCACATAAATGTATCAAACTTTTTCAAATGGATGTAAAAAGTGATTTTTTAAATGGATTTTTAAATGATGAAGTTTATGTGCATCAACCTCCTGGTTTTGTTGATAAGCATAAACCAAATCATGTTTATAAACTTATCAAAACTCTTTATGGACTTAAACAAGCCCCAAGAGCTTGGTATGATAGATTAAACACTTTCTTACTTGAAAATGATTTTTCTAGAGGAAAAATTGATACTACACTTTTTACAAAAAATGAAAAGCATAATTTACTTATTGTACAAGTGTATGTTGATGATATTATTTTTGGAGCTACTAATGAAAAAATGTGTGAAGATTTTTCTAACCTTATACAAAGTGAGTTTGAAATGAGCATGATGGCAGAACTTGATTTCTTTCTTGGCTTGTAAATCAAGCAACAAGAAGATGAAATTTTCATCAGTCAAGAAAAATACATAAATGATCTTCTCAGGAAGTACAAGATGAATGAAGCCAAAATCATGTCAAATCCAATGCATCCATCTACAAGTTTGGACGAAGATGAGACAGGAAAAGATGTACCTGAAAAATAATATAGAGGAATGACTGGATCTCTTCTCTATTTAACTGCAAGCAGACCTGACAATGTGTTTGTAGTTGGTCTTTGTGCTAGATTTCAAACATCTCCAAAAGAATCACACTTGATTGCAGTCAAAAGAATCTTTAGATACTTTGTTGGAACACCTGATGTAGGTTTATGGTACAAAAAGGGATCACATTTTGATTTAAAAGCATACTGTGATGCTGACTATGCTGGTGACAAAATTGAAAGAAAAAACACAAGTGGAGCATGTCAATTCCTTGGAGAAGCACTAGTAAGTTGGTGTTGTAGAAAACAAAACACCATTGTATTATCAACCACTGAAGCAAAATATGCCTCTGCATCAAATTGTTGCTCTCAAGTCATTTGGATCAAAAATCAACTTGAGGATTTCTCACTAAGGTACACATGTATTAAGATTTTATGTGATAATACTAGTGCTATTAATTTGTCTAAAAACCCTATTCATCATTCAAGATCAAAACACATAGAAATCAAGCATCACTTTATTCGTGATCATGTAAACAAAAAAGATGTTGAGTTAGTGTTTGTTGATACTAAAAATCAGCTTGCTGATATTTTTACTAAACCATTGGTTGATGATCGTTTTAATTTTTCAAGGAAAATTTGAAAATCATCAAAAATTCCAATTCTACTTGATTTATGCTTACTTATATATTTGCCCGAACGTTCTGAGAACGCTCTCTGGATTTGCGCTGAAGTGTGTAAAAATAGAATAACTGTTTTGCTTTAAATTGGCTATGAGACAAGGCTTTTATGGCAAAATTGATTTGGACTTCCCTCTTTCCTCCCTCATTGCCGAACGGTTATGCTCCTCTCTCTCTCCCTCTCACTTTTGGCCAAAACCAAAGTACACTCTCACTATTCACAAGTACACCTAACCTACTCTCTCCCTCTTCCCCAAGCTCCCACTTTTCTTTTTATAATCTTACAAAACCCTCTCATCTTCCATCACCATCATCAAACTTCAGATCTTTATCTAAACACAACAATGGCACAAACCAAAAATCTTGGTGGTAAAAAATTTCCTAGAACAAAAAATCCTTCATCTTCATCAACACCTCCACACTCTCCATCTCCTCCAAAACCTCCAACTCCAAAATCATCATCCTCATCATCTTTTGAAACTGTCTCAGAATCTTTCAAATCCCTTTCAGAACGTGAAACCACACCAGAGATTCAATCCATACCTGTTTCCACCAACATGCAAACAAATGTTGAAAATCCCCCAAATTCCCCAAACACTGTGTTTCAACCTTCTCAATCTGAATCTCCAGAAAACTCACTCATTCAACTAACACAAAATCAACCACAAACTACTACTGAAGCATCCCCACCTATTGAATCGTTTCAACCCACTCAAAGCCAAACACATGATGAAGATTCACCATCTCCAGCTGCTACTGTACCAAGTCCAAAGGATACGCCACCTGTCTTGGTCAAAATCAAGAAATCCAAGTCCTTTGACTCCTCAAAAATTAGGAGATCATCAAGGATTATGTCCGGAGCTGGAAAGAAACCTGTTGTGGATACCACTATTCATGTTTTAGATCCAACAGATTCTGAGAACACTCTCTCAGACAAAGAGATTGATGAAATTGAAGTGGAGAAGGTTACCTCCACCAAATCTGAACCAGTCAAGGCTAAAACCTCTCACACTCCAAAGAAAAAAGGTTGCAGACACTGCTGTCAAGGCTCCAAGAAGCAAAAAGAAGATTAATCTGAAGAAGCCAAAAGGAAAAATCTTGGATGTACCACTCATACTCCCTGAAGATGAAGAAGTGTTTGAACAATATTGGAAAACAAAACATGTTGCTCCTGGAAGGATGTACAATTTTGGAGAATTATCTCAAGGAGGAGTTGACCTAGTCAAGTATGTTGAACCATTTGGTTGGAAACATGTTGGGAGAACGTTCTTCAGTTTGCAATATATTTTATATACTTGATATATCTAACAATTTAAGAATACTCTTTGAGTATATTGTTTGTGATAATTTTTATAGACGAAATTTAAAAGATTCACAATTCAAACCCCCCCTTTCTTGTGAAAAACTTTGCTACTTCAATAGTAACAACCTTACAATCTAAAGCTAAAAGAGTATGTAAAAAATTACAATCAAAATTAATTAAAACTGAGGAAAAATGAGCATTAAATATCTTTTTGGCTAGGAAGTCCGCACATTAGTTGACCTCTATGACACAATATTGAACAGTGACAACCCAATCTGAAAGATTTAGTAGATTAAAAATCTCTTCTAGGATAGGTTTGAGATGAGATATGGTGGTAGAACGATTGAGAATAACAGCTGTAACAATGGTAGAGTCTGTTTCAAAAATGACACGATCAAGATGAAGATGACGAGCAATACGCATAGCATGAACTAAACTTCACATCTCAGCACTCTGGAAATTGTTGCGGCTAAGGTTGTAATAAAAACCCTAAATAAGGTGACTGATGACCATTAACAGCGGGGTTGAAAATTTTGCTTTAGAGAGGTCAGCTCGTGTGTCGATTTATTAGCAAAAACATGATTTGATGCTAATTTCTCTCAAGTTTTTTTTAACTAAAAAAATAAAAGATATTCATTCATTCAAATTGATAGAGTACATCGATGCAATACAATTTCTCTCAAGTTTTAGTCACTCGTAATTGTAACTTTATGTGTGCACTATTGACGTTAGATTGTAAGGGTGTCTCCACACCTCGATTAGTTAGTTAGTTAATTTATCATTATTATTATTATTATATACAAAAAAAAAAAGTAACAACAACTCATTGTCTAACTCTTAATTTGTCAAAAATAAAGAAAATGTGATGTTTAAAGTTACATGGTACTTAAATGTAAAATTTAATATTTAATAATGAAAAATATTAAATGGTTAAAAAGTTGAATACATGATATTTAAGAAAATATTTTTACCTTTATTGCTTTAACCATTTCCAATAGTAGTACCTATTCTTATAAGAATCAATACTTATTATGTACTACCATTGAAGCAAGACAAATTTGAGTACTTAATAGGTACTGATTCTCAAATAAACATCATCTATTTTCTTTGGTACCTATATGATTTTTGTGGAGTCCATTTAAAATTATTGGAGATAAGTGTTATTGGTACGGTCCATTTAAAACTCGTTTTAACATGTGTATTTGTTTCATAAAGTGTCTGTTTGTTAAACAAAATAAGCTAGCTTATTATATTAGCTTATAAACTTGTTTCATGAAATTAGAGGTGTTTGGTAACAAACTTTTCTCACTACCTTATAGCTTTTTTTTCAAATGCTATTTCAAGTAGTGTTTGAGCTTATAACTTATAATATTTTACCTTTCATTCCAATTTTAACCTCAATATTTTAATTTCTTTGTTTTTTTAATAAAAAACTACTCACTACACAAATAACTACCACTCACATAAAATAAACATGTACTTTTATGTTATTTTATACTTACAACAACTAAATTTACCAAATATTTTAATTTTATTCTACGAGTTTTTCAACTATCAATTAAAAGTTAATTTATAGCTTATTTTAGCCAAAAAAAAAAAAAAACTTCTTCTATTGTCAAAAAAGAAAGAAAAAAGTGTAATATTAAAAAAGTAAAATAAATAACAAGTCTTCCTGTGTACTGAAAAAGATTGGTTGGGTGGTGGGAGGAATAGCGTGTGTGTGTGAGATTTGCATAAGAGGAAGAAAATAGAATTGGAAATTGAGAAGAATGAGAAAGACGAAGAAGAGCAGCAGTACTACTTCAGATTCAGAGTGTTGTAAACAAGCAGCTGCTGTTGGTGAAGCAGCAGGAGAAAGAGACCAAACCCCTTCTGCTTCTGATGATGCTCCCAAGCTTGATGATGGATTCTATGAAATTGAAACCATACGCCGTAAGAGGCTCCGCAAGGTAGATAACTCATTATTCTTTCTTTCTTACTTACCCGTTCCGTTACTACTACTATTTGTTCTTCTTCTTCTTATTATTTGTGTTGTGAAATACTTTCTTTGGATGCTGGCTGAATGTTGTTTGTTTGTTTGTTGGTATTGAAATGCAAATGCAAATGCAAATGCAAATATAGGGTGAGGTCCAGTACCTGATTAAATGGTGAGTCAGTGAGTCCTCCTCATATTTGGTTGCTTGAGATTTTTTTATTATGAATTAATCAATTGCATGTCATAGGCGCGGGTGGCCAGAGACTGCCAACACTTGGGAACCTCTTCATAATCTACAGTCTGTTCCAGATCTCATTTATGCTTTTGAAGAAAGGTAACTAACTAACTATGTATTTTATGTATGTATGTATGTATGATTTACCCTTACTATCATACTCATTTCTTTATCTTCCTTCAGCCTCAAATCAGGTGGTGGAGGAGCAGGAGTAGGTGTAGTAGGAGTAGGAGTAGGAGGAGCAAAACATCATCGCAAGCGCACCCGACGCACCACCACCCTTCCACCTCACTCTCAACCACCACAAACTGGAACATCCAATCTACTTAATACCTCACAACAACACATTGCTCAAACCAATCACCAAAATCATGCCAATCAACTCAAACCAACGCCAAATACTGGGGTCCGTGCAGATAACCTCGCAATACATTTCCAACAAACTCTCAATTCAACACCCAATGATGCTCAGTTCAACAGGGATTCACTTCAAACTGACCGCTGCACAGGAGCCAAAAGGAGAAAATCTAGCTCCGTTAAAAGGTTCAAGAAAGAGGATTCTGCATGTCAATCTGTTGACACAAAGAATGCAACTGACATCTCTGTTGGTAAGCTTGAACCCAGTTGGACAGAAACTGCTGGCTATATGGGGAATAACAGTCATCAAAACATTGCCAATGCTAAAACTGGCTGCAATATTGTCAAGATTATAAAGCCAATAGGCTATTCAGCTTCTCTATCTTGCTACATGCAAGATATATCAGTCACCTTTATGGCTTTGAGGTTAGTAACTCAAACAAACAACTCCACAATTTATTGTTACACACTTACACCTTTGATTGTCAATTCTATTTGTTTTCTACAACTGTGTTTGCTTAACTGAATTGATTTTCACAGAGATTTAGCTTTAAGGGTTTTGTTTTTTCACTGTTGAGTTTGTTAAGAACATGAACAATGTCTTTATTGGATGCATATTTTCAATCAATAATGCCTTGACTATCGGTTTTTGAACTCAATGTAAAGAAACACCTTAAACATTTATCTTACAAATTGAACGAGTAAAATTACTTACGGCCAGTTTACTTTGTGAAAACATTTTCTAAGTTTTTTCCTAAAATTTGTGTTAGTTTGACTTGTTAACAAGGAGAAAATAGACTTTTTAAATGAACAATTGTCTTGCATTTCCGGAAACAATAAAAATAGAAAGAAAAAAAAAACTATTTTCATTGTTTCTAGATGCATCATCTCTAGAGAGCATTTTATCTTCTCTTTTATCTCTGGCAATCTAAAATGAACATATTCTAGGAAATGAAAACAAAAAATGTTTTCACAAAGTAAAAGGGCCCATAAGTACTGAAATTCAGTCATGCTTAACATTTGATAAATATTGGTGAAGGGTTTTCTATTCAATCACTTGTTCACATGGTTACCAAAAGTTCTGAGTTGTTGGACTTGACCCTGTATGGGCTATTTGTTTACTACTATATGATTAGGTTAATGTTTCAGTAAATTGTTAATTGCAGAGAGAATATTTGATCAACCTTCTGTTATTAAATGACTAGACCATCTGCTAATATTTGCAAGATCTTTCACTCCTATTGTAGATTTAGTTGATCAAACATTTATTTTCATAATAAATGGAGAATGAAATTTAGTTTGAAATTTATTGAGATTGAGACTATAGTGCCTGAAGCAGGTGTTTGTTTTTCTTTGGTCAATGAAAGGAAATGCTGTTTTGATGAAAGAGAAGGGGAAGTTAGTGCAATTTAGAAGCCGAGATTTCCTAAATTACATCCAACAAGGTTGTCAAACCCGAGTTTTTATGTCATTTCGTTTTGCCTAGGTGGAATCAACTTGTAAACTCATACGCATTTACCTCATCAAAATTATTATATACATGACATATATACTTATATAATACTATAAATGCATTAATAAATTATAAAACAAACATATACCAAATCACCTTAATAAAATAAATTGTCATGCTCATAAACATATATCGAACTACTCCGTAAATTTCTAAAATTGTTAAAAAGTTAAAACTATCCAAAAAGAGTTAATTTTTTCACAATCGGGTATAGCCGAGTTACTTTATTCTATTTGATTTCAGAGAGTTTACTGTGTGTTAATTCAGGTATAATTGGGTTCAGCTCTGATTTAATCTAAATTTGATTTTACAAGCGACTTAACTCGAAATCCATACCTGAAAAAAGTGAAATCGGGGGATTTATAAGTTTGAACTCAATTTTAACAACCTTGAGGTCCAGTGTTATAGTTCATTTACTGGAGGGTAGCCCTAATAGAGTTAGAATTTAGGTAATGGTAGGTTTTATTGTTCTAACATGCTCCTGGCGCTTTAGTTCTAAAAAGAATAGGGGTAGTAGCAGGAATCAAACTCACTAGCTTAATAGGTAAGATTGCCATTGAGTTATTCCTATAACAAGTTACAAATCCACCACATAAGGGTAAAAGTAATAAGCAACGCATGTTATGTATTCGGGCTTGGTATGCACATTGTGAGTAATACTATGCTCCAGCTACTAATATGCAGTTGCAACAACTTTCTGATTTAGATAAAATTATTATTATTAGAATATAGAAAAAGAAGGCATACTCTGCAAAGACACAAGTATGAACATCCAAAGAAATTAAAACAAAAACAAATCCTTGCACAAAATTTTGAAGTAAAAAAAAAAACTTAAACGTTTAGTCTTGTTTGATATCTGCAAGAGAGATTCCCTTGAAGAAGCTGTGAGACAAACACCTTGAGGAGGCCTTAAATGATGATGTCTGTTACCAGATCTAAAGAGACATTAAGTCAGCACTTAGCAAACGTTTGAGCATTGAAAACTTGTAATAAGTTGTCACTGCTAATGTTCAAACACAAGAAAGCAAGCCAAAACCTTAAGTTTAAATTGAATACAAACCGTCTACAAAATTAGTAGGTGAAAAATTATTGTGACATACCTTGCTTGGTTTTATGGGAGCTTTGGACCTCACTGCCATATTTGATTTTGTTGCAAAAGTTGTATCTTTTCCACTAGTTTTATGGGGATTCAAGTGAGTTTGATTTTAATAATCATGTTGCTTGCTTCTTTGCATAATGCATACACTGTCAATTTTACAGGTCTGATGGAACAGAAGTAATGGTGGATAACAAATATCTCAAGACAAATAATCCACTACTGGTAATCCGCTATCTCTTGGCATTGTTAGATTAGTTTCATTGTACTTGTTGTATTGCTTGAAAGTCTTCAAAATATTTATATGCCTCTACTGACGCAAAGTTAATGATTTTTTGAATTTTGCAGCTGATCAATTTCTATGAGCAGCATCTCCGATACAATCCTACTTCTTAAGTATTGAAGGTGCTTTCTTGTTTTGCGATTAGATCTTCCTATGGTTGTTGTTGTTATATAGAATGGAGTTGTAGATGCAGCGGATAGTGAAGGGTTAGGAAATACGTTGTTGGTTAGTGTATGACTATATAACCAAATCGTTGAAGACCTCTTAGACCTGCAATTCTACATCATGTTTTATCCCCTTTACGCATGAAAATGGGCTGTGTGAAATTGCCTTAGATGTATTGAACATCATTTGAAATTGGTTTTTGTTTAGTTTCACATCCCCGCCCGCTTCTTTTGTCTCTCGAACTCAGACTCCTTTCATCTCAACTAGCAAATATGAATTGTACAGATATTTTTATAACAAAAATGATTATTGCCACGAAGCTAACTTTGTGAGAAACACCTGAACAATGTGGCAACAGACAAAATATATGTGCTCTAATCTAACTTCTACTATCTCTTGTTCTTTCCGTCCCCATGTTCTATTAATTTCTCTCCTTTTACAGCGAGATACAATAATCTGTTAAGTGCTTTTGGAGACAATTCAAAGTGATTAAACATTTTAATTTCCTTTCCAATATTAAAGTTTTGGAAGTAATATTTTGCATTTTTGGTATTCAGCTGCAACAAACCAACAGCTTAGGCGTGGTGCTTACTTTTTTGGGATTGGATCCTCTCCAATTTTCTCTCATGTTTTCTCTCCTATTTCTTAATCCAAGGGTTGATTTTTTCTCCTTTTTACTCCCATGTTTTTCTCAACCATTAGATTAAGAAAAAGGAGAGAAAACATGAGGAAAAATTGGAGAGGATCCAAATCCAATCACTGTCATTTTCAATACTGCCCAATTTCAGACGTTTAATAGATTGGTTTTGCTGCCCAATTTTTTGTTTGAGGTTGCTTTGTTGTTTGAGTAACGTAACATATCATTCTTGATTTATTTGTTAGAAGAAATTTAGGATAAAAGAATGCCCCATATATAATACTTTAGTTAGAGCTGAAATAATACTACAAAGGAATTTATATTTCCTTCACTTCAAAGACTCAAACATGAAACTTACAAATCAAAAGACCTGCTTTTTACTAACAATGAAATTTTTATACCATTTTAATATTTGCGCGAGTTTTTTTTTATAACACTAGAAGATTAAAGAAAGAATAATGACTAGTCATCATAAATAAAAAGTTGAAACTTAACGAGGATGAAACAACTCCCTAACACCAAAACCACCACCATGAGCAAAATGCACTAACTTGTCAGCACACTAATTAGCCTCATGAAAAATTTGTTTGACTGAGCACTCTCAATTAGCAAAACCAATCATAGCAAGAGATTCTTCCACCAACAAGGCAAGATGGAGATGAGAGTCTCAGGATAACCAAGACGGAGATTTCATCGATCAATATAAGCAGTCTCACTTTGTTAATAATCACCAAGGACCCATTCTGATAAGAACATTACGAATTGACATATCATATCCAAGACGAAGACCATGAACTAAACTCCAAATCTAAGCCAAAATCGAAGTGGCTATACCAAAGTTACATGTGAAACTCCAAATGAAGTGACCATTAGAGTCTTAAAGGCAATCACCACAAACAAGCATGCCTCTACCACTATAATGAGGTCCATCGACATTAGCTTGAGAACATTTAGAGGGGAAGGATACCACTTGGCTAGTTTCCATGCAAAAATTTTCTTTGGTGATACATAGCATACATCACTATTTTTAACATATTAGCATGTTCTTAATAATAAGATAAACCAACAGATGACCCTTCCATACTTGCCATAGAAATTGACCACCCCATAACATGACGTGAGATTATTAAAACCAAGATGATACTGTGTAGTTGAAACCACCTAACCTCGCCCTTAACCAGCTTCATGATTTCAATAAAATAAAACTGTAATCCAGGGAACTTTCCCTATTCATTTGTAATAAGATACCAGTTGCCATAAATGTTTACATGACAAAACTAAACTATGGACTAAAACACCCAGGCTGTCTATAATTTAAAAGACTTCCCAAACCATGATTCTATCAGTCAATATTTAAATTACTTGGACTATTTACACCCCCACCCTTTTTTTTTTCCAGTTTATTAATTTAGATACCCTCACATTGATTGCTGTTAAACTAATCAATTAACCACTGCTACGACTAATAAACAAGTCATAACGCTCATCCTTATTGTGTTATCCCATCAATAAATCTTGGTAACTCGCTGGTAAAACTAACAAAACAGAACTTCATAAACACAATCAAGTAAAAAGTGTGAAAGTGCAGCAAAGCTTGTAAAACTGATTGACATTAATATGGAGTAGAATACATTGTTGTTTTCATACATTCTTTAATGAAAGCCATTGCTAGAGAAGAACATAAGCAAGATTGCAATATCAAAACTCAAGTTGCATGCTCAAGGATATCCAACCCAATGCTTGAGGTTGCATTCTAAAGTACATTGTTGAGATGTAGCGACAAATTCTGAGTATAAGGATACAAATAACTGTACGACAAAGTAATGCTCACAAAAATTAAGCTAGAGATTTATAACTAACAACAAGAAGTGAAAAAAATCTGCAAATAATGCAACTATTCTAGACTTATCGTTTTGATATGCAAAGTTGTGCTACAAAGTCTATTTGTCTTATACTTTTTGTCATCAGATGTATCTACATCTCTACTAATTGTCATGAAATTCACCGATAGATATTAATTGCAATTACCTTTGATTATCAATAGTACATAGAACCCACCGATTTATATGATGCTTACATAGAAAATCAGAAGTCTAAAGATCCACACTGTTTGCTCTCAATGTTCTTTCTTCCATGGCTTTCATTTTCTTCCTTGCAACCAATAGCAACCCGACTCCGTCCAATTCCCAGTTTAGGCAAACCTCGATTCAGTCCATCAAGCAGAACACAAGCTTTACACCATTTCTGTACATGAAAAGTTTATTGTATTGTATCAAAGCTGTTGTAGTACATATGACCCAACAGTGAAATCAACGGAAAAAAAGACAATACAAGACATTCAGGACAAAGAAAGCCCCATTAGGATACAACCCATTGAGCCGAAAGAAACCAAAATGATAAAACTGATCTTTATGGCGAATCACTCACTCAAGATCCTTTTGGAAGGAGTTAAGAATATCAAAGTTGAAAAACAAAGTTAGCAATATAAAATAATAATAATGTAATCCGGGCATAAACCTGTTTAAATTGGGAATTGTTTATATATAATGGTTTTAAAACAAGGCTATTTTAAAATGTTATTCAAAGGAAATCATCCATCAATTAGCATTTGTAAATTGAAAGCAAGTTTTGATAGGTTAATATTGAAGCAAGTGGGAGAGGGGGTTGAGGAAAATACCTGACTAGAAATATAACCACAGCGTTCACAAGTTCCCTGCTCTGGCATTTTAGTAGTTGTAGAAATCCTGAAATTCTCCCCCGATTTGATGATGTCAAGAATGGCTCTGGGTCTGTAAGCATTTACATCATGAATATGAATATTGTTATTGTCAATAACAAACAAATAAATGAACAGAAAAAGGTTTTAGCAGGCAGGCATCACCTGATTCTCTCCAAATCCTTGATGAACTCGCGAGCAAAACCACGATATGCATTTGGAGAATAAATGCATTCAGTGGAAAAGTAATCAAGCTTCTTGAAATATGCATACATAACAATCTCCTTTTCGTAAGTATACTTGAAAGGTTTGCATCTAGGGATTGGTCCATCTTCACCTGTTATTATTGAACTGCATCTACTCAATCTAGCTATATCTCCTCTCAATATGTTCAACAGAACTGTCTCAGCTATGTCGTCAGCGTTGTGTCCTGTCACCAGTTTATCTGCTTTCAGGAATGCGGCTCCTCGATCCAGTGCCTGGCGACGGAACACGCCGCAGAAGGTGCAATTGTTCTTCAGACCGATCAGTTTGACGATCTCGTCCATGGTCCATCCGTACAAATCCTTGTAGGATACAACTTTGAGAGGTAATCCGTACTGAATCTGATTTCTGTGAACTGTTTGGAGAGAATCGTCGCGGTAGCCGGTGATGCCCTCGTCGACGGAGAGGAGAAAAAGATGGAGGCCGTAATTGTGGATTCGATTGAGTTTGGATAAAACGTAGGCGAGGACGGTGGAGTCTTTACCGCCGGAAGCGCCAATAGCAACACGGTCGCCGCGGGTGAAGAGGCGGTTGGAGACGATGATTTGATGAATCTCATGTTCGAAAGCAAGATAGAAACATTCTCTGCAAATCTGTTGAAGGGTTTTAGGTCTGCTAAGAGAAGCTCTTCTCTCATTGCATAAACAGCACATACGCACGCTTCTCTTCCCATCCATTCTCTTCTCTTCTCTTCTACTGAGATGAAATGGAGCCAAAATACAACAGTCCCAAAATCAAACAACAAACAGTCCCAACATTAAAGAGATTATGTATTAAAGAGATAATCAAAGACTAATCAATAACTCAAAATCAAAACAAACAGTCAAAAATCTCAATCAATGTACAAACTACAATCACTCATCATAAAAAATCAACAAACAACAAGCTTACCTACCCAGTTATTCACCGGCGGCGGCAGCTGTGTTTCAGAGAGTGAAACAAGGTTCAGCGGCTGCGTTTGAATCTTGAGTTCAGAAGAAATCTCGAGAGAGGACGAAGTGAGAGATTTCAGAAAAAAACGAGAGAGAGAGAATGCGGTTTTCCCCTTCCTAAACCTATCGGCGGTTTACAAATTTAAGGTTTTATTAATTATTTTTCCACGTCTAATTTTAATAATTTAGTTTAAAAAGAAAATTTTATTAAATAAAAACAAAATATGGGCAAAGTACATGGATTTAACTTAAGGACTTGTTGGTAGGGATTGGTATATGCATCCGGGGCGACCAAGGACAGTTTGTGAGGGTCAAAATCGAATGGTTAGAGCCTATTTTTGATGTGGAAATCGGCGAAGTCACGGGTTTATTGCGTGCACTTAAATGGATTGAAGGGCTGCACTTATTCGACACAAATGTTGAAGTTGATTGCAAAAGAGCGGTAGATGGCCTCCATAGCAAAAAAAAAACTTAAATTCTGATTTTGGTGCCATCTTAAGTGATTGTAGAGTCTTGCTAGATAAAAATCTTGTGAACTCTAATGTTAAGTTCATTAGGAGACAAGCAAATGAAGTTGTCCATAGTCTTGCTCGGGTGGCTACATAAGTCTTTTGCCGTATAAAAAAAAAAAAACTTAAGGACTTGTTGAGTCACAAAAAAAAAATTTAAGGACTTGTTAGCAAAGACCTTTACATTAATAATTTGAAGGCAAAACAATATTAAGTATGGAATAATACTCTTCATGTCAGAAAAAAAGAATTGTCCCACAGAAGATATGATTAAGGACTAACTATTGCTCTGTGTTATTAATATGAATAGATGGAAATAGCCTCCATCCATTCGAATAAAATGTAATATTGATGCAGATATATAAAAAAAATGTAATATTGACGCCTTTTTTGTGAAAAATAAAATTGACATTCGTGTAAGTATATGAGAATTGAGATGGTTTCATCCTTACTAAAACAACATGATTTTTGCCTAAGTGTCTAGTTCATGCCGGTGAAACTCTCGATCTTCTTTCCGCTCTTAGGTGGGTCGGGTACATGACCTTAACTTAGTGCCAATTGATTTTGAACTAAATTCAAAAATAGTAATGGATAGCTTCTTATTATATAGATCGAAGTTTGCCAAATTTTATAGAGCATTGCTATTTAGTATGAATTATTTTAGAGAATAAATGCAAGAATAACACATGACATTATTTCATAGGATGATGTAATTTTAATCTCCTTTTTTAGTGGAAATCATGGAGGGTAGTTGATATAAACAAGGGTGGAGATTTATTCTTGCAATTCTTCTCCATAGATTTTCTTACTAAATAGCATTTTCCAATTTTATATAAAGGGTGAGAAACTACAAATTTGAAGATATAATTAAAAATTATAGATCCAAGTTTGCCAAATTTTATATCAACTCAAGAGAACTCAAAATTTTAGTGGATATATCATATTGTATTGTATTAAATCCATTTTGATTAAGGTATAAAAAATAAGCCGTGGTCAACAAACACATAGGGTGCCTTCTTCTTTTTCTAAAGTAAACACATATGTTGTGTTTGCAACAAAATGAGGTACTAAACATGACACACATTTGTCACATATTTACCACATAAAAGGGTGAGAAACTGAAGGGAACTCAAAATTTTGAACCATAATAACCATGATACAAAAAATTATCCATGAACAAAATGTCACTCTTCTCTATCCCTCATTTCTCATTTCTCACTTCTATCTTTCTCTTTTTTATCAAACATCAACTCTAACCGATTGTCAAAAGAAAAAAACTCTATTAGTTTGTCAGCTGAGTAGATGGTGATAAAATTCATCGAAAATTGACAGCATGCTATATAGAACCTAACAAACTGTCTTAATTTTCCTATTTAGGAATATTACTCACTAAGCTCATGACTGACAGCAATAGGAGGTGCATCGGCATTGTCTTAATATTTGAACAACCTATTACTTTATGCCTATAAACTTCATGGCTGCACCATAAAAATGATCAAATAGCAAAACAAGCAACAAGAAAAAATTTAAACTTAAAATGATCTGCCTTAGACATGATTCATTATAAAACATTATAATGCTGTGACCAATTTCACCAAGTGAGAAAGGTTTCCATTGTTAATTTTGTCCTCTTAGGGAATACACCAGTTCATAATGAATTGTATTGTATTCCTCAATAACATATAATACATTTTCGTTGATGGATTAAGATACTGCTTGCTTCAAAAGGTAAGAGTAGAATACATAAATTTGAAAACGAAGGGCTTACAGGTGAATACAAACAACAGGTACGGACAAGTTAACCAAAGAGAACAGAAAGGAAAAAAATGAGAGAAGGAGACTAATTCTTAGGAATGTTCTTGCCAACAATCTTGGCGGGAGCTATCCGCAGAAGATTCCCAGGCTTGCCAGGAAGAGCACCTTTGATCATAATAACATTAAGATCTTTATCAATTTTAACAATCTTAAGCTTTCTGGTCTTCCTGTTGGTTCCACCCATCCTACCAGGCATCTTCTTTCCCTTGTATACACGTCCAGGCGTAGTTCCGGCACCAATAGATCCCAGTTGTCTATGACTCTTGGAACCATGGCTCATTGGACCCCTCTTGAAGTTATAACGCTTGATACCACCTGTTCAAATTCACTATCCATTGTTAAAGTAAAAGTGGAAGGACACACACATTACATTAGTAGCTGCTATAATCTAATCTTACGACTGAGTGAGTGCCTAAGGAGGGAATCAAATTGAATGGTGTTAATCAATCTTATTATCAGCAAAACATCAAATTATAGTGTTGATTGAAGCCACAGCGAGGTAGGTTATTTAGCACAAAAACGATCAAATACAAATGTATGTATTTATTATCAGTAAGTATTATCTAAAATTGAAATAATAATAATAATGAAGACGTTTATTGATATAAATTCCATAGTACCTTGGAAACCCTTGCCGATGGTGGTGCCGGAGACATCAACAAGATCACCCTCGTTGAAAAGTTCATCAAATACAAGGCGCTGATTAACTTCAAAACCATCAACGCTTTGAAGACGAAACTCCTGAAGATGGCGCATGGGAATGGCTCCCGCCTTTTCAAGATGACCCATTTCGGGTTTCGTTAATTTGCGGTCCCTAACCCTACGGTAACCAACTTGGACGGCGTTGTAACCGTCGGTTGCATCTGTTTTGATCTGAGTGACGATGTTGCCTTCTTTGAAACCGACAACGGTGACTGGAACAACCTCTCCGTTAGGTTGGAAAAAGCTCATCATTCCTAATTTGGTAGCCATGACTCCAACACCTGCTTCCACGCTCATCATCACCACCATCCCTCTTCTTTTTGTTCGTGTTCTTCCATCATGTTGTTGTTGTTGTGGCAATTTCAGAAATTGAGGAGAAGAAGACGGGTTCTTAGAAATTGAAGTTGAGAATGAAAGTGAATTTGAACGTGAAGAGGGTATTGATAATGAGAATGAAGAAATGGAAGAGAATGCCATGATGATGATGTGTGCAATGCTATGCTATGATATGATATGCTTAAAAAAACAAAACGAGTGAGTGAGTCTTATCTTCTTCTACCTTCCTTTCTGCTACGGATACAACCCGACCCGACTTCATCCATACTTGGGCCTTTCGTCTATTTATTATTCATACAATTACCAAGAGTCATGATTTATTCTCTCCCCCTTTAGTGTAAATTTTACACTAAAAACAATTTTTCGAATTTTATAGTGTGTGTGGGGAGAATAAATCAAAAGTGATTTTTTCTTCTTTGGGTTATTCTCCTCTTCTCAACCGAATTTTTTCAAACAAATACCCAACTCTGAGTAGCTACTTAAGAAACATAATACTCTTACCACTTAAATTAATTCATTATTGACATCAAGAGTGAAATTTAAAATATTAAAATGCAACAACTTTCGCCTGTATAAGAATACATATAAAGTATTAGTTTGATTATAAGAGAGACAGAGATAAAAATTTATTATCAAAATGACAACGATATAAAAATAGTGGTGCTATATGAAAAAAAAAATAGTCTGTCATCCAACTAGAGTGGTGCTATATTTCCATTTGGCATCCAAATATTTTGAAGAATTTGGTTTGTTTGTTTTTTGATTTTATTTTTTTAAAAAGTCTTCGTGTAATTCATGGGTTAGTTCTACTATTTCTCCTATTTTAGTAAAACAGAAAGGTAGTCCACTTATACTTCTCGTAATTTTCTATCTTCTCATGTGGGTGACTAGTTGTAAAGGGAAAGTGAGAAGATAAACAATAGATAAGAAAGAGTGTGAGAAGAAAAAAATGAGATATCATTTGGTATATTAGTAAGAGAGAGGGGAGTATTGATTATTGTTACAGGAATTAATCATTAGATAATTAGTTTATTTTAAAATAATAGTTCATTTATATCATTTTACTCTTTTAGTTCTTCTAATAATTGTATTTAAATGCCTTATGCCTCAACACAATCGAACAAATATCTTCTCTCAAAAACTCTTATTTTAATCTCACTTAGTTTCTCATTCGTACCAAACTGAAATTCTAATGAATTGAATAGAATTCGGTATGAATGAATAACTGTGAAAATAGAATAAGAGTTTCTTGAGAGAAAAAAATATTTGTTCATTTATTGATTGCATTCCAAATGAGGCACAAGACTTTTATTAATCGATCTCGGGGATAAAAGAGGAAAATGACATAAATAAACTATTATTTAAATAAACTGATTATCTAATGACTAATTCATGTAACAATTATTTTTTAAAGTACAAAATTAGCCTTAAAAATAAAAATAACATGAACTAAAGTAATGACTCGACATTATTTTTTTATCTCCAAAACATGGTAACCTATTTCCACTACTTTTTTAGCATGAAACATATAAACTTACAATAAATGAAAATACTAAAATAATACATCATAAAATACTTCCAACTAAATTAGCAAGCATCAAAGATTCAAAATGACCAGAGTTCTAGGCTTAGCTTGAAAAGCATAGAAAAAACTGTATTTCATTGACTATTCTTTAGGAGTTTAAGAAGAAACCATTGGATAAATTAGGAACAAAACATGGTGTTGCTTGGGGACATGAATGAGTGTGACTTAAGATGGAAGAAAAATAACTGAACAGTAATTTGTGGTGGTGTATCAAAGACACTAATGACAAATATGCATGAATTGTGCTCAGCTCCAGCTCCTTCGTACAGTAAACAATTGGTGTGATTATGTAGTATCAGGGCAAAAGTTCACCAAAACTAATGCATTTCTATTCTATATCTCAAAGATCAAGCCTTGTTCTAAAATATAAGGACACAGGTCACCGGAGTCCAACTTCCCAAAATATAAAGCTACAAGGTTAAATAAATGAGTGGACTCAATTATTTCATTACCACCATGACACTTGAAAAAAGAATGTGTCAGAAATTATTTGCTTCTGCAACCTTTTGAATGAGTAAATAGAAAAGCTAATTGATGGCGGGCTGCTAATGTGCCAAAGAAAAATTGTATTGCACATCAAAGCAAAGCTTCGGCAATTCACATATTTGCTACAAACAAATATCATTGACTTCCATGAACCATTCATTCTTGGATATCTGCAGGGTCAGTAATCTCCTGCAAATCAGCAAAAAAATGACCAAGAAAATTAGCAAAAGTAAAAAAAAAAAAATCTGGGAAAAGGTTTGATCAATCAAGACGAAGTTCATGCCAAGGGCTGAAATAGTCATTATTAATGCTGGAAAAATAAAGGCTTTCAATGATGCTATTAGTTAAAGAATGCGGAGATATCTTTCATAGCCACCATGCTCTTCAGCTCAGCATGCTGAAAGGGATTCATTTTACCAAAACCTACTTTCCTCTCAGAAGCAGCATCAACTTATCTAATATTGTCAGCTATTAGTTATTGTTAACCAATGAATCAATGTGCTTATGCCTCCGTAGTGCAATTGAACGTGTTATCTGATGATTTCATCAATGAGAACATGAAGAGAAGAAACCACGGTTTAATGAGTACATTGAACTTGTGTTATCTGATGATTGCATTGCGGTTCACCAACCCCATAGGTTGTTTGGGGTATGCTGATTTATTTAGAAATTGGTTTCGGGTGGTTTTATGTTTCTCTTGGGGGTTGGGTGGATAATATGTTTTTTTCTTAATTGTGTTTCAGTTGGGTTCATCCTCTGCTTATAATTTTGCACTCTTTATTTGGCATTTTTTGCGCTAGTTGTGTTGATCGAATAAATTTGCTCAGGTTATAAACAAATATGTGGCAGTTATTATTGGTATTAATAGGATGTAGAAGTTATTGGATTATATTGTGTTTTATATTTCGGTTTAGTGGAAGGAGTAGACTCCTTTCTCGACTCCAACAGAATTTGGGTGGGTGGGGGCGGGGCAAAATGAGTTGTCTGAGTTTGAATCCTGATTGGGAGATAATTGGAATTCTACATGAGATATTCCAAAACTAAGGATTATGCTTCTGAATCTTCAGTTTCTTGGGATTATTCATGTACTGGTAAGATGGAAATGGTAAGCTGAGCATCTGCCTACATTGACCAAATCATGCAAGACCACTACCCCAAGAAATTGACCAAAGGATAATGGATACATTGTGAATGCTGTCATCCTCCATCTGCAATCAGGATATATGCCTAATAGGACCATCCTGTGATTCCAATGACATAAATACCCATGTTTTTTTTTTATCACAAAACATGAAACCAGAGATACATATTATACCAGTTCAAACATGTGTTTTCAACACATCCCACAAGAACCGCCACCCAATAAACAAACAAGGGTATAAGACCATGGAAAGAAAAAGTCTCACTGTAAAGAAATGCAAAAGTTCATACTGAAATTAGTATTGTACCTTATTCTCAATTACTACCCCATCTGGAATTTCCAATTTCAAGCCAGCTTTTGCAGCAATAGTCACATGTCCCTGATAGTGTGAGTAAAGGGTCAGTAATGCAAACAAATGAGAAAACCCATAAGTCTTTCAAACAGTAGTTTAGACAAACTCACCCAACATAATTATATGTAGTATGTACAGCCAATGACATAAAGTTGGCATTACATACTGGTTAAACTACTGGAATTTCACGGAATTTGAATGCTTACAAATTACAATAAGTTATAATGAGAGTTCCACTCCAGGTTGAGCTAATGTCAATTTTCCATTCCGCGTGTAAAGCAGAAAACTTACCGACTTTTGAATAAGTGAAAGTTTACGGAAATTTGGCAGAGAAAGAATAGTCCTAAATTTTGTTAGGGTCATCACAAGGCAGCTATCTCTAGATATACAGTGATTTCTTACTTCAAAAATAAAATAAAATATTTTTCTCTGTCCTGGATAATCCAGAGATGTTTATTCCAATGATCTAGAATGCTTTTGGTTGTTAAGAAGAGATCGAGAATATCTTGTGGTCCAGTAAGCATTCAACATAAACATACTAAACTTGAGAATGCTTCACCTAATAGCTTACGCTCCTTCACATGATAACAAAGCCTCTGCTACATAAAGATTGAGAATTTGACAAGGTTCTTGACAGACCCATATCTGATGTGATATTGCCTGAAAAAGTATTTATATATTGGGAGACATCCCTCACCTTACCAATTAACTCGTAGAAATGAGTTAAGCTCAACCCAAATTTTAAGAAAGGTAAACATTAAGCAGTTATTAATTTGAGGGAGTTGATCTTCACTTGTAAATTTGCTAATCACCACAAAACTGTTTTTTTTTTTTTGCTTATAATAGTTACCAAGGGAGTACTCAAAATGCCGGATGAGTAACAGGAAAAGGAACATCTACCTTTAAAGTAATATTAGCTCCAAACCACACATCACCTCTCACCGTCAAACTATCCAACCCGATGATACTAGGAATGGATTTGAATCGACTTTGGAAATCCCCAATCTGAGAATAGAACATAATAACATATATGCAATGCTTAGAAACGGAATAACAAGGCATAGGAAAGACGAGGAAGAAGAAATTTTCACCTTTTCAAATTCTGGTCCCAGGTCAATCACAGGATTTAAAGGGTTGGATCTAGCAGGATTGCGAGATAAAACACCTGCTCTACAAGTATATAGATCTGACTGCAAGGATGCATAATTGGTGTGAGGGGGGATCAGTCATGTACAGCAAAGTATATTTTTTAGTAACAGAATTTACATATAAATTAGGTTTGCTACCTGTAGAAGAAGTAAATCCGATGTTGCGTCCAAGGGAAGAAAACGAGATTCAGGTGTTGAGACACCGATTACATTATCAAAGAACTGGAATACAAAAAAGAGAGAATGCATTAAAAACTGCAATTAGTAACTTCATACCTAACCGAAAAAAGCTTCTGCAGTACCAATCAATAGTTTATTTTCACTACTCATATATTTTGGTATGCAATTATAATACTATGGTCTCAAACTTGAAACATTGATCTTATTCTATACCTAAGGAAAATATAAAGAAATAAAAAAAGACATCACAGAGAAGCATAAAATATAATGAATATACCTGTACTGCTGGTCCAGCATCGGTTTCTTGCAGAGGAGTTTGATCATAGTCATTCTCCTGGGAACAGTAACCTTTTCAATTCATTGTCACTAAGTTAACAGTCGAATACTTAACTAATAATAGGGAATGATACCTTCGAAATTGAGGGCTTCTTGGGCTTTAGTTTATTAGTATCAATTAGTCTCTTAATAGCTCTTAAGCTCACCCACCTATACAGAGTGCAGCACATGAGATTTACGACATGGTAAATTTAGGTAAGAAATTGATCGAAAACCAGCATTTCACTTACATGTTTGTTGTATCAATGAGTTTGAATTTGTCTTTCAACTGCAATACACCAATCAGGAAAAATAAACAAAAAATAAAAGATAAATTGAATCGATATTCGCACAAGTGTTATTGGCAACCTAGTATAAAAATTATAAAATTATTACATAATTTAAAACAAAATAATACAAATATAGGTAAGTTGTGACAATAAATAAAAAGACTTACATGTTTATCTTGGTTTTGAGCAATCTCATTAAGCTGCACAGATTACAAGACATATATTGGTTAACTCACGCTGTTCAAGTTTACTAGTAGCAACAAAATCACCCGATTACCAAACAAGCATTTTACTAGAATTAGTAGGACCTGACTCAATGACCTAGACCACTAAACAACAAGTGCAACGGCGCTCACATCAATTATAAAGTGCGTTTAACCATAGTATCTCCGATGTAAATAAAAATTTGAAGAGCCTCTATGATTTGTTTCCATTTTGCGTTTTAATTTTTATTACAAAACTTCCACCTAGAGTCAGTTTGATTCTATTTTCAAGGGTTTGCATAGGAAACAGTAAACAAAATAAGTTCTTTTACTATTTACTATTTCCTATACAAAACTAAGGAAACAAACTGGGAAACAAGGTGACATTTTTTGTATTTACAGACGAAAATAGAAATCGAATTGGCCCTTAACTTTCAAAATTCTTTGTTTATTACTCAATCTGTCCCAAAATAAGTGTTTTTTAAGGCAGTTTCATCTGGATTAAGAAACGCAATAAATGAATGAATACATGAAACAACTTTATAAAACTGCCCCTATTAACTACGGGTTATCACTCCCTCCGTTTATTTTTTAAGTGTTGTTTTAGAAGAATTTTTGTGTTCCTATTTAAGTGTCGTTTTGATAGTTTAAAATTACAATTTGTCAATTATACCCTTTTTCTCTCAATAACTCCCACTTCACATTTTCCATAAAATTAATTCCTTCTTTCTCTATAACTACATTCTATTTTTCAAAATATGGGTAGAATAGGAAAAAAAATACTCCAACAATCCACTATCTTGGTTGGAGAGCTTTATGCTAAAACGACACTTAAAAAAGAACGGATCAACTGTCATAAATGCATAGTGGGATTTAATGACTAGAAAGTAGTGTACACAATACTATTGATGAAATAGAAAATAACAGAGAACATAAGAGGCATATGGCGAAAACCGTGTGGTTATGGAGCATCACGGGAGTTCTATTATATAATACTATGAGCATTAATTACAAAGAATATTTACAATGGAATATGCTATGTAGAATACTCTAGAATATAAATATTAAATATCAACACTCCCCCTCAAGCTGGAGCATATAAGTCAAATGCACCAAGCTTGCCACATATGTAGTTGATTCTAGGACCTCGCAAGGATTTTGTAAAGACATCTGCCAATTGATCATTAGAATTGACAAAGCTTGTGACAATGTCGCCTGATTCGATCTTCTCTCTGACAAAATGACAATCTATCTTAATATGTTTGGTCCTCTCATGAAAAACTGGGTTTGAGGCAATGTGCAGTGCAGCTTGATTATCACAGATAAGTGTCATTGGTCTAGCATTTTGAAATTGAAGTTCTTTGAGTAACTGCTTCAACCAAATCAGCTCACATGTTACTAGTGCCATGGCTCTATATTCTGCCTCAGCGCTTGATCTTGCTACTACATTTTGTTTCTTACTCTTCCAAGATATCAAGTTTCCTCCAACAAGTACACAATACCCAGAAGTGGATCGTCTATCAATGGGTGAGCCTGCCCAATCCGCATCTGAGTAACCAACTATCTGAGTGTGACCTCTATCTTCATAAATGAGACCTTTTCCTGGTGCACCTTTGATGTATTTCAGAATTCGAATTACGGCATCCATGTGTTCTTGACACGGAGAATTTAAGAACTGACTTACAACACTGACTGCAAATGAAATGTCTGGACGAGTGACTGTAAGATAATTTAATTTTCCAACCAATCTCCTATATCTTCCTGAATCTGATAGAGGCTCCCCCTGATTAGGTAGAAGCTTGACATTTGGATCCATAGGAGTATCAACAGGCTTTGCATTCAGTAAACCTGTTTCTTCAAGAATATCCATAGCATATTTTCGTTGTGAAATCACAATACCATCCGTAGATTGAGCTACCTCAATGCCCAAAAAATAACGGAGTTTACCAAGATCTTTAGTCTGAAACTGATTCGAGAGATATTGTTTTAACTGAAGTATTCCCTGCTGATCATTACCAGTTATGACAATATCATCTACATAAACTATCAGATAAATGCACCCTTGGACAGAGTGACGATAAAAAACAGAGTGGTCAGCTTCACTCCGAATCATGCCAAATTGTTGGACTACAGTACTGAAGCGGCCAAACCAAGCTCGAGGAGACTGTTTAAGACCATAAAGAGACCTGTGTAACCTACAAACCATATTAGATGACTCCCCCTGAGCAACAAACCCAGGTGGTTGCTCCATATACACTTCCTCTTCAAGATCGCCATGTAGAAATGCATTTTTAATGTCAAGCTGATGGAGAGGCCAATGCTGAATGGCTGCAATGGAGAGAAAAAGGCGAACGGATGCCATTTTAGCCACAGGTGAAAAAGTATCACTATAATCCAGGCCAAAAATTTGAGTATAGCCTTTGGCAACCAAGCGAGCCTTAAATCGATCAATCTTACCATCCGGACCAACCTTCACTGTATAGATCCAACGACATCCTACCAAAGACTTTCCAGGGGGTAGAGGAACCAGTTCCCAAGTACCACTACTTTGGAGTGCACACATCTCGTCAATCATTGCTTGCCTCCACTCAGGGTGGGATAATGCTTCACCTGGAGATTTAGGAATAGAAACAGACGACAAAGATGACAAGCAAGTGTAATGTGAAGGGGAAAGACGACTGTAACACAAATCAATATAGTGTGGAGATGGGTTACGTGTTGAGCGAATACCTTTACGAATTACAGGAGGAAGAGTAGGCTCAGGTTGCGGGACCGGATCCAAAGACGGAGATGGCGTTGGCGGTGAGTCTTCAACGGCCTCTGGAATAGGCGTAGGAACAGGTACAACAGAGGGTCGTGGACGACGCTGATATGTTTTTAGTGGTTGTGAAGTTGGAGGGGCAACCGAAGGTGTATCTGGTGGGACAGACTGACAAGGCTCAAAAGGAACAATGGTAACTTCCTGAATGGGTTCAGGACTCATGTCTTGAGGTGGTTCAGGAGTTATTTTATTCGGCTCAAAGTATGGGATAGATTCAAAGAAGGTAACATCAGCTGATACGAGGTATCGTTTTAATGTAGGGGAATAACAACGATAACCTTTTTGTGATCGATGATAACCAAGAAAGACGCACTTTAGTGATGCGGGCTGACAGTTTATCAAGACCAGGAGAGAGATTGTGAACAAAACATGTGGACCCGAAGACACGAGGAGGTAGCGAGTGAAGAGGGGAATTGGGAAAAAGGACAGAATGAGGGATATCACCATCAAGGACAGTGGATGGCATGCGGTTTATGAGGTAACATGCTGTTAAGACAGCATCCCCCAAAAACGAAATGGAACATTACCATGGAGAAGCAGAGTCCGTGTGGTTTCAATGAGATGCCGATTTTTGCGTTCGGCGACCCCATTTTGTTGAGGGGTGTGAGGACATGATGTTTGATGGAGAATTCCATTCAAGGCCATAAAATTTTGAAATTGATGTGACAAATATTCACGAGCGTTATCGCTTCTTAAAGTACGAACAGACATACCAAATTGAGTTTTGATTTCTTGATAAAATTGCTCAAAGATAGAAAATAATTCAGATCTATTTTTCATTAAAAATATCCAAGTACAACGAGAAAAATCATCAATAAAAGTAACAAAATATTTTGACTCGAAAGTGGACACAGTACGAGATGGACCCCAAATATCGGAGTGAACTAAAGCAAAAGGGGACGAAGCCCGTTTATTGACTCGATCGGGAAAGTTACTACGAGTGTGTTTCCCTAACTGACACGACTCACAATGTAAACTAGACAACTTAGATAAACTTGGCACCAACTTCTGAAGTTTGGGAAGACTTGGATGACCCAACTGAGCATGGATAGTAAGTGAGGAATCTGTGGCGGAGCATGTCTTGGATGTCAAGGATAGATAGTAGAGGCCTTGAGACTCACATCCGACGCCAATCGTTCGTCCCGAATTCCGATCCTGCAGGGTAACATTATTATTAGTGAAGGTAACAATACAATCAAGAGAACGGGTTAGACGATTGACTGAAAGTAGATTAAATGGACAACCAGGTACATAGAGAACAGAATCAACTGAGAGTGAAGGTAAAATTTGAACAGTACCAATCCCTTGGGATTGTGTTTGAGAACCATTTGCAGAAGTAATACTGGGTAAGAGACCAGATGTAGAAAGAGAAGAGAAAAGACCTTTATTACCGGTAACATGATCAGACGCACCAGAATCAAGAACCCAAGGACCAAGAGATGATTGAGAGAGGCAAACAGATGAGTTACCAGTGTGTGCAACCGAAGCAGTAGAACTAGAGTTCTGATTACTCTGACACCACCTGAGAAAATCTTCGTAGCTTGCTGGAGAGCCTTGGGGAGAAGGCTTAGCCTGAATGATGCGAGATTGATTAGCTTGAGTCATATTAACCCGACGTCGGGGAGGCCGGCCGTGTAACACCCAACAATCATCAATATCATGTCCGGATTGATTACAATGCGCACATTTGGAATTGGAACGAGGTTTAAAGTTGGATGGTCCTCCCCGGTATCGACTCTTGTTTCCAAATGACGCAAGGGCAGCAGTATCACCTGGTGCAGGGGTGATAGTAGGCTCAAGTGAATGTTTTGCAGGTACTCGAAGAAGGATAGCAGATGCCGTAGACATATCCGGAACAGTTGCAGAACCCAAAATTTGATCACGAACTGCAGAGTACTCTTCTGGTAAGCCATAAAGAGCTAGAAGCATGAAGAAGGTGCTACGTTGTTCACGTTCCTTCTCCTGTTCAGTTGTATTGCTTGAGGCAGGAGGGAGAAGCTCATTAAAATCATGAAGTGCAGAATGAACATTACCAAGATATGTCGAAATAGAACCTTCTATCTTTTTCGGGGTAATGATATTCATCAATTTGTGACAAACTCCATAAAGACGCTGAGTGTCATTAGTGTAAAGTTTCTTAGCCTGACTCCAAACCGATTCACACGTGATATGAGGACGGAAGATCGGTTTGATATCGGGATGAAGTGTGGACTTGATGACACTGCACAATTGAGCATCGATTTGTTCCCATTTTGGTTTATCAGCTTCAGCAATTGTAGCAGACTTCGTGGTGAGATGATCCTTGTAACCTTGTCCAGTAACCCATAATTGGATATCGGCGGCCCAACTATCGTAATTGGAACCATTCAATTTCTCTGTAGAGAGAGGAGATGTCACGTAGTTGGTAAAAATACTCTTGGAAGCATCAGAAGTGTTGTTAGAAGCGTTGTTAGCAGCCATGGGTAATCCAAAAAAAATAAACAGCACGCACTTTGATATAAATATGGCTGTTTGTGAAGGAACACCTATTTCGGTCAATCGAAACTGAAAACTGAGATCGGATATGGACTCAGAACAGAGAGGCGAGCCCGACGAGACAAATCGCGACCTGAACGGCGGCTGGACGCGCTGTCACGCGCGGGTACGACGGCGGCGCGTGGGTCAACTCGCCGGTGAGGAAGTCGGCGCGTGAGGGCGCGTGGGTTGGTGTTTTCTGGATCGGTTTTGGCGGTGGGCCGGATCGGGTATTGCGATTCGGATGGTGGGGTTGGTTGCTTGAAACGATGCCGGAATAGGTGGCGGCGGCAGTAGTGGAGGTGATGAAAAACTGACAGAATTGTGATGAAAAATTGATAGAATGCAGCAAAACAAAGGGTAAACCGGTGGTAACACACAGTTTGCCGGAAAAAAAATCTCACCGGAGGACAGTGGGTCCACCGGGTATGCACGGTGTAGGGTTGCCTCTTAATAGGCTCTGATACCATGATGAAATAGAAAATAACAGAGAACATAAGAGGCATATGGCGAAAACCGTGTGGTTATGGAGCATCACGGGAGTTCTATTATATAATACTATGAGCATTAATTACAAAGAATATTTACAATGGAATATGCTATGTAGAATACTCTAGAATATAAATATTAAATATCAACAACTATTAATTAAAACGACACTTATTTTGGAACAATTTTATTTTGCTAAAGCTACACTTATTTTGGGACGGAGGGAGGGAGGGAGTAGCATGATGCTTTTCCAACAACAAATGTTAAGGACACTAAATGAGGAAGGAAAAGTAAAGAAAAAGAAAATAAACCTTAAAATTCTTTGGAGCTAAGATCAAATTAAATGAATGGCTTGGTGTCACCTGAAAAAAGCATAAAGAAAGAAAAATGAATGAGGCAACTCATACCTTAAAATGCAAAGTGGCAGTGTTACACATGACAGATGAAAGTAGTTTTGTTTACCTCCATGCAATAATCAATAGCGTTTATCATCAAATGATTTATTATATCTACAAAATGTAGTCAAGGTTGACAACAATCAAAATATTTGAGTCTCAATGGTCAGTTAGTAAGTTGTGACCTCAAAGAATATTATAGTTCATGATTAAATGTATAAAAAGGATACTTAGATCAACGATTGTAGCCACATTGTCTGACTTCATCACAAGGATATACTCCTTTCCCTAAAAAATAATATGAAAACATAGTAAGAAATGCACAAAGAAAAATAAGCACATCCTAAATATGTACATAGTTGAGCATGTTTAGTTGCAGCTTGTGTTTTCTGTAGTATAATACAATTCAAGTGTCTTACAGCTCATGCTTAATAGTTTTAAACGAGCGGGAAAAAGGAGAGATATGAAGAGTGCTCGGCTGCATAAAAGCCCATACCTGTGACATTAATAAATCAAGGGTTCCACCTATCATTAGTGAACGGAATATATCACCATCGTCCAATGTATGCCTTCACACGTATATAATTATCCGGTTAGTTTAAAATGACAATATCTATCATGTAAGCAATTTGCAAGAAATGGAAAAATAACTCAATATCTTGAAATATAAATGCAGTCAAGTGTTTTATTTATTGATAATGATATTTTGACTGCTAGGCAGTGTCAATTAATTAATTCAATCGCTGAATACTTACTATTTTAACATCTCTAGTTTATAGACGTTAAATATTTACTGTAGATTTTGTTTAAAGTAAAGTTGTAATCTCAGTATTATTGAATGGAATGTCCCTAATAATAGTAACATTTAGCGCTGAACTTAAAAAATCTCTTATTCTACAAGTGTCCATATGAACATCTAAAATTTAATTTAAGAGACAGATGTTTGAAAGATGACGTACACTTCCTCCTTGCTGCTATGCCCACCTGATAATGTTAGCTCTGGATCTTCATCCTATATAGATTATGATGTAATGGTCAAGAGAAAACACAATTCAATATCAATTGATCCAATATATGGAACAAATGCAAACCTGCTTAAAAGTGCGCACATTAATGCTTGATTCCGAGTACTTTTCCAAAACCTATGGAAGATGATGAAGGCGAAGCTGAAAACTTCAATAATAGCCAAGGTAATAATACAATCAAATATGGAAGAATTTGAAACGCCATTTAACCTTTAAAGTACTATCGTGAGTGTCATCTTTGTTAAAAATAAGCAATGGAACTTGGCATCCAAACTTGGAGTTGAGGGTCTACAAACAATTACAACACTAAAATAGTCAAAACCAAAAAAAAAGTATTTGCACAATCCGGACAACTGATAAAACTTGGTAGCATACTAGCAGGCTATTAGAAAAATGATAATGCAAGTATGTGTGAGAGCCATAACTTCTATATCAAGTATAAATGTCTAACCTCAATCTGGTTAACAATCATGTCTAGAAATGTCTGTCCATCACAAATATCTATTGCGGATCTACATATAACCAGATAAGTGTCATCAGTTAAATTCGTCAACTGTGAACATTCGCTAAACAACAGCGCGAAAATGATTGTGTGATTTCAACATGGGAAATTCTATATAAAACAATACACTACTCAAGCAAAGCCAATGAACACTATCATGCATAACAGACATAAAATAACAACATGCGCTAAACAAGGGTCCGAAAATGATTGTGTGATTTCAACATGGGAAATTCTATATAAAACAATACAATACTCAAACAAAGCCATTGAACATTATCATGCATAACAGACATAAAATAACATGTATGACAGTTCCAATTTAGATGGATAGTAAATTTGTTGGACGAATGCTTACTTGGGGTTTTCAAAGCCCATATTTCTTCCAGAGTCGTGATTGACCTTCAAAACAACAAGCTTGTCCAAAAGTTTCTTCGTTTCTTCTATATCTGCTTTCAATGTGAAATTGCTCACTACTACTTTGAAGAAATAGGAAAAAAGACAATAAAGATGGCCGTAGAGAAAATAGAAGGCACAAAGTTATGGTTTACCTTCGGGCAAGGGTGCCAATTTATCGTAGGGCATAACAGTGATGCCAACCTTAGCCAGATTATTCTTCCTCTTGTTATCTTCAATTTTGGTAGCGTTTTCTCTATTACAGTTCAAAATGATAATAGTAACGCAATCATACACAATAAGTGATAAAAGAAAACAGTAGAATGAGGTAAAGTTAAGTAGTATACCGATCATCAATTTTGGGGTTAGAGAGCTGCAAGTTCTTCTTCTCAAGAAGCAGTGTTTTGGTAATCAAATTACAGAACAGATAGACAAATTGAACAGACGGGTTAACAGGAATTGGATAAGCAATGCGGCTAAAAGTATGGAGTGGCATGGCAGAATCGACGAGAGCTACAATTGGAATCTGAAGTTTGAAAGCCTCGTCAATAACAGAAGACTTGCTCTCGGTGTCAACAATGACAATGCAATCGGGAGGCTGAGTGGGACCGAAGCAGAGCTTCTTGTTGCGAGAGCGAAACTTCTTGGGACTGTTGCTGTTGGTGAGGAATCCACCGGTGCGCCAGAGAGAACTGGAAGAAGGGCTGTAGCAGCCGACTTTTTTGGTCATAAGGTCAAAGATTTCATCGAAGAGAGGGTTGGTGTTGATGAACATGAAGCGTCCATTTTGGCGGGCAAGGGAAGAGATAAAATTGAAGGCACTACGCATGCAAATCAAGGTCTTATCGGAATCGATAATGGCCATTTTGTTGCGGAAGCCGTAAGTGTATTCTTTGAAATGATGAGTGGCGACTTGACGACCAATGTGGGCATTGGTGCTCAGCAGCTTCTGTATCACTACAGAATGGATCGTCATGCTGCTGCTGCTGATGCTTTTACTCAATTGATTGGAAATGGAATTGCAATTAAGATTGTATCAATCAACTACAGAATGCACAAGACAAAGTATTACTATACTATATAGTATTTTAAGAATTGATACAACAATACAATACAATACAATACAATACAATACAATACGATAGAAATTAGCAATTGATAAATTTCTGTAAACTAAAAAGAACTTAATCTCGTTTCGATACAAGTTAGTAATCAATATTATTCTCTCCGGTTTTAGGCTAACAGTTTCAAATGAAGAAAAGCGGAGAGATTACAGAGAGAAAGATAGAAAATACCTCAGTTGAAGCAAAACGGAGCCGTGGAGGAGAGGAGACGTCACGGCACGGTGGCTGACTGTGACGGAATGACGGCAAAGATGATGGAGGAGGAGAAGAAGGATATATCGAAGTGTGATTTTTTGTTGGAAATGTTGAAGTGGGTCGTGAGGAGAACGATGATGGAGCCCCAAGCCCGCTCATCCAGGGTCCACAAATGAAAATTATATACTGGGCTGGGGCCAACCATCATTTTTTTTAGGAAATTGCACTTCACCCCCCCTACTGCTCACAAATATGTATTAACTAATTAATTTATTGAAAAACAAAAATAACCTTTCCCTCGTATCTCAAAACCCATAAAACACTACTTCCTCCATTTTAAATGAATGACATTTAAAGTTTTTATACATATTAAAAAAAAAAATTACACAAAATATAATGATTAGAAGAACAAAAATAGTTATTTTACCAAATTATTTTTATTTGTTATTGATATCTTTTTCACTGTTATAATTATAAATGAAAAGTAGAAATAACGCTTTGGGGGTAGTATAAATGAGGATACAATTGGAAAGAATAAATTAATATTGCAATGGAAATAAAAAATGGCATTTATTTTAAAATAATTTTTTTTATTAAAGTGACTCTCATTTTAAAACGGAGAGAATAAATAGATAACTAGACATATATTTCATACTATGTTGCCCATAATGTGTTGAAATTATGTGTTTGAATATATAAATATATAAATAAGATATAGAGTGTTGGTGTATTTTGTTTCTTTAATCTTATTGTTAATTTTAACTATTTTACTTCAATTTAGCATTCATTATCCAATCAAATAATTGATTTGTTTTAAAATATCTATGCAATTCAATTGATAGTAACGTTTAATATAACTTTTTAAATTCAAATTTTGCCCTTTAAACGAACTATCTTATTTACACTTTTATTCAATTAAATAACTTTTTCTTTTACTTTTACTATTTATTACTATGTTATTCATAAATAACTAATATTCTTTAGATTGAATATGTTTTTGGTTCGTCGAGATACATCTATCAGGTTGAATATACTATTGTCCTTATAAATTTAAATTTTGTTTACCAACAATTAATTGATCCAAGTGGCAAGGGTCTTGATCCCTTAAACATGTTGTCTTGGGTTCAATTTTTGACTCGTACATATAGAAAAAATTCAGTTGAAAATATAGAACCCGCTTTGTGTTCCCCACAAGTTTCACGACGAAAAAAAAAAAAACTCGTTTTGTTTTTATGTGTTTAACCATAACCATAGCAAGATATTGTAAAATATAGAAATAACATAGAAAGAGAGAAATGCCTTTGTATTATGGTCTTCAATAAGAGTATTGTAAAGGGTTTGATAGCTAAATTAGTTTGAACCAAAGTTAATTGAGTGAAATGATGAGAGTTGAAATTCCCGAAAGAAAAAAAAACGAAATCGGAACTTTTGAGTTTTGACACAACCTCAAGAAAAAATACCAACAATGATGTTAGTCTTATTAAAACCAATTTACTTTCTTTTGTTGATGCGAGCAAACATAAAAGACAAAAATTTGAAGTTTTTTTTAGGAAAGTTAAACGCAAACATTACTGTCATAATTCTTTTATTTCAACGACATTTCTACAGACATTTGGTAAGTTGGAAAGGACACAAATAGGGGCAACAGTGAAATTGTGAAAATGAACGCTTGTTCCAATTTTTTTTAAACAAATTTTGTTTAAGGTCCACCAATGAAGGACTAGCATCTCTTACGTAAAAAAAACATGAGAAAATAATGTGGAAGATCTGTCCATTGAGAGTTAAGCTACCGCTAAGCAAAAGTGCAAACAAACATGCACAAATAGCAAGGAAGCTTCCCATCCATCAAGTTCATAGCTTTAGCTAAATTACAGTGATACCAAACATGCACTATGTTAAAGACAAACTTTTGGAACTAGGGAAGTATTACTATTAGGCCATGCAAGAAGCAAAAATCAGATGACACGTGTAATAACTAGTCAGTGGGTGTGGTAGCAGATCTCAGGATCTTAGAAATGAACCCAGCATTGCCAGCATCAAGCCTATACATCTTTCACCACACGCCTATACCAAACGACCAAGCATGTCCTACAAATACAATGCTCCACCACACTGGCAAAGAAAATAAGATAAGAAAAACTGCTATTTGTTATACAACTTTACAAACTAAGGCAAGATTACAAAGCATCTATTGCGTTTATCACATTACCTTAACCTAGACAAGACAACCATTCTCAGTTGGACCCCTCGGCTTTGGTGACAGAAGTACTGTCTTCGGGCGCTGATGTCCTCTTCTGGAAAACTGGCCCAAGCTGAATTCCTGTGCTAGAACCCTCATGATCATGAGAACTTCCTTGGCTAGAATGGGCATCTGCTTTTAGCGCTTTCTTCTTTTTTACCTTATCTGCCCAACCAACAAGGCCCACTTGCACATGGTCATTAAATATTGCCCTCTTAAAGTGAGTTCCCATCTACAATGTGAAAATAACGAAATTCAACACATAGGACAGAATTTAAATTCAGATAGTTAATCTGCATTTAAGTTTGAATAGCTATGCAAAGGTACCTGTGTAACAAGTGCATAGAGTGGCAGGGTGCTGTAGCTACACAGTAACTGAATAAATACCCTATAGCCCCAACATAGAGGGACAAAACACAAGAAGAAAAACAAAACAGGTTGAACTTGGGACTTCAGAATGCACAAGCAAATAAACAAATCATAAACGCGGAAAGAAAAGTGATGTAATTACCCAATAACGAGCCTTGGAACAATGTAACGAACTTGTCCCATTATACAAGAGTCAAATCCATATGTAACCTGAGAATACAATAGATTATTATATTCAATATAACTAATTTGAAACTTCTCTTAACCCACCCGCAGTACGCCCTTACAAAAATGAAAAGAAGAATAAGTAAAATGGTTGACAAACAACATCACAAGTTATGCTTCCAATAAAATTTCTTACCCATATCCAGAAAAAAAATGCTATCTCAAAAGCATTTTGGAAAAGGATAAAGTGAATCAAGAAGAGAACAATGTGGGGCCTATGAAACCAGAAGTGACCATCTGAAGGTTGTACAACCAAGTCACCTTCTATGGCTGCATGCTTTTCAGCAACTTCATGAGCTAGTTGAGTTATTACATGCTCCAGCTTTGTTCCAACAGAAAGCAAAAGCTGAAAGAATGTAAACGAGAAACTATGAAACAAATAAAGCGGGAGATACAAGGTGCAGGGACAAAAAGGAAATAAAAAAAGATGTTCAGAATATAAAGCATCAATTTGATTGAAAAAGTTATACATGTCGAAAAACATGCCTATGCAAAGGGTAACACTAGTAAATGACGAAGAGTAATAACAATAATTGGAAGAAAAAAAACTATAGAGAAATATAAAAGAAAGGATTGATTGCACTCTTGGCTATTATGTATTGCGATTTTGCGATTTTGGCCAGCCATTTTTGTTATGAGCGGTTTTGATCCCTCAAGTTTTTCCCCTTTGTGATTTGGTAGTCCCCTTCCTATTTCCTCCAAAATTCATGTTGAGGTAGCATCATTTATTGACCTAACACCCAACTCATATAGCCAATGTGACTTCTCTTCAAAATTAAAAAACGCCAAAAATCAGCTCATCCAAGTGAGAATGAATGAAATCCCTAATTAGAGTTTCATACTTTTTGGCGTTTTTAGTTTCAAAGAAAATTCACACTGGATATGAGAGATGAGTGTCATGTCAACAAATAATGTCACATTAGCATAAATTTGGAGGAGTACTAAATTACAAAGGGAAAAAAATAAAAGGGATCAAAATTACTGCAAAAAAAAGTGGGGGCCAAAATTGAATAATGGCGATACTGTAGGGGCCAAACTCTAATGGAGTGGGCGTATTGACACTGAAAGAGTAATTTTTCTTAGTCAGATGCTATAATCTAATGGAGTGGGTGTATTGACAGAGTAACTTTTCTAGCTTAACTTACACAGAGTAAAAGATAGTATCCTATACTATACCAGTTTTGTTTTTAGAAAGTATATACTATACTAGTGTGTAAGGTTCATATCAATTTCCTGGTAACAATGTAACAGAACACAAACGTATGACAGCAGTTTGTAGAACCAAAAGTGTAGCTTTACTTTTGAACTGTGTACTTGTTAGAGTTTATTAAGAAACTTCATGCAACATTGTTCTGTTTTTCTTATCCCTTTAACAAAATTAAGATACGAGAGATTTGGAGGCTGAGTAAACTAAATGTGTGGCCATGGAAATGAACAATAAAAACGGCAAAAGTTTTATTAGGGTACTTACAATGAAAGGAACGAAAGCAATCCAGAAATATGTATGCCAACCTGAAAGAGTAAAGCAGGCATATTAATTGTGAGATTCAAAGTAATGATCTTAGATAACAAGCAAAACCAAAAGAAGTTATTAGTTGAGCAAGTCCTTGTACACAAAAGTAAATGGCCATGCCCACCATTCTTGACTCATCACCAAATCACAAAAAATGCAAGCCCCTCTTCCTTTATCATACCAGAAAGTGTTTTTTAAATAAACTTTATCAACCAACACAAAGATCAATAGAATTACTGCATCTGTAAACGAGAGTACATGGTATACGAGTACCAAATGCATTGGCCATTTTAGATCAGATAATGATATAAGCAACATAAAATAGGTTATGGATGTCAGTCTTGTCAATTTTCTGAAGAGTCATGTCACCCATGTAAGAACCAATTAAATGATGACAAGAAATATGAATAAATATTAGCATGAAGCATAGATGTATGTCGGAAAGCATACCATTTATATTTAACAATAAGAAGATAACCACAAAGAGCCAAAGATACCAACTGCAACCATGAAAATATAATTAGAATTGCCATTACAAAAATCAAAAACTTTTTTCCAATGAGATGAGATGAACAAAAATAGAGTTTTCTTGGCACCTAAACTAATGTATATGTGTGATTGGGATATGCATATAAACAACTACTTTCGACAAAGTTATTCTACATAAGCACTTACCTTATGCCAACAACTTGCCGGAAATCATCTTCAAGGGCACGAATCATGTACTTGTGAAAATTAAACTTGGGGTTTGTCTTGCAGTGGGTCTACAACAAAGAAATATACCAAACATATTAGTATGATTCATTTATTGGAGCCACCGGATAATGGGCAACGGAGAGATTATTTTACAATAGAACCTTACCGTAATGAAACCAAGTCTTAATGTGACATAATCTGATTTTGTAACAGAACCATAGAATTGCTTGAAAAAGGATTGCTGAAAGAAGTGTACAAGATTAGTAAGAATAAGAAGTTGAAGAAAAAACATGGCACAAACAACGGAATTACATAATTAGCAGAATGAAAAGGTCACACAAACACGGCACAATAGTGATTTATATTAGATTTTGTAAAAGGTGAGCATCTCTTGAAATAGGATCCAAGGATCACAGAAATGACATAAAAAGTAGTACTGGACGGGACCCAATTAACTTACCAACCAACCGATTAAAGCAGAATCTTTGCCAAGACCGGAAAAGCGACCCTTGATAAATTCATGCTGTTGAACTTGAGTCAACTTTGGTTTGAGAACTGGAAGCATAAAGTATAAGATTAATAGTATAGGGTGTGAAAAGCATAATAATGATTAGCAAAAAGAGAGGAGAGTGTTACCTTTGGTAGAATCATAGTTGTCCTTAGCAATAGAATCTTCCCAGTGCTTCCACTGACGTATCTATAATAGATAGAGATAATAATAATGAGAGATCTTTGTTGTATGTAATAATGAATAATAATGAATAGAGAAGAAGCAGTGGGATAGGATTAGGATACTGACTCTTGCGCCTCCAAAAACAACGGTGAGAACTGAAAAAGTGACGTGGACGACGGCGAGGACAAAAATGAAGATGTGAAGGTGATGCAAAGCTTCGAGAGATAATAAAGGAACCGTGTTCTGAAAAGGAACAAGTAAGCAATTGATAATAGAAGATCAATTGAAGATAGAAGAAGAAGAAATGAAACCTTGCGAGCGCAGTAAGAGGAACCGTGTTCTTCTGCTTCTGCTGCTTCTGCTAGGAGGCGTCTTGCAATACCAGAAGGAAAAGAGAAAGCAGAATAATGTTGGGATGGATGTTCCTCACTGTCCTTCTTCTCCTGGAGAGTACAGGGAAGCATGTGGCGCATTACAGTTGGATCAACGCATATTTTGGTAAGTGCGTTTTGCGAAACCGTGAGAAGCAGAGAAATAAAACCCAGAAGCATCAACTCTGCAGGCACCACCAAATAACAATTTGATTTAATTTAATTTAAATTATATTATGAATAAGTAACAAATAATTAATACCTTCTTTGATCTTCTGGAGAGCTTCGTAAAGTGACTTTTGGTCCTTGCGTTTGAGAAACTTTCCGCCATAGTGAAGCAAACGCTCAGCAGCAAGGGAAATGGCGACGATGACAGTACAAACGGCAGCGACAACCCAGGTCGGAGTGAACTCAAGTGTTGTCTCTTCTTCTCCTTCACCTCCGCCACTCATTTTCTCTCTCTCTCTAAATCCCAACAACACCTTTCTTCTTCTTACACATAAATTCAATTCACACACACAGATAGAGAGAGAGAGGGAAATTAAACGTGCCAACCGTTCTTTTTCCTTTTTTAATTATTATTATCTATTATTGTTATTACTACTTTTTTATGATGATGACTTGATAAGACAAAACCAGCTCTTCACTTTCTTTTCTTCTCATAAATGTAAAATAACGTAAAATGACATTTTTAGATAAAATTTAGTTAAAAACAAAATTTATTTAAAATTTTTGACACACTTTAAAATAGTATTTAAATTTATTAACGTAATATATTTATTTTTCTGATGACAAAAAAACCCAACTCTTCGCTTCTCTTATCTCCATTGCATATCTATCTATCTATCATTGTCAACATATAAATACTATCGGGACCTCCTCAATGCACCTCCCATTTACCTTTTTCATTAATACCCTACACAATGGAAAATTAATTATCATAACTTTTTTAAAGTCAATAATACCGCTGAGTGGAACTAAGTTTGTGTTTTGCATAACCACTTATACTTCCAATAGCCATCTATCCACGGTTAATTATTTGCTTAACATTCTCTATCAAAAAGTTAACATAACTCATCAATATGGCGATTAAAAGTGGATGCATTTCTAACTTTAATTAATTAAGGAATTAAAACGAAATTAATAATAAATAAATTAAAACTAATGATCCAATTTACTCCACACACAATTTAAGTTAGAACAGTGCATTAGAGTTTAACTTTTATTTTTTTAAGTATTTTCATCAACTAGAAACATGTTACGAGAAACCGGTTTTACTTAGGAGTGCTTTATAAAAAATAGTCTTTATTTTATTTTATTTTTGACGAATCTCTTTATTTTTATTTCTTCAAACTTTATTTATGTTGATTTTAAATTGTTAATAAATTTTTTGAATAGCCAACTTGGTAAAGAGAAGATAAATAAGAAATTAGAAAATGTATATTTTAATTGGAATTTTCAAAATTTAAACAAGTTTCCAAAAATTGCAAACGAAAATGGTAAAAATAAAAATTGCATTAATATTCTCTTCTTTTTTTACAAATATATTCTCTTATCTTTAGTTGAACGAAGTTATGAAACATATGAAGTAGACAATGTATGAGCATGCATTCCAAGTTTATTTTCCTTTAAAATTTTAATAATCTATTATTTATATATTTACAAGTTTCTCTTTCATGATCTTTTTCATAGGTGGCAATCTATCCTTAATCCATGTACTAGGTGGCGTTCTCATATTTTTTCATTTCCTATGTGGCAAATACTTAGAGTTCTTTTCTATATGATCCATTTACCACATTAACATTTTCGAATATCATTAGCACATTTAATTTGCATATTGAATTATTGGAATAGTCAAACCGTTTAATTTGCACATTTCAGATATTATTACCGGATTTAGTTAGCACATTCAATAATTGAAAAAGTCAAACCTCTAAAAGTTTTGTTGTTAATTTAATGAATAAAAAAATGTGTTAATACAATGATTAATGCTTTTAATTATTCACAAATATTTGTCAATCAATAATAAGTAATTACAGTTGTAGCATCATTTGTTTCCTTTCTTGCACCATCACACGATTACAGTCTTTCAATAGCCTTAATCAACTCCCAACAACAGTGATGTGATGCTATATAAGTGTACTTTGTGTCCTCTCAAAACCAATACAATCAATCATACAATTCTTACTCTGAAGTTATTACTCTCTTTTTTTTGACAAAACTCTTATTATTCTTTTATTATTGTACTTTTAATCTGACTATATACACTCTTACTGATTATACGTTTCATTGTAATTTGCAATTGTTATCTATTTTTTATTGTGATTCTCCTAATTTAATTTTCAAATCTCATGCAGGATGATATACAAAGGAGTATATATTTTTTAATGAAACAAACATTTGGTAATAGATTATCAAGTCATGAAGTTGCTCATATGAGGTGAATCTGGTTATTGCATGTTATAGCGAATATTGGTTTTTATTTTGTCTATACATCTTGCTAATATAAATTTTATTCTGATTTGTTTTTCAAAATAGTCACTTTACCGAAAAATTCACAAGGAGATCATATATCATGCACTGCATTGATTCTATTTAGAAAAAATTCACAGGTATTACCTTTTGAAGATTGACTCCAACAAACATCCTTCTTCTCTTTTTTTAATTACCAAATTTTGTATAACGTTACCAACATTACCAATGATTTTGGATTAATTTTTTTTTAATTATTCTCTTCTTTTTTTTTGCAAAAAATTCTATATATCATTTGGAAGAATCTGAGTTTGATATCTGTTGCAGCCGAACTCTAAATTATCGTGGTCCTTCCTCTATAAAACCAAAGGGTTGATAACAATAAAAACTAACTTTAATAACTATTGGTTGGTATATTTATTTTTTATCGTAAATAGTAAATACAAAGTGAAGAACTATAAACATTGGAAGCAGTGGTGGAGCTAGACAATTTATAAAATCTAGGTAAAATCTAAATTTTGGAAAAAAAATCTCAGTTTTGCATTGAAATTTTTTAGTTTTAAACAAAAAGTCTCAATTTTGCTCTAAACTAACTCAAAAAATCTCAAATTTATCCTAAAGTAGCCCAAAAGATACTAAAATATTTGGAGGAGTCTGGCCACTTGCCCTAGCTAGCTGGGCGGTGGAATCGCCACTGATTGAAAGCAGAATACCAAGAGTAATTCCATAAAAATAAAAATAAACTAAGAGTAAAGCCTTATTTTAGTCTCTAAATAGAATATTTAAACTATAATTAGTTTCAAAAAATGTTTATGGAGACAATGTTTCATTCTCTCATTATCATTTAAACTAAGTGTAAATACCAAGAGTAAAGCCTTCTTTTAGTCTCACATTATGTTCAAACTAATCAAACACTTACGACTTTTATTAAATTAAAAAATATTGACTTTATCTCATCTAAGCTCTTTTGAGTTGTTTTTAGTTATGATTTGATTTGTCTATATGGTTGTGTTGATGATATATAGTGTTCTTCTACTTAGCATATAAGAGTACTTATATTACTGTTGCATTTAAACATATATCTTTAATGTGCACACAAAACTTATGAAATCTTTAGTTTTATTCCATTTAAATGTCAATAGTAAATTAACCGTAATTTGTAGTGAATTTGAACTCAACTCTAATTTGTGTAGTTTTATTCCATTTGAATCTCAATAGTAAATAAACCGCAATTTGTTATGGATTTGAACTCAACTTTATATAGAGTTGTCAATTTGTATCTACAAGTGGAGAATTATGTGGATATTGTCTCATTTTGATCTTTTTATATGCTAACAATTTCACCACAAGAACGGGGATACGGGAAAATATTCCTCCTATTAGATTTTTGTAGAGACCAGTGAAAACGGCCACGAGAGAGAAAATAACATCTGAGTTGGGGATTGGGAGCGAAGGGACATAAGAGAAAATACCTCCTATAAGATATCTGCAGAGACCTGTGAAAATGGTCATGGGAGAGAAAATAACATGTGGGACGGGGAGCATAGGGCGGAGGTTTTTTTTTTCAATGAGAACCTATATTTATACACATTAATACAAGATACCTATCAAGACTTTTGCATATCCAACCAAGGCTTGCTACATTATGTGCAAAGGGTCACGATTTCGATTTCCGGTGGCCACATTTTTTCAATTTTATTTGTATTTTATTCCTATTTCTTTTACGCATTGCCTAAATGTGCAAAGGGTCACAATTTCGATTCCTGGTGACCATATTTCTTCAATTTTATTTCTATTTCTTTTACACAATGTCTAAGGTAGAAAGTAATTCATGAAGTATTTTTATTTTTTTGTTCTGATAATTCATATTAGCAATATTTATTTTATATAATTTGTATATAATTTAAAATAAGGAGGAATTAAATGTGTCATAACAAATACGTACAATATATTAAAAAATTTGAAAAAATTAATACATATATTTTAATTGCTAATTTTTATGGATGTTTTAATACACACACTCATATTACTACGGGAGGCCCATTCTTTTTGTAATTTTTATTGGACTTATATGTATACTCATATTAATACGAGTTTTTTTTTTTAATTTACACGGGGTCAACATTTATACTCATATATTAATACGTGAGACTTTATATTCATATTTTATATATCAATATAAATGTTATTTTTTTAATAATTTCTACAGGGACCGGAAAAAAATAATATCAATATTGTTGTGAACGGGTAGTGATAGAACACAAAATTAGATCCTCTCTCATGTTATTATTGTTCAGTCCTCTCTCCTTTCGGTAATTCAATGATTGAATATCCACATATAAAATAGGAATATAACTGAAGAGAGAAAATAAATAAATAAATAAATATCTAAGAGGACGGGCCGGAGAGAATTTAGATCTGGAGATCACTCTCAATCGGGTTATATCTATTTAAAATATCTAAATGTGTATTATTTTCATATATAATTGATTAAATATAAAATATATTTCACAAGTAATTATAAATTAAATATATCAAAATGAACGTGTATGTAATATCAAAGTGAATGCCTATATTTTTTGTAATTTTTATGAGGACATATATTTCTACCAATATACTAATACATGACTATTTTTTTTTTAAATTTGCACGGGACCTATATTTATACTCATGTACGGAGTTTATTTTTTGTAACTTCTACAGAGTTATATTGCTACGGATATTTTAATACGGGGCAGGGGGCCTATTTATTTATTTATTTATTGATTTATCTTCTATGTTAATCACAAATGTCACTTCTTAAAACACTCATTGATATTTATGCTTATTTTTTATTTTTTATATTGCCTGCAATTTTATTTTCTAAACAAGATAATCATTTAAAAATATGGCTCACGGGGGAGGTTGATCTTCATCTGAAAAATAATATAAAAGTTATTTATTCAATTTTTTATTTTCATGAGATCCTTGCATTGTAGTCGAGACCGGTGAAAATGGCTACGAGGGAGAAAATAACACGTCGTTAAAAATAGAGAGTAGATGAGTTTCATTCTTCATCAGGCCGCACTTCTCCGTACATTAAATATTTAGATAAATTACATTGAATATATAAAATAAATTTTGTAGATAATTAATAAATAAAAAAAATTAAAATTTTAATAATTCATATTTTTCAATGAAAATTAACCCGTGCAATGCACGGGTCAGTTATACTAGTGTATTCAAATTTCACTTATAAATTAATGTGTTGTTTTTAAATTTCTTGCAATCAACTATGTCTTCAATTCACATTTGAGATGTTAATTATATCTATCCCGTAAACTTTTATACTGTGTTTGGTAGATAGAAATAAGGAAGAGAAGTTGGAAACAAAGAAATCTCTTCGGTTAGTATGGAAGAGAAGCAAAAATTGTGAGATCCACACTTAATTTGGTTTTCTCCAAAAATGCAAAGAGAGAGAACAGAGACATTGTCATTTTTTCTTCTTTTTTGCATTTGCTCCCGGTGTTCTTGAAAATTTTGGTTCTCTCCATGAGTGCTAAAAAAGAGAATATAGGCATTGCCATTTTTTCTTTTTCGCATTTGCTATTCTTTTTTGTCCATGAAATTGAATTATGTGCAGTTTGTCTGCATGCAGTCATCACATTTTAATTGGATTGTTCAATCAATATTAGACGATCTAGATTTTAAAATCATATTTTAATTGTTTTTAAATATGAAATTCAAGCCGAAAATTTAGATCATTTGATCTTAATCAAATAGTCCAAATATGACTGAAGTACAATCACTTATCTTCAACAATATGCAATCTAGGCCTCATTGTTCATACACACATAACATTGTTCATACATTAATCATTTCCATTTGTTTTCTCTCTTACATTTACTATCTCTCTACTCTCTACCCACTATCCCTCCATCACCAACTTCCTCGTCCATCTATCTCGTCGGCGTCCCTTGGCGCGGCCATCTTTCCTTCATCATTTTGGATTCATTGTGACGGTGCCAGTAGTGAGAGACATGAGAGAGAGAGAGATGCAAATTAGTGGTGGGATAAAGAGAGAAAGGAGAGAGTTGTTCAATTTTGACAAAAAATGTCCCTCTTTTTAAAGTTGAAATCACAACATTACCCTTGTGTCGAAACATCATTAGTCATTTGTATTTAATCCAGCTCTTTTAAGAAAAATGTAGAATAATATCATATATATTTATTTGTAGTCTAAGGCAATATGTATGAATATAGAAATTCTTCTCACATATATATAGTGAGTTATTGCAATCCAAACACATAAATTCAGAGTACTGAGTGGCAGCATATATGCCCATACAATACAATCATCTTATTTGACCGTTGTTTCCATCCAAAACACAAAATGTCTATTGGTTTTATATATTTACAAACTGGTTTCATATGTCTCTATCAGATAAAGTGGTTAAACTCTGCTTCAATAAAGAACAACAACCACTTATCTATGTTCCTGGCCCAGCAATAAGTTGCACATGATCATCACTTTTACACAAATTCTTGTACCAGCTCATGAATTTTGCTATGAATTCTGTCATATATAAATTAACAAAAGTTAAATTCACTTACAACCCAAAAATGAGAACCAAAATGTTCAACTAATAATAATTTTTTGTTGTTATTGTTAGTATTTTTCATGAAAATAAGATAGAAATACCAAAATTGTATATCTAAGAAAAATAAGAACCTAAAATTCTATTTAAACCTTAATAATAATAATAATAATAATATGAAATTGTCATAAAACTAAAATAATATGAAATATGAGACCAATTAATAATGAGATAATACATGAAGTATAATAATTTTGTTTCTCTCACTTTTCTTCTTTTTATGATGATAATATATCAAAGTTTAATTCATTATAACTTTATGCCTGGTTGATAATTTTTCTGCAAAATAAAACATTAAATAATAGTATGATATTACATGCACTATATTGTAAAACAAACTAGTATTGTGAATATTAAGAATAATTAAATACGAAAATAGGAGGTATTTTACCTTCAACTTTTAAGTAGTTCATTGCATTCTTTTTTGTTAGTTCATTGCTCCTTTCATCTGATCCTCCCTGTTTGTTTTGAGCATAATGTTTCACACTTTCAAATTTGATTTCACTACCTTTCTGAAAAATGGCATAAAAAAAAGGGTACTTGGCTCTATATATCATACTATATATATGACTTTTAATATAAACAATAGCGACAAAAATAAATGTATGAAACAGAAAAAACGTAAAATAGATTAGAGAAAACAGTTTGAGAATTTACGGTGTACTCCTTGTGAAGCTTGGCAACCCCTGAGCATAGTGAGTCATCGACTAGACTCGTTAAGTTGTCTACCAAAGACTGTGTGAACCACGATAACAAAACAAATATCTTATATTAGAATTGGAATTCCTCCTTTAAAAATAAACAAGTCTTGTCTTAGAATTATAAAAACACGCGTACCTTGTAGATAAACTCAGGAGGAACGTCATGAATCATAAGACTTTGAAGCTTTCTACGAATGGCGTACAGCCTATTACAAACGGCAAATGGCTGTCAATTAATTGTTCATCGTATAATATGTAACCAATTATAAATATAATTTATTGTTAAAACTTACAAGAACTTGAATTATTATTACTGTTTATGTTAAACAAAATTAAACTCATTTAAGAATGTTATGTGTTTAATTGAAAAAATGCTTTGGTTATATATGAATTAAAGTGCCAACTGCCAATGATAATTAAAAATACTTCTATTGTAGTTATAATAATGTATGAAACGAATCAAACGATTGTTACATCTGAAGCATTCAAGATACATAACAATTTACTTACTGTCTTGGACTCTGCTCTCTGATTATATTTTTAGCAATATTCAAAATATCATCCTCCCATCCAGTTAAAATGAACTCATCCTCGCTGAGGGCATTCCTGCATTATGCAAAATTAATATTCATTAATTTGAGTATATATATGTATATGTGACCACTGTTGTTTTGTCAAATAGAAATATCAGATGAAATCAGTGTGTTAGCCTAACATTCCTCTAGACACTTCACATTTCTTCCTCACGACCAGCTTAATAAATTTTGTTAGAATAAAAGCAATCATCTTTTGTGGAATGATATTTTTTTAGACAAGACTTACCAATGGACCACATCAAATTTTAGTAGTTCGTTCATTGTGTAACTCGCCTTTTGTTATTTTCGCTTATCTGATTTAAAATTTTAATTTTTTACAAAAAGGGACTTGTAAGAAAACCCAATCCTCTGTCCCTTTTCACTGTAGATATTTGTAAATGATGACTCACTTGTGTCGGTAAGTGGCCTCCAATGAACGAATGGCTTGACGGAGATTGTTTTTGGACCTCAAAATTATCTTCTTGATTGACTCGCGTGATAATTTTATTCCTTCTTCTTCTACAATCCATTCCAAAATCTTCACAATCTGTTTATTCAAAAGGACAGATTGCATATAATATGTAAGATGTTGACACAAAATGCAACTACTAGATGATGAGCTTATAAGTGATTTGGATAACAACAAAACTAGAATAGAGTTTGAAATTGTATTAGAAATGGTGAGTGACCTGTTGTGTTGATGGTGATGAAAGGCGGACAGTGGTGCAATGTGATTGGATAGGCTGTAGCCTTGATTCATCAGAGCAGCAAAAGAACAGTTTATTACACCCTTTATACTTTTCTACCATCCACTTTATATACAACACCGATTCTAATGATAGCTTCTCCGCATCGTACAAAATGATTGCTTTTTTGTTTGTTTTGTTGAGATATATATAATAAACAGGTAAACATATCAGTTACTTCATTGGTCCATACAAAACAACAGCGTTATATATAATTAATTAGAGTGCGTACCTTGACAGTTTTCTGGGCTACAAGGCAATGAGCTATTTATCACTTTACCATATGTTTCCTTGAATAACTCAGAAATCACATGTTTTTCATATCCCTTTGCCTCTGACAGATTCACCTCAACATGATGGAGTGATTTCTTTAGGCGCAGTTGCAGGTTTTCAACCATTTCTCCCTATCCATGTCAAAGGAGAGAGACAGGCAATGTTTGAAGTCATTTTCTTTCATTATATTGTTAAGAGCTTACTATATGCTAAATCTAAGAAACCATGAAAGAGAGGAGAGGAAAATCTGAAATATGCTAAATGAAAAAAGTGTTTGCACATTCACAAGGTAACATAACTATGCAAATTGAGTAACCGATAGTGCCGGATAAGCTAATTTCTTAACCAAACTATTATCTAATAAACGAACAAATGTGAGTTAACTTACCCAAATTAAGCCTCTTAAGTCATAACCACATAACATATGGTATAGATTAGTGGGGGTAGGGAAGAGTTGTTTTGTGCAAGAGTATTTTATACATTCTTGCAATTTGAACAAGTATCAACCAAACATGCTATTTTTGGGATTGTTGGATTGTAATTTGAATTGAAGGAACAATTTGCTTATCATTAATCCCTTAAGGAAATTGATTAAAAAATAACTGATGGTAGCGGTTGTTAAAGTAGGCATTACCTTCAAGCTGAAGTCTTTATATTCTTCTGTGACCTGCCATTTAGAGGCGAAAGAAAATGTTATCTAGTTTTTTCTATTATATATCATATACACACATAAATAGTAGAATATAAGGACATGAATGAAGTATGAATATACCTGCACTCCGTCAGCGCCAAATACCGCTCGAAGCATAGCTCGTATCATGGATCTTTTTCCTACATTTGGGGGTCCTTCAAATATAAAATGATTGCAGCCACACCCACCTTGTACCTATACATGCAGCAAATATAAAAAACAAAAGCTTACAATTTTGATCTTTTACCATAAATTATATTATGTATCTTGTATATGCAGTTGTAATCTTGTAATAAAAAATAGACAAAGAATGAATGAAACATCAGATTCTTCTCTCACCAATTCTTTCAGCTGAAGTGCTTTATCTCTGTTACAGATGAATTCATCCAAGGTCTTGGGCTGGTATTTGGTTGCCCACAGATACTCATACAGATTTCCTTCCACAGTTGTGTCCTTCAACTTGTGCTCACAAGGTAATTCCGGTGACACTGTTTGTTCATAAACTGTCTTTTGACCACCCAACCAAAAGTCTTTGAGTTCCTCTTTCAAATCTATATTTATTAGTACGTTCTCATTCCCAACTTGTGATACACAACTCTCTCTCAATGGCTTCTCTTGTTCAATCACCAATTCCATCTCCTCCTCCAAACCCAAATCTGTTTTGTCAGCATTTATTTGTTGTAACAATACTGTCTCAGAATCTGATGCTACTCCCTCACTCAAAGACTTCTTATGCTCTTCAACCAACAAGACAACATCTTCCAAAATTGTTTTCTCTGGAACTGTTTCTGATTCATAATTAACCCTCGAAGGCTTCCCCCCTTCAACATCATCCATCTCTTCCAAAGTTGCTTGTGATGACAACTTATCTTTAACCCTCAAAGGCTTCCCTTGGATATCAGGATGGATCAACTCCATTTCATCATCTAAAGTTGCTTTTGGCTCTGTTACCATCAGTGACTGATCTTCTGGACTTAAAAAGACAACAAAATCATGAGTTGATGATTGGGCGGCATCAGTGGTGGTTTTGAAATTGATGTTGAGGGAGAATAGAGAGGAGGGGGAGGTAGGAACAGGAAGAGCAATGAGACCCCTATAGTATGGACTTGAGTCGTGGTAACAAGAAAGGGGTGAGTTGTGATGGGGATGGAGATGAGGATGTGAATGACGAGCAGCCCAAGAGGCATCGACTACAAGAGAATAATCGGTAAGACCTTTGTAGTAAGGACTACTGTGGGGGGATGATGAAAGGAGGAGAGGTTGTAGTGGTGAAGAGATATTGTTGTTGTTGTTGTTGTTGTTGTTGTTGTTGTTGTTATCGTCGTCATCGTCGTCTTCATAGTCTTCATGAGTAATAGCAAGAGATTGATCGGTGAGACCCTGGTAGTAAGGACTATTGGAAGAGAGCTGAGTTTGATGAGTTGTGGCATATGAGTCAGCATCCTTCTTCATCCATGATATTGATGACAACCACCAATGACCACTGTTTTTCCTCCTCCTAGCTGATCTAGACATATTGTGGCGAGTGGGTGAGATCATGTGACGATCCCCAACAGATTGCTTCTGTGTCGGGCTAGACACCTTCATGGTCTTAGTCAACTCTATCTTTCTAACCTTCCAACCAATAGTATCACATTGATATACTATAATATTACATTGATATACTAGTTTGATATTTCCAAGAAACACCAATGCTATGATGATGATATCTATGCAATGCAACAAAACATATACTACTACTATATATCGTTCCTATCAATGTTTGGGTCTTTATTCCCACCACGACAACTCTTCTGTCTCTCCCTGCCGGACTTTGACTTCGATATACAGTATGTCTTTTATTATTTTTCAATGTAATTTGCGTCTATTCCTTTTTAATGTGATAAAATGATATTTATCTAATCAATCAAATGGAAAGAGAAAATACAAAATATCATGTTTTCACAAATCAAATATGTGTTAAACGAACCAACACTCTAGCTTCCTAACAGATAACATTTTCTTTCTGGTGTTGATGAGAAATAAATTGCTCACTCCTCCTTAACATGTTAGCCATTATTACAGAAGCAGCTCAAGCCGATATAACACAAATATTTTTGCTTCTATCTTTCAGATTACAAGACTTGCAATGCAACAAAAATAACACAAATATTTGTACAACCCCAATTTGGCCTTAAAAGCTAAGCTGTTTGAGCTCAACACCTACCAAATAATTTAATTAATTACTTGTTAAAAGAATAATAACCATTAGAAAACTAGTGATATTAGCCCTAATATTCAACAAGTCATTTAAAACCATTCGCATTCTCAACATTTATTTTCATTTTGAAAACAAAATTTGGAGATAGAAGATAATAAAGAATAAGACCTGCATAAGCGATTTCGATAAGCTATCTTGAGGAGCTTATTAAAATAAACGAGAAATAACTCAGGCAAACTGAATAAAAACTAAAAATTACTGCAGAGCTTCTTAGCTCATACTGTGAAACATGAGAACCAATGAAATTGGATTGTATCGCAAAGTTTTATTGATGGTAACTGGTTTTCACACATTACAAGCATCTTGAACCTAGTAATTAAAAGACTCCTCCTACTTCCAAAAGAACTCATGAATCATATCATCTACTTCAACCATAAGAGATTGACAAAAAGCACCTTAATCCATACAGGTAATGTAAAATTGGACATTGGGGAATTGAAAGGCCTGTATACCTACAAAATGATAAGAAACCCCCTCATTTATCCCCCTCATTTGGGGGATCGCGATCAGCCAAAGTCAGTGGATCTTCTCCAGTTTCGGGTTGTTGCTCTGATGGAGGGGGTTGCTCTTCATTTTCATTGTTCTCAGGGTGGAAATTGATGGGGAACTTTGTGACCCTTGGCTTATCAGATAAAATGTTCCTTTGAACCCTGTCAGTTAAAACCTTTGTTGGAGGCTCCTCTCTCAACTGCTCATCATCATAGTCATTGTTGACGTAATAACCGACGCGAATAAACTCTTGACCCAAATAAGAGCAGGTCAGCAGCAGCACGGTAACACCAATTATATCTTCTTCACGAATCTTTGACGGGTCAGGTGGATCTGCCTGCTAACAAAACAGTATTGGTAAGTTTGTATTTATAAGAAATTGTAAGTGGCAACAAAAGATTAGTATTGATAAATCTTGCCTGCAAAACAAAGCGATAGTTTCCAACATTGACAGGACCAACAAGGACACTCTCTAGCAATTGATCATAAGTCTCATCCTCGGCAGATCCAACATAAATGAGCTTCCACTCCAAATCTGTGGTAGCAATATGTTGTTACAGTGAAGCATATAGAAAAATAGAGTTAGTTTGTTATGATGAGTTTGGACCCAAATTGACATGATAATCCACATGAGTGGTCAGACTTGTTTAATCGATTTGCAACAATGAATGAATGTATTGAACATTTAAGAAAAAACAAAAAATGAAGCCATCTTATCTATCGTTTTACAGAATGATCCAAGTTGATAGTATGGTTTTTAGGTATTTGTTTATAAATTGAATATAATAATGAAATATGCGGAATAGAACAAGAATCTGAGTTGAAAAACCTAAAATAAAGAAGAAAGGGTACTAGTGTAGTAGTGCTGGAAATGGAAAATTAGGTCAAAGTGGGGGGTTTTGGGGGAGATAGGTTGCAGGCAGTAACAAGATCTGAAAATGAGAACCCTAACTGGTAACAAGTAGAAGAATTGAGAAACCCTGATAATAGTAAAAGTAAAGTAAAGAGAAGAATAGACTGACCATCTTTGAGAGCAGCCAAACACTCGTAAGAAATCTCGAATTGAAAGGGAGTCAGAAACGAGGCAGGGTTGTCGAGGACAGTCACGTTCGTGATGTTCACCGCGCTCATGCTTCTTCTTCTTCTTCTTCGAGAATCTTCTTCTTTCTTTCTTTCTTTCAATACTACTAATAAGTAGTATTCTTCAATTCAAAAAGAAAGAGAGGCGACCGAGAGAGAGAGGTAAACAAATGTGTTGGCGGGAGGGATTCAGAGAGAGGGAGGGAAACGAAGGAAAGGACCTTTTTTAAGACTAAAATAATTTACACTATTTATCCTTTATTCATTTATTTATCTCTTGTATTATAAATTTAATCTGTTTTGCTATTTCTAATATGATTTTTTCCGGGTCATTTTTCCTTTCATTTAAGATTTCTTTTGTGCATTTTGCCACTATATTAAATCAATTAATCAGTTTGATATAATTTTTTAATCAACATCTAATAAATATGAAATTTTATACATCTCTCACCATGTTAAATATTTATTATTATTATTAGCTTCCTATTATTATTATTATATTATATATTTCTTGCACCAATATTGATTTCTGATAAGCACGATCCTAATTTGGATGGATTAGCTAATAATGGTCGCACCAATATATCTCTCTCACACCAATATTGATTTATCATAAGCACGGTCCTACAAAATACCTGACCTAATTTTTCATACCATGTGTTTACTATAAGTAGCTACCCTTACGCATCAAATATTCAAAAGAGAAATTTAGCACCGTTTATCTCTCCTGAAAAAAGGATTTGAAAGTGAAAATCCGTGTGACAAATATGTGGAGCGTTCCTAGGGGTGGAAATGAACCGAACCAACTCGAACAAAGTTCGAGATTCGATTTGACAATTGATTCGTTGAACTTGGTTCATGAACCAAATGAGCCGAACTTGAGCTAAATATTAAGTTCGTTAATTAAATGAGCTAAACTTGAGCTATATATAGTTCGGCTCGTTTGGTTCACGAGCTAACTCGATTATATATATAACACTTCAGAATATATTTTTACCTAACACTTCAAGAATAATATATATATATATATATACAAAATAAAACACACTAGCATTATTTCTCTTTTGAAGCATAAGTGATACTTGTTTCTTTGATACTTCCCAATTTATGTACTAACACTAAGTCTCACATCGCTTAAATTATCTAGCATTGAGAAAAAACTTTGTTATAAAAGGTGGTGTACTACATGTCTTGGAAGCACAACAAAATGTTTATGGTGGGTTTGTTATTGTTTTACCTTTTCCTAAGTGTGGTAATACTCTCAAATACGGCTGACAATGAACCAAACCAACTCGAAAATAGTTCGAGACTCGATTCGATTCGATAATTAACTCGTTAAACTTGGTTCATGAACCAAATGAGCCGAACTTGAGTCGAAAAGTAAGCTCGTTAAATAAATGAGTCGAGCCGAGCTTAAGCGAGTTCGACTCGACTCGACTCATTTCCAGCCCTAAGCGTTCCTGATAAGTACAATCTTAATGTAATATTTATCTAAATTTATTGTTGAACTATTGTTTAACGTTATTCAATTTTTTTCATATACATTTAATTATTACAATTTTCATATTTTATTTTATTGTTACAAATAGTAGAAGAAAAGAAGGGTTTGGATTGTAGTAATGTTTCTTTGGAATTGAATTAAAGAGACATGAGAGATTGAGCCGGTGTGCTACCTAATACGCCCAAGTGCATTTTCATGGATTTGAATCTTCTCCTTCTTATTCTCTCCAATTTCATTTCTAATTTTTTTGTGTTTTTCTCTCTCATCATTTATTTATATTTTATTTTAATTTCTCTCTTTTCACACTCATAAAAAGGAGAATTTAAGACGGAATTGGAGAGGATCTAAATCCTACACACCCTTTCTACCTAATCCTTTCTTTTTCATGTTTTTCACTTCTTACATTTTTCCCAATATAATAAAAACATCGCATTAATTTTTTTAATCTTTATTAAAATTTATTTTTATCTTAATGTGACTAAATTAATCATAAATAGTTGAATAAATTAATATAAAGTAAAAAAAATTATAATACAAATTAATATAACGAAGGCTTAATATACCTTTTTATCAAAAATAAAAGTAAGGTTTACTATATTATGAGGGAAGTCAAATACCACAATAATAATTATGCTGGATTATTAGTCAAAAAATATAAATTATGCTGCATTGATAAGCATTCCCTAACAAATTGTCCGGTCAATGTTAATTAGGAGAATAAAAAGTGACTATTCATATTAGTACCACAAGAGTTTTTAAAACATCATAAGAAGACTTGTCAAAAAAAAAAAATCATAAGAAGTAAACACCTTTTCTTGCATAACGAAATAGTTTTATTATTAAAATAATCAAAATTACTATGGTGGATGGGGAGACAAAGGGGAGGACACAAACATTGCATTGCTTCAAATCCATTCAGCTTTAAATACTTCACAAGTATGAGGCAATCATATAATATAACAAATAAAATCATGAGTAAGTAATTATAATAAAAGAAAATAGTGACATATTATACTACCACCTAATTTGGTGCTACAAAATGAAGAGAAAAACATTGCCTTAACTACTTTCTTTATCAAAATTGCTAATTAATTTTGCTACACTTAACTTTGTAGTTTGGAATTGGAACATGACCACTCAAGTGTCTCTTAACTTCCTCACCACCAACTGCTTTTGCTACATTTTGCCAACGGTCAGGGGTATCATTGTCATATTTTGCAAGTGCTTTTTCAAACAACTTGTTTTGTTTTGTTGTCCAAATTGAATCACAAGGCTTGAGCCATGAGCCATCAATCTTCCTGACTCCCGAGACACAATGCTCCCCGGACTCTCCAATAGTGTTTGTGTCGATGCTTCATACTAAGTTACTAATGTTTGCTTAAAAGGAATTTTAATTTCACTTGAGGTAGACAAAACAAATATTAGAGGGGATCATCACCAGCCACCACCGTTTGCTTAAATAGCTTATAGTATACTATCAGTTCTCAGATTTTTGGAATTGGTTTTTCCGATCTTTTCTCCCCCAAAAGGTTCTAGCTGGCTATCTGAAACTTGTGAATATATACAAAATCCATCTGCTATTTAGACTTGTGATACTACTTCAAATTATGCATAAACCGGTAGAATTTCATTACTATATTTGTAGATATTTATTTTATACGTGTCCAATTGCATATCACTGTGTAGATATATTTCCTTTGTTACCTATATGATCACTTATTCACTTCTACTGCAGAATTTCCAATCAAGCTACCAGCATTTCATTCTTTCTTTCTTTCTTTTACATACACATTAAGGAGTGTGGCTCCTTCCTTTGCTAGCTAAGGCAGAACGGGTCACACATCTTGTACTCAAAGTAGCTCCAATGAGAATCATACTATTATTGTTAAGCTACACTTGTTACGCAGTGATGAGAATTGAATTATTAGTATTTTACTTGAGTATCCAATCATTGACATGTTTATCACTACTACACTACACTTTATTAATTCACTCTCTCACCTCGGTCTTCGATCATGTAAAACAACACTAAAACATAATAAATCAACCAATCTTTATCTTCGGGGTTTAATTGAGCTTTCACCCTATAAGCCACCAAAATAAAAGTAAACTCTATTGTTCTCTCATGTCGGTGTACTTCTTCATTCTACTACTTTTGCTAAAGCTTCTATGGATTGCACCTTTAGAAAGGAAATCAGCATTTAGGACAATTTAACCAAGGAAAAATGGCACATTTCGATGTCTCGTAGGAAAGTTTTACTAATTATTACATCAGATCTTTGTGTCGAAGTTAATATTGAATATTTGCATTTACAAAAGTATTATTGAAGTTATGAACAAGTAATCTTTGCTTTGCTGGTGTTGACAATTTTATTCAAGGAAATAAATTTTTTATTGGATGAAATTTTTATTGAACAAGTAACCTTTTCTGCTATTTTTATTGTAGTAGTTTTTTTTATAGGTGTTCCATACCTAGTAATGCAATTAGCAACTAATCCTTCCGTATTAAAATGAACGTCGTTTAAAATTTTTGCACACATTATGAAATGTAATTATGTTGTAAAAAATAATAATATTTTTATTAAATTATCCTTATAAGCTATTGCTTGATTTCCTTGAAAATAGTGCATATAGTAACAATTAAGAGGTATAATTGAAAAATATGTATTGAAAAGTGAGAATAACATTCATTTTGAAACAAAATTTGATTCTTAAAATTACACTGAGACAGAGGGAGTAATAATATTAGGAACAACCTTTCGAAAAAATAATATTAGGAACAAATATTTCCTGCCCAAAGACAATCTAAAGATGCTGGTAATTGATGTAGCTCTTGCTTTTGCTAGGATGAGCATTGCAATGCATGTTTCACTGACCTAGAATTTTGTTGGAACTACCAAAATATCTCATCCTTTGCCATGCATGTTTCACTTAGAATATTGTGTTGTCAGTGCCAGTTGAGAGCACCCTATCCAAGCAATCAATTCAAAGCAACTTCCTACTTCATCAGATCTCAATACTCATAAGCCGAAGGTACATCATGCAGTGGATGACCCTTTTCATCAGATCTCAATACTCATAAGCCGAAGGTACATCATGCAGTGGATGACCCTTCCGATTTCTTTCCATTACTTTGCTTGCAAGGGATACTTGCTTGCCAACTACAAAGATAAATGCCTTGCCCTGTCCGCTGGCACCTCTTGCAGTTCTTCCAACACGCCGTACATATTCGCTTGGATCACGTGGGTAGTCAAAAAGTATTACATGATCCACTCTAGTGAAGTCAATTCCTCGCGATGCTCTGTTACAAGTTGCAAACAATGACTTATTTGTAACACACAACCATAATTATCAAACAAGTAAAAACTAAACAAGGAAAATCAGAAAGACGGATTTGAACAGCCATAAGTAGTGAGTTAAACAGATGAATACCTGTCGGTGCATACCATAAATTGGGACACTTCTTTTGATGGAGAACGTGTAAACTCCTTCATACTAGCAAGCCGTGATTCTTGTGTCATGGCAGCATGGAAAGGTAGAACTTGCATGCGATCTCCCTTTCTATCAAAACGCTTTAATGCATTTTCAACTTTTCTGCACGTTTCAATCTGCAATATATTTTGAGAATTATACCAAAATAAAAGGAACAAAAAGTGCAACAGTAATCAAAATTATATAAATCCTGAAAGTTCAGAATACTTTGTTACAGAACACAATAGTTCTTGGGACACGATTCTTCTCCGCAAGCTTCAGAAGAGCAGCTTTCTTGTTCAAAAATGCTGTGTCGATAGTTTTTTCTTGTCCATCTTCCCCACTGCAATCTATTATTATCTGACCAAATAAGAAAATAAACATCAGACCCACTAACACGGAAGCTGATTACTGAAACAGGGGTCATTACAGGTTACCGTATCCAGCATGGCCTGTACACACTTAAGAATGTAATACAGATCGACCTATTTTCATAATTTTACCAGCTGTAGTGCCACTGCCATACACAATGATACAGAAACGAGTGTATAAAGGTTGAGAGTAAAAGGAGTTAAGCCAAATCTATTTCCTCATATTACAACAACAAACTCAGACAGAAAATTCACAGAATATGTTTTTTAATATTCAGTCATGTTATGTTCTGCCGTAGAAGAATAAAGTACTAGAAGGAAAGAGAATTCACAGCTGAAACCTGACCTCTTCAAGGCGAGAGCTTATTCGATGCATACTAGGTCCCATGACCATTTCACAATCAGGAAAAACTTCAACCAGTTTGCTGTAAACATTTTTTGGTAAAGTTGCAGTCACAAATAAATACTGTGTGTCAACCGGCGAAGAACTAATCAAGCATTGCAGAGCCTTTTCGAAGTCCTCATCCCCAAAGAGTATGTCTACCTCATCCAACACAGCACTACAACATATTAATTATGGTTGTTAAGATAAATTCAATCATTGGTGCGGACGTATAAAGATATCCCAATGGATATATATATTATATACAAAGCGGGGAAGGAATTCAGGAAAGGGCATGGAAGTCTAGCAGTACATTTGTATTCATTTATCAGGAAAATGTTATTGTATCAAAACAGAAATTAAAATTTTGATATCCCAATTGGGAAGATATCCACAGCGCCCAACATTTTCTCATACAGAAAATTTATGCCATAGTAACAGCAGATCAATCAGCAAAAGAAACCAATTTTGGACTTTGACATAATCCTGAACGGTGATCACCAAATTGATAACACAGGGTAAACGACCATAAAAACGGATGCTACTAGACTATGCAATTGGAAGAAGCAAATTAGCATTATATGTTTTGTCAACAAAATCATAAGATACTATACTAATGAAAATGAATTGCATGAGACAAAAGAAAATGAATGTGAAAAAGGTTTACCATGTTAGATTTGTTAAGTGCAAGAAGCCTTCCTTTATGAGGAAAAGGAAACGGCCAGGTGTAGCTATTAAGACATCAATGCCCTGCTTTAAACTATCGAGTTGAGTTTTTTGTCGAAAGCCTCCAGTGACAACCATAGATTTGAATGGAACCCCAGATTTTGACAATGATCGACAATTATCTAAGACCTGCAGCAATTAACAACAAACAACAACAGTTATTATAGGACTTGCCCACTCAGTCACTCTGAAAACAAAAGTGCATAGAAAGGGGGCAAACAGCTTACCTGAGAAGCTAACTCTGATGTTGGAGCGAGTATAAGAACAGTAGGAGATTGTGAATTATGATGAGGTGGTTGTTGTTGCTGTAGTTCTTGTTGCCTGAGACGTTGAATGATTGGTAGAAGATAAGCTAATGTCTTTCCAGAACCACTCTGGTCAGCAATGATACAAGACTTTCGGGCAATAATGGGAGGAAAAGACATGGCCTGTATATTGGAAGGGCGTGTTAAAGAGAGGTTATGAAGGGATTGAATCATAAAATCAGCGCACCCAATGTCTTTAAATGACTTGAGACTGAAAAAGTTGGTATCAGGCTCTGTCAATTGTTGAGTTTGAGTAACTTTATTATCTCCCCATCCTCTTCTTGAATCAGGAGGAGGATGAGAACGTCTTTGTCTTTGAGAAGTACTGCGGTCATCTTCTTCTTCTACTATTACTCGTTCACGTCTAGTGTTTTGCTTGGTTCTTTGTATGAGAGCCTTCACTTTCTGGACTTTTAGTCTTCCAAAACTCGTGGTGGTCGGAGTTGTTGTTGTTGTTGTGTCTTGGCTATCGGTGGAATTGGAAACGACAAAGAGAGAGTGTGTGGTGGGTTTGGGTCTGACTCTGCTGACTCCTCCGATACTAAACACCACCGCCTTTCCGCAAACACCCACCAACACCATTTTGCTAACTTACTGTGTCTGTCTTTTCAATTTTCATGAAATGAAATAATCAACACAACAAGATAAGGAAGGAACAGAGATAGATAGATGTATCACCCCGCCCCTTTTTTTCTCTTACACAGTACAGTACCAATATTATTTTAATTTAATTTAAGTTTTTAACCCAATTCCAAATATTATATTATTTGATTACAAATGGAGTTTCTGACGTCATTTGTCATCTATATCCTCTGAGAATGCTAGATTTATCTGATTAGCAATTTAGGATACTAAGGCAAGGTGGCATTTTTATTATTTTGGTCAATAAGGTGGCTTGTTTATTGGAGAATTTGGGGTAATGTTTGGCTAAATGGGTCATCATGCTGCTTCTCTTTGGAATGGTTTATAGCACATTTGACTGCTCCAGCCCTCACTCTTGTGTATACTATAAAAATCCCATGAAACAGAATGCAGTTCATCGCATCTAGTGATTTTATTTTCTTGTAAATCCACTTTATTACAAAATTATTAACAGATTGTTTTTCCATAAATGATTACTGTCACAGTCACTATCCTTTGAAATACACTCTATACAAACAGTATAACCGGCTTTGCTATTATTTTTCTAAAGATAATGTTAACTATTTTCAAATAAAGGCAGTTAATTAGTATCTAAATAAATGTCAAAGAGAAACCAGGCTGAGAATAATCATGTGGGTTTTATCAGACTTTTAGTTTCAATTTTACAAAAAATAAAAAATCACACCGCGCCTTCAAATTATGAAAACAAGTACTCAGTAAGCAGCATACTTGCAGGGTAATAAATCCTTAGATACGAATTCTAAATTTAAGACATCCCAATTTACACCTACACAGGCATCTTAGCACATATTTTGATTCTATGGTGCATATACGCATGGTGAATTTGACATACCAATGTTGCAAAATCACAAACAAGTAGTCAAGTGTCCGTTCCTACAACACTCATCTGTGACAAGAACTTGATTATAAAATCCATGTCTTTAATCATCTGCTGAAACCAGACTACTATTTGGGAGCAGAAAAAAAAAATCATACAACACTACTTGCTGAGAACATGATCGGTACTCAAAGAAATCCTGAAAGACAGCATGCAACTCCAAATATTCATATGGTCCAACAACCATAGAAGCAAAAGAAAGATAAAGAATATCCAAAACCATAAATAAATATAAAAAGCAAAGATTTGGTACAAAGGTTATCCATTCAAATCAGGTTTTCCTGTCCATCACACCAATACAGATGTCAAACTTCATTAGCTAAAAGGGAAAGTTGTTGAAAGAGTACACATTCTCAAGAGGACGAACTCAAAAATAATTGTGAACATCTTATATAGGCTTGATCTTGAAGTGAAGTGAAATAAGAGAGAAGACGAAGCACTTCAAATCCTGCAAAAAGAAATTATAATTAACAAGAATAAAACCAAACACATCGGCTTACATCAAACAAATCATAGCACTGGGTAAATAATGGGCAGGCACCTCCAATCGGGCTCCCAAAGGCTAACAAAAATACAATTAATAGCATATCATGGGGAATATATAAATCACACTCTAAAACATTAATGAAACACAGTCAAGAAATCACAACAATGGTATTCTAACGTATCAGTCATGAAATACATCAATTATATTGAAATCCCAGAATCAGTGTCTTGAAACTTCTTGAATATCCACTAGTTCTTCAAGAATGGACAGGGAACAACTTATGATTCCTCCCTCCCCCTTCCCTAAAGATAGTTTGCTTAAATGGTCATGCGACAGAAATGAATTATCATAGGAAACAAGAGCTGCCATCTACACACAGCCTTTTGGAATTACATTTTAACTAATTCAGAAAGATTTTCGATTGATTATTTCTTAATTATTGTGAAGAAACTTTCAAACTTGATGGTGTTGTGTCATTGGAGTCCTAGGGACTGTGTTGTGTGATCCTTTACCAGCAAAGACCAACCGGTTCTGGCCTGTGGAAGTGGTGAACACAAGCTCAAATTTCATTTATGGGGAAATCCCAGTATCAATATCCCTCCGATAATTTTTTCTATGGAACTATACCAGATCTCCAGAGTCTAACTACTCTTAATGTTAAGAGTATGGAATGAGAGTTTGTTTCTATTCAATTTGTTATTTTGTCTGTTGATAGACACATCTTGATGATATTCAAGAATTGTACCAGAATAATGTGATTTTGTAAGGACTAATTTGATCTAAGTCAATTGTAAACCTTTACATATTGTAGCCAGAGCATCTAAGAAAGGGTGGTTTCCTAAATGTCAATAATTAAGTCAAAATAGTCTACCATAAGCATCCTAGAAAAACCCATGTATAGGAATATGCAAAATTAAAATGTTCAAGTAGCATTTGACAGACAATATGCAAAATTAAATAAAACATTAAACAGAGGAGGAGACCACAAAAGAATGATGACTCACCTGAACAAGATAGTAAAAGATGCGAAGTCCTTCAGGATCAGCACTGCTTTGAACATCAACAAGAGAACCAATCTTGGAAGTTGTGAATGAGATATGCTCATTCCCCATAACAATCTCAAGCTCCTGACGACCTACCCTGTCGGGTTCCGGCCAGTTGTTATCATCTTCCTTCATAATCTAAACAAACAAACAAAGTGACACCATATTATTATTATTATTATGTATGAATAAGGAATAATAATAATAATAATAATAATAATAATAATAATAATAATAATAATAATAATAAAAGAAAAGGAAAATAGGGTTAGTTAGGGTTTTGTAATAAGTAAGGAACCTCGCTATCGGAAATGATACGACGACACTCGCGAAGAACAGCAGGAGTGAGATAAACCTCCTTGCGAATGATGGTATCGTTTTTGTAATTGGAGTTGTTAGCGTATCGAAGTTTCCCATCGGGCCTGAATTCAAACTCCAAGAATTCGTGACCGAATTTGCCCTTGTGTCCAACGTAATATCTCAAGTAGAACTCTGCATTCTCTTCTTCGCTCCCCATCTACATCAACACCATCAAATCAAAATAAAAGATAATAAAACCCTATCCCCTTACCCTATGTCACAAAATAAAAACAACCCTAACCTTGGAGGAAGAATGATGAAGAAATTTCAGTGCTAGGGTTTGATTGAGGGTGAATACGACTGAGGGAGGATTTTTCCCCCTTGCGAGTGTGTGTTTGACTGTGTGACTCGGATTTCACTTCGTTTGGGTGCAAATAAATATAGAAGAGAGATTTATATTATTATAAAGACCTTGAGGAGATAAAAATTTACTGTTTGGATGAATAAAAATTGAAAGGAAATAGTAAAACTTTGAGTAGAGAAAAATTACAGTAAAAATGGTAAAAGAAAAATATTATCTTTTTAATTATTTATTTATTGATGGGATTTCTCAAATATTTGGCCAAGTGTAATATTTGACGCAAAATTCAAGCTAATCATTGTTCAAGAGTGGAGAACCAATTTAAATAGATACCGTTCTGGATTGGGCCAAAAGCTGGTGCAAAATCCACTCTTGCTCGGATTCGGAGCAGGCTCAACAGAAGGCTATGTGTCGTCCACGTCAGCACCACACGTGCTCCTTTAATGAGGTCGCGCGTTCAACTGAGTCTATCCACTCCTCTTAGGATCGTGGAGCAACTCGCCAGAATAATAGCTGGCAACAGCTTCTCCCCTTATTCAGGGGAATATTCTGGCAGTCACTCTTAATGGGCTGCTCAACACGGCCCATTAAGAGGACCTTTAGCCCAACGCTAGGGGCAATTACATAAACTCTCCTTCACACGAGAGCTAGATATTTAATTCATTCTACTCTTACAGCCCTTTGACCACACTCTCCTAGCCCTATTAAAGACTTATATTCTCTATATAGGGAGGTGTATTTGGGCTTTTTTGACTCATACTCTTGCTTCCCAGTTGGTGGAGGCACTAAGTAGCCTTTGTTTGGGTATGACGAAAGGCTGAAAGATGTGGATAATTGTGTGCAGGTAAAATATTTTTTATAGCTTTTAGGAAATTAGTATTGACTTGTTGCAACATTGATTATCTTCTCACATATGTAATGCTTGTGTCCTACTGCTTCATATGAAATTTCTGATGAATTAGCTTGAAATTGTTCTACTAATGATATTTACTTATTCTTACAAAATTTGCTTATATCAGTCTTATTTAGTCTCACCATACTCCACTTATGGTAGTCTTTAAGCATATTTGGCGCTATCGGGGGTTCAGAGAGACTGAGTTTACTCATTTGACGGCATCGTGCGGCACGGAGATTTCTTTTGACAAATGAGATCCGTCGTAAATGACATTTATCTCAGCGTCATTTGTCATAGTTGGTTCATGTGGGTTGCATCATAATTATTCATTTTTTACAACATAAACATCACACCATGCCTTAAAATTATGAAGACAAGTACTAGTACTCAACAAGCATATAGAGTAATATGTCCTTGAATATGAATCCTAAATGCAAGACATCCCAATTTACACCTACACAGGTGTCGCACATATTCTGATTTTGTCTTGCATATATTGCATAGCCAGTTTGACATACCAACGTTACAAAATCACAAACAGGTAGTCAAGTAAAGTGTTCTTAAAGCATTCGGCTGAGGCAAGAACTTGATTATAAAATCACAAACAGACAAGAGCTTGATTATAAAATTCATGCCATCCATCATGTGCTGAAACTAGGATTGCCACCGTGCATCTGGCGACGAAGTTCTCCCAGGAAGTCCAGCTGTGACACAGAAGAGGAAACACTCGTAGCCGGTGACATAATCTGCGAGGAAAATATATATTAAAGTGTCACATTAGATTTAGAAGGCAAGAGGGAGGGGAAGGAGATTTAATATAAAGATTTTTTTCATTATAATAAGATTAATATAAAGCTTACCTGATGAGGAAGCCTGAACTGAGTCCAAACTGATGTTCCACCAGAATACATAACTGGTTTTTCTGAAATGTGAAAATGTCAAGAAATTAAAACTAATAAGCATGGATCATGCACACAACTAACAGAGTATATGCAGCGCACATAATCTAATATCAGTCTATCACTGCATTTATGACGGCTATTCATGATATCAATGCTCCATATAATTTACCATTAAAAAATAAATAAAAATGCTCCGTATAATTTATGCTTGCAAATGTGAAAAATGGATAAACAAGACATCCCAACAGCAATATAGAAACTAAAAGACTCGACGCCAGAGAGCTAATTAAAGAATGACACTGTTGCTAAAAGAATAATGATATGAAAGGCTAACTTAACAAGTCCTCTCAGCTTGAACGATACCAAAACACTTTTGGACTAAATGTAATTATAAATCACGTATAAAAGGCTAAATTACTTATGCTGCATGTGGTTGAGATGAATCTTCAAACACTAATGAACTGTATAAGAAACAAGTGAAACAACATATTTCAGTAAGTCTTTAGTCAAACAAAATCTCATAATTATCGCAATTGCGTGATATATCACTTTTGAACGTATCTAGTTACCATGCTTATAGTGATTAGTAAATTATATAGAAAGAACTGGTGGTTAAACACAAATAAATTGGTCAATTGCTGCAACAGTAGTTAGTTTGAAGCATTTCATAGTTTTACAGGTAACCTCAACTCAATTCACAAGAAACTTTTGAGACATGCAAAACAATTGAAGTTCCATCAACCCTAAATATTAGACACAAAGTGCCAAATGATGATTGTCCACTAACCAGATGAATCTTTGGGATTATTGTAGGATTGTATTGCAGCTGTCCAACCTGGAAACAGAAATCCACGGCCAACAGAGAAATAATATTAACCAATGATATTGACATAACAAACCGATAGCAGAAAATGAACAACAACCCCCCCTCTCTCTTGTCTGGAATGCATTAAATTCTGATTTGTGGAGATCTGAGTAGTTGAAATATGAAAGACAACAGAACAATTACTGAAATAAAAGGTATGTGGCCATGTAAAAGCAAGACATATTTATAAGCAAAACAATTCCCAATGTTAAAAAAAAAAAAGGAGATCTGACAGTTGGCTATCATCTCTCAAGGAATCTTAATCAGCACGGCACAAACAAGTAGTACTTCGGGAATTCATAGAAAATGAAGGAGCACAAATCATGTTAAATAAAATTAAAAGCTGGTCTTGGGCATCCCTTTTCCACGGAAAAGCCCAAACAAACCATCATGATCAATATATTCCCAAATACCTTCAATCCTATGCAAACCAATTGAAGGTATTTGTCATGCATCAGATACTTATTATAGTCTGTTCTAATGAGAAAACCTAAAGAACTGGGAATATTCAATTTAATAACCCAACATATATAAGTTGTCACAAACAAAAGGTAGGGTAGACTCACGATCACTAAGAAGCTGGGAAGCTGCACTGCTACTACAACCTTCTAAAGCAATTAATCTTGAATAATAATTGTCATTGAGAATATAACTGCTGCTAGCATCTCCATGATCTGAAACTTGAATGTTTCTTGAAGAAGCAAGTTGATTCTTTTCTAAATCACTACCAACACTGTTTGTTCGATCAAGCCGATCTACAGAATTTGATAGAAACCAAACGACATGTACAGATTAGAAAGGAACAAAATAGAACAGGAACTGGCAGCAAATAGGCGAAAAGCTTTGTCATTTGTCACTGTGAATGAGAAATAATACATGCATTACAAATAAAAGGAGGAGGAAGGGTCTCTTTTTTAATAATGTTAATGGTTTTAAGATTCTAGTTTTGGCCCCAACATTTTTCATCTAAACAAAAAGGTGGGTGTTAGATTGGTTGATGTACATAAGAAAGGATGTTGGTTCCTGGGGCCTGTAATTAGTAGAAAGTGGATCTAATTACAAGGATGAAAATGTATGTAGGATGGGGTTTTGCATAGTAACCTGAAGGAATGATGTTAAGATTGTGTTGCAATAATAATATAAGTGTCCCACAAACCCATAAGCTAAGCACCCAGCCAATGGGATTTGCAATGCAGCTAATAATAATATTAACTATAGAGTGTGTAAGAAGGACATGAAACAAAGCAGCAAACACAAAGGACATGAAACAAAAAAGGGTCGGGGGAGTGAGTAACAAACAATCAATTACAAAAAAGGGAGAGAGAGAAACCAGATGATGATGATGATGATTTGCGCCTGTTGTTGGTAGAACGGTTCCTGCATCATCAAAATAATCAATTATTGTTAGAAACAAATGAAATGAGATGAGAAAGGAAAGGAAAGGCAAATAAATAGAATGAATAATACCTCTGATTGGGTGGAGCATAGCGCTTGACCACAGTGGCAGCAGCAGATTCCGGTGGCTGAAGGTTTTCTAGCATCTTTCTTTCTTACTTATTAGGGAATAGAGAGATAAAAAAATCTCAAATATACAACAACATACAGCAACCAACCCAAAGAGGAGGAGGAGGAGGAGGAGGTCGTGGGAAAAACAAAAAACACATTGCCCCGTCCTTTCTTTGACTACTTTAATTTAATACTATTATTAATTATTATTATTATTATTATTATTATTGTTGTTGTATACATTGTATATTAATCACAATCAATTAAGTCCAATAGCTGGATTTTTGGCCATTAGATCAATAAAGAACATAACTGTACTCAGATCCACAGTATATGTTCAAATTGCTCTTTCCCAAAATTTATTTGCGAGGTGTCTTATTTGAACAATAATTTTGGGCTGACCTGATGGATTAGACAAAATAAATGGGTCAAATTGTCTCGACCCAATTATTATTGGGGTACCATTTAAAGAAAAATGTTTAATAGTTTGGAGTATTAGTTTTTTTTTTTTGACAAATTTTTGGAGTATTAGTTAAAAAAGCTAAGTATTGTAAAAATGTGTTAAAATTTGTATAATCAATATTTTAAAAGTGCAAAAAATTATCATTTCAATACAAAAATTCTGTTTTTTCTTTTTTATTTCCTTAACCAGTGCTCCAAATACACCGATTAGCATGACTCGTCATTAAATCATAAGAAACCGTGTGCCACTATTTTACAATCAATTCAAGAGGAGTATAATAGTATCTTCATTATGATAATTTTTTATTTTTCTTCCATCAAAGAAAATCAGGTGTTGCTGGATTACTACTTCTCCCTCAAGTCGCCTTTAATCTCCATATTTACTAATATTTGTGTTGGTTTTGGATCTCATACTCTCAATCTCTTATGAACTAGAATTTGTTCTTCTTTCTACCCCTTTTTTTTTTCTTCTCTTCATCTATATGTCTCATGCTTTGTGTCTCTCATGAGCTCCCTGTCTCTCCAGTTTAACCGATTAACAAAATTGGCGAATATGGGTGACAATTTGTGCTTCTCAATTTTGACCAGTTTTGGATTTCTTGGTCTGATTCTGACCAAACTTGACCCATACTCACCCCTACTTCAAAGCACTTTTGATTAATATGATTAAAACAAATTATATTTTGTGACATGTACATTTAAGAAAATGGTTTCAAACATAAATATCCTACCTACATTCATTTTGAACCAAAAATTATTGAAAAACACGTTTGAAGTCGATAAAGGTTGATTTAGTTGGTAATGAATTGATCTTATACTCTACAAGAGCGCGAGTTCACCTCTCGTCATTGGCGTAAGAGTGATACGTAAGTAATCTTTGAGTCTTGAAATTTGTCTAATTCTGATGAGTAATATGCACCATTATGGTTGTTCAACTTGACTCACTTATCTTCTCTTATAAAAAAAAGCATATAGTTAAAATCACCAATAAAACACTAAGAGTGGTGATGAGAACCCAAGAAGGTTCGATGAATGTTTTCTAGTCTTCATAGGATATCTATAGAAATTTCATAATCTCCACTTTCCATTTTCCGGTATTTGTGATGAGTACATTTAGCAAAAACATGGATACAATGTTTTTTTTCTTTGCAATTTTTTTTGTATAGTGACTAAATTTTGTACACTTAAAGTGGATAAGTGGGATGACCGAAGATCGAACTTCGGCTCTTTGCATATATAATGCAATGCCCCTACAAACTTATAGATTTTTTTCCTTGCAATAATACCACTAATTTAAACTATACTTAATTGCATATTTGATCCCTTATCCTTATTTTAGGTTTCAAGTTGATCCTCTATATTTTAAAAATTTCAACTTGGTCCCTTTATGTTACTTATGTCAATTTACGTTGGTCCTTTTTATTAAACTTTGAGTTAATTTTGTTTAAAACTTCCAATTGACATCTTCATAGTTATCCATGTATGCAAATTTGTTAATTGCATGAATAATTTAAACTGAAATTTGACTAAAATGACTGATTTAAATCTTTTTAAAGCCGAGGACTAAATTGAATCAAATATGTAATTTTTTTAATTTTTTTTTTGTATGAGTTTAATTGATATGCACCGACGGTGTAAAATAGTTTTACACCATCGTCCAATAAATAATCATCATTTTGCTATGTCATGTCAAGAAAGTGGGGTAAAGTGGGATAATGTGGCGGAAAACATGGTTGGTATTGATTGACAGTGTAAAATTATTTTACACTGTCGGTGCATATCAATTAAATCCTTTTTGTATTTATATATTTTACGATTGGATTTTGTTTGCTTAATAAAATGAAAAAAAATTGAAAGTAATCTGATTAAAAATGTTTGTTTTGTTTGTAGTTTACAAATGAATTAATTAATCGTTCTGGGAAGAGGGAGTAATATACGCAACGAAGGTGAGTGAGTAGCGTAGTTGCATTGGCGGGAGATGGAAGAAGGCACTACGATGTCGCCATCATCATCATGTGAGGAGAATAAGAAGGTGAATACTACTACGACGCGGCGGCCATCTTTAAAATCCGATTCCGAATTCAACAATTACCAATTCTGGAAACAAAAGGTAATATACTATTAGTTATTCAGATGTTAGGGATTCATTCATTCATTCACAATTGATTGATAATAACAATAATAATACGATTGGTGCTGCGCAGTTGAGAGAGAATTGCTTGAAAAGGGTGCGAGAGGACAGAACTCGCTTGCTCTGGAAATGTCGCTCTAATCCCCCAACCTCACACATCCTTCATCAGGTATCTATCTATTTATCATTTTCACTCTCACTTCTTCTTCTATTCTAAATTAATTCATTAATTCTCTATTATTATTATTATTATTATTATTATTATTTTATTATTATTATTATTATTATTATTATTATTATTATTATTATTATTATTGCATTTAGGATAATTTGGATATTGCATTCCGGGATATTGTATCCCATGAATTCCATCAAATTATCAAACACCACAATCACAATCATGATGATGATGATGATCTCTTATGGAACGATCAATCTCCTCATACCACTTACCAGGATGACTGCCAAGAGATACTGCTTCAAATGCAAGAAATCTTTTATCAAGGTACTTGTACTGTTATGCTATCTCCTTGTTAACTCTATATACACAATAAATAAATAATATCAACATTTTCTCACCTCCCTGTTGATTTAGAAACTGCAATTGATACTTGGGAAGATGAAGTTGATAACTACTTGGCTCGTGCAGTTTATGAGCATATGGATTTAAATGCAGACAAGGTATGTTGCTATAATCCCAATTAACCTTTCATATTTCATATTATTTCAGTACAGTCTCTGATTTCATCCTGGAAATTGTTAATTACTAGACACACGGAAAACAGATTTGGTGTCCTGTTTGTAAGCAAGGAGAGCTTAAAGACACTCACACTCTCATATACTGCACTCGTTGTAAACTTCAACTAACCAAAGCCGGCGAGGTACATATATTTCCTCCCTTTGTCATCACTCTTCATTTACACACTTTTGAAGAGTAAAAAGTTTTAGCAGCCTAGCTCCATATCAGTAGTTCAGTGCATTTTTTATGGATTATATGGGTTTATTTTAGTCTTTATAGATATCTACTGGTTTTGTATCTTTTATTGTCAGACTAAAGTGACTATTATGCTTCAGGATCTAACTTCTATACAGAACAAAAATTGTCCATCATAGATAAGGGATTGACCACTTTTTGCTCATAAAGAAGTTACCTTCCTATTTTCATATATGTTGCTCTAGTGTTTAACATCTTTTCAAATTTTTAGAAAACTCACTGTCTTAAACTGTATAGAGTAACTTTTATGCAAAATGTGTGAGCTCCTTGTTTACATGGAGAATTTCTGTTCTTCATAGAAGTTAATCCTTATGCTTTGTGCTTAAATTACATAAGTGAAGCAGAATTTCTTCCTGTTTTTTTCCCTTCAAAGGGATACATTGCATCATCTATTGACCTTTGGATGCATTTACTGTATGCTTTGCTACAAATAAAAAACTAAAATCGACCAATAAATCTGTGGTTAACATATTCAACATATTCTCTAAATAGACCTCATATTTTTGACCAAAAGGACATGTCTTATCATCAACAAAAGAGGAAATCCTATTGTACTATCTTAGTGTAGCAAAACATAAAGAGTGTCAGTTTTTTCTTATCTGAGCCTCAATGCTATAATGATTCTTAGAATTTGGGTTAGTCCTAAATCAACCCCAAAAGCTAGCTCAAGAGGTGATGTTAGAATATGGTTTTTAGGTGGGAAAGATGGGAAATAATAAAAATACTACAAGGGATAACTGAATAGACAGGTGGCAGTGGAGTATTAGGTAGGGTGGTGTTGCAATGAAGAGAGGCGGTTATAAAAAGAGTGGAAAGGGGGATAGTGGGGTTATGGAATATTTTGGAAAAGGCGTAGGCTAGCATTGTGCTTGACGGAGGAGTTCATGTCCTATTTTTCTTCTTTATACACTTTTATCTTGTTTTATGTTTTAGAGTTACAGAGGGATAGACCTCAAATTATAAGGGGCGGTGTTCTATTATTTTATATTTCCGGTATACATTTTGGTTCATTTATAAAATCAATCCAAAGATCCCTCAATAACATGGTGAAGACATTTTCTCCCTAACGAAATAATTATCTATCTGCGTTTGGTCCTCATGGAATACTGAAATTGAGGCAATAGGCAACCTAATTATGACACCTGAGTGTCCTCTGAAACATCCCTAAATCTCAGTTTTTAACCAATTGATCGAGCCATGTAAGTTCAGAAGTGGTTGACGCCATGACTAGATAATCAACTTTTGCACTTGACAAGTCTTAACAATATGTTTCTAGCTCTTCCAAGAAATGATATTATCACCAACAATGAGAAACTATCCATAAGTGGATCTCCAATTTATTTTAGAATATCCCATGATTCAATTATGATCTTTATCTTCTTACAAGAGACCTTTCCTCGATGCTCCTTTTGATATATTTCAGAATGTAAATTATAGCATCCCAACCCAATGTTCTTCATTGTGAGAATTAAGAAACTGACTTACCACACTAACTGTTATATCTGGATGAGTTACAGTAAGACGATTTAGTATTCCAACTAATCTTCTGTACCTCTATGGGTGTATAAAAGAAGCTCATCCTAACTTGGAAGGAATATGACATTGGAATCCATAGGATAGAAGTGTCGCAAACTTTCTCTTTTGAGAAATCACAGCGCCATTATCTTAGAACTTAAGTTAGTCCTAACCCTATCCCAAAAACTTAGCTCAACTCAATGGGTGAGGATTGCCCTAGCCTTATAAATTATTATAAGTGCTATTTGGACCATGTCATTTGTCGACGTGGGATCTCAATAATGATGCCAATCTCTCCTGATAGGTCATTGGATGCTCTGATGTTGATTGTTATGTGTTCTCTCGGATATGTCTTCTATTCGACAAAAATCTTAGTTATTATAGTAACTTGTACATTTAAATGGCAACATACCAGTTATATGCACTATTGTTGATTTTACCATTTTTTTAATCAGTCTCATTGTTCTGAGATTTCAGCTTACGTTGGACTTTTTGTGTCACCGTCTTGCCGAAGCCCATACGGACCATCTTGACAGAGGCTGCAGATTAAAACCCACATTTTGTATAAAGACCGAATTTAATTTAACTGCACTATACATTATGTGCGAAGGTTGTGATACATTTGAGGTTGTAATTTAACAATTTTGTTAGTATTTGTTATGTAGTTATTAGAGGTTCAACATAATTAAAGATATTTTTACCTATGTTGTTTTGGTTCATTTTGTTTGGTTTCTAATCTGGCATTGGAAAAGCTAATGTGGTTGTAGAGGAGAATATATGGTGAAACTGTAACCCCAACAATACTGAAACGGCAAGGTGTCGCTTCACATTTAAGGGGGAAAAAAAAAGAATGTAAAAAATCATATACACTTTTGTCCCTCCTGGAAGGGCATATGATTTATTTAATTTTTTTTTTTATAGTAAGGGCATATTATTGTTTTGATGTATAACTTCCTAGCGCCTTCACACTAGTTGGCCTTTCTGAAGAGTTATTATTATTATTATTATTATTGTTGACACTGTCTTTGGCGTGATGATAGAAAATAAACAAATTTACAGAGTTTACAAGGCCAATTCTATAGTGCATAAGTGAAACATGTATGGTGCCATGCATAAATTGGTTTCTACTATGGATCAATAAATTAAATTATTAGATTAAGTGAGATATAATATGACCTATTGATCTATTCGTAAAAAACACACCCGCATGGTACAAGATAATTTTATTTGTGCACATTAAACAAAGCCGAGTCTACAGCCTGGTGGTAATATGGTTTACATTAGTTAACATATTTATAAAACTTACAAAGGGTTATAGACTGCCGAGTCTGAAAGATAGTTTCAACATATTTGCCTATACAATTGATTGGTTTTGTTAAAAACCACGTTTACCTAAATGCTACACTTTGTAGTAGTGACTGAACATGCACCGGTGGTAGACCACTGGATTTCCAAACAGGCTCGTTCCACATAGATGTATATGATGCATGAATAAATACAGCAGAGTAGCAATAATTTAACATGAAGATGCAAGAATTATACGTCAAACAATGGATTCAAAAACTTACAATTCCAAACCCAAGAGAATTACAACACAACTTAAAACAATACACCGACTAGATATAGATACAGGAAGTGGAAATGATACCGATTATAATGAAAACTGCCATAATTTTTTTTTTTTTGGAAAAGCTGCCATAATACAACAATACATTGATCTAATTTAACCTACAAAACTATAAAAATCGATGCTTCAAAAACTCAATAACAATAAGACAAAATTGAACATTCAGATCTCCCTAAAGACCTTCTCAGCAGCAGCAATAGTCTTTTTTATGTCATCTGAAGTATGTGCCAAGCTTGTGAACCCAGCCTCAAACTGTGAAGGTGCCAAATAGACACCTTCTGCTAACATACCCCAGAAGAACTTAGCAAACTTTGCAGTGTCACTCTTTTTTGCATCTGTAAAATTGTAAACGGGTCCTTCTGTAAAGAAAAACCCAAACATCCCATTTATATGCCCACCACATATTGCATGCCCTGCCCTCTTACCAGCTTCAACAATGCCTTGAACAAGCTCACCTGTAATGTTGTCCAAGTATTCGTAAGTTCCTGGCTCCTTAATACGCTTCAGAGTGTGTATGCCCGCAGTCATTGCCAAAGGGTTCCCACTCAAGGTCCCAGCCTGGTACATAGGTCCAGCCGGAGCCACCGTCTCCATAATATCCCTCCTCCCTCCATATGCACCTACTGGCAAACCCCCTCCAATGATCTTCCCCAGAGTTGTTATATCAGGAGTTATGCCAAAATATTCTTGAGCACCTCCATAAGACAAACGAAATCCAGTCATCACTTCATCAAACACGAGAAGGGCATTGTTCTCCTTGGTGATTTTGCGCAAGGAACTAAGGAAATCAGGTTTAGGTGTAATGAAACCAGAATTTCCAACAACAGGTTCGAGGAAAACTACGGCTATCTCTCCTTTGTTAGCCTCAAAGATTTTCTCAACAGCAGCAAAGTCATTGAAGGGGGCCGTAAGGGTTTCATTGGTGGCAGCTTTAGGAACACCAGGGGAATCAGGAAGTCCTAGAGTGGCAACTCCACTGCCTGCCTTAACAAGAAAAGGATCAGCGTGGCCGTGATAACAGCCCTCAAACTTGATGATCTTCTCCTTGCCAGTATAAGCACGTGCCAGACGGAGTGCTCCCATACATGCTTCAGTGCCGGAATTAACAAACCTAACCATTTCAATGCTGGGAACTGCAGCAATAACCATCTCAGCTAGAGTATTTTCCAGAAGACAAGGTGCACCAAAGCTGGTTCCTTTCTTCATTGTTTCACCCAGAGCAGCAAGCACCTGCAAGTAATAATTGAAATTGAAATTATAACAGCAGAAGGAGAATAATTGAAGGGGTAATCTGGGAAATAGATATCAAAATATGATAAGGTGCTGCTGCATCATCAAACCTGATCATCAGCGTGACCAATAATTGCAGGACCCCAAGAACCAACGTAGTCAATGTATTCGTTACCGTCAATGTCCCACATACGACATCCTTTGACGGAATCAATGATAATGGGTTGTCCACCAACTGATTTGAAGGCACGAACGGGAGAGTTAACACCTCCAGGCATCAATTCCTAACAACAACAATGATATCAAATGAAATCGATTATCCATTACATAGATATTCAAAAACAAGAAAGAAGGAAAAAGGAAACCAACCTTGGCAGCGGCGAAAGCTTCTTCGGATTTGCGGAGAATGAGTTTGTCGGTCTTGGGTCTCGGGTCGGTAGATACGGCCATTGTTACAGAACGAGAACGAGTTCGACATCGAGAAGAAGAAGAGAAGCAGTTGAGGAGGGTGAGCCCTGTTCCTGCGATACTCGAAGCAGCAGACATTTCTCTCTTTCAGATGATAGATAAGATTGATTGTCAAACTCCCCCTTCCTCTATCTCTCTCTCTCTCTCTGCACTTTATTATTATTATTACAAACAAACAATTATCATTTTTTTTTTATAAAAATAATCATCCTAATAAAAAACAAAACAAGGAAGTCTTGCATTGAAAATTTATTTTTTATATATTTAAAATTAGAATACATGAATTTTTTTTTTTTTATTATATTCACTTCTTTAATTAGTACTCGGAGACGCTAATTAATATTTTTCAAAAAATACAATAAATGTGTGTTTGGTAATACAACTTATAAATAGTTTATTAAATTAATTTACAAAATTGTTTATATTTGATAACAAAATTTATTTAAAATTCACTTATATCATATAACTTTATGCTCTATTCTATTTTTATCTTTTATTTTCTGAAATATAAAATAACTACCTCACTCTATAAAAACATGTTCTGCTATTTCATTTTAGACAAAGCCTTAAATCAAATGGTTAAAAAGTGTTATGTACCATGCAAGACTTGTCTTGTTATTTCATTTTGGAAGAAGCCTATACATATTTATGCTGGAAATAGCACATAGAACAAATAATCATGGAGTTTGATTACCAGAATCCTTCAATGATGGTATCCATTTAAAGTACAAAGTGAAATCAATGAGATAAAGTCGGTATGGACACATGTTAAGGAAACCGGAAACGTATACAAATGATAATATTCTTTAAAATCATTTGAGGTTTTTCATGCGGGTCGAGTGATTATTTTCTTATAATTAGTAGTGATTCTTTTCTTATAAAGAGTATCAGAGGGAGTACTTTGTAGACAATTACTTATAGCTCCTTGCTAATCCATACAATTCTCTGCTGCAAAATTTTCCAGTGATAGAGAGATTTTGTTCAAGAACACAAATGAGATTTGCGGTCTAATTTGTAGACTTCTGCCATAAAAAAACAAAACAAGCACCCCAAAATTGGACCAAACACAGTAAATGCAATACCAAATTCACCTTCTTGGATATGATTACAAACCTCAAAACTCAAATACAAAGACCTGAACTACTGCGAATGACTTGAGAGATTGATTCAAAGAAACATGATACCGACTCAAGGGTTTAAAACATACCAAAAAAATGCTAGCTTTGATATCAACTCAAAGAAAGACCTGAACTACTGCAAATGACTTGAGAGATTGACTCGCAATATGTTAATTTATAATAAAATATGTACAATTGAATCCCTTCAAATCAGCTCTATGCACTATCAAAAAAGGAGAAAATGAAAATGTATCCAATAATTTATAACAGTAAATTTACATAGGATATCGGAACAAAACATTTCAAATTCAACAAATTTATATGAATAATAAGAGAGGGCAACAAGGGTGTTATGAACCTTTCTCTTCTATGATTCTATCACAATCCAAACACAATTTCTTCTTCCACTTTCTTTTCTGATTTTGGCTAGGAGTACAGAGAAATAAATTCTACAAAAATATCAAATAATATCTAAAGTTTCTAAATGAAAATCATAGATAATGTACATGAGTTATAAAAAGAATATATCTAACTCAATAGCTCTACCCTTCAGGAGGTTCCTATTTCACCCCTCCCTCCATTTCTAATCAAGTCCCTTCTTGTCCGGACCACTTCCTTAAACCTTTAAAATCTGTTCTGTATCACCCATAAACACTTTGAATAACCCACAGCTGGGTACAGTACCACCACTAGTATACATTGGGACATGCACACTCAAAGAACCGTAATTACAAAGAATACATTTCATTCACATAAGAGCGAAATGAAGAAATTGCATAATTTGGTTTGCTTCTTCCAATGATAGGATTCCAAGATGCCCCCAAAACATAGGGTGACCGATTCTCCGGACAATATACAGCCAATCATTCTCACTTTTTTTTAATAAGTCATCTTATGTTTTACTCCATAAAAATCCAAGTTATTTGGCACGGAAATCATGCCGAAATATGGTGAGGTTTTGAGTAAACTTATCCCTGTTTTTTGAGTCTAGGCTTAGAGTAACATCAGCCATAAGTTTATCAAAACATAGAGAGAGCCGTTGATGGTGATCCATTGGCTGCAAAAGATAACCACTCTGTGTTAACATGACATAATGATAGTGGAATAACATTTGCAATTTAAATGTTACAAAAACTGAATCATTATAGATTTCTATTAGCAATTTATTTTTATCACTTTGATGCATTGACAAGGTTATGTGAAGAAATATATCAACACAAAAGGGTCTCTGTCTATTATGTTAAAAACCTTGGCTAGATAAAAAATAAAAATAATGATTAAAATTTCTATAATCCAACTTTGAAGTTAGGATGAGAACGAAAATGCCTATCCAAAAAAAGGATGAGAATGAAAATACCTGCGATGACAAGATTTGAGCTTTCAAATCAGAGAATGTCTGCAAGTAAATGACAACTCTCAGTTTGACAATCAAATAGAGTATAACTGGAATTGTATCTCTAATCAGCTTATAAGTATATATTGTGTATAGGATTACTTACAAGCCGATTCAATGCCTAAATTAGAGCACTAACTAGTCGGCCAATAAATATACATCTTGAAAATGAACTTCAAGCCGGAGGATATATATATATATATATATATAGCATAATAACTGTTTGCAGTAAATTTTATGAAAATATGAAATAGGATTGGAAGGCATATTACCTTCTCATTTATGAGTATCAAGCTCAACATTGGCCTGCTCAAACTCCATTGGTTGCCACAATCTTCAAACAATAAGATCTCAAACAGAGTCTTCAAAATCTAGGCATGAAGAAGACACCCAAGTCACATAACGTAAATAAATATCCCCCACTCCCCATTCCAAGAAGAAAACCGATTCAGATGAGTATAATGAATAATTTAAAATGGTAGTATTGTTTCTGGAGCTAGGAGGCAATTTAGAATAAACTATGTGCACAAAAACATAAATCAATTGTACAACTTCTATTCTGTGATTTGAAGGTTTGCACTGCATTAATGTGTAAATTGGAGCAAAATGAAGGCAATATTAAGATTATCAGAAATGATAGCTTGACAAATAAAGTAACAGCATACAAGGACACCATATTCCACTGTTTATTAATTCCTCTATTTTCTTAACAAAATTACAAAAGTATGCCCTCCATGATTTTTGTGTGTTTGGTTATAATTTCTCTAAAATTATCTACAACAGAATTTTTCCAGATTACAGAAATAGTTTTATAAAAACATTTAGAGGAAAATTATGGATAAATCATGGATGTTTAACTGACTAGTGAGCCGTAAAATTTTAAATATATTTACTTCTGGGAACAGAGTGGGACACTCTGCAATATGACGAGCAAGATTAACAGCTGCAGGTAAATTAGGACCCTCTCCCATAGTGATGTTGTTAAAATAGAAAGCAGCCAAATTATCAACAGCAGATGCACACTGTAATGAGAAATTAAAAGAGTTAGAGAGCAAAGTTACAAGAAAACAAATAGATAATACTTACAGAAGAAGAATCCTCCGAAAAAAATAAATGAAAAAATTTGATTTAGTTCCAAGAAAGGAAGATGCAAATGATATGTAACCATAACCTGTGATGATATATTTGTATCCAAGCCTTTTAGACCAGATTCGAGGGAGCCAACTATATGCATAAAGGTGTTTGTGTCCAAGCTCAATATGAAAGTGATATGGCTGTTGAACAAAACTTCCAAGAATGCAAAATACGCCCTTGTTAGCTGCATAAAAATGAAAACCAAGTGAGCATTCACCGACTCACCGTAACTAATATATATTTGGCAAGCTGACACAAAACTAGTCAGGCACATAATTCAGGACCTAGATAAGCTGTTAGACGGAGGCTGGTGGATAATTTTATATCTAAGAAACTCCTTCATGCAAGAGCATTAACAATACTGTTGGTGCTTCGGTAATCTTAGAAAAAAGAATTTGGAAAGATAAACCCAAAAATAAAGAACCCATCCCGTATCCTTTTTTATTTGAACTGGATATGCAGCACGGGTACTCTTAGTATGTCTGAGTTCGGCTCTGGTGCGTGGAAGATGAACACACGCAGATTACATGTTATAAATCAGGCCTGGTAATAAGATCTGAATTTGAATACTTTATATTTAGGTTTATTTCAATTTTTTTAAAAGCAGTATTGCAGAAACTCAAAGCAACACAACCACAGTACTGCACTCATTCTCATTCCTGGAAGACTGCTACGCAAGCGACAAACAAAGCAGAAGAAACAGTTGTCAGATTCCCTCTCAAGTAAGATGAATGAGATCTCACAGATGGGGCTGGTATTCTTGAAGTTACCAGTCTTTCTCTTGATTTTGATGTTTGTTTTGTTGTCATTTGAACAATATAAATCTTTCATATTACTCCCTCTGGACTCAATTATCCGCAAAAATACCCAACTTCACACTTATTAAGGATGGTAGTCAAGAGATTGTCACAAAAAAAAGGATGGTAGTCAAGTGCATTTAATTTTCTTGATTTTATGTAAAAAAGAAAACACATTTACTAGACTACCCCTAATTATAATGATCATCTTATCACAATATTAATAATTAATGTGAGGGTGTTTTTAGAATAGTAACTTTTGATTATATTTGAGTGCAACATATTCATGCATTTTTTTGCTTATAATTAAGTCTGGAGTAGTATATTATAATAAAAATAAATATTTTTACATCATAGGTTCTGAATGACTTGAGAGATTGACTCTCATCTCAATATGTTTATAGTTAACATATACTAATATGTACAACCACTGATAAGGATAAAACAATCGCTACTATGATCTAAATGAATCCTTTTCTCGTACAATAGAGAGGAGTGCAAGCAACACACTTTTCGACACACCCTTTTAAAAAGTTCTTAATTGATGCAATCATTTATTTTATATTTTTATTTCTTCATCTTATGATTGAAAACTAAGTTTGAAGAACAAAGAGTGTATACGTAAATAGTATGGGGCAAGAAAGTTGTTTGCACACCTTTCGATAAGCCAATATATCAGACATGGGAATTGACAGTGTCATTTTCAGAGCAGCATCAAGTGCATCAGATAGAGCTCTGTCACCATACAACTCAAACACGCCAAAGTTGACATAGTTTCCTGCAAGGGCTGTGACACAAAATTTGTTGGTACATCAATTGAAAGATAAGAATCGACATGATCACAAAAACTTATCACTCATCATAATACCATCCAGGTACTTAGGATGTCAGTTCAAATTGAATGAAACCAAAACAACAAAAAGCTAAAAGACCCATATAGCAATGATAAAAACAATGTGATGAACTTAAGCATAGACAACTATTCCCAAGTAGAACTTACAGACTCTTCTCTCAACCAAAGAAAGCTTAATACATCCAGCTAAGATAGTGCAGGTTCCAAGGGAATATCCAGGTATACCTTTTCTATGGATGGAATTTTATGCCATTATGTTTGTGTATCTCATATTATTCCAACAATAATCTACTAAAAAAACTTATCAAACTAAAACTACTACAAGATATGTATGTGCATGCTTGCTACTGCAAAAAGAAACACACTTGACATTAAATATGTAATGCAAATAGAAATAACCAATGGGTAGGATTTCACCTCTTGATAGTATTGTTAAGCAAATCCAAATTCCTTTGTACTTGTACGTATATACATCAGCAGTATTTGGAAGAGTCAAAATTCTAGATCCATAAGCGACAATCAGTTTACTAACTTCCCTGAAGAGAAGTATTCCATTTGGAGAAGAAGAGTCAAATGTCAAACGCTGAGCTTTATTTAGCACAAACTCAGCCATGAACTTCAACAATGGGGTCGTAACCTGCAGAAGCAAGCAAACCATAAGTAAGGAAAGAAGCGTGAACGTCAGAATAAATGGATCAGAAGCAATTCCTGGTATAAATGAATGGCAATGCGTTATGCCCCAGAATAAACCCTCATCAAAGGATAAAATCCTGCTAGTCTATTATAGTAAAAGAGGGAAGGTTGTAAACTAACTGTTGATTGTTAGTTTGTTAGTGGTTAGTTGTAGTTGTTTTACTCTGTTTGTATTCTGGTCCTATAAATCCCTCCCAATGGATGCTAGGGATTATTTTGTGATATCTTGTAAACTAGAGAATGCACTAGTTGGAAGGGGATCAGTATCCACCATGTATCATTTCCCTTGTTTTCAATAATATCTACGAGCAAAAAATCCCGTTTCTCTAATCTAGAAGATTAGAGTTTGCGAGTTCCTAACAGTTGGTCCAGCCTTCTTTGCTCCTTGCCACAGAGAATCGAGTGGCTGCATGGAAGCGTGTTACTGCAAGTCACAATCCAAGATGAAAAAACAGTAGAAGTACTGTCACAATCAATAGAGGGTTTAAGGCAGCATCCCCACAACAAGATGTGACACAACCCCACAAATTAGAATCACCAAATCTCATTTCCCTGGCTTCCTATAAAGTTATAGTTATTATTTTGTGATAATAATGCTAAACTCGTGGTGAGTTTAAAAATTAGTACAAGATTTAGCTGAGAATATTCAGGAAAGGTTAGAAAACCAGTTGCTGTTAGCAGATACTGTAAACTATTCTCATGATACGATATTATGTGGTAATTCATTTGCTGTGCTAGTATCTGCAAGATGATATTCTAATATAACATCCCTTCAGTTTAAGAATTCTGAGTAACGAATAACCAAATGAAAGCAACCATTTGATGTATATGTATGTATTAAAAATTATCCACAAGATCCGATACCTCTGGGTTGTCTGTCCAGTGTGAGATTCCTTTTAAGAGTATAGGCATGTGTGCAGGATACAACCAGTCAAATAGAAAACCATAAGTTCGGCGGCTAAGAAACACAAATATGAAAAACAGGGAGGTCAGGTTAACAGTTTTCGTCATTTTCATTTTTAAATAAGAGAAGCTGCACAGATATCAACCTATTTGTGGCCATTGTGATTCCTCTAAGGTCCCTCATCAAACCAACAAGTGCACACTTTACAGCATCTGTTCGAAAAACTGAATCGGGAGTTGATTCCAAACTGAGGAAAACCTAAAACAGAGAGAAAGGAATATGCTTGCTAAATCCAAAACCAATTGATTAATTAACTGATGATAAGAAAAAAATCATCTAGATGCCACAATTAACACAATAAAATAAAAATTGCTACTCCCTCCGTCCCAAATTGATTGACACAGTTGACTGTTTCATGCATGTCGATGCATAACTTTGACGATTAATATTTTTAATTGTATTATAGTAAAAATTATAAAAATTTGATATTTTAAAAATACTCATCGAGACGAATCCAACAACATCTTATATGCTAATATTTATTTTTATTTATTAGTAGAAAAATATGGTCAAAACAATATGTGTGAATAGTACAATATAGTCAAACGTGGCAATGAAAATGGGACGGAGGGAGTATTTCCTAACATAGAAGGAAATACAAAAGCTAATGTATAAGCATACTTATGTGATGTATATTTTGATTTAATTTTCTTGAAAAGGAAAACAATAGAAACCCCAACTGAAAAAAAAGCATTTTGTTCGAGCTTTTTTTTGGAAAAGAAATCTCTTAAAAAAGATTGAATGTTGGTCAAGTTTTTGAAAGAAAAAAAATAGAATCTGGAGGGAAAAAAAACTGCAATTATTTTAGCAATTGTAACCCAACAAAAATTTGTTTTACTTTATATACAATCTCTAAAAAATAAATCGTTTTTTCTACGACTACAAACTACTTTAAGCTTAAACAAAACAGCCCATAGTAGGCAATAGATGAAAAATGGCTATGTAAGCATATCAGGAAGATGAGTGATAAAGTACCTGCTGGAGTGGATCCATTGAAGATTTAAATTTCACAAGACTATCCTCCATGAATATCAACCAGCCAATAGTGTAATAGAAAGTCGTTCTGCTGCGGGAGCACTTCTTTGCTTCCAAAAATGGAAAATGTTCCCTCTGAGATTAATTTTAGTGAAAGAAAAGAATGAGGACAACGATGCATACAAATTTATATCTATACAAAGAGAAGTGGAAAATACAAGGGGAGGGAGGTGACCCCTCCTGCACAAAAAGGAGAGGAGATAGGGGGAAGGCAACATTGATGTCCTATTCTCTGAAAGATCAATTTACATCAACTTCTATTTACAGAAATAGAACTATGATAGAAAAATTAGTGAACCTTGTGAGGGAGTAATCCCTCAAAATCAGATCGTATAAATGGCAAAAAGGATCTTATATATTTGTAATGGAGACCCCTTGAAACAACATTTGCAGAGCTACAAAGGGAGGCTGAGGCCAAATAAATGTTGGGGATATTAGAGTAAAATATACATCAGTTGTGATTGTTTGTTTTCATTTTATTCACAACTGTACACTCTAGAATATTCTGCTCTAATAGGGGAAAACTGCACACACCAAATTTACGCACACAATCAATGATATTTGTTGAAACGCACCACAGAGAAGGTAATCAACAACACATCACATGCCTAAGTCCAAGGAAACCCTCAAGATATTATTTGCTATCGCAAACAAGATTACAAGATTGTAACCCACTCAAGCTATTTTTTTTTTTTTTTGGATAATTGTTTAACTTTGGAATGCTAATTTGAAGCCAACTCATGTAGAAAGCTAGACCAATCTAGAAAGTTGAGTCCACTCAAAAGTTACAGGGATTCTATAAATCAGTTCTGGATTCTGGAATTCTTGACAATCCAAAGTTGCATGTTGTACACCAGATGATAGAGTCTTTCAATAATCCCCACCCAGTTATATTTTTTTCCAAAAAATAATTTAATTATAAATTGCTGAAAATGCAACATAGCAAATCCCAAACAACTATACAAGAAAGAGCAATAGCCAACTCCTTACGGAACATTTATGAGCAATTGACAAAAAAAATACTCTACCGTATGATTGGCAACGATAAATTTCACTGTATCCAACTTCAGAAGTAGCTTCCCAGTCATGTAGCTGTTACAAGAGAAATCAGTAAATTTGGGCATGGATTGTCCTAACCAAAAAACAAAAGGTGGCTAATATTCATTAATACATCTAAACTAACCCTGATGCAAGCTCCAAGAACAAACTTAAGGTGTGATCAATGACCTCTTCACTCTGAAATTAGCGCAAATACACCTAGTGTGTTAGACCATCAAATAATTTGTGAAGGAGGAAACAAGAACAAGCTAAACATGCACCTCAGTGTAGCACTTTAGGTTGGTTGCTATCTTGCCAACGATAACATTCAACAGTAATAGATGATCATGCAGGCCAAGAAGCTCCGATAACCGGGCATATAACTGCTGCAACATAAATATAGAAATAAAGCACATGAAGATGTGCAGAAAGTTAAATTTATGTTTGTAACAATGATTGAAACATCTGTTAAAAAAAAACGATGATTGAAACATCATATTACCTTGGAAGAATGAATTGCCTGATCTCCTACATAAGACTTTCGGAAATGCTGAAAAAAAGTAAGTATTGCCCTATCAAGTCGTTGTTTGCTTATTTCACCGTATCTCTGCAAAATGCCAATAATAGGAATTACTAAGCAATATATTCTTCTAAAGCATATCATTAACTAAAATTACAAAAAAAAAAAAAAACTAGATTCTGCATAATAAAAATACAAATGGAAAATATCATGATAGAAGAATGCCACAAGAGATTTCTGTTCTCTTATATCATATTAAGAGAAAAAATATTACGTACTACCTCCGTTCCAAATTATATGTCACTTTGAAGAAAAAATTTGTTCCAAATTATATGTCACTTTACATTACCAATGAAGCATTAATGCAACTTTACCTATTATACCCTTAACTATTTATTACTCTTAATTCTTTCAATTCTTCAATTTAATTTTTCAATATAATAAATGAAGGACAATTTTGTAAATCAACTCATAATTTCTCTTTTCCATACAACAATGATTACATTTTTTAATATGTGTAAAAATGGCAAAGTGACATATAATTTGGAACGGAGGGAGTATTGTAGTTCCCCAAAAGACCAAGTAATTTTCACCAATTGAACTAAAATAAAAATAATAAAAAGACAATAGAAGAGTCCACCTCGCTTGTCACAGAAGTGTCTTATTTAATAGTAAAAAATAGCCATGTTTTAGTCCCTTGAAGATGCATTAATTTAATCCACTTGATCTCTTAAAGTTCACATCCCCAAAATATTTGTCTCCCCACATCAAGTGTAATCCACAAATCCTTCCATTTAATTGTTTGGATGAAAGGACTTATAAGGGATGAAATTGATAACACTAATCCGCAGGGGACAAAAGAAGAAGAAAAGTAGAACTAGGGAAGGATAAGGTATCCACGAAAAAGGTAGAAAACAAAACAGTAACAATATACAAAGAATAAAATGCACCAAGCACTTGGTAGAAAGGAAGAGGCAAAAATATGTTTATCCATTAGTTGAAGGCAATTCCTTTTGTTTCTTTTCAAAGATTTCGGAACAAAGGAGAGGTCAAAAGCGTAGAGCACACTTGAAAGAAACTCATTGAAGTTAAGCCCATCGGTTTTACAAGGGCATTGCTATCTCGAAATAATATTGAATTTTTAAAATTTATCTTGTTCTTCTGCCACCCACCCTCTTTTCTTGTGACGAAGGATGCCTTATCCTTACCAACTATGTATATAAGTGATTTCCTTAGTTTCCTTATTTGTGTAGTTTCCAATATTAAATTGTAAATCTTCAGTGTCATGTATTAATTTCCTTAGTTTCCATATTCACCTAGTTTTCAATACTGAATCGTAAATCTTGTACATGTAGTGTACTGAGGAAATCCTCAAGCAACTCAATAAACTATTTACCCATCTCAAGGTTCTCTTTCTTTTCAATGCTATGTGTTCATCCTCACTTACAGTTCACAGAGAATTTGATCTCTATTGTGTATTTTTAAGTGTTTAGAAGTGTACAGTAAACTTTATATTGTAAGTAAAATAATGGTACCATTCCACTATCTGCAATAGTTTTTTTGTTTTTTTTTTTAGGGGGGCGCCGCTGGGTCAATTCTGGGCAATGTAGTCAGGGTCTCACACCGAAGCGTAGGATCTTTCAATCTTACGTGCTCAGGCAGGCCAAACGTGCCCCGATCCTGTTCTGGTGCTTTTTTGTGCGTTTTGTAGTCAGGGTCTCGCACCGGAGCATAGGATCTTACGTGCTCAGGCAGGCCAAACGAGCTGGGCCAAAATTTGAGTGTCAAAATGGGGTGGACCTTAGCGAAACGGGTCGGATTATTATCATAGCCCAGAAACTCTCTTCAGGTTTCAGAGAAAACTCGCGTTTCACTTTCTCTTGCAGCTCTGTTCTCACCTCACACTAAGCTTCATCCATCGAAACCCTTGACCGCGTCGTCACTGGACATGCCTACGCTCCGTCCTCTCTCACTTTCGTTCACCTCTCTCTCTAAACCCTATCTTTCATTGATTTTGAGCCCTATTTTTCGTTCAACTCATCTTCAATTTCCTTACTTTGAGTGATGCATCATGCATAGGTCTTTTGTGAATGATAGGTCTTTCTTTTGTGAATGATGCATAGGCCTTTAGTTATTTATGAACTTAGTACTCGGTGTTATGAACATTTGGAATGATAATTATGAAATATTAATTAACTTTTGTTCATGTATTATATATTTTGTGTTTGCGTGTATATGAATGTATGTGAAGTTATAATTTTACCCTTGAGTAGGGTCTTACGACCCCGTGCTACGACCCCGTGCTACGACCCCGTGCTTACGACCCGTCACTAGCCTAACGATCCTACATAGAAACTCGACCCTGACTACATTGATTCTGGGTATTCAATTTTGAGTGTTCATAAGTGTATAGTATTAAGTTTTTTATCTTGCATGTATAATCTTTGGTACCATCCCACTATTTGCTATATGGGGGTCAATCCATGATTTATAACTATATCTTCAGTTAAAGTTTGTTGATACAAATTTATAGCTTTAGGACTGAAACTACTAAAAAGATAAAACATAGAGAGATAATCTATTTCTCGAGTCGAGCATATAAACTAATGGTTGTGCTGGTATACCTGACTGTGTACTCCACTGTCAGTTACATTGATTAACTGCAGGACTCGAGCTGAAATTTCAGCATCTAGCACTTCCTGAGATTCCGCACTGAATATAGAAAAATTATGGTGAAACATAAAATTAAAAACAGGTTGACATGCTTATGACACTGCTCAGAGCTTATTTGACAATCCACAACATTCCAATAGATGAAAAGGTAAGAACCAAAAACTTTTTACCTACAACCCGTGCATTGTTTTATCTTAAGAATTGCTGCAACGATGTGAACAATCCAAGCAAGTTTATCTTCAATCACAGAGAGATCATTGCTATCACTAACCTGTAATCTTGCTCTTTCCTATATTCCAGACATTGAAAACAGTCAAGCATCAATTACCAACTCATGTTTCCCAACAAATAAGTACAAAAAGATAAAAGGGTGGCAATCAGTGAAAATTATAACCACACCGTGTATATTTGCAGGACAGGCTCTGTTATGTTTATTATAAATAAACTACTGCTTTCATACTGCACAATGAATACAAAGGGGTCAAACAACCATAACTGTTCAAAAAACTGCAGCAGAAAATAATTGGAAGGTATCCCTCAATAGAAATAATTTAAGTAAGAAATAATAAATATCCCTATTCCTTCATAGAAACAAAAGCTTTGGATGAAATTGGAGGACTTAAATCAAAGTTGTCTCTTAATGGTGACTTCCTAGTTGAAAAGGTTGGCCTTAAGCTTAGGATTTGAGGTCAGAGTGGTCTAACCAGGAAATTCAGCATATATAGGATTACCTGAAATCTGCATAAATATGGAAAGCAGTCTAATTGATCTTGAAGAAGTTCAGCATTGTCTAAGGGGTTCTCAAGATCATCAGGTAATCCAGCCTGTAAAAAAAAGACAGCAATTATATTTGACAGTAGTCTGATTAACAGAAGTGTTAAACTAAAGGCATACAGCCTGGAAGGAAGGCAGTCAGTAAAGCATGCACAGATAATTAGAAATACTCAAACCTGCACAGAATTGAATCTTGATGTGATGAAACTTTCAGTAATCTTAGGAACATACTCATCCAGTAAGCTTGGTGCGTCACCCTTCAAATATGGAACAGAAGACACCAATCTGGACCACAACCCTAACAGGTAGTAGACACTGTTGCTGGCCCACTGACAAGAAGGTATCAACTTAATCAGTATTTCATATCACTTGAATAACCTAAGTTGAAATTCTGATAACTTGTGAAATTTATCTTATTGAAAATTCTCACATGATTGACATCCTGAATTTTTTTTTCAAAGGGGGAGGTAGCAGTACCGTTATTTCAAAGATAAATGGCTTAAAAAACATAAATTATGTGACTTTTGAACAATAAATTGTGTATTGTCAGAAATATTCTTAAAAGTGGCACATTAATTAACCTGCCATGACTGCAAAGATTTAAGAGTGAACTCTGCAACCAAACGTATCCAATCGCTATAGCCTTCCACATTAACAAGCTCTGACAACTGCAGCATTTATTTTACAAATTTAGAAAGAATAAACTAAAGAATATGAAAATAGTTTATACTCTGCCAAATTTGATCAACAAAACTGTCAATGTATAACAACTAACAAGACTTAAGCAAACTAACAAACCATAAAAACAAACAAAAACTAGTAAATAATTAGCCATAATCAGGGTCATTTTAAGGCTACAGTTTTGGGGGTGAGATATTACATACGAGATTAGTTTCCAGGGTGCATTAAGGGGGGGCTTTTAGATAAATAGCATAATTAGGTGTTTATTAATAAGTGTTTGTCACGCGATAGCTTATGTATAAACTGTATCTACAATCAAAGAAGGAAAAAAAAGTACTCTCCATAAGCTAACTAGTGCCCCAGGCGCACTAGTTAAGGAAACAAATATAGTAAAAATATCTTGGAAATTGTGTGGTCAAACTCTTAAAAGTGTAAAAAGTGTTGTTTTCAGTATAAAATTTACTTTTTTTATTTCCTTACGGCGCTAGTCAGCATGACCTATAAAAAAAAAAAATATGCCACAAAAAGATTAAAACTGCACAGAAATGTACCTGGTAATTGACTCTGAACCGACCAAGAAGACGACAGAACTCATGGTAATTATCATGATCTGCAAGACCTGCTTCCCCAAAACAGTGAAAATTATAAATACATGGCCAAGAAGAAGGAAAAACAAAAAAAATGAGAAATATAAAGAACAAAAATATTGCTTTAAAACATATAGAAAGGACGGGCAATATTTCGTATGTTGTTAAACTTCTATTTTCATAACATTTTTTAATTTGTTAAACCATGAGGGGTTTACTTGGGATTTTCCCCTTTCAATGCTACTTAAAAATAACGTATCTTTGGATCTTAAATTCGACTAATAATAAATTTCCTGAGTGGTGATTGATCAGAGTCATCCACAATGTCATCAAGGAGATTATGGAAGTGCGCAAAAAACCAACATAAAAATATAAGAAAGATGGCATTCCAGAATATGTTGGAAGCATATCGAACAAAATGAAAGTAAAATTAGACACACGCATACATAAAAAACTGAAGAAATAAATTAAAAGCCAAAAAATCTAAGAACGCAGCTCGAGAATCAAAGACTAAATTGATAGAAAACACCATTAATCTCATAATCATAATGACATAGTAAATTACAAAAAAAAAAAAAAAACCATTCATCGAGTACAAGACATCGAAAACTCTGTCATGAAATTACTAAAAAATAAAACAATAAAAATGAACAGATAAAAAAAAAAGAATAAACAAATAGCAGAATTAAAAGGTTCGATTAAAAAAGTAAAAAAAAATGTAAGTCGAGAATCATGATCCTAGAATAAATTGAAAGAAAATAGCATTAATCTCGTAATCACAATGTCATAAAGTGCTAAAAACCTAATTTTTATCAAGTTCAAGACATCAAAACTTCATTGACATGAAATTTTATAAAAAAAAAATAACAAAAGAAGACGAAAGGAATAAACAAGTAAAAGAATTAAAAAAGTTGCAGTATTAGAAAAACAAAATCGAAAAAACCATACAATAAAAAAATAAAAAAATAACCAAGTAAAGAACGAAAACGAATTAAAAAATAATGACTAATATTATTTACCAAAGGATGAAGGATAGAGCAGAAAAAAATGCAAAATACTAAAGAAGATTATTTTAAAAATTTGGGCTTAGGCCTCCTAACACAGCCCAAAAGTTAGCTCAAGATGCGAAGAATATCCAAGTGGTATAAGAACCATGTTGTCCATGTCTCCGGTCAAATTGAGATCTCAACTATTATAATAGCTTAAAAGAATAGGACAGCACACGGGAATTTATTAAAAGAGAAACCAGATCAGAATAGGGCAGCAGACCGGAGGAGATTTCCAGAGAAGGTAACCAAAGGATAGTAGTCGCCAAAAGACAATGAATGCTGGAGGGCATTAGTCGCCAATCAGAAAGTGCAAGGAAGGAAACTCTACAGTGTGAGGAAAAGAGATGGCTATTTTTTAAACATGTAGGAAATTATATTTTTGAAACATACCACAAATTACAGCTAATTAGGGTTATTCTTCTTCAATTATTTCACCTATGCATTCTCTCACGTTTTCATCCCAAATTCAAAACTTAACAAAACTAAATTTTGTATTTGTGCACATCCCTAACCCCTAAGGCAAACCCCTCATAAGGGTGTTGAACCTTTTTTTGAAGTCTACATTTACTGCATCAGATACCGAATATTCATCCCTACCCATGAACAACTGAAAGAAAAGCTTACATTTTTCTGATTCAGGTATCATTAAATTCTGCATGTTGCAGCGATTCGTTAGGGTTCTTTTAATTTTCAATATGCACATAAAAACTGATTCTAATGACACGAGCTTTCGAACAATCATCGCCTAGATCACCCTAAAAAACTGGTTGTAACGTGCAACCAACACCAGCATGTAACAGCCCCATGGATGCAACTATGCAGAGTACTTCAACGGACTCTCACAATGGTGACAAATCTTCAACTATGCAACCAATACCAGCATGTAACATCCCCATGGGTTCACCTTCATATCAATACAATGCCCGCCGTATAAGGGCTTACTCTTCTTCAATTAAAGAAGAAGGAGAAGAACTCTAATTAATTTCAATTTGGGATTTTATTTTAAATAAAATATCATTAAGAAAATATAATTTAAACTAAAAATCCCACATCAACACCGTGATAGATGCATCGGCATTATAACAGTCACGTGGATTTTTTTTAATGGAGTTAACGGAAACTCAAAAAAAGGACTACGCCGCCGTGAATGTTAAAGAACTAATATTTTGTCATACATACATACATATATATATATATATAGAGAGAGAGAGAGAGAGAGAGATAGAGAGAGAGAGAGAGAGAGAGAGAGAGAGAGAGAGAGAGTTTTTATTGCATAATAAGATATTACCAAAAAATAGTGGAATAAATGTTTTTCTTATATTGAAAGACAACATTTCCAGTTAGGTATTACAATACAACACAAAACAAGGAAAGACGTAACAAGCGTACAATACCTTGCCCTGTTTGCAGGATTACTTTGGTTCCTGTCATTAAATGGGCCAAAAACTTAGAACGAGCAGCATCATTTGTAAACACAGAACGTCTTACAGACGCTAGTCGCACCAAGCACTCCAGTGCCTGGAAAGGAAATTAGTTATTCAGAATAAATATTAACCAATAAAACACTTATTTTATCAACTTTCTAAAATGGCCTACATAAACCAATAATAAAAGCAATTGTCATCTAAAGCAAAATATAAATGAATTTGTGAATAATATTTAATTGCGGAATTCAATTTTCATGACTTGAATATGAGGTCTGAGTCTGACTATTAATTACACAGTTGAAGAAACAAATGCAAATACGGACCTCCTTCGAAAGAGGGGGCTTTGTAATGGCATAGTAATCAAAAAATAGTTGTAACGTTGTAGAATCCTCCAAAACTGATTTCCAGGGAGATGGAATCTGCAAACCACCATATTTACAGGATAATAAATGAACCAGTGTAGAAGGAATGAGGTTGAACCTCCAAACATCAAATCAACATTTATAATAAACTAAACCAAAAAAAAAGGAGATACCTGAACTGTGCCAAACTCATCTGAACTTTCATCCACAGATGTCCCCACAAAATCAAATGATAAACATTTCAAAGAAAGAGAAAGTGCCAATTCTTGCAATTGACTGATGGCTGCAAAATACATAATCACAACTCTCAAACCAAAGATCACTAAAAAGAATTTCAGAGACAGAAAGAGAAAAAAAAGCCTAAGTATGGCAATTTTACCGTCATTCTTCAGCTGACCCAATGATGTTAAAGATATCTGAAATATTTGAAAAAGAGATTGGTCCCTGAAGGAACAAGCTACCCTTCGATGCTTTGTTGCAGGTAAACCAGCATTAGCCTGAGACAGGACACAAATGTCTAGCAAAAAGAACGTAGTTCCAAAATATGGAATAGAACTTACACAAACTATGTAATTGTTTGGTTAAGGTATCTTCAATCTGCTTGATTCATACAACTTACATACTATTAAGACCCCCCCTCCCCTCTTTGCCATAGAATGAGAATCATCAAACGAAATAGCAGCTATAGCGGTGCTATGGCGGAATTTGAACCGACCATTATTGTTCTGTCGTACGTTATTTACTACAAAGTGTTAATAGCTGCAATATAGCATACCGGAATTTGAACAGGCTGCTATTTTCCCCGATGCACGATTGACAACATTGATCAAAGCAGAACTAACTTTGAACTGATTTGATCAAAGCAGTTTGATAATCAAACCACAGCCCACTATTTCAGCCAACTATAATGATTCAACTATGTAGAATAAGAACTACTCAACATGTTAAACCTTGTATCAACATAATGTGATATCCACTCTAGCATCAAACATATTGAAGTAGCACAGATAATGTCTAACCTGATTCATCTCAGAAATAAGCTGATTTAATATCTTCAAACCAATGGCATAATGACCTGGCGTTGCCTAGATTACAAAAACAAACAAAAAACTGTCATAAACAAATGTTTGTTCTTCTACTTTAAGTCCACTAAATCAATTAAGATCAAATCAATTAAGATCACCTGACTCAAAAAGTTCATTGATTCTTTGACCAATTCCCGGAATCTGTCATCATCAAACCATCCAAATTTGGTGACTCGACACAAAAGTTGGATCAGAGAAGCAGTGACAAAAGGTTGTAACTCAGGTCCTCTGGTGGCTAGATAGTTGATGAGGTAAGTCCCTAACATGCATTGCAAGAAAATCCATTGAATTTAGAGTGACAGATGAAGAATGAAAAGGAGATACAAAAAAGAAAAAAGAAGATTAGATTACATATATCTAGACGGAGCTTGAGAGCAAGGCTATGTTCGGTGACTTGTTTCAACAAACTAGAACTAGCAAGCATCAATGCATAAGGTGTCAAAGCATGATCAAGAATGTATTGGCATTGGGAAATGTATTCAGTGTTCATAGAGAAGCATTTAAGTGTGTTCTCGGCATGAGCCCTTTCAACTGAGTCTTGTGAATTGTAAAGCCTCTCACACAATGCTTCAAGTTGTGCCAACTCCATCGCTGCTGCGGTTACAAGATTACAGTTGCGGTGGCGATGATGATGATGATGATGTTGCCGGCGATTCGGAATATAGTAATTATTTGTGAAATCAGAGTTGAGAGAGGTTCTGAAATCGCATTCGGAATTGATCGATCTATCTAGGTTTTCTCAATCGCTTTCTTCAATTTGTTTTTGTTTTCTTGGTTGAGATGATTTTTGCATTTTCCACTTCTATTCTACTCTGTCTAATGCGCCTCGTCAAAATTGCCTATATAAATATGCTGTCTTTTTTTTTTTCTTTCTTTTCTTCAAAGGCCGTATAATCTTTTTAAATTCTTTTTTTATTCTACATACAATGGCTTGACCATGAAAGAATCAAAGAACAAATATTACTTCACATGTAAATTTTTTTTTTTTACAAGATGTAATATTTTTCTTTATAATCTTCAAGTGTGATATTTTAAAAAATCAATTATTCTATAAAAAAAAAGTATTTTAAAATCAATTAATACATTTATAAAAAAAAAAGTAACGTATAAAATTATGAAATTATAAGTTTTTATAGAAGTATAAAAAGGGGAACGTATAAAATCAATTATTGTGTAAAAAAAAAGTATGTTAAAATCAGTTAATACGTCTATAAAAAAAAGAAAAGAACATATTCTAAATTTTAGTCATAATGACCTAAATACATGTCAAATTATAGTCTGTTATTTATGGTTATTAACTCATCAGTAAATCAAGGTTGTCGCATATTTGTACAATGACACGATGTATTATAACTCGTTGGAAAATTTATTTTTATAATAATGCAAGTTTTGTTTATAAATAATTCCACCAACTTAGATCTTTTCTAGTGTCGATCTTGTTCAACTCTTCAACATTCATTTGTTCCCGATCTTTCTTATCTCCTTTGTTTAGATGGAGTTAGGACAACTTTAATGAGAGCTTAGTTTTTCTTTTGTTGTTTACCATTAAAAAAATCATAAATTTATTTTTCAATAAGAAAAAAAATTGAATGTGGATGTGTGTCTCAAAATTTGGCTTTTAAAACCTACTAATTTGTTGAAGTTAGAATAAAACTCGACTTTGTTGCCTAACTCCTCAAATTGTTTGCTACTTAACTTCAACTTTTTCTTACTTACTATTCTTCTTTGGTGTTCATTACGTGTTTCACTCATTCTATATCAACCTTTTAAACGACACATGATAGTGTTGACGTTAGTGTTATATTAAGGTGTGAGTGAGCAAGGTTGTTAAACGCAAGACAGCGTGTAAGGATCAAAACTCATTTTTCCTGACGGCATTTTTTTTTTAACTTTCTTTTCCAAAACGCAAGACAACAATATGTCACCAATTATATTTGTAATTTTAATAGTCTTTTGAAAATGGACAACAATTACCACTGCCGTTAAAAACAATAATATCATAAAACTCGTGAATGAACCAAGGTCGGCACTCATCCTCTCAACACCCACACAACGATAAAATATACTAATTTAACAGTGTGTTAAAGTTGAAATAAACTGTTCTACAAAAAATAAACAAATTGCGTTAGAAAGTTAGAGTAAATTAATATTCGTCAAAATATCTTATTTTGAAAACATATATTTTTTATAATGGTGTTTGTGTCGTCATAATCATTTTACATAATTCCAAAAATTAAAATCTCTCAAAATGTCGGTCTTGTTCAACTCCTTTATGATATTCGGCGTCTAAGCCCTATCATATCCCTTTCAAACATGGTTAAACCAACTATTATGACAATAAATTTTATTTCTGCTTTGCTTTTTAGTTCTTCCTTTTATTTTTCACTTCATTTTACCGACAATATCTAAATGTCTGAACAAACAAAATATTTATTTCTTTCCGTGAGGATAATTTTATATGTACAAGGAGTCTCATAATCTAGTTTCTAAAACCTTTATTGTTTTTCTTTTATCATCTAATCGATTCTTCGCACTTGATTATCAATTTTACTATTTTATTTTAATTTATTTTTGAATGACATGTTAGTGTTATTTTAGGATGCTAACATCAAAACTTTTTCTCTTCATACCAACATTTTATCTCCATAATTTATTTATTTCAATAGTCTTCTGAAATTAGAGAACAAATGACTATCAACATTAAACACTATAATATGACATAACGAATAATAAAAACATTGAATGAACCAAAATTGTCACGTATCCTTTCAATCTCGACACACTCCATACTCCACGGTAAAACACTTCGTTGTGAGATACACAAATTGAACACTCATACATCCCCATAAGCTGATGAAATTTTGTATGGCATACAATACACAATATCATGTGTGAAAGGCTTTGATTTTAAAATAAAGAGAAAATGAACTTATATGATTTTGTTTACAATTACATTTCTAAAATTTAGACCCAGCAAGTAAACAATGTTTATAATTAAAAAAAAAAAATATTTGTGTTACTGTTTTACATCACAAAATGAAGTTAATTTATGAAAAAGGTTTATTTTAGAAAAAAGTAGAGGTTTACAACGGAAAGAATAGGGTGTTACTATTAGTTTGGAATGCTATACTAGAAAAGTAAGAGTGGACAAAAGATTAGGCCCGTACATGAAAGCCCAAAAGAAACCCTAAAACACCCTTCTTTAACTGGATGTTACAAGTTCGAAGGGTTTCTCTCTTCTCTTCACTTTTGCATTGCACCAGACAGCCGCTGTTAGAGGTGCGGCCAATCACTCATTCGGAATGGTGCGTAATTCTTTTCTATGCATTTCCGATCTCTGTTTTTCTCGTTCGTTTGATTATTAACTAACAACGTTTTATTTATTTATTTTGATTTTGATGAATGAATGAAGGCATTCGTGAAAGCTCAGAAGTCAAATGCGTACTTCAAGAGGTATCAAGTTAAGTTTAAGAGAAGAAGAGAGGGAAAGACTGATTACAGAGCCAGGATTCGTTTGATTAATCAGGACAAAAACAAGTACAACACTCCTAAATATCGTTTCGTCGTCCGATTCGTATGCTCTTGTCACTCTAAAATACTTATTATTATTATTATTATTATTATTATGTTTTGCTTGTTAATTATTCATTCATTCACGACTTAATGTTCTTGCTGCTTATTAGTGTTATTAATTTAATTTCATAATCATAAATAATATTTAGACAAACAAGGACATTGTTGCTCAAATCGTCTCTGCTAGCATTGCCGGTGATGTTGTTCTTGCCGCAGCTTATGCACACGAGCTTCCCCATTTTGGCCTTGAAGTAGGACTTACAAACTATGCTGCAGGTATTTTCATTTCTCGATTTCCCTTATATAACCGTCCATTTATGTGTGTCCTGTCCTGTGTATTTCTTCAAATCTATGTTCTGTTTGAAAATGTTTTATTCCTGTTGTTTAATTTATTTTAATTGTCAACAGCCTATTGCACTGGTCTCCTTCTGGCTCGTAGAGTTCTTAAAACTCTTGAGATGGACGAGGAGTATGAGGGCAATGTAGAGGTATAATATTTACACGTTTTATATTTCTATGTATTTATATAAATGAAGCACAAACACTCCTTATATTAGATGAGACAGGTATTAGTGTCTGACACACCGATACACATGATTATATTGAATTAAATCATTTCGATAAATTATTGTATGTGTTGATGTGTCAATGTGCGTCGTCTCTGTCTTTATTGCATAGATTGGTATTCATTTATCCGTATTTGAATGTTGATTCATGATTGTCTGTGGCATCATATGTCGTATCCAGGCTACCGGAGAGGATTATTCAGTTGAACCAGCTGAGTCCAGGAGGCCATTCCGTGCTCTCCTTGATGTTGGTCTTGTTAAGACCACAACTGGCAACCGCGTCTTTGGTGCACTCAAGGTATTCTATCTTACTTATAAGAATAAGAATCACATATTTCTTCTATTCTGTTGACATGGATGATGCTTACTAAATGGGTTTGATTGCTTGCAGGGAGCTTTGGATGGAGGTTTGGATATTCCTCACAGTGACAAAAGGTTTGCTGGTTTTGATAAGGAGAAGAAAGAGCTTGATGCTGAGGTTCACAGAAAGTATATCTTTGGTGGACATGTTGCTGCCTATATGAAGGCAAGTTCAAATATTGTTTTTGGTCCCTTTCAATTTGATCTCACCAGGCTTCATCATATGCAGTTTTGAGATTTTTTCTGATCAGCTTTGCAATATTTTTTTGTAGACATTGATCGAAGATGAACCAGAAAAATACCAAACACACTTCAGTGAATATATTAAGCGCGGTATTGAAGCCGATGGAATTGAGGAACTGTACAAAAAGGTTCATGCTGCTATTCGTGCTGATCCATCAATCAAAAAGTCTGGGAAGCAGCCACCAAAGGAACACAAGAGGTAGTATGCCATTATGATGTTTGTTGCTATTTAACTATTGATGCTTAGTGAATTTCTAATTACCTATCTTTACTAGCAGTATTTCACCCATTTTATTTATGATTATTTAATTAAAATTTTAAATGTAATGTAATTTTATTTGGCAAAAATGTTAAATGAAAATTGTACTGAAGTTGCTTTGATTGTCTTTTGAGCAGGTACAACCTGAAGAAGCTCACATACGAGGAGAGGAAGACAAAGTTGATTGCCCGCCTTCAAGCTCTCAATTCTGCAGCCGGAGAGAGTGAAGATGACGATGAGTGAAATTGAGTTGGGAAAGCAGTCCAATGTTTAGCTTGAATTCATATTCATTTTCTTAAAAATTTTGTTGTTTTTAATTTTAGATCAATATTTTTGGATAATTTTGATTATCCTGGATTGACTTGTTTCATTTTACTACATGGTTTGTTTTCTGAAGGTAATTTCTTGCGGTTGAATCAACTTAATTTATCATCATGCTTCTGTTAGCTTTTATTTTCTCGCTGAAAAGAATAAGTTCTAGTTCAAAATATAAAACTTGTGGCCTAGATCAATTTTCGATATTTTATTGTTTTATCAGATTTGTAATTCTAACCCTTCACCCTAATCTCTAATCTATATTTCAGAAATATTGGATAATCACCATGTCCATGCGGTTTATTGTCTTTTTTCATATATAAATATTGGATTACTTACCCTTTTTTTTCAATGAACTCATCCTTTTAGATTTGTATTTCTATCATTTGTGAATCTAGATAGAGGATATCCCTTCTTTTTGTTTGCTTTGCTTTGTATTTGACTTGACCCATTTGGGTCTCTAGTTTTTGCAATATAATTGTCTTTATTAAAAAAATATTGAATAAATAAGCACTTCATACATTAATCGGTTTTATCCTTGAATTTATTAAAATAGTTAAAACATTCCTCAATTTGTAAAAGTTGTATTAAATCATTCCCTCCCTGGATCAATTGCATCTATAAATTATTACAAGTTATATCAATTTAATCTCTGAATTACCACTTAATCAATTACTTGAGATTTGAGAGTTGAGATTGATTTGGTATTACTTTCTCAAATTAATTTGTGTTTTTAGCTATTTTGATAGGGCAAAATTGGTAGATAGGTGAAAATTTAGTATTGTACAAAAAAGTTTCACATAGTTAATGTACAATCTTTTTTGGATGCAACTTAGAATTGAAGTTGAATGTTGGTATATTTATTTATTATTAAATTAAATGTTGGTATAATAGTTTGTAGCTATTTGTGTGGAATATCTATCCATCCACCCCGCACCTATAAAAAGAAAAAGGTCCAACGTCTAGAAGAGAAGAAGTTTGACATAGTATGGATGTATATTATACGTATAGGATGATTTATTAATTAATGAGAAACGAGTAAATTGAAAAAAATGAAAAGTCTAAATTTGTCAATGGTCATAGTGGGGAATTCTATTTGGTCGTTGCAATGTGAGAGAGCCGCCACCAGACTCAATAAATGGACGGTACCTTCATTTCAATCTTTCTCAATACTCTCATTTCTCTCTCTCTCATTCATTCATTCCTTCCTTCTTGCTTTCTTGATCAAAATACTAATAGTTACTATTATTCTAATTCCAAGCTATGGATGTGAGTTAATTGCTTTAATCTTTAGTACTTATTTATTTAGAGCTTATTATTATTATTATTATTATTATTATCTGGATTTTGGTTTTGATATTGAATACTTACTTCATTCAGGCTGCTGCTAACAACCGTAATTGTGCAAATGCTTCAAATCCTTACCATCAATGTACACAAGCTTGCTTCCAAAAGACCACAAAGGGAACAAAGCCACACCACCCTGCTACTACTAATGCCCGAAAGACTACTTCTAATGGCCGAAGAAGCAGCAGCAGCAGCGTAGCAACAACAACAAACGGTGAAAGACCATCGACAGTAGTTGCAGGTTGTGCTAAAGCATCTAATCCTTATCATAAGTGTGATGCCAATTGCAATAAATCTTCATCCAATTCAGGTCAGTTCCATTGTATATGCCTGCCTGCCTGCTATTTAATTTCATTATGTTACTTACCAATCTTGTAACAAATATAGCTCATTTTTTAAAAATTAAAATTTTATCTAAAATTATGTCATGTTAGTAACCATTTCTGATTTAAAATAAAGCAGCACATGATTTAGCTATAATATTATAGTATTAATTTTGTTTCCAATAAAACTGATTTAATTAAAAAGAATAAAGTTTGGTATATGATGAGGATATCATTCAAACTTTTGTGTTCATACACACACTATATACACATAGCCATTTTGTTTGACCATTTCATCATTAATGTCCTCTTGCAGTCATGGTGTCATTACATTCACACTGCCATGTGACATAATGTGTAAATACTGCTAGTATATTCAGTTTGTAAATATAAGGTCAATGTCAATTAGAATTATATTAATTTTCAGCTCGTGAATGGATTATTGATGAACTATCTATCATCTTTCAGTATGCCAATTGATGAATTAAATATATTATAACTGCAGGTGCCACTGCTCATTCCAAGATTGATCATAGCCAAAAGAGGCCAGGTTCTAAGCCAGAACCTCCTGTTCTTAACAGTGTTCCAGCAACAAAACAAAATTATTCGGAGAACAAAAAGATAGAGCAAAAAAACGATGTGATCATTCCTTCTTCTGGACCAATTTCTGCTCAATTACACATCCCAGATGTTATGGTACAGCACCTCTCTTTTCATATTGTTTAAATAAAAGTGTCACTCTTTGGGCCAATATAAAAAGGAGTATAAAACATATATTTAAACTAGTCTTTCATTTTGGCAGGCTAAAGACATAGTTAAGGATGGCGTTACTGAGGTCATCCCCAATCAGAAAGAAACAAATAAAGTGGACAAAATTGTTTCTTCTGATGAAATTGTTCCAGTCACCAATTCTGATGAAACTGGTCAAGGTGGTTCCAAAGATTTTAGTTTCTCAGGCACTCCCCTTCCCGGTCACAAGAAAGACGTAGATACTAGTGAAGATGAAGCAGATAGTGTGAGTGTGATATCTGAATCGCGTATTTCAATTGGAAAATACAATGTCAAAGAAAGTTTTGGTAACATCCTGCTAACAATACTTGATAAGTATGGGGATATAGGTGCAAGCTGTGATTTGGAATCAGTTGTAATGCGTTCCTATTACATGGAGTGTGTATGTTTTGTGGTCCAAGAATTACAGTCTTCTTCTGATTCAATAAGTAAGTCCAAAGTGAATGAATTGTTGGATATTGTTAAGGATGTTGAATCTGCTCATCTTCGTGTAGCATGGTTGCGTAACGCACTTGATGAAATAGTCGAAAATATTGAACTGATTAGTCAGCAGCAGGATATGGAGAATGAAAAGGCAAACTATGATCGTGAAATGGAATCATTGAAAGAACAGCTAGAATTGAATTTGGAAACATTGGCTCAGAAAGAACAAGAGGTTGCTGATATTAATGCAAGAATTCCCGAAATCAGAGATCGTTTGAGCAAGCTTGAGCAGCTGGTGTCTTCTGCACTAGTTGATGATCAAACCACGCTACCTATCAAGTCGAAGATAAATCAACTATTATAATAATAATCAAACATGAACTTCTATTTTATTATTTAATTTAATTTCACTTATACCAATAGTATAATATTTGGTTGATAATGTTGCCATCATTCGTAGGAACTAGGAACTTTCTATCTCTGTATACACATTTTATTGGGTTTAACTTTTATATATGATTTTTATAATTGGTAGACATTCCAGATGAATTCTTTGTATGGAATATACATTTAGAAAAATAATGAATAACATGTCATTTATTGGACTTTTTTGCATAGCAAGAGTCATGACCCATTAGCCAAGTTTCATGTGATTGCTTTGAATTCCACTAGATTACCGAAATATACCTTTCCGATAGTATAAACCATACTTAAAGTTATTTTCCGTTGATGTAAAATCATACCAATAAAATATCTTCAGGTATCACAAAAAGTTAGTATGTATTAAAAAAATCAACAATAGTTTCTAAAAACATTTGCCATTGGACTTTTGTTGAGCAATTCTTAGCTGTATAACTTTTAATGTGTTGGTCCCTTAGTTAAACCCATTTAGGATTAATATGAAAATTGCTCGAGAGTCTGTGAGCATATAAAGGGTTTAAATAACATTTTTTAGTTAATAATGCATAAAGATTGGTCAATGGGCCCAAGTCATGCTAAAACTGGGAATTTTTCTTACAACAAAAATATAGAAGATATTGTTTAGCTCTAAGGGCCCAAGTAAAAAATTTCTTCCCCCAACACTCTTTTATCTCTCTCGAAATTACATTTTTGCTCATGTGAACAAAGTTTGGAACGTATTTTCCGAACTTTTTTTCCATTAAAAATAATATTTGAACTTGAAACAGTTCGATAAATATATCTTAAACTTTTTTCGCATAGGCAAAAATATAACTTTAAGGCGTTGGGGGTGGGGGGAGGGGAAGAGAATTCTTCAATGTAAAGTTTTGTTGAGCTCATTCATAACTAATGGATTACTGCAATTTTTTCACAGAATAATATGGGACGGAGGGAGTAACTTTTAATAAACATCAATTATTGAGACCACATAACTAAATATACGCTCACTAGTTTATTAATTCAAGAGTCATATTAACATTAAAAAAATTAATAATGAAATTCTGCGTAATAAATTTAATATTTGAAAAATTAAAATACACAAGTTTTAAACGTATAATTTCTACATTTGTTTTCTTAACACGTGCTCCACATATTAACACTATTCTTAATTCCAACTCCTATTGATTAACTTTCTTCTTGTGGCATGTCAAGTGTGAGTTAAATTGAGGTTGAACAACATATAAGTTAGATGACGCATGATATCAATGTGTGGTTGATTTTAGTTCAATATGATAATCCAACTTAGTGAAATTTTCCTTTATTGTCCAACACTTATAACGCAAACTGCAAGAGTATGACCACTACAATGTTGTGTCAAACGTGAATTAAAAAAGTTTTACAGTAAATTAAAAAAATTACAAAATTTATATATTTAAATGTCTTAAATTTTTTGGTATAGATATGATGTGTGTTTCTCTTGGTGCACATTTGATTTCATGGTGAATTTCTTTTTATCCTTATATCAATTCATTTTGTAAAGTTTATTTTAGTTAAAAGTGAATTGATTGCAAATTGCTTTATGTTTTGATATATTTATTTATAATTGTGTTGAACAATAAATTTCAGTGTAAATATAAAGTTTATATTTAAAAACTACAAATCCTTATTTCAAATTAAAATTTACTCCCAAGGTAGAATCAATTTTACTGAAGAGTAATCAATCCTATCAAAATCTCTTTTCCACTTTTAAAATCCATTTTGGAGACTCCAAACGTGGAAACCAACATAGTAAAGTGTATATTTAGTTTCAAATATGGAGAAACCATAATTAATTTTAGACACGTAGAATTGATTATGGTTTGTTTGATTTCTCAAAAGTAGAATTAATATGCCTTGTATCCAAAAAAAGAAAGAATTAATCGGCCTCTGAAATTGTTCTACTTGAAAGTTGAAACTAAAAATTGTAGCTCATGATTCTTGTTAGTAATAATATAAAATCATTGATGTGACTCTATTTTAACAGCTTAAGCTTTTGAGATAATCGATTATTTGACAATTCTATATTTAATTTTTACATTCAAATTTTTTGTTTAACTCACATTTACATACATGAATAAATCCACACATAAATCACTTTATTTCAAAAGAATTTAATCAATTTTACAAAATCACTTACACTATTGAGGCAAGGCAAGGCAAGCATTGTTTGGAATGTAGACATGTGACCCTCTATAATTAAAAGAGAGAAATCAATACAATACACATGGTCAGTTGGCATTTTCCTTTCTTGAACACTGGCCCTCTATACTTTCACCATTCTACTTTTTTGTAACTTTTTAGCTGTGTTGAGCTAGCCAGTGGTTGAATTCAAAGAAGACGAGTCCTACCTTTTAGAAAAGAAGTGAAACTCTCTTCTCTTTTGTAGCAACTACTTTACCATACTTTTTTACTAGAGAGTCTGAGGCCACCCTAAAATTGGCCTCTAATGGACCACACTTTCCTTTTTGCTTGCTCCAACGCCACGCCACTATAATCCCTTTCCTTCATTAACGGTAAAAACAAAAGTAGTGGGAAAACGATTGGAAATAGTTACTACTAAATTAATTAACAATGTTAAAGGAATTCAACATCTATTGTATTATATTTGACTTTGAAACTAAACAAATTGGTGGATAAAACACCCACCAAAAAATTTCTATCACTAAATTTCAAGACAATTCTTTTATCTCAAAAATACAATTTGTTTAAAATACTTACAATTAATCTTTGTCCACTAAATATCCTATAAATAGATGTTTTATTAATTTTGAGATGTTATAGCTTAATTATAAGTATTTAAATTACAATAGACTATTTAAATAAACATAAAAAGTATTTTATTAAATGGATGTTTTGATGGAGAATAAATTAATTGATATTCTGTAATTTAAAGAACTAAGTATTAGTCTATCATCCCAATTTCAAGAGCCTTATTTACTCATTCCACATTTAAGAGTAGAGCTAGAGCAAACTCCGGTGCACAACCCTTAAATTGATCTTCACCCACATAGTAATACTTAATCATTGACGTCTGTCATTTATTGTAAAAAATTTACAATAAGAAAATAAAAAATAACAATAAAATAACAGTTATGTTGGTTGCACGGGTACTCCGTTTGAGAAAAAATATTGGTACCGGATATGTATCCGTACCAGTACCGAATACATATTTGTACCTTAACTTGTATTCATAAGTATGTATTAGTTTTTCTAAAAATGTTGTACCAGTATTGGTATCCGTATCAGGTACCATACCCGGACCTCGGCAACACAGGTGCGCGCAGGACATCTATCTACATATATTAGTTAGATACATATGACATTCCTAATTTGCCCCTTTTTCATTTTTTGACACATAATTTTATTTAGGGTTATTTTGTGTCTTTATTCAAAAGTTAGTAAAAAAAAACTTCCTGTGATGTTAGTTATTTTATATTTTAACTTCCAATGTTTGTTTGTTTATTTTCTTTCTTCTTCTTCTTCTTCAATCATTTATGTTTGGAAACATAAACATATTTTAACTTCCGTGTTTGTATTAATCTTTCGGAAGGTAGAATGATAATTTTTTTTCCTTTCTTCTTATTTTTCAATTTTGTTTCCCTGTTTTCTACTTAAAGTTCATCTTTTAGATGCGTGTTTTTTCTTTTCAGTGTCATTTATTTTCTTTTTTTCATCTTCAAAATCATGATGAAAAACTTCTTTGTGTGTTACATTATTTTATTTTTTCCTTTTTTGTTGCTATTTTAAATTTGTTACATCATTATCTTCTTTTTTTGTTGCTATTTTTAGGTTTTTGGTTCATATCACCAAAATGAATTTTTTCTCTTTTTTGTTGCTATTTATTTTGTTTTTTTTGTTGATACTTTATTCATACTTTATTTGTTGATACTTTGTTCATACTTTATGACTTTTTCCCGTTTTCTATTATTTTTAAGGTCATGTTAACATGTGCCAGCTACCTAAAAGTAGAAAGTTTGTATTTAATGATACAAAACATTTAATGTTTAAATAATTAATGAATAGACAAATTGCAATAAATTTTTACTACATTTGTACTCTTAAGGGCACATGTTAACATTCCCCTATTTTTAAAATTTATGAGATTGTTCAAATGTAGAACTGACGATGTCAAGGGTTTTTGATGACGTTAAATTTTTCAACGATTCAAAAGAGCTATGGAAACTTGCTGTGAGGCTTGAAGATATATGGACAGTAACTAATGCTGGAAAAGAGCAGCCTCCTGAATTTCTGATATTGGACAAACAGGTATAATAAGTTTAATATATGTAGATAGATCATTTAATTTGCTTTGCTGTTTATATATTATTATTGGAGTTGTTTACAATATCAAACCTTCGAAGCAAAGTGCTGGATGGAGGGAAAAAACAACCTACAAGATTTTCTTTGAGAGATGCATAGTATAATATTTTATTTTTACATCATTCTCCTGTTCTGCCATTTTTATTTAGGCTTTCAATCTAAGAAATCTATTCATTTTTCAATGTTTTTTGTAGTATATGAGTGATTTACCATGTACTTTGTGGGGTGATTTTGGAACTCAATTCATGGACTTTCTCAATGCAAAATCCGATGATGGACCGATGATCATTGTTATTAAGCATGCTCATATCAAAGAATTGAGTTCAATTTTGTATTTCAATTGCATCGACGGGAAGTAAATTAATGTTGGATCTTTATCTAAAGGAAATATGTGACTTCAAAAAAAGTTCATCTACATATAACTCTATTTATAAACAAAAAAAAACACCTTTATACTGTTACATTTATTTAAATTAAACTGATTTTTTTCATGTCATTCTATAGTTTGCCTACCTTTGGAAGTCCAATTGTAATTGGAACACAAGCAATTTCTAGAAATATGCAATCATCACAAAACTCTCAAGCTTCTCAGTATTCAGTTCTATCACGCTATGCCTATAATGCACCTCATAAACATATTTCTGAACTTATGAGTTGTGCTAATGTGTGTACCATGTCTACATTCATTACAATTGTTAAATTGTTAATAACTCATGTGCTGAATGTAAGAAACAAATAATCACCACCGCTCCTCCATATAAATGTTCGATTGAACATGTTACCCCTGATCCACAAATCAAGTTAGTTTATTATATGTTGTTTCTATAACCAATTTTAGCATTAAACTTTTTCAATTTTTCTTTACATAGCCTCTTTTGTCACATTGTACCGATATTTTTTACATATACAAAGTTGATGTTGAAGTTGTTTTCAAAATCAAAAGGTCCAGTTTGTTTTCTGGGACTGTGAATGACAACAATTGATTGGCAAAACTGCCTGAGGAATTGAAAACCACTATGGTTGAGATACATGATTACATTATTTTTATCTGAATTATTCCCTCGGCACAAGTTGTTAACACTTTGTTATTTTTATTAATCTAGGCATGTGAATTTGATCCACATGAATATTCTGCTGCACTGGATGATATGATGGGCAAAGAGCTTGCATTTAAACTCAAGGCACAACCTACTACAAACTCCAAACAATGAGGTGATACAAATTATTAATCTCTATTATTATCATAAATTGGATCTCCATTATTATAACAATTCTACATTTGAATCATACTTATAAGAATTATCAACAATGTCTAATAGTTTCCTATACCTTGTTGTTGTTATAGATTACATCTAAGTTAATTGTTGAACCTCCACTCTCTCAAGAGGTAATTTGAAGAAACTTATTATTCTTCTCATTTATCATATCAATTTTAATCAACATTATGTATTATCTAATATTCGCTTAATTATTATAATTCATTTAATCTTACATAACCTTAGTTTCTCAACCGAGCGCGACACAGAAAATGCCCGAGTCTACAAGCGCGACACAGGGAGAAACAAGTTTCTCAACCGCAAGTCTTCCATTATTCATATGTGTCAAATGTCAACTTAAATATTGTCAATTAGCTACACATAAAGATCTTTCTGCTACTTCAGAATCTTCAGATGATGAAACTAAGATGAAAACTCCTGCAAAAAGGCATGGAGAGAATTCTTCCTCTGACGATGCCAACCTATCTTCAAACAAAGTGATGAGAAATATCAAGATTGAAAAAATCGAGAAACAGCGTCTCGAGATGTAATTGCATGCTGTTAATCAAATTTTGGCTTATTATTTTGCTCGATTAGATATCTACCCTGTTTCTTTTGATTTGTTCCGTTATTGTAATATACATGTCTTTGCTGCACAACCTTGACTACTTATTAGCTATGAGTTTGTCCTAAACTTTTTTGATATGCCGAGATTACTAAACAATTGTCTCTATGTACTTCCCACAATATTATATAAATTGTTATTCCTATCATTGTTGTATTATTTTACAGTGTAACAAAACATTGTTATTGTTATACAGACATTCATATTTCAGTTTGAATTCTAATTGAATTTTATTAGAAAGAATACAAATTCAATTAACTCCCTTCTTAATAAAATCAATAATCATTTAAAGGTTAAGAATTTGAATTTATTTGGGAATTATATTTAATTACTTGTCTAGTAAGGTATATTTAGTTATGCTTATCTCATATTATTTAGCACATTTTTAATTTATGAAGGTGCACCTGTTTTATAGCAACTGTTTTTGCTACACATTGAAAAATTATGTGGAACAAAAAAAAGAAGAGGATATATGTAGAATTTTAATAAAAGTACATGGACGAGTTTTTCCCTTATGATTTATAATTTCCTTAAAACCATCATAGTTTATTTCATTAAAAAATATAATTCACCAAATATCTTAGTTATCTTACTTTAATGTCTCTTATCGTGTATTAATAGTCTCGGTACATTTGTCATCGAGAACCGGGCCGGCCCTACACAAGTGTAGGGTGATCTAAGGAGCAGAGCCTCCATTTTTTAGGGGTCTCAAAAGAAAAATTATATAATTGTAGGTCTCTACAAGAAATAGGAGGATAACTTTAAAAAATAAAAATAGGAGTAGACCCTATTAGAAGTTTTACTCACGGTCTATTATGTTACAAAAAAAAAAGTTAATGACTTAGTATTGATAACAATTGAGAATGATAACTTTTTAATGATCACTTGAAAAATATTTAATATGGAGACTTATGGACAAATTTACTTCAAAAATTGCTAGAATGACGGCTTTTTAACTAATTAGAATATATTTTATCATTATTGATTAAAATAAGAATATTTTGTATTGTAGTTACAAAGATGATTTTTTTTGTATTATTGATATTATTTACAATTTAAACGAGGATTATTCTTTTTATGTTTTTTAATTGAAGATTCTATTTTTAACTTTCGGTGCCGGGTCTCCGGATAGTTGGAACCGACCCTAATCGAGAAGAACCGATTTTATTTGGAGGGAGTTGCGCAATTTTACGGATAATTTCTTAATTCAGTGGCTACATGTCTCCGATTATTTATTACTCACGCTATTCACTCTGGCCACACTATTCACTGCATGTCACCAATCTTTTATTATTTCATTCTTTTTTTTAACTATATATATTTTTTGTTTATGAAATTAAAAAATCATTGAAAATATTTATTTATTATTATTTTATACATTACTCAGTTTCTTTAAATTACAAACATATTTTTTCATTCTTTTTTCACCCTTTATATTTTATTATTAACCAATAAATTTATATTCAATAATACCTAATTTGGAGCGGCGACACACGGGTATCCTGCTAGTAGTAACATAAAGTAGATTGTATAAACCATAATAAAATTAATTAATTTGAAATATAAATAGATGAAATGTGGTCCTCAGCTAATATATATAGCACATGCACATCTCATCTGATTTCATACAAACAAAACAACCCAAATGATAAATAAATAAATAAATAAAAATAGTTGTAACTTACAAAAGAAATTAAAGGGTAAATCATAGTTATACGGATACACATAAACCAAGTGAATGATTAATGCAAACAAACACATACAAAGTGAGTTTTCTATATGCATGATTCCTAACTCATTCATTTAGTTGGTGGGATTGCTTCTGAAGGAGCCCAACGCCTTGATAGCCGCAGCTCTCAGAATGTACTGATGGTATGCAGCCGCCGCAGCTGCTCCCACGAACGGTCCAACCCAAAAGATCCACTGCAACACCATATATGCATGCATGTTAATTTAATTTACACATTTCATCAGAATAAATAAATTGAGAAAAATCATGTAATTAATTAATACTACTACATACATGGTCATCCCAAACTTTGGCATTGTTGAAGATAACAGCAGCACCGAAGCTCCTTGCAGGGTTGATTCCGGTACCGGTAATTGGTATAGTTGCAAGATGAACCATGAAAACAGCAAAACCAATTGGCAAAGGAGCCAAAACTGGGACATGTGAGTCACGTGCGCTTCTCTTTGGGTCAGTAGCTGAGAAAACGGTGTAAACAAGCACAAAAGTACCGATTATCTCAGCACCGAGAGCAGAGCCTTTGGAGTAACCAGAAGCAACGGAGTTAGCACCACCGCCAAGGTGGTTGTAAGGGTGTTTCATGAAAGCTTTCACCAATCCAACGCCACAAATAGCACCCAAACACTGTGCTACCATGTATAAAACCGCTCTTATGAGAGACACTTTACGAGCTAAGAAAAGCCCGAATGTGACTGCAGGGTTAATGTGGCCACCGGAGATACCGGCGGTACAGTAGACAAGGACAAAGATCATACCACCGAAGGACCATGCTATGCCTAGAAGGCCAACACCGTCGCATGGTCCGGTTTGTTTTTGGTGACCAATGACGGTGGCAATGGTGACGTAGAGGAAGAGGAGTGTTGCTATGAACTCAGCTATGAGAGCTCTGTAGAAGGACCAGAGCTTAATTTCAGCGAAGTCAAGGAGAGGTGCTGGTGGTGGGTCAACATAGTCCTTCCCCCCATGGTGATGAGGTTGGTGACCTTCTTCGCTCACTTCTTTGGACATTTTTGTTCTGTGTTGTGGGAGTGGACACTAGTGAATCAATGTGAGAGGGTTTTTATGGAAAGGAAAGGGTAAATAATAATGTAAGTAAGGGCGAAGGAACAGTGGTGTTGAGTTGAGTGTACTTATGGATAAGCCAAGGGTAACTTTGGAAATTTACATTAATTATTTGTTTGTTTATTTATTGCAACAAAAGCAAAAACAGATGGAAAGAGTGGGGACAGAGAGGCTAGGTTAGGGTTGAAGAACAGAACAGAACAGAACAGGGGTGAGCATGTGAGAGCTAATCATCTAACCACCTCAGAGGTAGGCCCACCATGTCAGCCTGCCAACTATTTCACCTATAACAATAACAACGGTCGTTTCTTTTCAAATTTCAAAAATAAAATAAATTACCTTTTTTTTTTTAAGTGATCTTATTTTGATCATAGTCTACCTAGTCCGGTGATACTTCGCATCGGCTTCTGATGAATAAGAGAAGTGTTTTATATCTGTAGGTGTTATGACGCTCTTTCTCTAGTACAAGAGGATTAGGAAGGACGCACCTCTAGAATGTATCTGTGTCTTCTGCATCATAAGACTTTATATAGCCCCGACACAGAGCCAATACCATTAATGGGAGGACTGATAAATGACTGTCAGAAAACGACTGAAGAGTCGTGATCGGCAGTAAGTGTCAATACGTTATGGAAGGCCAACTTCCTTAATCGTTGAGCAGACAAAGTAGCTTTTTGGGGCCGAGTTCAACATGCGAGAGGTGTTAGAATATTTCCTAATATTTTGTGGGTTGCAATCAATTGTGAGTTTTGGTTTTAATAAAAACGGATTTATGTTGTTGTGATCCATTTGATGATGCTTAATCCTGATAATTGTGATCAATAATAATAGTTTTTGGACACTAATTCTGATTTGTGTAGAAATGAAGTGTATGCAACCACTAGTATACATGATGGGTAGTATGACTGTATACATGATGGGTAGTATGACTATGATTACCAGTGGCGGAGCTAGACTAAAATGTTGGGGAGGGCTGCGACAAAGTTTAATTATTTTTTTCTTTCTACGAGGAGCTGAAGATGCAAAAATAGTTAATTTTGATGGATCTCAATAATATATCAAATAAAAGATAAACAAACGCAAGATACCACATTAAGTTTACACATTTATTCAAAATCAAGAAAAATTCAAGAAATTACATCATTCAATAACATTCAAATAATGTTGCATCATTCAATAACATCTAAATTCACAGATAATCGTCATCTTTGCCCAAGTGTGAACTGCAGACGAATGTAAAATTTTAAGAAAATCTAAAATAATTTAATATGTTATTGAGATACATTAAACTTAAAGTTAACGGTGTTAAATAAAAATGTATAAATCTTTAATTTTGATGAGTTTTAATAACGTATGATTTTATTTTTGTGAAATTTTAAGTTTGAAATGTTCAAACCGACTAACATGGGTAAGTGTTTCGGCAATGGATGGGAGGAAGATGACAAGTTCCAACTTATAAAAAAATTCAATGTATTTACCACTCCTTGAATAGAAAAAAGTTAACATAAAAAAATTCAATTAAGAGCTAAAAATGCAGCCAACAGGAGTTGAACTTGCAACCAAAAAGTAATATAAACACTATTGTGCCACTCTCCTTACCACTCGGCTGCATGCAACATAAAAATAAATAATGCGCATACCTGTATATATACCATAATATTTCACAAAAATATGTATATATATAGTATATACCTAATAAAATCAAAAAATTTGGGACGGGCCGCGGCCCTCCCCAGCTCACACATAGCTCCGCCCCTGATGATTACTATCTTATAAATAAATAAATAGATAGGATATGTCCCCTTTGCCATCACGTTGTAATGCGAGCAATACGCCGCCAAAATAAGCTTGTCCCATTGATAACCTCAGATCTTGCAGCATGTGACCAGACAAAGGAAGATCTTGTCTAACATATTAGTAATTTTTGATATTGACACTTTTGCTAACGATTGGTTATAATTCTCATATCATCAAATAAGTGTATTCTAATATCTATTTTTAATTCTCACAAGAGGTGGATCTCTCCGGTTGGTAGACCGCAAGCCCAGTCCAAAACACTAATACTTTAGTTGTTTCCATTAAAAAGATATTGTTATATAGTAGTTTAATACAAGAAGAATTATAAATAAATTTGACTCTTTAAAACATTATTTAACTCAAACAAAATTTTAAAAAAAGATATATTACAAAAATGTTAATTTTTTTTAACTACTGAGTATTTTAGAGTGTCCCAAAATATTGATTACTTTCTTTAATCTTTAATATAAGAAAAAATCTAATTTTTTTGATTAATTCAGCAATTAATTACTCAACGTATTTTAAAAATAAAAAATAAAGACATTAGTGCTGGTATGATATTATCAAAAAATAAAAAAGAAATAAAGACCCAACGCCAACGTAGCATTTTCCAACAATATATGATCATAATTTCTTCAAAGTTAATACTGGTTGGTTATGATGTTACAGCATGGTAAAAGAGTGGGGAAAGCGGAAAACCATATGAAACGAGAATGGTTAGTGAAAGTTTCCGTTGAGTAAAGGGATGAATGGGTCATTTTCTGGTCAGTGTGCTTTCATCATCTCACCTCAACGAAAGTGATCCGACCCTCTCTATCCAATATCTATGGTTTGGAGTTTGGAATATATTGGCTGACATGGCATATGTTCCCACTCACGTAGGACAAACTCCTTTTAAACACTAATGCAATCATGCCCTGCCCCTCCAAGTCATCCTACAATATATGTTTGGTTTATGCATGGGGTGGATCAAATCTTGGATTTTGTATTTGTGGCATATCTTGTGACTTGTTTAATTAAATATATTTTCATGGGGTGGATCATATAAACAAAAATAAAATAAACTAGATCTGGATTAATCAAAGGTGGCTTGAATTGTGTATATTTCAAATGGAAATTGTTTAGGTCCTCATAAGTATTGCACATGACCTATAACTTAAGACAACATTTTAAGGCTACTTTTGCTCCCTTTCCAAATGATTTCTTTAAAACTGCACTCCATATTCACCCCTCCCCCATCCCATATGGGTAAGTAAATCTGGATGGAAGCAGTTTTTAAGAATCATTGGGGGAAGAAGTTCCTCAAAATTTTACAAGGAAATATTTCACTAAGCCTTAGGATTACATTACTGTAACTGTGTAACATGGGACATCCAGCCCAACTTAAAAGGAATTATATTGACAATCTAAAAAATCGCACCAATAAAGGATTGAAAATAATGTTGTTGAGTTGAAGACTTGCAATTTGCAGTCACCAATACAATTCAATATGGGGAGAACCATGAATGCGATGGTTTTATTTGCTTGTACCCTATTTCCGTCTCTTTGTTGCTTTCAATATATATATATACACTTTGCTTTGAGTCCAATCCAATAATAGGATAAAGTAAGCAAGTTGTTATTTATGATGAAATCGTGAAACAATCCAATGTACCTGCAAGGAAGGAAAAGTACACCAAAACTAATATAGTGAATGGTTTGTTGGGAGCACTATGAAAACATAAAACAGCAAAAGTATCTTACAATGTTGTTTTCGGGTTTGGTCCAATAAAAGCCTTGAATAGCAATCACGGCCAAGTTTGAAGACACAAGGACAAATATACTCAAAGAGTGCTTCCCCATCCACTCCAACACACTTGTCAAACGTCGGTGACCGTAAACATCTACCTGCAGTGTGGAACATATATCATTATATATAGAACATGGTTAGATTGGGTTAGTTATGAAGAAAAGATAGTTTTCTATTGTCACAGTACTCACCAGAACATATAAAGCCATAAATGTGAGACCCGAAGCTGCAGAGCTAAGCAGCATATAACTAACTGTGTACAGAGATTTATTTAGAGGAATTCCTGAAAATAAAAAGGCACAAAAAGTTACCAAATAAATACAATTTTTTTCTGCATCACTGAATATTGAAAGAAGTTGATTTGCTAAACAAACAACAAGGATTATGAAGAGAAAATGATCGAATGATTATCAGTTAGTAACTTATAGCAGGTACTCAACAGACTAAATACACATGCAGGCAATTTACATTTACAACACACACCTATTAAGGCCAGGAACCCTCCGAGGGCCAAGAATGAAACTGAAAAACCAAGCCAGTGATATAGGCGCCCTTTGTGGTCCTACAGTATTACAGAAAAGTAAAGGTCAGCTTAGTCGGCTCTACTGCATAATCAAAGGATGCAGTGCCAATATAAGTTACAAAGGGAAGTGTACTGCTTCAGCATTGAGTTAAAATTTTAAATTAAAGAATTCATAAAATGGAAAATGCAAAAAAATAAAATTATAGGCATATAAGGCTCGGTCAACTCAATACATGATCTCACCTCTAGATGGGCAAGAATGTGACCATATTGGAGTCCAATTATGCATGAAACTGCAGCTGTTAGGGAGCTGAAATGATTATAAACTGTCTTCTGTCAGTAAGGATCAACACAACTTGAATACTAATATAGAGCATAAAACCATCATATAATTTTCTGTTAAATTAATATTCATTTCTCAAATATCTATAGAGAATAAAAAAGTGTAAACAGGGGGGAATAGTAGATTCCACAAAAATCTGCAATTTCCTCAGTAGAAAACAAAAGTTTTACAGTAGATAATGCTAATAAAATGGAAACTAAAATATCATAGAAGGAATGAATGCATGAAATGGTCGCACATTACACCATTATGAAAAATAGATAACAAACTAACATGAGGTCAATCAGATAACACTGGTCCAAAAAATAAGGACCTCTGGTAAATATCAACTAAGTTTTAAAAGAACGTCACAACCCAGTCTTTCCAAAAGTTGAAAGCTATTAGAAAGAAGCATGCAAAACTAACTGAAGTTAGTTACTTGGGTATGAAGGTTGGACCTGTCCCAGAAAAGGCCCCCTCAGAGAGTTTAGTGAAGTTATTTTTAGCCTAAATCCAACAAGGAGTTTATTGTTTTACTACGAGTTTTACAAGAAAAATCAATCAGGTTTGAGTTAGAACAACCTCACTATGACCATGTTATATTGTCTAAGCATCACACACAGTCTGATTGCATTAAACCAGTATGCTATTATCTCCAATTTACTTGTATAAGCATAAAATTCCATGAGATCACTGTGATGGAAATACAAGTGTAAAGTGAAAAAGTTCCAGATTAGTTAATAGTGAGTTAAGTGATGACAATATAAGTGTCAGGACCAATTCACTCATTATCTCAAGGTTTTGGGTCAAAATGTGTGATCTCAAACCCTCTATGCTGATCCGACACTTGAGCATATTGATAAAGATCTCCCCTCTTTGGACTCACCCTCTCAATCCTTGTCATTTATCCCAATGTAAATGAGACAACCTTCAAATTGCACCCAGCTTGCATTTGTCAACACTTAAAAAGATTGAAAGAAAACTCTACAAAAAGTAGACTGGTTACCTTAAAATGCCTTCTGGATCAAAAGGAGCATGACACCATGACGGTGAACTATCTGAAACTTGACCAGTGCTAGACATATTGCACTCCTGGAAGTTATATCAACAAGTCAGAATATGCTGTAAACCATTGAGCAAAGAAAAAGGATCATTTATATGATACCTTAAGATTTCTAAAAACAGGCTTTTTGTATAGATGATCAAAACCAAGAATATAGCGATCAATCATTCCAGCAGAATTACAGGCAGGTCCAAGATCACCTCTCACCGAACAATTTACCTGATATTGAGTTGAGAACATTGCAACAGTTATGAATTAATATTGTGAATTCATTATTTTGAATTTAATCAGCAGTATGGTTTGAAACAAATGAATTATAAACAAGAATGGCCAGGTAAACATTTTGGCAAATAATAGTATGCATTGGACAACTATCCACAAAGTGAAATTTGATACGAATTCAGATAGTTGAAGGCAAAGTAGTAGGGAAATGTGGGTATTATTATGATTAGAAATAACGATCACGCATCAACTGTAGCTTGAACAACATCATGTGTACATTTCCACAATAACCCTTAATCAGGATTAGACTAGCAATTTTACTCTAATATGCAGCACCTCATCAGATTCAAAACAAAAAATTGTAGCACGGCATAAATAGCCTAAGTGGGGAGTGAATTGTACTCTCACCGTGTAAACATCGCCGCCGTCAATTGGAGGCAAAGAAGAAGTGGAGGCTGATACATTAAACTGCCAATCAGGAACATATAGACCATATAGCAATCCTGAGTAAGTTGCCAACAATATTATTGCTACAAACCTGCATAAAAAGTATCTGTGAAATAAAAAGGGAAATATTGATTGTAATAGTCAATGAATAAAGTTTGTAAATTTGTGTGAACGTGAAATGAAACAGTCGATTACTAGTAAGTTTTGTACAAACATGTTTGAATGTAATTAGTTTTCTAGCAAAGACTTGTGTGAATGATGTTGCTGATGTAGCATGATTGTATGATTGGAAAAAAGAAAAAGAGATGAAATAGAAATGTATGTTACCAATGGGAGTAATAAGTTGTGAAGAAAGCGGTATGTTTGGATGTCAAGGTTGGAAGCCAGATCTGACATAAAGCAGCAACAATGTATCCAATAGATATCCTCTGTAAAATGCCAAACAATCGTATGGTTTGAATGTCAACACCATAAGTCAAGGAAGTTATCCCATGGAAATAACCACCTGAAATAATGATTTATATTGAAGATATGAAGCTAGAAAGACAGAAACATGTCAAACATGATTATGATACGTTACAGACACACTAATTAACTAACTAACTAACCTTGAAGAAGAATCCCAAGAATAAAGAGTTGCAATGCTCTAAGAAAGGCTTTGGATGTAGCTTGTGTTCTTCTATGTGGCCTTCTCTGACAATTTGATAAATAAATAAATGAATGGTAAAGGGGAAATTGAGTACGTGGTGGATGGAGTGAAGAGGTAAGACATAGATAGATACACACCTTATAAGCAAGTGCGAGTGAAATACCAACAAGAAAGAGGAAGAAAGGCATGACGAAATCAGCAAGGTGAAGGCCATTCCAGGGAGAATGAGAAATGGTGGGGAAGATAGAGCCACCATAATCGACAAATATCATAAGCTGCAATGTAAGTAACTATACTAAGTCGAGCAAAGAAAGAGAAGAAGCGTTGACTAGAGAGAGAGAGAGAGTGAGTTACATACAAAAACAGAGAGGCCACGGAAGACATCAACGGAGGCGACTCGGGGGGATCGGGGGAGTGCTGCTGCCTCCGAATTGAGCAGAAGTGGTTGTGGATCCGCCATTCACCAGAGCTGCTGCTACTGCTGAGTTATGAACAGACAAAACAAATGTGTTGGGTAATTTCGTCACTGTACGGACTCTTGAATTTCATTCTCTAGTAGTAATAAATAAATGAAGCCGATATGTGGAGGATTACTACTGGTAATTGGGTCGATGTGGGATTGGGACAAAACATTTTCACTTTCCACCATGCTTTTTTATTTATTAATTTATTTATTTTAAATCTGTGGATTTGGATTAGTTGTTGGTGACTCAGAAAGAGCGTTGAACGATAGAGAAAAGAAGACGGCACGAAATGAAAGAAAGAGAATGAGAATATGCTGCTTTCTTGACTTTCGCACCGTGTCATTCATTCATTCTCTCCCTTTGGGATCCCCGCCGACCAATTACTACTGCCAACTTCGTTCTCTCCAAAATACTCTCTCCCTCTCGTAATATAAAAGCAAAAAAACTATTTTTTTTTGTACTCCATCCGTTTCAAATTATATGTTATTTTAATATTTTTACACATATTAAGAAATATAATCATTGTTGTACGGAAAAGAGAAATTATGAGTTGATTTACAAAATTGTCTTTCATTTATGGTATTGAAAAAAGAAATTGAAGAATTGAAAGAAGAGAGAGTAATAAATAGTTAAGGGTATAATAGTAAAAGTTGCATTAAATGCTTCATTGGTAATGTTTTTTTTTTTTTGAAATGCTTCATTGGTAATGTAAATTAACATATAACTTGATACAAATTTTTTCTTCAAAGTGACATATATTTTAGAATGGATGGAGTAATCGTTTAAGTTTGTTACACACATATTAACAAATGTAACGATGTTGTCAAAAGAAATACTAATATTTTTACTAAATTATTCCTACAAGTTATAAGTTTTGTTTCCTTAAAAATAATGCATATAATAATAATTATGGGTAGAAATGGAAAACATCACATTGAAAAGTGAGAAAGACAATAGTAATTTTTAAACAATATTTTATCCCTAGACTGACAATTATTTTGGGACGGAGGGAGTACCAAATTACTATAAGCAAAAAAAACCAACTTTTACCATTTTCAATGTTTATTTTCACTTATTCTCATAAAATTTACTCTCTTTCTTCTTTTCCCCACGATTAATAACCAATCAATTTTTTTTTACATCTTCCGATGAAACTTATTTTAAGAAAAACACAAAAAGTCATACTTCAAACTATCACATTTTACTTTTTTTAATAAGTGTGAATTTTTTTTTTGCTTATATTATGGGACGGAGGAAGTACCTTTTTTAAAAAAAATACTCCATCTAGTCTCATATATAAGAAACATTTCATTTTTTAGATTCATTGTAGAATTAATGTATTTAAACTATATTATTGTCTATATACATCAATTCAATAATGAATCTAAAAAGTCAACTTTTTCTTATATTCCCTCCGTCCCAAAATAAGTGACCTATTTTTTACTTTGAGTACTATTCATATGATCTACTTTGACTATATTTTTCTACTAATATATATATGCAAACATTAGCATATGAGATGTTGTTTGATTTGTCTCGATGAATATTTTCTAAATATATAATTTTTAATAAAATATAATTTAAGATATTAACAATTAAAGTTGTACATTGACAAACGCGTCAGTGGTCAACTAGGTCAGTTATTTTGGGACGGATGGAGTATATGAGACTAGAGGGAGTAAGAAATAGTACTTCCTCCGGCTTTGTTTATAAGCAAAAGTCAATAGTGTATTTTGCCACCATTACATTTAAATGACAAAAATAAGTCAAAAAGTGAAGCCTCAAAGGAGATGATTAGAAAATGCGTTAAAACTGTAATGTACGAAATGCATTCGTCGTTTATCCAATCTATGTACACCCCTAGCGGACGTGTCAGTTTTGATATCAAGTGATTTCAGTCTCATTTTGATCGTAGTTGCAGAAGATTGAACTGTCGTCATCTATACCAAATACGACACCGATCACCACAAATGGATCAACTAACAATAATAGAAAAACTATTTTTTAGATTTATTAAGAAATATAATGTATCTTGACTTAATACATTGGATTCTCAATAAACCTAATAAATAATTTTTTATATCTATATATTATTAAAAAAATATGATAAAAATAAAATAAATCAATCATGTCGTTCAATCAAACTACTCTATTATATTTTGGACCGAGAGAGTATTAAAAAACTTGTGTAACTTGTCCTATTGTTTTGTTGCGGGCCATCATGGCATGTGGCAAATGTGTGTGAGGCGTGTGCCAAACACACGACGGCGCACGTTAAAGCGAGAGCAGATTGGGATATGGACAATCGAGCTAGTTGTGTTGATTTGTTGGACGTGGACCTAACCTCATCACTCACTAATCACAAGGCCGACAATATTGGCCCAATAGCACCCTCATTCAAATATAAACAACGTTTCTTTTTCAATGTAAGCAAAGCAATAAATTGTTGATTTATTCTTTTTTTCTTTTTCTTTTTCCTTTTTGTTGCAAAATAGTTGAATTTAAATAATCAAAACTTTTATTTTAGTAAATTTTGGTAATAAGTTTCTAAGATTTTTTGTCAAAAAAAAAAAAAAAGTTTCTAAGATTCTTCATTTATATATTTTTAGAGGTGAAATTTTGACTAATAAATTTCTTAATAATAAATAAATAATAATAATATAATTTCCAGCGTGAATAACAAAACTTTAGTAAAATAATGTGAATAATTAAACTATATGCAATCAAAAAATAAGAAGACATAACACTAAATGAGAAAAATATAATATGAAGACAGTAAATTGGAGGGACATTGTAATATATAAGGTGTTGAAGTTTAAACCCAAATTTTCTATTTATTTTAAAGAGGTGAAATGTCCTCGTGAGCTTTTAGCAAGAAAAAACCACTTAACAAAAGAAAAAAGAGGTGAAATTTTGGTAAATAGAGTCCTTGACAAAATAAATACATAATAATATGATTTAATTAAACTACGTGCAATTAGACAATAAGAAGATTTAACACTAAAAAAGAAAAACATAGTAAGAAGATGTAAATTCAAGGGTGTGTTTGTTTCAAAGTTTGTAATGTTATTCATGTGAATACGAGATCAGGAATGTAACATTGCTATGCGTGTTTTAAGTTTTGAAAATTTGTTCCTAGAATTTTTTTATGGACAAAACTTACATGTATAAGTATTTCCATACATGCGGTTATTGTTGTTCCACCAAGAAAGAGTTGATTTTTTTAGTGTTTTTTCATTTTAAAAAAATAAAAGAAAACCATTTTTTAATTAAAATATGAAAAGTAAAAACGGCATGTATGAAAATGCAGGTAAATTTTATCCATTTTTTATTCTCAAAAATGTTAATTACACATGACTTCTACACTTGTTATTCTCATGTTAATAGGGTGAGAATAAAACTCAACTTCCCATAACTTCTCACAACTTCCCACTACCACTTCCCATAAATTTTTGATGTTTGGGTTTATAGTTTTATTTTTTAAAAATTTAAATTGAAAAAAGTGAAGATAAAAATGTAGGGTTAGGCAACCTTAATAAAAGGAAAGACATCGTGTTTGTGCACTAAATACGTTTGTGTTTTTTTGCATTTGCAGTTTGATAGCATGATGGATAGGCTTCTATCGTCTTCTTCACCCCCTTCTCTCAAAACCCTCAAACCTTTTACATTCCTCAATCGATTTCAATATGCTGCAACAACAACCCTCAATCTTTCCCCATCAACACGTTCTTTCTTCACACGGCGCACTTCAATTTCCTGTAACCGTCAAAACCCATCTCCATTATCATCTTCTACCCCCATTTCTGCTTCTTCCACACACCCCAATCATTTTCCATCCCTTTCGTCTTCTTCAGATGGTTCAGTGTCACAATCCAATTCTCTCACTCAGATCGCAACTGGGGTTTTCCAGAAACCAAAGGTATTGTTTATTGTATTCTCATCAAAGTCAATTCTTTATTTATTATTCGTGTTTTAAGTTGATGTTTCATGAGGAAAATCCATTTCATTATTACTTGATATTTTAAAATGCCACAGAATCTGACCAGAGCATTTGAAACTTGAGATCTGTCCCTTTTACAATTGACGGTTATTCTATTCTGAAGTGAGGAAATTACTTTTACTTTAAATAGCACTTGTGAATTTAAAGTAAACTGTATCATATTTTCATGTTTATTTGGTGATCACTTTTTCAGCACTAGATTTTTCAATGGATATAACATCTCTTTTTTACCCCTCTAAAGTGAAGGAATCCCTTCCTTTAGACAACTAAATCCAAAATGATTCAAGTATTTCAATGAATATGTAGCGATGGGTGAGGAATCTTCCGTAGAATCTTAAATTTAATCTGATATTTCCGTTGAATTCAATTTTACAATCCTGTTGTTGTTTAAATCTCTAACCCTGCTTGTGGATTCGGACAATCGGACATATTGTCAGTTTCTCACGGGTCTTGCATGTTTTTTTATTCCTTAATCAACATGGCTCTTTAATTACATATTGTTGCCTGTGAATCATGGTGATCAACATGAATTTTGAATTGCATGTAACTGAATAAAGATGTGGGATGTATGCATGTTTTGCTGAAAGATTAGTCTGTTGTAGGTGACTTTGACATTTCAATTTATCTTCTTTTGGGTGATATTCAATGCTTCGCGATAGTTTTTGCCAAAGGGTCTGTAAAGACTCGATGTACAATGTCTTACTCTTTGAAAAATCCAGTGTTTACATACATCTTATAATAATTGTTATGCCTTTTGTCTCAGGCAATAACAGCTCGGACCCTTGTAATACTCGCTGCACTTGTTGCCATCTTAATTCAACCAGCTATTGTACCAGCAGCCTATGCAACTTTTCATACGGCTACCCAGACCGGTGGTCCTGCTGCTGCTGCAGTTGGCGGAAAACTAATCCGTACTGAGCTCCTAAGTAGTGCTTGGACTGGTTTTTTCGCAGGCTGCTTGCACACTTTATCAGGGCCTGACCACCTTGCAGCTTTGGCTCCATTGTCTATCGGTCGCACCAGATTGGAGAGTGCTGCTGTAGGAGCACTTTGGGGTTGTGGCCACGACGCTGGTCAACTTATCTTTGGCTTAATATTTTTAATATTGAAAGATCGACTTCACATTGAAATTATCCGAACTTGGGGAACCAGGGTTGTCGGTTTAACCTTGCTAGTAATTGGTGCTATGGGGATTAAAGAAGCTTCAGAAGCGGCTGCCCCATGTGTTGCCTTAGAAAATGGTGAATGTGATGTTGGTGTCTATGAATCTCTTAACAATCCAACAACACGAAAGAAGAAGATTGGTTTTGCTACTTTTGCGACAGGGATAGTTCATGGACTGCAACCAGATGCATTGATGATGGTATTGCCCGCCCTTGCTTTGCCTTCTCGTTTAGCCGGTGCCGCATTTCTAATCATGTTCTTAGTTGGAACTGTATTTGCAATGGGAGGTTATACCGTATTCATAGGTTCATGCAGCCAGGCACTAAAGGATAGAGTACCTAGGATAACAGAGAAGCTCACTTGGGCTTCTTCCCTTATTGCAATAGCCCTCGGATTTGCCATCATTATTAGCCAGTTTTTTGGGTTTACACTCTATTAATTAATACATCTTTTATCGTCAAGGAACCTTTTATTTACTATCATGGTTTTGGGTCAAGAAAAAGTAGAGAGACCTTAGGGGGAATTAGAGCAAGTTCACGTGAAATTGTTTCTTGTCAATTATTTGATTTTGCTTTTGAATGTCTATAGTTGTAAGTTAAATGATTCTGCAGCTGAGAACTACGTAGGTCATTTGTCAAGTATTTCACAATTTGATTTTAGTTATTCTATGTTTAGTATACACAATATTTCATTAATATGTGGTTTGTGTTTTCAAAGAGAGGAAAAGTTTGTTTTTCAACGTGGCTAATGGATTGTGTAGAAATTTAATCCAAACTTTGAAACGCCCTTAACTACTACGACTTACTATACCTAGTTTGTTAACCTTTCTGCATCACTGGAGCCATATAGTTGACTCTGACTTGGTCATGGATGATGACATTTCCAAGTTTGCATGCCACGAGCAATGATCTCATCAATATTTACTATATTCATGTCTGCTTTAACGAGTATTTAACGAGCTGTGTACACGCCGGGCAACGAATAGTGTTCGGAAATTGCTGATGAAGCTGAACAAGACAAGCTTCACAAACGGTGTGGCCGCATGATAGAACTCGTGGAATCGCGTTTTCGTCGTCGTAGTTTTGAAGACACACCGGACACTCCGGCAACTCCTCCATCCAAACACGGCCACCGGTAGATACCAAAACGGTTACACTTTACTTACAGTTACACTATCATCAACACGGCGTCGTTTCCTAATTCCTGTAAGAATATTTATTTCATAAAGATGATTTTGTCCTTGGATTATTATTACATACCGAGATTGCCCTTGTGTGTTCACTGTAGAATGTAGAGCGCGTTTATTAAAACACGAGGATCGCGTGTGGCAGAGAGATCTGAAGTCTGAACTGAAAATTGGAATCTGCATCTTCTGATCTGAGTGAGGTACGTATTCATCTTCTTTTTTTCCACTTTCGTGTATTATTCTTCGTTTATTTTGCTGAGAAAATGCTAGATTCAAACTGGAATTGATTTTCATTTCCTTGCTGCTCTTGTTTTTACTTTAACAATGAATTCCTCTTTCGATTTGATGAAATTCTGATCTCGTAACTTGTAATTAGGTTTTCTTTTCGGTTATTTTACATTTGAGAACTTCAGATCGTTGTTTTAGAATTCTGTCGTTGATTAGTAGCAGTTACTATCAATTTCTCAGTTTCTTGTTGATAAAAATCTTAGCATATGGTTATTTGAATGAATTTTTGAATAGTTTGTCATAAATTGCCAGTTTTCAAATTGACTATAAAATTTTAGTAGATTTTTAGATGAAAATGTTTTTGTAGATGATTTTGGTATAAGGGGCTTTATCATTCTTGAGTGATGATTTTGGTTTTTGGCTATTCTAACAATTGTTTCTTTGTTTTCTATTACTATACTTGCTATGAGAAGGCCATGGCAGGGTCTGGGAGTTCCATGACGTATTCCTTTCTTCTATTCATTGTCATCCTCTCGCTTCAAGAAATGTACCGTGGGAAACTTGCATCGTCGGAATTATACACAATACTTGGAGGGTTCATCAGCTCTCTCCTATTTCTTGTGCTCCTAACTGTTAGTTCTGAATCCATATCTTTTGCATGAATTTGTGACATCAGAAATGAAAAATATACATCACTTACTCCATCTCTATAACATCTATTTCAATACTATCGTTTGTGTTTGGTTTTCTCACTATATATTGTAATCTATTTGTATTTGTGTGAAGGTTTACCTCTAAAATATTATAATCTATTTGTATTCGTGTGAAGGTTTACCTCTAAATTTACCTCTAAAAGGCATCAAAATGTGTACTGCATTATTCTTTCTAGTTCCTATGAGAAGTTCTATTTTGTAAATTGAAGACAACCAAGAAAATTACTACTTTTATAATTTCATAGTTCATAGGTTGATGTTCATGTATACAGTGGTTCCCTGGTCATTCATCGATATGGTCCACAGATACAGAGGATCTTTTATTGATAGTAGTACTAAGTGGAATGTTGTACACTTGTATGCTAACAAGATATATGTGAATGCTGTTTTTGCCTGTATAGTCTGCTTTAAATTATCTTCAGTTACGTATATTTCTTCCAGGATCTCTTTTTAAGCAAAATACTTTTGAGTTATTCACATTTACATCACATTTTGGGTGCAGTTCATTGGAAATTTTCAGGAGACAACCGGTGCAAAATCTGGCTGGGGTGCTGGTAAGTACATGTTGCTGATGAATGTCGTTGACACTGTATATTAATTGAATTCAATATTAAGTGGAAATTTTAAGAACATCTACATTTTTATGCCGGAGAATTGTGTGTAACATGGGATGAGGCATTCAATTCTTTCATTCTTTCTGGTGTCACATGTATAATACATGCGTGCCTGGAGCTTCCAGTATTTTCTTTATGTTTTGAAAAGTTGAAGACAGCGACTTTATTTTGCAGTCATAATAGCAGAAGTCGTTGCTTTGATTGCTGCAAGCACTGTCCACCGGGTATGCATCACTACATGGTATGCTCTCTGCAATACCCCTCTCTCCCCATTATTAATGAACAATAGGAAGCGATTTGTTGGGAAGTATGATATGTGTAGTATTTCTTACTAAAACAGGTGAAGAAGCACATCTCAAATGCCAATCACCCCTCTTGTCTAAGTAGTTTAAAGTGACAATAATTAAGTGGACTGATTATCCTTTGGAACATGTCATTATTGATTGATTCTGGACATTCATGTTTCACCTCCCCTCATATATCAAAATAAATGTAGATTCTTAGCCTGTTACAATCATAAGCTATATGATTACATCGAATTCTAGATTTGCTGTTGTGATATAACCAATAGTACATTACATTGTAAAAGAAGAGCTGGCAACATTATGAGATCATGTGCTTTTAGGTAAATAAAGTAATAGATGACCTAAAGCTTTTATAAGTAGCTTGGTCAAAATTGGTTTAAACAGCCTAATTCTGAACTTGCTACTAGCAAAAAATTAGATGGATGTTTCCGTTTCAGAGAGCATTTTTTTTAATGGAATTAAAAGGGCCTTGTAAAGTTTTTTTTTTTCCTTTCAAAATAGCCAAGTATAGCAACTAGCAGAGTATTTTGGCATTGTCATAGTCTGGCATTGTCACAGTCTGGTATTTTAAGATAAAATCTTTTTAAAGCAAATTAACAGGATGGCTAACTGTGGATACCTTATTATTATTTTTTTTGACAATGGATACCTTATTATTTAAAAACCATAAAATGTATCAATTGATATTTTTTATGAAACCATTGTTGATGTTCTTCTAATGTTTGTTGCATGAATGCAGTTTCCTGTTCTCAGCTGTATTGCTCTATGAGTTCAACAAGCTCTCTGGATCAGCAGTCTCAACAAATGACTCCAGAACTAAAAAGCAAAGTGGGAGAGCTTAATCATTTTGTATGCTCACTGTCAAAGCATCGATATAGAATTTTCCATTGTCGCAATAGTTTCACAGGCCTGGTATCATAACTTACAAGAAAAGTGGTTTATGATTTATCTGACACTTCTATTTAACAATTTCAACAATGGCGTGATTTGAACATGTGCATTAAACTGAAATCCAATCAGTCATTTTACAGGTGAAATTGTTCACTTCATCAAATAGTGAATGTTTAAATGGGTTACAAGGGGTTCTGACCTACTAATGATCCAACTTCCATATAAAATGATTTTTCTGTCCTCAACTGTTTATCGGTTTTGCAACTCAGAAGTCTCTTTTTTCCGTAAATTTCTCCATTACTTATTGCAGCTCAAGTCTGAAATGGCTGGTTATCCACCGCTTATATGTTCTGAATTTGCAAAAATATCTCGAGTAATGTATAATTTGTGAAATATAGTTATAGTCGTTGATTTGTTGCACTTGGGCAAATCTAGTGGTGGGGTGTGCTGAACAGAGAGTAAAATCCAGCTCCCATTGTTCCTATTTCCACCATTGATTATTGCAATTCCAACACTTAACAATCAAGCATACCATTCAAGGCCTGTGCTCTTTGGCTTCATGCTCCTTGAAGTCAAATTTAAAACCGTAGCATACTTCTCAATTACATCTTCTCTTTGACCCATTTCTCGAACTCAGATTTCTTTTTCACTAGCAAACTCTCCAATGCCTCAATCTCGACTTTGAACCCTTCATTTTTCCTCTGTTTCTCATTAATAGTATTCCTCATCTCCTACTCAACACTAACCTTCACGGCCCTTTATTTCAAAGAACACAACTCAAAATAATGGACATAAATAGTATTGAATTCCTTATAAAACTGAGGATTGTTTCCCTCTTCTTACAATGTACTATAATTTATAATTCCTCTTTCTTACAATACTAGCAGGATACGCACGGGAGGAGCGGCATTGCGGCTCCATAATAGGTACTATGGAATATTGATTTATGAGTTAATAGTAAAATATAAAGGGTGAAAAAAAGAATGAAAAAATATGTTCGTAATTTGAAAAAATAGAAAAAAAAACTACTAGGTTTGGTCTAGTGGTAAATGATTGGGTAGTATGCACGAGGAGGTTCACCTTCGGTATAAGAACAATAGATGAAATAGAAAGGAAAAAAACACACAAAGGAGGTTTTTGTCATGATTTTGAAGAAGAAAAAAAGAAAATAACTGACACCGAACAGAAAAAATACACAAATAAAAGATTAACTTTAAGTAGCAAAAAAAGGAAAAGAAAAAATAAATGAAGAATAAGAAGAAAGAAAAGACATCATTCTACCTTCTTCCAAAAGATTAATACAAACACCGAAAGTTAAAATATGCTTATGTTTCCAAACAAAAAAGATTGAAGAAGAAGGACAAGAAACAAACAAACACCGATAGTTAAAATAGAAAATAACTGACATTTTTTACTAACTTTTGAATAAAGACACAAAATAACCCTGAATTAAATGATGTGTCAAAAAATTAAAAAGGCGCAAGTAGATAGATGTAACATGTCAAGTAAAAAGAAATATGAAAATGTTATGTATGGAGCTTGGCTCCTAGCTAGATGAACAACAAAAAGATGAAAATCAAACAGATACTGGTTGATGTGATTAATATAAATTACAAAAGGAATCTGAGCATGCATTTAATGGATATCATGAATTCCTTGTAGTTGTGGACAGCAAAAATTCGACAAAAAGAACTTCGACATTTTTTTCTTGTTTCTTGGAAAAGTTAGGGTTTGTTTGGTTCAATGGAGGGGAGGGGAAAAGAGAGATTTTAATGGAGGGGAGGGGATGGGAGGGGATGGGAGGGGAGGGAGAGGGGAGTTGTTTAATTAAATACGTGTTTGGTTCAAAAGAGGGGAGATGAGGGGAGGTATTTTAACAATGATAATTTTGTCAATATAAACTTTTAATATTCCAACAAGGATAATTTAGGATTTTAACAAATTAATTGAGGGTCAATATAAGAAACTAGATTTTAGTTTCCCTCCCCTCCCCCTTCACAAAAAATTGAACCAAACATAAAAATTTAAAATATCACCTCTCCTCCCCTCCAAAAACCTCGAACCAAACAGACCCTTACACATATATCTTGTTGCTGTTCCAACAGCTTGTATCTATCACATTGGCTCTCTGATCACACGGGCTCTTCTAAAATGATTTTACACTTTCAACCAATCATTTTCTGCCCCACTTAATTTCACTTTTTTAATATTATTGAGTAAATAAATTACTCCCTCTATCCCAAATTGATTGACACAGTTGACTGTTTCACGCATGCCGATGCATAACTTTGACGATTAATATTTTTAATTGTATTATAGTAAAAATTATAAAAATTTGATATTTTAAAAATATTCATCGAGACGAATCCAACAACATCTTATATGCTAATATTTATTTTTATTTATTAGTAGAAAAATATGATCAAAACAATATTTATAAATAGTACAATATAGTCAAATGTGTCATTCAATTTGGGACGGAGGGAGTATTTTTTTATCAAACTCGAAAAGATTGAGTAAAAATATTTAGTATTTTTAAAATATTTTCTTTATTATTCATAACTGTTATAAAAATACAACCACAACCAATATGTTTCACTAATTAGAATTCATTGTCTTCATACTCGTAGAACACAAATTACAACTGCTGCGGGGTTAGGGTTTAAGGAAAATAAAGCAGCAGCCGTCGTGATCACGCGAAATCAGCAGAACAGGACACGACGATGATGGATTCCGGCGCCGTCGATGAGGTTGATAAGGGAAACAAGTCCTCCTCATCAAAGGTTAACAGAAGACGAACACGATCCTCATCAAAGGTTAGTAGAAGCTATCCTCCATTATCATTCTACAAGGATTCCACCGAATCAAAGATGGACAGGAAGATCTGTATTCCACTATCGTTCTACAAAACCATCGTCTTCTACTACCCTAGTCTATCAAAGATGGATATATCTTTGTCAAATGACGAAACTACCCTGTTCCTAAAAAAATATCCTCCACTATCGTTCTACTTCTACAAGGATTCCACCGCCTCCATCCCCCCTGGTCTGCGTGTAAACTATATTCCACCATCATCCATGCCTCCCACCGCCGTCTCGAAGCCCTCTCAACCAAAGCTCAGCTTTAGCTTTGGTTCCACGTCCTCTGACACCACGTCATCTGACTCAAAGTCCAGCTTTAGCTTTGGTTCCACGTCCTCTGACTCAAAATCTGAATCCCCCCCCTCTGAATCAAAATCGGAATCAAAGGTCAGCACTGGTTCCCAGTCCTCTGAATCAAAATCGGAGGTCACCTTTGATAGGTTTCTTTCTCTGTCCCCTGAATCAAAATCTGAATCAAAGGCCAGCATTGGTTCCCAGTCATCTGAATCAAAATCTGAATCAAAAGCCAGCATTGGTTCCCAGTCATCTGAATCAAAATCGGAGGTCACCTTTGATAGGTTTCTTTCTCTGTCCCCTGAATCAAAATCTGAATTAAAGGCCAGCATTGGTTCCCAGTCATCTGAATCAAAATCGGAATCAAAGGTCAGCACTGGTTCCCAGTCCACTGAATCAAAATCTGAATCAAAGGTTAGCAGAACAAACTCTATTATTCCCGATAAAGTTGCTTTCTCTATTCTTTCAAAACTCTCCATAAAGTCATTGAAGCGCCTTGGATGCTTACGCAAATCATGGTCCATTTTATTTGAAAACACTCATTTCATGACCATCTACAGCAAACATTTCATATCCCATCACACTTCTGATGATGATTATCATACATTTGTTCTCACAAGTCATGAACGTGTTGATGGTCTTTACCACTCTGAATTCCATTTGCTCAACAACAAACTCAAATTAAATTTGCCACTTCAACCGACTCCCTTTCCTACTTGTATTCTGGGCAAAACAAGTGTTAACGACATTTTTTGTATTGGGAAACAATTTCCAATTTTTCAGAACAAGTCCCCATATGTATTGTGGAATCCCCTTACCGAGGAATCCTGGGAAGTTCCTCCTAGCCCCGCTGAAGTTACACCCAAATGCCCTGATGACGACATGTATCTGGCACATATTTTTCACGGGTTTGGTTATGACCAACTTAGAGATGACTTTAAGGTCGTTCAGTATGTATCATTCGACTTTTCATCCGACTCTGGTTTCTCTTCTATGCCAACACGTTTTTTTGAGATATATAGTTTAAAAAATAATTCTTGGAGAATGATCCACATGGACAAAGATCTGTGTCCTAGGCATCATGACTATACTGATTGTTGGTCATTTAATGGTCTCGAAGTTTATGTGGATGGAGCGTGTCATTGGTTGGTTTCAAGATCTTTCGACCATCATCCTCATGATATTACTGTTATGACTCTCTTGTCATTTGACTTGAGTGATGAGGTGTTCCTTACCACACCCATCGGGGAAGAACCTTGTTCTCCATGCGTTCCTAGTCGACGCTTGACGGTGTTAAATGGATCAATTGCTTTAATCTCAAATTATCACGATGATCTTGTTTTTCACATATCTATTCTGGGTGAACTCGGTGTGAGTGAATCATGGACCAAACTATATATGTATGGCCCCTTACCTTCCCTCCAATGGCCCCCAATTGGATTTGGGAAGATGGGGTATATGTTCATTCAAAAAAAAGATTATCAAGTCACCTATTTTGATTTGAACACCCAAATAATTGAGGAGGTTGTTACTATTCCTCGTAGAAAGACAAGGGACATTAATGTCGGTCTTTACAAAGGAAGCCGTCGGAGGATCAGGTAACTAGTTCTTCATCTTGTTGTTTTCACCCGTAGGCATATAGCCTATGGTGATATGATCTCGATTTATCAATTTAATTTTAATGGTTTAGGCCTTTGCGACTTGCAAACTGATTGTGTTTTGTTTAATGAATGTGCTCTTATTTTCATGCAAACTGATTGTGTTTTCTTGTTGTTTTCACTCTGTATAATATTTTACTTTTTTTATTTTTTTTAACACGATCCAACTTAGTTATCTCGGTGTGTACAAGTTTCATGGCTTAATACTAGGGATGCTGATTTTAACTATTTCATGGTTTACCCATAACCTTATTTGGTATTGAAAAACCGGTGAATTTTGCATGCCATATCTTTTGCATGAATCACAGTCAAATCTTGCATGAGTATTTTCTTAGTTTTGAAGTTTTACATATAGTTTGCTGATGATTTTTGTCTCGAGTAATAAAATTATACTATAAGGAAAGAGAAGATACTTTTGTGACATCAGAAATGAAATAATGTATATCGCTTACTCCATGTCTATAACATCTATTTCAATATTTCAACACTACCGTTAGTGTTTGGTTTTCTCAGTATATATTATAGGGGGCCCTTTTGGATTACCTTATTTTTGAGCTTATGCAAAACAACTTATACAAATAAATAAGTTTTATGTATTATTATGCAAAACATCTAAGATAGGTTATGAAAAAACAACTTATGAAGCTACATTTTTTGTTTGTGAGAAGTTATGAATTAACATACAACTTTATTTATTTGCATAAACTATTTTTCACAAGCTCAAAAATATGTCAATCCAAACGGGCTCATAATCTATTTGTATTTGTATGAAGGTTTGCCTCTAAAATATTATAATCTATTTGTATTTGTGTGAAGGTATCAACATGTGTACTGCATTATTCTTTCTAGTTCTTGTTCCTATGAGAAGTTTTGTTCTGTAAATTGAAGTCAAGGTTTTAACACAACCATGAAAATTACTACTTTTATCACTTCATATTTCATAGGTTGATGTTCATGTATACACTGGTTCCCTGGTCACTCATCAACATGGTCCTACTTTAACAGATATAGAGGATCTTTTATTGATAGTAGTATTAAGTGGAATGTTGTACACTTGTATGCTAACAAGATATATGTGAATGCTATTTTTGCCTGTATAGTCTACTTTAGATTATCTTCTGTTACGTATATTTCTTCCAGGATCTCTATTTAAGCAAAATGTTTTGATGTAATTTAAGTTGTTCACATTTACATTACATTTTGGTTGCAGTTCATTGGAAACTTTCAGGAGACAGCCGGTGCAAAATCTGGCTGGGGTGCTGGTAAGTACATGTTGCTGATGAGTGTTGATGACAAACTGTATAATTTTATATTTTGTTGAGTTCGATATTAAGTGGAGATTTTAAGAACATCTACGTTTTTATACTGGAGAATTGTGTAATTATGGGATGAGGCGTTCAATTCTTTCTGGTGTCACGTGTGTATAATATGCATGCCTGAGCTTCCGTTATTGTCTTTATATTTTCAAAAATTGAAGACAACGTCTTTATTTTGCAGTCATAGTAGCAGAAGTTGTTGCTTTGATTGCTGCAAGCACTGTCCACCGAGTATGCATCACTACATGGTATGCTCTGCAATACCCCTCTCTCCCTCTTATTAATGAACAAAAGGAAGATATTTGCTGGGAGGGTATCTGTAGTATTTCTTTCTAAAACAGGAGAACAAGCACATCTCAAATGCCAATCACCCCTCTTTGTCTAAGTAGTGCAACGTGACAATAATTACGTGGATTGATTATCCTTTGGAACATGTTATTATTTGATTCTGGACATTCTTGTTGTTGTTGTTGTTGTTGTTGTTGTTCTCTGATTATTTAGATGAAGCTATGGCCACTTCCTGGCCATCTCGTACGATGGAAAATCATGACTTTTGGTATAGAGAATGGGCCAAACATGGAAGTTGTTCTGAGATAAGTGTAAACGTCTTTTCTGTGCTTGAGGAAGTTACTTCCAATTTATATCAAGGAACCAACTGAATACCATTATAGAAACCGTTTTCAGAATGCATTAGGTAGTTATTTCCTTCCAATGAAAGAGGGATTAGTTACGGTTCAGATACAATTATTTTGTGACTTTGGTTTTCTCTACGAAATCAAGGTATGTACGACACATGACGGTTATTTCATCAACTGTGCTTCAATGAAAGAGGGATTAGTTATGACCACAAGTCAATACTGAAGGACAGTTGATGAAATAACCGTCATGTGTCGTACATACCTTGATTTCGTAGAGAAAACCAAAGTCACAAAATAATTGTATCTGAACCGTAACTAATCCCTCTTTCATTGGAAGGAAATAACTACCTAATGCATTCTGAAAACGGTTTCTATAATGGTATTCAGCTGGTTCCTTAATATAGATTGGAAGTATATTAGCTTCCTCAAGTACAGAAAAGACGTTTACAGTTCTATATAGGCGTATGGTTCTTCGGAAACATGCTTGCCAAGGTTTTATCTCGGAACAACTTCCATGTTTGGCCCATTCTCTATACCAAAAGTCATGATTTTCCATCGTAAGAGATGGCCAGGAAGTGGCCATAGCTTCCTCTAAATCATCAGAGAACTACACAACAACAAAGAAGAAGAAGAAAGGATTATTCGTTGCTTCAGGTGAAGTATCCCATGAAGTATCCGTTGCCGTGCTGAATGGTTTACAGATGTTGAAACAATATAGAAAAATCTCCAAAACAATTCCAATCCTATGGAACATTCTTAAGGTAATTAAATGGGAAATGGTAATTTCTGTAGTCCTTATATTAGACAAACCTTTTAAGAGTATTTGATGAACTTGGTCATGGCAGTATCTGCTGTATGCACTTACCTCTGTTACTAACAAAAAATTATCTATCTTAATTAACTTTTGTTTTAATTGCAGATTGCAACGGAACCCTTTGATGCAACTTTAGGCAATGTTGTAGATGATTATGCCTATGGACATTGGGGAAATGTTGTACTGAAGCATTTACACCAGTCATTTGGCAATGTCGATGGTGGCATAGGGGAAGCACACATTGATCCTTTATCTCATAGAACACGGACTGAAGCTAAGGGGTATGCACCTGTCATGCAAAATGGATCTTCTAGTGAATCCCATGGCCATGGTGGTACTGAGATGTGTCAGCGTATGCTATGCGAAGTATTAACCTCACAGATGTTCAATTCATTATGCGAGACTTTATTTGAAAATTTCCAAGGAATTAAGCCTGAAAGTGTAGTTGATTTTAGCGTCGTGATCTCAAGGATGAAGCAGAAAATTTCTGAAGAATCACCTGAACTTTTCTTGTCAGATATTCAACTGGTATTTTTTAGTAGTCTCTTTATAATTAGACAATTTAATTATTCCTATATTGTGTTTGATGCAAGTCAAGAATTACCGATGACTGAATGTCTAGTTTACCTCAGACCATGATGTTGGGGTCTTATGTCTTATGGTTCACATGTCAATATAAATAGTTCATTTGCTGTTCCAGGTTGTTTGGTTTATACTTTAACAAAAGGATTATTCATGATAAAAGATATCTTCCATTCAGTGTATTATATTCATATATAATAATATATTATATATACTATAATTGGCAGAACGGCTTGATTTGCGCTAACATGTTTGATGGTTTGCAGTTGCACTTTATACTCCTTTCATGCAACTTTTCTTTTATTTCTTGATTTTACTTGTTTTATGTGGCTTGGCTTTGGTGTTTTGAAATCCACATAGTCTTTTGGTATGATTCATGGCATGACATTATGGTGTTCTCAAATCCACATAGCTAACTCCATCTAGTAGGAAAAGCCTTTGGTGGCTGCGGTTAGTTTTGATGTGCGTTTGTAGGAGTTAGATACTGAAGTGCCATCTTATAGTTTGCATTTTTCACTTTGCTGGTTTTCCATGAACATTATGCTTCATCTCCTACTATGTTTATGCTATTTGAATTTTGAAGTTGATATTTTAAAATTTTATCTGTCTTGTTCATGTAAAAATATGATGTACAAATCTAGAACCTCAATAATTGAGTTAACTGTTTCTGTTTGATAAGTAATTAAGTATTGAGAATTCAATTTCGTGATACTTCTTGGTGACATGCTAAAGTAAGTAGGGGTCAAACCTCACATGACCAGCAATTGGGAGTTACATGATATAACTTCCTGCACATGTTGCAAACGATTTAACTTAAAGTAAATGAGGGTCTGCTAGCACTTTGGGCTAAGGGAAATATACGCGGTAAATGAGGACAGATAGAGGGAGGAAAGATGTGAGTGAGGAAAATGTGGGAAAATTCTTGAACAGCCTGGGGTATTGTATTTCTTTTTCCGTAATGAGATTGATTTCATGGCAGTATCTGCTGTATGCACTTACCTCTGTTACCAACAAAAAATTATCTATCTTAATTAACTTTTGTTTTAATTGCAGGTTGCCAAGGAACTCTTTGATGCAACTTTAGGCAATGCTGCAGATGGTTATGCCTATAGACATTGGGGAAATGTTGTACTGAAGCATTTACATTAGTCATTTGGCAGTGTCGATGGTGGCATAGGGGAAGCACAAATTGATCGTTTATCTCATAGAACACGGACTGAAGCTAACGGGTATGCATCTGTCATGCAAAATGGATCTTCTAGTGAATCCCATGGCCATGGTGTTAATGAGATGTGTCAGCGTATGCTATGCGAAGTATTAACCTCACAGATGTTCAATTCATTATGCGAGACTTTATTTGAAAATTTCCACGGAATGAAGCCTGAAAGTGCAGTTGATTTTAGTGTGGTGATCTCAAGGATGAAGCAGAAAATTTATGAAGAATCACCTGAACTTTTCTTGTCAGATATTCAACAGGTATTTTTTAGTAGTCTCTTTATAATCAGACAATTTATGTAACTGTTGATAATTTAGAATATACTCAGTTTGTTAGTTACTTTGTGTAACTGTTGATAACTGTCAAAAGTTAGTTACTGTCAGTTATTAGCATGGTGTACAAGCTAAATTTGTATTATAGTTAAGACTGTTGGCCTCAGTATTATTCACATTAGACTCAAATTTCTCGAACTATCAGACTCTATTATGGTATCTAGAGCTTGAGTAAACTCTGGCAATGGCTTCCGACATTATACCTCTGCCATTCTCTCCTTCTAGGTCTCCAACACTGCCATCATGTCCTCTTGAATTTGATTTCCAGTCCTGACTCTCTCTACTGGTATGGATATGCATATTCCAGTGCATTCCCTAACATCTCCAGCAAAAGCACACTTTCTCCGGAAGCAACTATTTCTGCTAGTTTGTCAAACTTGAGAGTCTCCATAAACTCATTGAGCTTCCATAGAGTTGACTTGCAAGAGTTTACCAAACATAAAAGTGAATATTGAAGAAACCTTTTAAATGATATATACATACTATAATGTCAGTAACACTAATAATTTAACGTTCCAATAACATAATGAAGCAATCAAACCACAATAATGAAGGGTGATGGGATTGTATTAGTTAGACTGTAATACATAGATAACCAAATCATCATATATAAAAAAAATAATTGAACACTGAAAAGATAAACGATGAAAAGCCAAGTGCAGCGTGTAATTGGCAACAAGAGAGAAGGACTTGAACAAAGCAATCTTGGAAGTAAAATGCTTAGTCACCAAGTCAGGGAGCATAAATGTCAAGATTGAAAGATAAAACTCTAGAATGTAAGAATCAAGAAGCTGGAAAACTATGAAAACCTTGCTTTGATGATTTTGGGAATAACATATTTATTTCTTTTGACCATCTCTTTCTCAATGTTTAGTGCTATTTATACATAACTGTTGATTCTGAAGTTGTTGATTTATTGTATATCACTCACTGCTAGGAGAAATCATATTATGGTTTAATATGTTCCATTAGGTTATTTTAGTATTGTTTGAGGGTACTTCATAGCATGTTCCATGTTAGTTGTTGGTTTTAATTTTGTACGGTTATTCCTGATTTGTAATTTAGGTCTGGTGAAAGCTTCAAAATACTAGTAACAAAATATTTGCATTTTCTAAGAGCCTGATCGACTTGTCAACTACTTCTTACGCTGAGCTGGTAATCAAATTCTTTGTCAAATCATTTAAGTTTCACAGTTTGTTCTATGCTCCTATATGCTTTCCTTTGTGTAAACAACTTTCCATACCTTCAGGTTGGAAGTTCAGAGCAGAGCACATTTGAAGATGAAAAGCAAGTGGTAAGAGTTTTAAAATTTTGTTTTAATAGTTCATGAGATGATTGATGCAGATATTAGATATTATATAAGATCTTTTTTTTCCCTCTTACACATCAATGGCAGCAGCCAGACACTGTTGTTTTGGTTCGGATATTATGAGATTCAGTTTGTATAGCTGTACGTGCTGCATGTATTGGGGATACACGTCTTCTGATATATTGAGAAAATATGAAATAACACTAAAAATAACTACGTTTTTATTTCCGGTAATCAAATAGAGATGGCTATCACTCAATTTATGAAAGAAAGAAATAATTACAATGAAAACTACCAGATGCAATTAATTATGGAAGAGACAGACTAATTTATTAGTCAGCTATTACCTAAACACAACAGTTGAGACCAAAATTATGCCTTTTTCTTTTGGTTTGGTTTGGTTGGAGCCTGGAATAGTGTTCCTACTGATCGGCACACCACTGCAGACTTTTAGCTCACTAGATAAATACACCTGTAATTGTTTTTATAGTCTGTATCTGACTAACTTTTTACACTGTAACTAACCAACTGACAGCTGTCAGTTGGCTAGAACTTTCTAGAGCTACCTAGATCAATCTATCATAGATTGACCACCATTGTGTAACTAACTGAAAATCATTAAGAAAAACTTACAATATTCAGTCCAAAGTAGAAATTCTAGTTCTCTTCCACAAGCAAATTCTGTTTCCCTCTATTGCAGCCAGAGATCAGAAATTTCTTCACTTATGTTGTGTTCATGCTTTTCTTTGATGTTTGAAGACGTTTAAAGCATGAAGCACGAAAACGTTAAATCATTATTATATCGCCATAGTCTATTGCTGACCAAATTCCATGCATAATTTATCAAATGTGAATAGGCAATTAATTGTATGAAAAATCTCATTGTTTATTAATATATCTTGTCCATTCTTATATGAAATGGTACATTTTATTTTCTGTGAAGTTTTTCTGAGATACATGATGGATCACATGCTTGAAATTTTAGAAAAGGTTTTTCTGATGATACGTGATACTAACAAATAACAACTGTGATTGTATCTATTTGTTCCAGATGTTTATATCATTACAGCAATGAATTCCAACCGTGACTATTTGCTACCTATTAATGCTTTGTTAAGATATTTACTAAAATGATAATGGGAATTGTTTTGATTTTGTCTTGCTAATAAGTTCTTTCACCAGGAATCGGACGCTCACATGAAACTAGAGCAGAAGGAAAAGGTAGATGGCACAGACTGTCTGGTCTGTGATTCATGTGAGAAGGTGTATCATTTGTCCTGTTTTGAGCCTGCAATGAAAGAAATACCTCACAAAAGCTGGTATTGTGCTGATTGCACCACAAGTGGCATTGGATCTCCACATGAGAATTGTGTAGTATGTGTGAGGTTCAATGGCAAAAAGACTCCCAAGAAAATAATTGGTGATGAAAGTCTCCCTACAAATGAGGAAACATTTGATGAATTTGAAGAGAATTCAAATAGCAGCTATGGTGGGATTCAAGTATCTACACGTAAGGGAAAAACATTCTATTGCAGAATGTGTGGAAATGAAGTCGAAGTCAAAGGTGAAAAAATAAGAGAATCTGGTCACCCTTATTGCCACACTCAATATTACCATGCAAGGTGTTTGACAAGCAAACAATTAAATATATATAGTTATGCGTGGTACTGCCCTTCTTGTATATGCCAAGCTTGCCTCACCAATCAAGATGATGACCGAATTGTCCTCTGTGATGGCTGCGATCATGGATATGACATCTATTGCATGAAACCTCCACTAGATTCTATTCCACAAGGGAAATGGTTCTGCAGAAAATGTGATGCTGGACTCGAGGCAATATCCCAGGCATAAAAGGCATATGAGAGTAACAATCTAAGAACTGGTGAATATATTTCGAAGACAAATGCTAATAACAAAAACAACTGCAGCAATATATGTGTAGAAGAATCGGAAAGTGTTGGAGGAATAGACATGCTTTAACCGCAGCCAATTGTCCAAAACCCAGTTTGAGTAGCAGAGAACATGGGTTTTCTTGGAGGGTTTGTGAGCCACACGTTAACATTGTTAACTGTTGATACCCCAACTATTTCACATTTTGTGTATATTTTTTGGATAACTGATATTTTGGTAGGTTGTATAACTTGGGTAGATTTCCTGAATTTTGGTTTAGGACTCGGTGGTCGCGTTGGTTTTCAGAGTTTGGTTTTCTATTTCGTTCTTCACCGTCCTGCGGTTTGGTAAGTTCCTCTCGTCTTCCATTTATTTTGTGGGATTAGGGTTCTTATTCTCAGACATCAACAAAATTGCACCTCCTCCTCCAAAAAGGGGACGTCTTCCTCGTCGCCCCAGCCAGAAGTTTGCCATTGTGGATCCTAATGAGGTGGGTGTCTGTTTTATTCATTCTGGAATAATTTCATATTAGAATTTCTTTTTATCATCATGTTCATGCATGTTTCTTCTTTTTGGTAATTAACCCTCAACAGATTTTTGATGCCGAATGTTCAGTAAAATATGACATATCATCTAGGCCGCTTAAGTTTGAAGATGATCCTTCCACGCTTGATATACTAACCAAATGTGCCACTTTGGCCTTAGAGGATTATAATTCACAAAACCATTCAAACTACCGATTTGTCAATATTGAGATGGCTACTTGGAAAACAGTTGCTGGATCCCTTTACCATATCACCTTTGGATCCAGGAATGCTGAGAATGAGAATGAATATAGATGTTTTCAAGCCACAGTGTTAGAGGACAGACTTGCCATACATGTTATGCGTATCAGGATGAAAGGGAGACCTACTTGGTAATTCTTTCTTCTTCTTATTTTACAATTTATTTTAATCCTATCTCTAGATTCTTTGTCGTTTTTCCAATATGTTTCTTTGCATCTCAGTTTATTTGATACTTAGTAATGGTTTCAACCCCCCTTGCTATATATATATATATATGTTTAGCCTCATTTTTTTAGATGGAATACCATGTAGTTTACCATTTTTCCCTCAACTACTATACATTTTATGTGAATAGCAATTGAGTTTTTTGTCATGAAGAAGGCTAACCTCCCCTTGTAGTGGGGATGTTAGCTAATTCCTAACCAAAATATTTATTTGCTTTTCTTCTATTGCATATATTTTTTTTCCAGTTCTGTAAATTCAGTCTATATGACCTTTACCTTGATTCTTGGAGACTTCTATATGATTCAATTTGATTCTTGTTTACATAATTATGGGTCTTTTGATTGCTTGTTTTGTTCAGGTGTACTGGGTGTCTCAGCGAGCTGGTTTAGGTTTTGGATCTCATGCAGTCATCGATGTTGTTCTGTGTTGTTGTTGTAGTGATTGATGTTGTTATGTTTAAGATTTGTTGGTATGGATTTTGTTTGGGTTTTACGTTGTTTTGTTGTTATGTTGAAGATGACTTTATGAGTTTTTTTCACGAAGAATGTTGTTGTTTAGGTTGTAGTTTTGGATCATTTTCTGGGAATTCATCATCATCACATGCCTCTTCCTTTTTTTTTAATCATCAGGTTCCTATGTGTTTTTTTTTTTAAAAAAAAATGACTATGTGTTCGTTCATCTGCTGCTGTGTGTTCTGTGGCTGTGTGTTTCTGGCTTGGCTTTTTCATTTTGTTTGGTTCTGTTTGTGTGTTTTGGTTTTGCTGGTAGTTTAGCTTGGTGATTTTGTGTTGTTGGTGTGTAGTGTTACCTTGGTTCTGTTTTGTTTCACACTTTTCTGGTGGCTGTATATGCGCCTCCATAAAATGATTAAAATCCGTGGGTATTTTTGAAATATTAATATTAATCAAATATTTCATCTCAATACTTCTCAAATATAAAAAATATAAGCTAGACCAGTCAAATTAGGAAACCCAAGGAACAATGTCTAAACACAGATAAGATAAACTGTTACTTAACTTGGAGAATAATCCACCTCATAGTGTAGATGTTTAAAACACCAGTCCAAAAGTAGCCTCCCTCTTTTGGAGGAACTCTATGCGTATCGTGCATAATGTATTATAGCAGTTTGTTGTCATTCGCCATACTCTATGCATTTTGTACATGAAATATTGATGACATGCAAAGAGTTAGTTTCATAGTCCCACATTCTCAGGTTGCTCAATGCTTGTATTTCCCTGAAGCATAGAATAATGCAATGTCACTCAAAGTTTTTAGATTGACATAATTCTCGGTGGAGAAGTCTATCTTGTACACATTCAATATTTCCTTAGAAGTCTATCTTCATTTGTAAACATTTTATATTTGTGGAATTCAAATCGAGTATGAAGGTGTGAAAAACACAAGAAGGAGGGGTTCAATTGTGTTTTCTAAACATTTCCATGACGTATTCCTTTCTTCTATTCATTGTCATCCTCTCACTTCAAGAAATGTACCGTGGGAAACTTGCATCGTCGGAATTATACACAATACTTGGAGGGTTCATAAGCTCTCTCCTATTTCTTGTGCTCCTAACTGTTAGTTGTGAATCCATATCTTTTGCATGAATTTGTGACATAAGAAATGAAATTATACATCACTTACTCCATCTCTATAACATCTATTTCAATACTATCGTTAGTGTTTGGTTTTCACAATCTGGCTGGGGTGCTGGTAAGTTTGGCTTGACAGTTGGGAGCACTTACACTTCTCACAATGCCACCGCAACAACAAACATAAGCATAGTTGACATTGACATGATAACATGTACTACTGTATAAATTCATTCAAAAGACATAAACTAAGGGAGTCAACTATATGTTTGGGTGTTCACAAGCGGATATGTCAGTATCAAATATGAGTCTGCATTCATGGACATATATATGTACGTACTTGAGTTACGTGACATCATAATGGTTCCAGTTAGGTCCAACTTCATTCAGTTCAACTTGTATCAAATATTTCAAAAATAGATATTTGACCTTTTAAATTAATAGTTTTGTATTTTCTTTTTTCAATTTTAAAATTTTAAAAAGTTTTGAAAACCAACTCAACTTAAATTCTTGACATATAAAATTATTTATATAAAGAAATTCAGATATCATATCTATTAAGAAATTCAGACACGCTCATGAATTATTATCAAATGAGTCAAGTTATATATTATTCAAGTTCAACTCGTTTGATTTATGATCAAGTTCAAGATCAATATTTCAATATAAAATGTTTGAAAATATCCGATTTCAAATTCTAACTAAAATAATCATTATCCCACCAACTAGCCTAAACTCAGAATTATCAAAGCCTATTTCTTCTTCAAAATTTGATGGTTTTTTAAAAAATTACTATCCTACGATTTGTTTTTGAAAGAGCAAAATATATTAAAAAAAATTCAAGGCTAGGCATAAGATATGCAAAGACAAGATCCTAAAGAACATATACACAAAGACAAGATCACAAAAAAAAACACATACACAAAGATGTGCACAAAGAACACATACACAAGGATCAAGGCTAGGCACAAGATGTGGAAAGACAAGATCACAAAGACAATGTGCAATTGCAAAGACAAAATATCACAGAGTCTAGCTCACACTGCTAACAAAAGAAAGCTGAAACAAAAATGAAAAATATAGAAAAGTAGTTCAAAAATACTAAAATGAGGCTGTAATCACCAAAAAATATAAAAATAAAACGAGTCTATGAAACTAATTAAAAAAAAAGAGAAAATGGAATTGGAATTACTCATTCTCCTTCTCAAAAACATATATAAGTAAATTTACAATTTACTTAGCAATAAATTAAACATGATCTTAGAAAATGAGAGTTTCTATAATAGATCTCTTTGGCATTAAGCACACAGGACATGCTTGGAGAGAAGGCTCACACGCTTTGCATGAACAAAGGTGCCTGCAAGGAAGGAACATAAAAGTCGATTCACGTGAACGACAACATTTACAAATCATGTTAACACTTGTAATTTGTTCATTACCACTTACTCTGTTTTCCCCTGTTTCTTCTTCATGATTTTTTATGTCACAACATGACTCTGCATCATTGTTGTAACAATATGAAGCTCTTTCTTTTATCTGTTCTAAGTCATTTTGAAGAGACAACACCATGGCTTCAGTTTCATGAGCAGCTCTCCGCCATGCTTGATTCTCTATTTCTAGCCTTGTCAAGAATTCTTCCAACTCCAATCTTCTATTAACTGCTTGTGCTATTTGTTCATCCTTTTGTCTTAGCATATAAAACACATCCAACTCTATCTTCTTCAATAACGCCTCAGCTTCTTGTTTTCTCTGCTGTTGCACAAATATTCTCAATTTCTCATTCTGCCACCACAGAATTCATAATTAATTAGATGAAATCATGTTTCACATAACCTGTAAGGCTTCATTTATAACATGCACAAAATCATTTACAAAACTGACTTATAAACTCATCATATTCAAGCCTTACATACTCTAAACACATCCCCCACACCCCTAGAACTATTAGGCTCTGATACCATTTATAATTGAGAGTTGTCGGTAACGCAACTCTAAATAACCGACTTATAAAATGAAAATTATCTCTATTTATAACCTCATACTCAATGAGAGACTCTTAGTGGATGCACTTGTAATACATTGGGCTCAAGCCCTTACAAAAATAGTACCACTATTATTTTTTTCAACCCCATAAACTAGCTTACTAGACAGACTAATTTACATTTCACCACTCCAAATTCACTTTCATAGATCTTTCTCTGCCATGAATTGTGAAAGAATGATGGTTTGGTTACAAATTCGATAAAGTTAACAATGAATAAATAATTGAAATATTTTAGAATATGAACACTAGATATATAATTGTAATTTATATAAACTTTTATTTCATATATTGAGTCATAATATATATACATTATTATTTTCTAGGAGTGACCTAAATGTTATGTAAACTGAAACAAAAAAAACAAACCTGGGTTCTTAAAAAGTGATCAACCTCGTCCTTCTGTTGATCAAATGTCTCAAACTCAACAGGTTGAAGATTGTTGTTATACTTGAGAGTGGCGTAGACATTAGAATTAGAATCAGGAAAGGACATATTTTGATTGACGTGACCAAAATATGGATGAAAATTACCTTCAATTGCCATATGAGAATCAACAAATGTTGAAAACCAGAAAGAAAGCGTTTCTGGCTCGAATATATATATGTATAACGTATAATTGTAATGATAATAATAAAAGGAGGAGTTTGAGGGTCTAACGGCGGGTGATGAGCAAGAATCAGAGATTTGTTTGTATGTGGCTGGCAGAAGCAGGATATAGAACGTGATTGTTGATGCATTAATAAATTAATGGATAGATTTTGAATGGAATGAAAATAGTAACTGAAAGAGAGAGAATCTGAATGAATTAACAGTATGATGATGATTATGCATTAAAGAAGTGTAACGCGGTAAGCTATAAAGAAGGTAGCACATGCAGATTTTGTGACTCAACAATCGTGCATTTGTTTGGTTCTCAATTATTAAATAAATTCAATCTCTCATATCCTCACTCACTCATTATTTATCACTGTTAGAAAAAGTCAAGATTTCATTCAACAATATAAATACTAATTCAGATATTACTATATTTTATTTTATTTTCCAAAACTGAAGCGTACGTACGTACATGTATTATAGCCTTCTATAATATTTTATTTATTGTGTTTTTAAAACTTCCACCGACATCTTTATTGATTCTTCTTCAAGTTATTTTATAACTACGTAGTACTGTATCAATTATTCCAAGATTTATGCAACCTTCTATGTTTAGTTTACTACGATTGGTTGATTAAGGACGTCATTATCTTACCTTTCAAGTTAGCCGTTCAAGTTTTGCTTAGTCTATTAAGAAATTAACAAAAAAAATCTATTTTTTGACACTTTATTTTCACAAAGAAAATCTTGAAGATTCTAAAAGATTTTATAAAATTATACTAACTTTTGTTGAGATTTCGAAAAACTTTCACTAAAAAAATTCTTACAATCGAGATTTTTAATATAAAATTTTAATAGATTTATGACACAGATTTTTAAGATTCCAATGTACGTTATGAATTTTTAAAATTTAAACAAATCAATAAATTTTAATAAAATAAATAACACAATACCAATAAAATAAAAAGAAACTTTAAAAAAATAATAGAAAAGCAACACTGGCATCTTTCGGCTTTTGTACATCGGGTCATCGGCTACCAAAAGGCCCAGCAGGGAACTGGATATCCTCCCGTGTGCGTGTAGTGTCCACTCCAGGATGTCCAGTGGACAATCTGACAATTCATTTTCCAAATAAAAAAAATAAAATTGCAATGGAAATTAAATTGAAGGCTGGGATTTGACCCAGAGAGTGTAATGTACGGGAGAGAATCCCCTCTCGCCCCGCAGTACATGTGAAACTAGTCTACTACTACCATCACCCTCACATTAAACTTACAGAAACGAGTGAAATGTCAAATACCCCTGAAATTTCAAAATTTATTAAATACTTCCTGAAATTTGGAAATAGGCAAATACCCATGAAATTGTAAAATGTCAATAAAATAGCTCCATGCTCCGTTTATTTTAATGACGTGACGGTTAATGACATATGTGGCATCTGCCAATGTTGTGCGATGTCACAGTGGTAATTAATTATGATACAAGTTACAAAGATTAAATGACTAAAATTTACAAAATCAGAGGGCTAATTGCTCTAATTTTAGTCAATTAGTTTTGCAAATTTTAGTCAATTACCCTATTGTGACGTGTATCATGATCAATTATCATTCTCATGTAACATGACATGTATGCAGTTAATAGTCACGCCTTCAAAATAGACAAACGGATCAAAGGACAATTTGATTGACATTTTACAATTTCATAGGTATTTGCTTATTTCCAAATTTTAGGAGGGTATTTGAGAAATTTTGAAATTTAAAGATTTGGACATTTTTATCAAAAAAAAAAAGTGACAAAATAAATAATATATTTTTAAATAATGTATATTTTTATGTGTGTTTATATTTGTTGTGTAGGAGAGGGAGCAGTTGAGAATTGATATCACCCCTTTAAACCCCGTTTGTTTTGGATTTTTTTGAAAATAGATTTTGTAATTTTAGAAAATTTTGTATAAAAAGAATTTACAAAGTTTTTTTTTTTTTTTTATAAAAGCTTCAAATGAAAATCTTGTTTTAATAGTTATTCTTAAAATGTTATTTTAAGTATTTCATCATTTTATTGAAAAAAATTTGGATATCAAAATTTCCAAAAATCACTTATTTTGAAGTTATTTCAAATAGATTTTCACAAAAAATAATTTTTAAAATACAACTTTTTGAAAAAATTGTGATTTTGACTATGTTTTGAACTTCAATGGTGTACATTTATGTTATATGATGTCAAAATTAGTATTTCAATTTAGAAAAAAGGAATACAAATTTTTTTGTAATATTTTAAAAAATGATTTTATAAAATTTATTTTAAAAAATACAAAGAAAAAATCCATTTTTTTTAAAGTGAAACAAACAAGTCCAATATCTCCAATTTTTTTAATAAAGGCGTTTAAATTTGAATGCGTGGTAAAATAACATAAAAGAATCCACTCTCAATTATCACTGTAGTTCTAATATTTGATGCAAACAATCTTTGATATGCAACTTCTCAGCAACTTCCCCTTGGACTTGGTTGTGCAGTAAGTCCCACCTCCAACCCCCAAGTTATTGTCCCTAGCTACGTAGTGGATTTCATAGAAAGAAATAGGAGTATTGTCAATCCATCAAAGCCATTCAACGGCATAATTATTCGCTTTTGGACTTTCATTTTGCACTACCATCATGATCATGAAACTTGTACTATGACTCGCTTTCAACCGCGCATCACACAACATGAAACTTTGTATTCTTTCCTCAAATATTAATTCTTATCTATTTTCTTAATTAGCAGATGTTATGAAATGAAAAGTAACTCCCTTATCATATTATATGGAATGAAAAATCTAAAAGACATTATGCACTTAATTATTGTTTGAGTTGATATATATTTCTTTTAATGCAAAAGGGGTGCATATGGCAAGCCAACTGCAACACCCAAAATAGATTAAAATAAAATAAAGTACAAAAAAGTTGGGGGACATAAACCAGACCCAGCCAAACGACACAAAAGTGTAGTAACAACCAAAAGGAATAAAACAATACAGTACAACTACAATTGTGGTTAAAAAACAACCTAAATAGGTATAACACAATATCAAAGGCAAACTCACACCCACCACACACTACCTAGCGAATCCGAGCACAAACTCGAAACTAGAATAGCAAAAAAAGATGCCAAGTGAGATTCTGCGACCGTAAGATATGGCGAATGAACAGTCTGTCAGCACGAATATGTCCACGTTCCAACAACCCTCTGCGACGACACACAACAGGCCAAAAAGCTCTTTCGAGCCAAACAAAACTAACACTGCCGCACACAAATCTAGGCGAACTAAAACAGCTGCGGCAAGGTCAGTTTGAGTTGATATGATATCATGAAAAATCTAAAAGAAATGTTAACGAATACTCATGGCATTGTTTAACAGTTTAAAGGAAAATTAAACGTTAAAAAGTGTCGTTAAACATATTAATATAAAAGGGTTATTTTGAAGTTTGCGCATTTCATACCTTAAAAACATGAAAAGTTATCTCTTTAGTATTAAATTTATCTTTTATTTTCTTTTTTAGTATGATTAACAAGTGTTTGGAGACACGGTTCAGCATCACCCTAGCTTAAAACAGTAAAATATTATATGGAAATATGTGTAGTTAATGTATTGAAAATTGAAATACTAAACTTTCATTTGAAATACTCCCTCCGATCCTTTTTATAAGAAACACTTTGGGGAAAAAATTTGGTCATTTTTATAAGAAATTTTGATCACTTTTCAAATATTTTAAATGCTTAATTTCACTTATGTCATTATTTATTAAGAGAGAGAATATTAAAAATAAGTAAGTTAGTTGAATTAAGAGTAAATAAATAAGGGTATACATGAAATAAATTTAAATTTATAAGAATATTAAATGGAAATAACTGTGTACAATGTGTTTCTCTGGTCTGTGTAATTTTTTCAAAGTGTTCATTATAAAAACGACCGGAGGGAATACTAATTTTAGCAATTATAAACGTTGTGCAATATTTTATAAGAAAAATGCTAGTATCCCTGATATACTAATGGCTTAAATGACAGTTTTACCCCCTATTTTGACTGAATCAGAATTTTACCCCCTATTTTAAAATCCGGAATTTTACCCCCCTATTTTAAAATTCAGAATTTTACCCCTCCTATTTTATGATTATTTGGATTTTGCCCCCCTTACAAGAAAATATGGGATTAGCTATAACGACGTTTGTAGCTAATTCACAACAAATTTGTAGCTAACTCTGATTTACTAGAATATCAAAGCAAAACCGCAAGAAACATAGGAAGAAGAAAAGGGAACGAAAGGAACAAAAAAGGTTCGTCGTCGTCATCGTAGAATCGGCCGGAACCGTCACCGGCCTTCTCATTCTCTCTCGGCTGCGATCCCTTTCTCACGTGGAAGCTCCAACGGTTTGTTTCTTTCAATTCTGAATCGTGTTTTGTTCGTGTATCGGGGTCGGATAATCGTCGAACACAATACTTCGCCATTTTTGGAGTATCGTGACTTCACACTACACATCATTGCTAGCAATACTTACATAGGCATAAGCCCGCACTAACTATGTTTAGGCACACTTACCTGATAATCTTGTCGTTGTTTATTTATTTTTTATTCAAATAAGTGATACCCACATACTTTTAGGTTTTGTTCGAGTCTTCTTTTTAGTTTTTTTCTTCGTCCAGTGTTGTTTTAATCCCGTCTTAGTGCGGAGTTTTGGTTTTATCCCGTCTTAGTGCGGAGTTTTGGTTTTGTCCCGTCTTAGTACGGTGTTTGTTTGTTTTGATTTGCAGGTGTGCTTCGATCCAAATTCAGTGCAGATTCAATGACTTTAGTGCCGTCAACGTTGCAGATCTGGATGCATGACTATTCCAGACATTTGAATTTTGTCAAATCAATTGTAGGCTTTGTCATAGACATTAGGCCGTTTTATGCTATTAACTCGGATGCTGTGAGCCTGTTCGCAGATTCATCCCCATTAGTTTTTAGCGAAATTGAACTTGTAATGATTTTGATTGATGTATTCCCTATGAATTTGAATAAATGAATATTTTGTTTTTAGTCAAAAAAAAAGAAAGAAGGTTAAATACGTTGTTGATATTTACGCTAAAAAACTAATATTTTAAAAATATGGCAAAAGCAAGATACTATGTGAATAATGTTTCCAGTTAAAATGTGCCACTCATCATGGAAGTATGTTTTAAAAATGAGACCTGAGTATCCGACCGGCCCGTCATACTAGTTGAACCAATAATCAGATGAGATCTTACTTTGACCATATTTTTCTACTAATAAATAAAAATCAATATTAGCATATAAGATGTTGTTGGATTCGTCTCGATGAATATTTTTAAAATATCAAATTTTTATAATTTTTTGTATTATACAATTAAATAGATTAATGATCAAAGTTATGCATTGGCATGTCTTGAATAATCTACTTGGCGTTGTAGGAGAGACAGTCTTAAAAACGATAAGCTCCGCGTTGGACGGTGCATCCACGACTCTTTGGTAACCGCAAGTGTCCATTTGAACGTAGACACGTGGTCTCACAGATGTCATCCTTGTAGTATGAACACGGACGGACGACTAAGATTTGATGTAAATACGCTGTAATAATGAATCTAATCTGTGTTGTTGTAGATGATGACTTAATGTGCACTCAATTTGAGTGTAGAGTGTTTGTTGTTTTGCATATAAAAGTCGTCAAACCAAGCAAGTAAGTAACTTGTCCTTGTCTCTTAATACTACTACTACTACTGTTTAGTTTAACTTACCACCCCTAAAACAGATATTTTTAGGAATCAAATCTGAAACAGAGAAAATATGGGTGCTCTCGATCACATTTCTGACCTATTTGACTGCTCCGGTGGCAGTTCCAAACACAAACACCGCAAACAATTGCAGGTAACAATATTATCAGATCCATTTCTGTTCTATTTTATTTTTATTTAATTATTATTTTTAGTAGAAATAGAAAGATGATGATTATGATTATGCAGACGGTGGAAGTGAAAGTGAAGATGGACTGCGAAGGCTGCGAGAGGAAAGTGAGAAGGGCGGTGGAAGGAATGAAAGGTGTTGACCAAGTCGATATAGAGAGGAAGGCACACAAGGTCACTGTTGTCGGTTATGTTGAACCCAACAAAGTGGTGGCGCGTATAGCTCACCGCACTGGGAAGAGGGCTGAGATATGGCCATATGTCCCATACGACGTCGTTGCTCACCCATACGCACAGGGTACATACGACAAGAAAGCACCCTCCGGTTATGTCAGAAACACCTACGACGACAATCAGTATTCTGGATCCCATCTAGCGCGTGCTAGTTCCACCGAGGTTCGTTACACCACCGCCTTCAGCGACGAGAACCCCGCCGCTTGTTCTGTCATGTGATTGACAACGTTGTCAGTTTTTCTCTCTCTATTACAGTAGTAGTATCTTCTTGCTTTGTCTGTTATTGTTGTTTGTTTGTGGTGCCTGCTGCCAACTTGGATCCAATTTGCCAAAATTGTTCTGTTTTGTAAATTAGAGTATTTATTTATTTATGGTTTTGGGAAATCTATGTTCATACTCCACCAGTAGCTTGTTATTTGGGTGTAATATTCTTCTTCTACTGCCCAGTTTTTTAATTGAATTGAAACATTACAATCGCCTGCAAATTTGTCTCTCTACTCTCCTTGTCTTGGCTCCTCATTAATGCCAAATTATTTATTTATTTATTTATTAGTAGTAATATTGAGAGTTGTCCTGGGCTTATGACAGTGGCCTGATAATTGCTAGCTGGAATAATGAGTTCACATAGTATGGTCATATGGTGTGTGTGAAAACAAAAAAGGTCAAGCTAAAAATATCTTTTTCCTTTTCTACAGCAGTATGATGATAATGATAAAATAAAATGATACAGTAATGATAAACTAAAAGTTGAAGCATGTGCCACAAATATGTGTCTCCTCACCACATCGATTTGATGTGATGGAGGGATTGGCCGCATTATATCAGGATATTCATGGACTCATATTTTATGGATTTATGATTTGCTTTTTGGAATATAAAACTAATGCTTTGTTTGGTTGAAAAGTGAAAGTGAGAGGAAATAAAGTGGAAGGAAGGATTGTATAAGGAAAGAAAAAGAGTAGAAAGTGAAGGGATTAATTAGTTGTTTGGTATAAGAGAAAGTAGAATAGAAAGTGAAAGAAAAGAAAGATGTATATTTTGTAATTGACATAAATACCCATATGAATAAAGCAACGTAATAACAAACAAGTTAATAAAATAAAAAGCAAGAAAAATGAGGGTATTTGTGACTTTTCAATAAAAAGTAGCATCTCTCCATCTTTCCGTCCACTTATGAGCAAAAAGGATTTTTGGGTGGGACCCATTCAATTCTTTCTTTCCTTCACCTTTTTAGACACTTCCAAACAGTGGAAAGTGGACCTTTCCATCCACTTTCTTTCCTTCCTAGAATCTTTCCATAGAACCAAACATAGTGTAAGAGTCGGTTCGGTTTTATGGAAATAAAATGTAAGGAAGGAAAATTACAGAAATTAATGAATAAATTTTAGTTTAAGTTTATTCATTGATTTTCGTAATTTTTTTTAAAATGACTCTAAGTGAAAATTTAAAATTATGGACTCATATTTTATGGATTTGTGAATTTTTTTTTTGGTCAAGTAGTCTAGCGGCTTGAAATTCCACCCTTAAAGTGGATAAGTGGGATGACCCGGGTTCGAACCCCAATCCCCTGCATATATAATGTTGTGTTCAACCAATTGAGCCAAGCTCATGGGACGTGAATTTTTTTTTTAACTCCCACGTTACAAAGTTTATTTTCTGTCAAAAAAAAAAAAAAAGTTACAAAGTTTATGGCGTATTAGAAAAGAGAAAGTTACAAAGCACAAAATCAATAGATTTCATTCTTTGCCTCATTAAAAATCTTGCTAAGAAAATTTAATAGGATAAAGTCTGGTATGAGAAAAAAAAGTGTGGAGCAACCAACAACAACAATAACAAGCAAGAGGATCTTTTGACAAAGAGCAATATCAACAAAATCTAAATTTTTTCAAAAGTTGTATTTCAAAATGATTTTTGTGAAAATCTATTTGACATAACTTCAAAATTAAGTGATTTTTGTCCACAAATCCTATCTCAACTGATAGAAATACCGAAATTGCTAGTGTCGAACGTTATGACTGGGGTTCGATCTTTGGTCACTCCACTTTGTGTGTGTGAGTTTTCAATGGCTTTGCCATTTCGTCTATAAACTCAAAAACAAATTAAGTGATTTTTTGAAATTTTGATATCTAAATTTTTTTTTAATAAAATGATGAAATATCTAAAATAACATTTTCAGAATAACTATTCAAACAAAATTTTCATTTGAAAAAATTTCTTTGTAAATTTTCTAACACTATAAAATCTATTTTAAAAAATCCAAAACAAACGTGATCTTAATCTATTTCGATTCAAACAATCTAAGACTAACTCCAATGGTGGTTCTTATACTATTAAGAACTAGTTCTTAATAGGAACTACCATTGGAGCAATACACTTTTGAATTCTTAATAGGAACTGATTCTTAAATAAGAATTCTCTCTCCTCTAGGGCCCACATTAGTTTTCATTAAAATATATTTTTTTTAAGTGACCCGCTTACTTTTATATATTACTAATAACTAAAGTATATTGTGATGTAGAGTTATTGATGAAACTCATTTAGAACTTTTAAAGAGGTGCTGAGTTGGAGGGATTGAGTGCTTATTAAGAACTATTATTAAAAAATAATAAATAAGTGATGTGTACACGTGAGACTTAGTTAACAACTCAAATTTGGAGAGCTTCATTGTGGAGGCTGATTCATCCAAAACATCAGAGAATTCATGTTTATTTTCCCTTGCTTATAAAAAAAATTTACTGTATGTTTTTTCCCCAAGGGAAATGAAAAAAAGGTATTGAGCCGTGTGACAAACATGAATTCAATTTGGTGGAAAATGTATCAATGCACAATTTTCCTATCAACATTAGTAATATAAGCGAGGGTGATAAGGGCACATGTTAAGATATCTTAAAATAGAAATTGTGCATTTAATGTTGCAAGAAATTTAATGTCGGAGAGATAAGTTGCACAACTAATTTCAATAAATACTTTCTAAATTTACTTCCTTAACATGTGCCCTTAGTGCACTGTTATTGCTATTGGTAATAGTCGAATTATGTTACAATTAACGCATTGAAAATATGATTATAATTCATTACAAACATATAAATAAATTAAACGCAACAACAAAAAAATAATAATGAATTAAACACACTTTTTCGGTGCATATATGGGTTCCAATCTGTGTTTGCATCTTTTTGAAATTATTCTTAGGATCCTTTACTATTATATTTATTTCTATTTTTAATTTTCCCAAACAATAGGTAAAAATATCTCTCTTCTTTCAGAATTCTATCATTTTTTTTTTAATTTAAGCTTGAAATCACGCAAACCATGCCGGATTCACAAAACAAGTTAAAACCCATTAAAGGATTATCTCCCCTCGCTCTCCAACTCTTTAACCTTTAATTCAACTAATTTTAATCAATTGAGCTACTCATGCCATCCTCTTGTTCCATCTAATTGTTCTAGTGATAATCATTTTGATTTTTGGTCTACCTATTCATTGTTGCTATGGATCTATTGCTTTCCTTATTTGAATTTGTGCATCCGTGACTCGAAAACATAGTAGAAGTAGAAAGAGTAGAAGTGAATAAATGAAGAATTTGTTTTAGAACAATTGAGGAACATATTAGAAGTAGAAAATTTCTCTTCCAATCTTTCCCCAATGATTCTTTTTCCCCCTCGGGTTTCCTTTTTGCATCCGGGAAAAAACTTTAAAATGCATTTTCCGATTTTTTTGTTAGAACATTTGTTGGGGTCTGCTGCAAATACTTGAACAAGAAGATGATGAAGAACATGATGATGAAAGTTGCACATGAATTCCAAAGCGTGTGTGAACACACTAAGCTTTAGGTTCGATTCGCCCCCACCAATTTATATAAATCGGATGCAAATGGGTTAAACCGGCGAATCCCCTTCAGGATACTTTGGAAACATTGACATGGATTGCACACTCACTTCAAGCATATCGATCAACGATAGTTTATAGAATAAAGTTTCTTCGATTCCTCTCGTGCACTAGACAAATGAAGAAATGATTTAGGAATATTTTTGGCAGAATTCTGACTCATGAAACTCATGATTTTGTTATGTATTTTTTGTCTCCTAAGTGTCTCTAATTATAGAGAAACTTATGCCAAATGATGAAGGGACACAACCCTTGAAAGGTTTTCAAAAATGTAAATTTGAATTTCAAATTAATCATTGCAACCTTTCAAATATATTTTGGAAATTCTCCAACATTTTTTGCCTTGAAAAACAACTTCGAAATACGTTTTTTGAATTTTTTTCCCAATTTGAAATAGAAAAACTTCGAAAAAGGTGTTTCAAAGATTTTTCTAAGGGGAAAAAAGAGTGGGGGGGGGAATTTTTCCTAGAAGTATAAAGAGTAGTAGTGTGTTCTTGTTAGCTGGAAAATTTAAGGCTATTTATAATATTGGGCTTGATGTTAGCCGTGGGGCCTTGTAAGACTTCTTTTGAAAAGTTCTCTTCCCACCTGGTCACGTCTTTTTGACCCCCCACTCTCTCCATTCTATTATTACAATTTCAGTGTCAATACACAGCATCGACCATTAATATATGTGTCTTGCTAAACAGTTTCCCCGGGACACTCTTTAAGCATTCTATTTTAAGAAATAATTTATTCAAAAAGTGCACCATTTCAATTTCCAATATGTTGACTTTACACATTTCCATAAAAATTGTATAAAAAACTTACTATTTAAGGGCTTAAAGAGTGTCTCAGGGGCACTATTTAGCATTTTCCTTAATATATTTAGGGATAAATTACTCTTTTGATTTCCTAACTAAATTTTTGGTTACGTTTATTAGATTATTAGATCATATAAGTATATATTACTCCCTCCGGTCTCATATATAAGAAACAAAAAAAAAATTTACAAAGTCTTAAATATAAGAAAAAGTTACTACAATCATTACATTTATTTTGAATATTCCAATCTTACCCTTTGTTTTACTTTTCCTCATAATAAATAATAATTTAATTTAAACAAAAAGTAAGGGTAAAAGTGGAAATCACATGTTTTTCCTAATCATTTACTCCACTTTCTTAAAGGGTGTGCCTTTTTTTTTCTTTCTTATATATGAGACCGGAGTGAATATTATCTAATAGTAAATCATCAACATCTAACTTTATTCTACTTTTATTCGTCTTCTTATTTCCATCATTCGTCTTCTTTATCATCTCCATTAACTACTTAATTAAAAAAAAACCTAGAAAAAAGTTCACAGAACGAATTTTTTTCTCCTTTTTTTTGCTCTTTTGGTTTCATTTTATTCCATTATTATCCATTTACATTCTTCCCTAAAATTAGAATTGGCAACATCACATCTTTCAGACTTCCACTAAATCACCCTTATTCATTTACTAATGACCAATTTCTTCTTCTTCTTCTTCTTGTTTTTTCCTTCTTTTTTCCTAGGTTTGTTTGTTGATAAAATTCAACTTTTATTTTGTTTTTTGTATTTTTTTCTTTCGGGTTTCCTTTATGAGGTTGATAAACATGATGAAGAAGATAAAGAAGGATGGAAGAAAAACATGATGAAGATATTGGATTGCATATTCTTAATTATATAATGTTAATCCATATCTATTATCCATTATCCTATGTGAAATATAAGTATTTAACGTGTATGACTTTGCATTCCTATCGAATTCAATTTCTGCATTGTTAAAATTTGTGTTTCTTATACTGTCATAATAATAACAAGTGCTTTGATATATAGTTGATATTTTCCATTCATTATTCTGATATTTTAATAATTGATTAAGGTTATCCAAGTGGGAGATTGTTAGATTTTATTATATGGATTAACCTTAATCAATAATTAAAATAATAAATGATTACATCAACTATTAAATTCTAATAATAATCATGCACTAACGTTTAAATAAATGGATATTTATCAATTGGGCTGCAATTGAGAATAACCCGTTATGGTGGTGATTCATTATTAGATATCATATAGACCTCCATGATCCAATGATTTTTCTTTTAACAAAAAAAAATAAATTAAATGGATAAAATTAAAACAATTAGAGAGATTTGTGGTGAAAACATCTGAAATGTTAGTCCATGTAATATATTTGAGGTTAATAATTAAACGAATGAACCATCATACCGACAAAGGTATTGTTTAAAAAAAAAAGAAAAAAAAAAGACAAAGGTATAGTTAAGAGATTTAAGTGGAACAAAAGTTAGTTAGGGGACCAAAACGAAAATAATTTAGTTTTTTTTGAACAAACTATTAATTTAGTTAAGGGATAAAAAAATTAATTTAGCCAAAGTCTATATTTAATATTTAAGTATTTATCAATAGAAATTATAAAAAATTAATATTTTCAAAATATTTGTTCAGACAAATGAAAAAAACATTCTTATATAAAAATAATACTTAGGCGGACACTTTGAACATCTTATTTGATCACACACAATAAATTGTTAATCATTAAATTATATTAAAAATACACCTTATTTAATTCATTTATCTTTCTACAATTTTTCAAAGAGCATTGCTATTTTGTAAGAAAGAATTTGAACAAGAAAGGCAAGAATTGACACATGTCATTATTTTAGAGGATAATTTTAATTTATTATAAATTTAATTTCCTTTTTAATAGAAATCATGGGAGTAATAGTCTTAATGGATGGTTGAGATTTATTCTTCTTTTTCTTGTTTTTACTCATTCTTCCAAAATGTATGACCAAATGGTTGTAACTTGTAACCATGAAAAAATCACTCCTTATATATTTGTAAAAAATTACTGTCAAAATATAGTCAAAATATGAGTAAAAAAAATATAGTCAAAATATATTGTATAAATAGTAAATTACTAAATAGTGTCTTTAAAAAAACACTATTTAAGGAAACAAATATAATAATATGATATTAGAATTTATGCAGTCAACTCCTCAAAAATCTAAAATTAGTTAACTAGTCCGTCGAATACACATAAAATTTTGTCAGTCATATAATCGGTAAACTCGAAGCAATGACTACAGTTGACCGCATTTAATGCAATTCTTGCCAATGGCACGAGATAAAATTAGTTAAAGAAATTTTGTCAAAAAAAAAAAAAAAATAGTCAAAGAAATATAAGTTTTTTTTTTTTTGACAATAATAATACATGCTTTATAAAACGCATGCCTTTTTTCAAACTAACAAGGAATGTTTTATTATAAAAAAAGAAAAGATAATAAGGAATGTTTTATTTTCTTTTGCTATATTTCGCCAATATTTATAGAATTGCTATAGATATATTTTTCCCTATTATTTCCTATGCAAAAGGAGAAATAAACTTTTAGAAATATATTGCAAGGGATTCAAAAGTAAAGTAGTTTAAAAGTGTTTATAAAAAAAAAAGTTTTTTTTTGAAGGAAAAAAAAGTGTAAAACAATACACTATTTTTTTCTTTATAGATTCTCTATAAGAGATAAATTTATTTGAGATGTGTCAAACATTAAATATAAATATCTAACGAGAATTTAAATTTTGGTTCGACATATTGTGAAAGTCTAACTCCTTTTGATAGACTCAATTCTTATTGCTATATACTATTATTAATAAATTGGTTGATATTCGGAAAGTAAGACTTATTCGAATTTATTGAATTCAAATGTGAGTGATTAGTTTCACATCGACTACAAATAAATTATATATATATATGTTGACTCATATATTTAATAATTTGATTGAATATATATGTCCTATCAAATTGTCTCTCAGTGGTTTCCATCATTAACTCGATTTTTCTCTAGGATGTCGGTAATCACCATTTTTACTCTCATTACTGTCTAAATATTCAGAGATTTTGATATTACATCTTAACACACAATTTTAAGGTATTGAATATATGCGTGTGTGGCTGATCCTCAGCTTTTTCTTTTGTTTGACAATAAAATCAAAGGGCTAATCCTAAGCTTAATGTAATATATATACCCTTCTTTTGTTTGCTATGATTTTCTCTAATTAATCTTTTTTGCTAGGTACATTGAACAAAAGGATCATATCCAGGACATTCAATGAAGTGGAAATGAAGAATTTTAATTTCAACAAATCTCGGATAATTTGCTAGTAATTAGTCAATGGAGAAGTGCTTAATTTGAAACATAGAAGTGGTTGTGTGTTAGCTTTGATTGTTTTCCAAATCATGTCCAGGTGTCTACCCTTTCCTCCACCAAATTATGTGAAGAACGGCCTAGGAGGTCAGAAACTCCTACAACAATTGGAGGTTAGATATGTACTTTATCTACAAGTCAAATATTTTTAAACTTGTTTTTCATTTTTGTGCTTTCCATGATTAAATCATGTGAAAAATGTGTATTGATAATTGAAAAAAAAAAAACTAAACATTAGATTTTCATTTTAAATGAAATGTTAAGGATTTATCTACTTGTGGTGTTTCTGAAGTGGCACTTAATTTTTGGAGTACAAACTATGGATTAATTATTATCTAGGTAAAAAATGATAGTTGAAAAAACATGTGATCAACAAATGTTTATTCTTAATGAAATTTTAAGCACTGATTGTTTTTTTTAATCATGTTTTTTTGGTATTAGTTGTGACTTGTGATATTGTGAGAACTCTCTGGGAGTTGTGGGGATAGAAAGATGAAAATATTCTACATTATTTTGTGGCTTGTTCAACGATGCAATAAGAGTGTTTTGTCTTTTGGATAGATGAATAAGAGTGATTTTCATTGAGAAAATGTGTCAAATTACATTTTTACAATTGTAATATTTGAATACATTAAGTACTAATGTGAAAGGAATATTCTCTCCTCTCCTAATTCTCCCAATTCGGATGAGATCTAAAGTTGGATTTGGAGAGCTTCATATTTGAACCAAACAACTTAAATTTAAAATAACCTCTATTTAGTAAAAACAAATTCTCTAGTCCCCTCATAGTAGAGAAGGTTTTCTTTGTCGTAGTTTGTGCATATATTTTGGGGCACGAACTATAGAAAGTCCATTGTTTTTTGTTTTTTTGGTGAAGAAGTCCATTGTTTTGATACATATAAAAAAACCTTGTTTGTTACATATCTCACCTAAGTGTGTTCAATAAATTGAACCTTAATTAACTACATTAGAATTTAATTCATCTTGTAGAAAATGTGTCTGCATTTGACTTTGTGCTATGCAGTTAATGATCACCATTAATTTCATGTAACTTCCATGCTTAATAATGCTTACATTTAGTGTCAATAAAAAATAGTAACAATATGTAGTGCTACTAGTAACAATCACATGTTCTTGACAACCATTTACAGTACTTTTGTAAATACAATCTTTGTTTGCTAGCAAAGAAACTCTCTACTATAGCAATCCTACTAAATTATGCAGTTATTGCATAAATGTGATGATATTTCAACTAGTGACCTGTCAACAAGGTTTAAGTTGCAATCACAAAACTCATATTTTTTATATTCTGATTTTATTATTTGAAATGTCAAATCTTCTTTTAATTTAGTATAAATATTGTTTAACTCATGACCTCTTTAACACTAACTTCTATGTTATTCCTCGAAATCACAGAGCCACCTTATCACTCATTTTATTGTTGATTCTTGTTTTTCATTTTGAAGCTCCGAAGGAAAAAAACTGAGTTTGCCAAGAAGAAGGAGGAGGAGAAAAGAAAGGAAGAAAAAGAGAAGAAACGGAAGGAAAAAAGAGAGAAGAAAAGGTTCCATGACGATGACGATGATAAGAAGAAGAAGAAGAAAAGGAAAGAGGAAAAAAGAGAGAAGAAAAGGTCTAATGACGAAGACGATGATAAGAAGAAGACGAAAAAGAAAGTGGAAAATAGAGAGAAGAATATGCCCCATGATGATGATGATAAGAAGAAGAAGAAAAAAAAAAGGAAGGAGGAAAAAAGAGAGAAGAAAATGTCCCATAATAAGAAGATGAGTACTACTCAAGAGGAAGAAAATGACATAAGAAATAAAAAGGAAAAGAAACATGATGTTCCTCTCTCCACATACTCAGTGGAGGATGATGAAAGTAAAGAGTACAAAAAGTTGATTGAAAATTGGGTCCCTCTTCCACTGCAAATGGTTCCAATTGATTCAGAAAATGAAGAATGGCTATCTAAAAAGAATGATTCGAAAGGCAAACCTGAAACAAGTGATCCAACCAAACATGTCAGCACTAGTAGTAACATTGCAGACATCAAACAAGGAATCCAACCACTTGCCTATTATTTGCCGCATGTAGACGTATATGCTTTACCTTACGTCTTACCATTTTAACAAGAAACTATATAATGTTGAATCAGATGGAAGATTTTCTGGCATCAACTAGGCAAGGGTAAAGTGTTGAGGATTGCAAAGACTAATGATCAAAATCATGGCTCTCATCAGAAACTTATATGTGCTAGTTATGAAGTTTGACTTATTCTATAGATTTATTAGGGGCTGATCAATAAATCCATCTTAGTGTCACCAACATCAATTCTTGTAGTTTTGGTATGACGGAGATATGAACATATACATCTTTCATAAATAATAAAGAGCATTAACGGAACTCGGGTGAAAATCATTTTTATGTTTTTTCCAAGCACGCGGTTTTAATTATCGGTTCATCCAACTCCATAAAAAAATGGTAAACTCTCTTATTAGTATATATTGAAATGAAACTTGAAATGGAACAATCATAAGACTAAATACAAAAAATAGATGATTAAAACAGTAGAATTGGATACTGCCACCTCATTCACTAGTTTCTTCAGAGTTTACCTCGCAACGACTGCCCTTAGAGCATCTTCTTCCACTTTGGCCCATGTTGTCCTTCTTTTTGTTATTTGTTTCTCCTCGTACTCCTTGAGAGGTGAAACTCTCTTCTTTTTCGGACTACGTAGAGCAGTGGAAGTGGACACGTCTTCATAGAAACGACAAAAACTCGGATGATGAAGACTAACATCAAGTGATGCTTCTGCCATGACAAATGCACAATTATACATGCAGCAGCTTAATCATAGCGCACGGTGTGTACACTTACAACTATAATATCAAAGACAATTACAAGTGGCAAGAAAATTATACGACATAGGTGCAAACACTAACAAATGTTGAATTTTAGAGGTTTTATATGTGTGTTTTCACGCGGAAAATGTTTGTGTTTTTGATTTGGTTTTTGACGCGTAAACTAATACTCTGTGTGTCTTCTAATCTTAATTAATTGTAGTTAATTAATTCGTAGTTTATATATTTTTTTTTGAAGCATAGTTTGTATATTTATGTTAGCCCAAAAATTTGTCTAATAAATGATCACAAATTACATCTTTCACAAATTAATTTATCTTTAATAGTATGTGTAAATAGTGAGAGAGCTACTATGTGATTTTGCTTTAAGCAAATCTTCGTAAAAAGGAAAGGAATGAAGAAAAGGGGAGATACAAAAGAACAAGAGGAATAAGACATAAAAGAAAATTAATGTTTATAATGTTTTTCATCTAAATTCAAAATGGCGGCGGCTGAAATGTATAATTTATCCGGAAAATAATGGAACATTACAAAATTGCATTTGATTATTTAAAAACAAAATTTACTTTATTAAAAAAAGTGACAAATTTATCTTGAATGTGCGTGAGTTTTACACATTTACGCATATAGTTATTATATAGGAACATAGAAATACGGTAGATATTTATGTTTTTTCAATGATATTTTTTTGTCAATTTTTCATGGTTAATTAAGAGTTGAGATCCTCTCCATTTCTTATTCTTTTCATTTTTTTCATTACCAAAGTTTTTAAATGTTTTGAAGTGTATAAAAGACATTTGAACCCACTTAATGTCACATTTTTACATTTATATTTTTCAAAATGAAAAACACAAATAACCACCTCTTTGTGAATGGAAAAGTAGTGAAATGCATGTAAGTTTTGTCCTTTGTTAATATTCAAATTTTATTTTTTAAAATTTAAACTTCGTAATATATTGGTGGTGTCGTGAGTTGGTTGGTGGTGACATACTTGGTGATTGACATGCATATTTAACTTATAAAAAAGATAAAATCAATTGTGTATTGTTTATCTAATATTCAATTTATTTTATAATTTAAATGTCATTGATATATTATTTGTAATTACACCATCTCTTTAAATAAAATTTACAGCTTTTAAGTTTCTAAATTATAAATGAAATTCTCAATTTTAGATTAAGTTCAAAAATTAAATTTAGTATGATCTTTAGCATAGCAATACTTGACAATCCAATAACAATCTCAAACACACAACACTAGTTTAGCCACTAATGATAGTCAAAACTAGTGTTGCAAAAAGCTGTCAAATTAGGGAGTCAAACACATTTAGACTCAACTCCAATATGAATCGGGCACAAATATGATAAGTATAAATTGACCCCCTTTTATATAAACCCAAAATATGTTAAAAAACATCAAAATCATGGCTCTCATCAGAAACTTATATGTGCTAGTTATAAAGTTTGACTTACTCTATAGATTTATTAGGGGCTGATCAATAAATCCATGTCGGTGTCACCAACATTAATTCTTGTAGTTTTAGTATGATGGAGATATGAACATATACATCTTTCATAAATAATAAAGAGCATTAAAAGAACTTGGGTGAAAATCATTTCTATGTTTTTTCTAAGTCACGCCGTTTGAATATTTGGTTCATCCAACTCCATAAAAAATGGTAAAATCCTTTATTAGTATATATATATTATTGAAACGAAACTTGAAATGGAAACCATGTCTCTAAATCTTCCAAACATTCTTAACAGGTTATGGCAGCGAATAGATTTTTTATTTAATACTATACACACACCAATATAGGCTTCATTAAATTGGAAGTAGCTAATTAATTAAAACTAGATGATCTGCTCCATGGTTCTTTCAAATTTTCACTATTATTACTGTTCTCTATACTACTATATGATGCAGTATCATTGTCAACATCAAGTAATGCAAGGCTCAAATGCAGTTCTGCACTTGAACTTGGATACACTTCATCATCAATATTTTCTTGACTTTCCGAATGATCACCCTTGTGAGGCTTAAATAAGTTTTCGACTTTCTCATCACATCCTTTTAAGATCTTCAGTACCTGCACGTAATGAAAGTTTTTTAAAATTGATTGAAAATGTGACTTTCTACTATAAATTAACAGTTTGAAAGGATCATTGCCATTGGTATTACGACTATTACCTGATTCATTGCAGGACGAAGGCGTGCAGACTGTGTAATGCATAGAGATGCTGCCAGAACCATTTTGTTCATTTGGGATATATCAAACTTCCCTTCCAAGTTTGGATCCAATAACCTTTTAACATCCCCACTCTCTAAAATTGGTTTTGCCCATGTGACCAAACTTTCATGTTCTTGGCAAGTTTTGGAGTCAATTGGTTCCCTCCCTGATATAAGTTCAAGTAGGACTATACCAAAGGCATAGACATCTATTTTGTCACTGACCTTTCCATACATGAAATATTCTGGTGCAAGATAACCAAAGGTACCTACCACATCATCTTGTATCACAAAAGATGAACTTGTCGGTCCCCACATAGCAAGTCCAAAATCAGATAACTGTATGTATGTCACATGCATGAAGAAAAAAAATAATGAGAATGTCTCACATCACAATCACAAATTTCAAACACAAAATAGTAGTATATTTCATTGTCATTACTAAGTAATAGTAGTATCAAAATTATGAGTACATGTGGCTCAAACCCGTGGGAAAGAAGAATGTTGGAAGACTTGACATCTCTATGTATAATCGGCTTGGATGTTTGATTGTGCAGGTAATTCAGTGCTTCACCGATCCCAACTGCTATCTTAAATCTGTCTTCCCATGACAACATAGATCCATCCTTGTTCTTACCTATATCCATTATTTCTAATTTCATAAGTAAATTATTACATAAAATTTTGTAACTTTCACTACTTTCATCAGAAAAGTAGTTTGTCTCGGTCTACACACTAGTAATTTTTAAGGGTAGTGATAAGTGAAAAGAGAAGAGAAATTAATCAGACTAACCGCGTAGATTTTGGTCCAAGGTTCCTTGCGGAAAGTAATCATAAACAGATATCAAAGCCTCATCCTTAATGCAAATTCCAAGTAGAGGAGCAATGGATGTATGGTTCAATGAGGACATTATTTCCACTTCAAGTGCAAAATCTTTCAAGGCTTGTTTTGACGACTGCATAACTTTAACTGCTACCGGCTTTCCATCAGGAAGGGTTCCTCTGTACACACGATTGCTGCCTCCAATTCCAATCACATTTTCTTCAGAGAATTGACAAGTGCAAGACTCAAGAACCTCAAAGATGAACCACTTGCAGCTATTGAAACTCTTACTTTTTCTATAGCTCTGGTCTTTAATTTGTGATGAAATGTGTGTTGACCGATCTGGTAAGTTCATTGCCCATTGAACTACAGACACGTCCCTCGACATTTCTGTATGTGCCCTGCGCAGAAGCGGCCATCCAAGCTTCTGTGATGTTGATAATCTTGATGACAGTTTCATCTCTTCTTTAAATGATTCTTCCTCCAATTTTGTATTATCTTGTTGGCTTCTTGAATTCTCATTCCCCAAGTTGCCTTCAATTGCAGACAGGACCACCTTGCTAATAAGACTTGGTCTTGGATCATCTATAACACCACCTACCATAATCATAGTAATCTTATTCTTAGATGGAAACAAATTTACTACAGTGGATTTTCTTTGAGAGTAAAAAGAAAACTAAAACACGTTCCTTATATATGTATAATATAAAAACAAACTAAACACACGTGCTGAATCATAGGATATATATACTACCAAATTAACCAAACCTATTAGTTGTTTATTATCGGTGCACCTTTGGAACACAATTCGTGCATCCTGCATACCGATAACATCGGTGCTGTCTGGTAGTCGTTTCGCGCAATACTTAGCCGTTGAAGCTCCGCCCCTAAAAATGAAACATGTTTTAGAATAATAATCAGAAGAAAAATAAAAAGTGAAGAAAATGAATGAAGGTAAATTAAATCCACATACCCTACCACTAGAGCAATAGCACCACTGTTTTTTGCTTCTCTGAGGAGAATATTTCGAATAGATCTTCCTGTGAAGATATGAACAGAGAGATGTACCTGAAATTCAATGAGGCCAAATAAAAATAATTAATGCTATAGTTATAGTGACATTTTAACAACTTTTTAATGAATGAATAAGAAAACGACAGTTAGGTGCATAATTAATGATAAACACACATGATGTAGTACCTTTTTAGCGTTGCATAACTCTTCATAAACCTCTAAATAATCATCTACCAAAACCTTGCTTTCAGAAACATGATCTATAAATTAAAAATAAATTGTAAGTTCAAGAAAAAAGTAGATATGATAATATGTTGAAGATTAATTAAGATTGGTAACCTGGATTTGTAACAACATGGATTGCAATAACAGAATCACCAGGTTGAGCAACTTTGACTATAGCCCAATTGAGAACATGTCTGCTATGGCTATCAATTCTAATTCCCACCAAAATACATCTCTCTTTCACTGTCATCGCTGTTTTCGACTATATACCTATCAATCAATCTCAAATTTCAAATCATATACATGCAATTTCTCTTATTGGATGAATTCCAACTCCTTCTATGAAAAAAACAGAACACAACTACCATGGTTGTTGAGACATGAGATTATTTTTACTCCTATATAGTAGTTGTGTAGTATTATATAAACTAGCTATGAGATATGATAAACAAATCCCGTTGAAAATTGCATGAATCCATTGGATGTAACAAAAGGTGACAAAGAAAGAAAGGAAGAGATAGCAAAAATAAAATAAATAGTATGGTCAATCGGTCATTGTATTATAAGGAGAAAAAAAAATGTGGAATTAAAGAAGCAAAAAGGAATAAACTATAAACAAGAAAAGACAAAGAAATATGAACTAAAATGTTGTAAGCAAAGCAAGCATGGTTTGAGGGAAAAGAATATTTTATTTTATTTTAAAACCAAATTGCTGCCAAAATTGCATCAGCCTATACCTACTGCACTAACAGGAGAAGTTGGAAGAAGATGATATTAATTTTAACTAATTTTTGAGAAAGGGTTTTGTAACAGAATAAGTAATCACTTCATTGGCTTAATGAAAATGGGATAAATAATTGTTACTTCAAATTTCTAATTGAGACGGTGGCTTTAAAATCAGAGATCAAAACTGCAATTAAATCTTATTTACTTATGGTCCAACAAAATTAAAAAATAAATAATTGCTATCTTTGAAACTTTGTTCAACTTCATTTTATGCCACGTTATATATGTGGCCTTTTAGTTTTAATGTTTGGTTGGAAATGACAACAACGACTATACTTGTTGTATCTTATTATGAAATTAGGTGCTTACCACATGGTTTGTTTGTTCTGTTGTAGTTTGAATTTCACCTTTGTCTTGTTTGTTTGCTACACTAAAAACACATTCTACCAGAACTGTCAAATACAGACAGCGGGGCTTCCTTTACTTTAGTCTCCATTAAAGAATATATGAACTACTACTATTGCATTGCAGTATTATTTTAACACCATAATCTTCTTATTTAGAAACAAACATATCATTTCAAAACTAATAAGGTTACTAATTAAGGATTAATAAACTATGCATACACTAACAGTAAAAGGCAAAAGTCTAAGTTGTCCGCCAAAGTTTTGCGTGGTTAGCTAGGACTGTTGCATCCAAATCAACAACTATTAATAAACAATACTACTACTGATCAGCAACAATAAACTATATCATTATTTCTGAAGTCGCGCCATCATTCTTATTTTATTTTTAAACATGCAAATGGTGACATAGAACAATGACATAATCATCCATCTACAATACTAGGTCTATAATACAAATTAAGGGGGATGGTTTCTAAACTTTAAAAGATGCATAAATTAACATTGTACTTTAAAATAGGCCCCCTATTTGCATCTTAAAATCAAAACTCTGCAGTTTATTCATTTTCACCTGATTTTATGTACACATTTCCAATGGTCAATTTTGGGGCAAAAATAAAGAAGGTGAAGATCATTTCATCTTTGAAAAATAATAAAATAGTAGATCATTAAAAAAACAACTATAATTATGTTTGGATTGAGATTAAAAGATAAAATAAAGAGGAATTAAAGAATAAATGATAATATATACTCGTACCTAAGGATAATTAAGTGAATAATCACATAAATGAGTTGGTCATACATCTTAATTAACCTAAAACATCAGGACACTTGCTATATGAATATATATTGCTCAACATCTTTTCATTTAATGTAAGACCCTTATTCACACTTAATATATCAACAACTCCATCTGTTTTGAATATTTAGTCTTTTTATCTTTTTAATTTTGTCCAACAAATTTGATTTTTAAGCAAACAATGTACAATTAATAATGTTTTACCATTGTACATTTGTACCCTTACAAAAATTAAAACATCCATTAAATGAAATTTTATCTTTTTTAATAAAGTAAAGGTAAAAATGACTCAACTTATTAGTATTTACTTCTTCCAATCCTTTTTATAAGAAACAATTTGAAAAAATTACACATACCAAGAAAGCACATTCTACCGTAGATTTCATTAAGCTATGCTACATTAAATTCAAGTGTGGGCTCCATACCACTCCTTGGAATAACGGAATATTTCATTTTATTGGCATTTTGTGCTTCTTGTCATCATGTGCATATATATGTATGTTTTTTTCCCGTTTACTACTTCTTTAGGCCCAAGTTGGTATAGGTGGCAGCTCTACATATAGTAGGTTTTTGACAGCTAAAACGTGGGGTCAGATTATTCATTGAATCTGGTCCAATTGCATGAAGAAAAGGAAGTTAAAAATTGAGGTTTTTGCTATTTCCACTTATTTAATAATTTTTATTTATCAAAAGAGGATATTATTATCCAATGGAGGTATTATCCTGGAGAGGTATTATTGAGAGTAATGCACAAAGGTTTCCCCCCAAAGTAAACTAGAAGCATTTTTTAAATTCAAACAAAACTTGAAGATCAAGTAGAAGGACAATTTAGTCTTATTTGTACAAAATCTAAACAATATATATTGTCCATCATTCCTTTCAATTTGATTTTTGGGGATCGAACTCTATCAAAAGAGTGTGTTGTTTTCTGGGTGGATGAATAAGAGTGATTCTAATGGAGAAAATGTGTCAAATTACATTTTTACAATTGTAATATTTGAATAAATTTAAGTACTAAAGTGAAAGGAATATTCGGATGAGATCTAAAATTGGGTTTGGAGAGCTTCATACTATTTGAACCAAACTGTTAGAAATAATATAAAACCATTGACGTAGCCTTTCCTAACAGCTTAAACTTTTGGGATAATCGGTTATTTGACATGGTATCAGAGCCTCTATGACTAAGTGGTCTAGAGTTCGATCTCCGTTCCCCTCACTTTCTAATTAAAAGTGGAATTTAAGCATATGTTAGGTGGGCCAATGCATTATCCACGCTTCATAAATTTAAAATACTCTCTATTCGCCTCATAATAGAGAAGGTTTTTTGTCTTAGTTTGTGCATATATTTTGGGGCACGAACTATAGAAGTCTATTGTTTTTTGTTTTTTTGGTGAAGAAGTCCATTGTTTTGATACATATAAAAAAACCTTGTTTGTTACATATCTCACCTAAGTGTGTTCAATAAATTGAACCTTAATTAACTTCATTAGAATTTAACTCATCTCGTAGAAAATGTGTCTGCATTTGACTTTGTGCTATGTAGTTAATGATCACCATTAATTTCATGTAACTTCCATGCTTAATAATGCTTACATTTAGTGTCAATAAAAAATAGTAACAATATGTAGTGCTACTAGTAACAATCACATGTTCTTGACAACCATTTACAGTACTTTTGTAAATACAATCTTTGTTTGCTAGCAAAGAAACTCTCTACTATAGGAATCCTACTAAATTATGCAGTTATTGCATAAATGTGATGATATTTCAATCAGTGACCGGTCAACAAGTTTTAAGTTGCAATCACAAAAATCATATTTTTTTAATGCAAGGCTCAAGTGCAATTCTGCACAATTGTTCTAAACTTGAAAAGACATGAATTATTTTTTGTCTTGAAGAGTAGCATGGCTAGTGGCTACAAGTAGTAGCTCTGAGAGACAAACTAAGTTCCAATAGTTTTTTCATTCAACACTCTATCACACCACTTTCTCTACCCCAGCACTTTCTATTTCGTATTCTTATTTAAATTTAAATTTTTATGATTAAATAAAATTATAATTATCGATTAAAATTAAATTATAATTATACGATACAAATAATCGATTAAAATTATAATTATCGATTAAAATTAAATTAAACTCCCGATGACAATTTTAATAAAAACAAAATTTATTTAAATAATTGATACAATACAATCATCTTAACTTAATTTAAAATACGACACACAAGAAACGTAGTTAAAACGATACAAATAATTTAAAATGCAATATAACACACAAGCAACGTAAGAAATACGATAGAAATCATCTTCAGCCACATCCCATTCCAAACTTTGTCCAAATGTGCTTCACTAGATCTGCTTGCAATTCGTTATGAGCTTTTTTATCACGGAGCTCGGATCTAGCACGCACATGATTTGCAAAAGCGGGTAATACCTCGGTTGAAAATGGTTGAGGTGCACTAGATCCACTTTCCTCAGACTGCTCAAAATCGGTCCAACGTTGAGCATATGAATCTCGTTCATCCTCAACAATCATATTATGTAATATGATGCAAGACCTCATGATGATACTCAAATCGGCTATGTCCCACAAGCGAGCTGGTTCACGGATGATTTTAAATCGAGCTTGAAGCACTCCAAATGCACGTTCGATGTCCTTCCGACATCCCTCCTGATGTTGAGCAAATAACTTATCGGGTTCACTTTGAGGAAGTCTAATTGATTTGACGAAAGTTGGATAAGAAGGGTAAATACCATCAGCTAGATAGTATGTCATATCATAGGGACGTTGATTCACGTAGAAATTCACACTTGGAGTCTTTCCCTGTTCCACATCATCAAAAACTGGTGAACGGTCTAGAACGTTTATGTCGTTCAACGTTCCCGGACATCCAAAAAAGGCATGCCAGATCCATAGATCATGAGTTGCAACGGCTTCAAGAATAATTGTGGTGGTTCCCTTGTCCCCCTAGTAAATTGACCTTCCCATGCTTTAGGACAATTTTTCCATTCCCAGTGCATGCAGTCAATACTCCCAATCATCCCTGGAAACCCCCGCATTTCACTAACATGTAGTATTCTTTGCAGGTCATCTTGGGTTTGGTGCTCTCAGATATACTTGCTCATACAATCGTATGATTCCTTTACAGAATCTACGTAAGCACTGCAATGCTGTATTACCTCCTATTTTGATGTACTCATCAACTGCATCTGCTGACACACCATATGCTAACATTCGCATTGCTGTGGTACATTTTGCTAAGGGTGATATACCTTCTTTGTTGGTTGCATCAACTCGCTGGGTGAATTAGTTATCACTACTTGAAAGGTCCCCAACGATTCGAAGGAAAACATGTTTTTCCATGCGGTACCGACGACGAAACATTGCATCGTCGTATGTAGGCTCATTGGCAAAGTAGTCGTCAATTAGTCTTTGGTTTGCCGCTGCATGATCTCTATTTAGATATTTCCTAGTGCGAGGTGCACTATCTTCCAATATTTTCTTTCGACGCTTTGTCAATCGGTTGAGTATATAAGTATCTTCATCTTGACGATTTCGTATGTAGGCTTCGACATCAAAATCATCGTCTGAAGATGAATCCATTGTTTGTGATATTGGAAGTAGATTAGATGAGATTTAGGATATTCGAAGTAGATTGTATGAGATTTGAGATATTTGAAGCATATTATATGAGTCCCTATATATAGATTCAAATTGGTCCACTGACGGATTTGAAATAATTATTGTATATAGTTAATTATCAGATAAGGATTAGGTGGTGGACACAATTATTAAAGCAACGTGGGTGGTGGACACAATTATTCGAATTGGGTGGTGGACAGCTGACGGATTTGAAATAATTATTGTATATAGTTAATTATCAGATAAGGATTAGGTGTTGGACACAATTATTAAAGCAACGTGGGTGGTGGACACAATTATTCGAATTGGGTGGTGGACAGCTGACGGATTCGAAATAATTATTGTATATAGTTAATTATCAGATAAGGATTGAACACAATAATTAAAGCAAACATGTAGTACAAATACTTAAAGCAAACATTACACTGACATATTCAATCACAATAATTTAAACAAATACTACACTGACTTATTCAATCACAATAATTCAAGCAAACACTACAGACAAATACTTAAAGCAAACACTACACTGACATTTTCAACACAATAATTAAAGCAAACACTATAGACAAATACTTAATTATGAAATAGTTCTTGGGTCAACACTTCCAGCAGGGCTTTCTTCCCGTCATTGAGATTCTCTTCGGACATTAACTTCAAATACATTTTCATTTTCTTAATTTTGTTTTTCTCTTTTTGATTGGAAGATATACTTGCCAATTGTTCTATCTCTTGCAACTTAATTTCTCTGAACGATTCAAAGTCTTTGTCCACCATCTCCATGGCAGATTTCTTTTTACCCTTCTTTTTTGCTGCATCCCTACCTATAGGACGAGCACTAGATCCTACAGAGTTTGAACATGCATCACTCTCACGAGATCTCTTAGATCCACTACTTCCCGAGCCAACATTTCCTTCTGCTTGACTTCTAAAACGTGGTTCATCACGGACAGCTTGCCATTCTTCCATTAAAGTGAATTGAACATTCTTCCCACATGCATATAGTTCCTGAGCTTTTGCCAACACATCATTATCCGACCAACCGCTTGCTTGCATACGCTTAGCTCCATCATAAGCGCCAATCCATTTATTCAGTATTTTGTTCATGTAATTAAAACGGTTTCGGCATGAAATCATATCACGCGGAGGATCGAATGAGCAGTGCTCATTACAATACTCAGCAATTTTACCCCAATATGTTTTGCCTCTCTGGTTTCTCCCGACAATACTACTTGTTCCAAATTTAATCCAACCACTAATTAAAACCAAATTTTGTGCAGTGTTCCATGCTGGTTGATGGTTTTTCTTGCTCTTAGGAGTTGAATCATCTGAACTTGGAATGACTTCATTAGCAGCTGTCATGGCACCAATAGTTAGTTGTGTTGAAAATTCGGGAAATTCAGGAGCACCACTACTTGGAAAATTTTCATTAACCATTGGCATATAACCATTAAACATGGGTGTTTGATATGGAGTTCTCATCATGGATCCATAATATGGATGAAAATTTTGAGGATATTGGTTGGAATTTGGTGGAAAACCAAAATTAGATGTGTTTTGAGGATGTTGGTTGGAAAATTGATTTGGATAATTGTTGGGATTTTGAAGATTTTGGTAGTTGTTGGGATTTGGATAATTGTTGGGATTATGATAATTATTGGGATAATTAGAATAATTTTGGGTGTTCAAAGGATTATTGGAATCCATTTCACTTAAAAAAAGACTAAAACTTCAAGATTAACACTAATAAAAAGATTAAGATAGTGAAAAAATGCGTTTTTTTTCTGTGTCCAAATGAAATGAACCAAGTCTCTATTTATAGAGGAAAAAAAATCACGAATTTTGGTAAAAAAATAAAAATAAAATTAATTTTCAATGAGATAATTGAGTTTAAAGGATAAAAATCCACCGGCCCAATCAGCAGCAGCCACGTGGCTGCCTTTTATCCAAAGGAGCATTCTCTCTCCGCGTCCCCTGCTGCTCACGCTCTCTGTCCGCGCGTGTTGCACACGCGCCAGAAAGAGCGAACCAGAAGCTGCCACGCGTCTCCCGTGCAGGCTTCATCATGTGTTGAACAGTTTCATCTTCTCTCTCCGCCAGATTGGATTCAACAGATGCCCACAATGGATTCAACACTTAATGGCACCTTCAACACCTTCAATTCAACACCCATTGCACATAGTCAGCAGTAGCTCTGATAGAACAGCAAAACACCTATTTCTCTTTAGGTTGCATGTTCCTCCACTTATCTTTTAAATTGACCTAATAAAAAAAATTAAATTGGCATAAATTGAAAAATGAGAAAATAACTAAATTGTAATTTCTGATTATACTTACTGCGGTTCGGTTCATTAATTTGGGATATGATTGTGATATTTGTTTCCAGGAACCTTCTCCGAATCTGAAAATGAAAAGGATATTAAAGTATCAGCTTAAGTAAATATTAGATACTGGAGCAACTGATCACATTACATTCCACCTTTCCTCTTTTACTACTCATCATAACATTGTACTTGTACCTTTAACCTTACCAAATGGTTCAAAAAAATTTGCTTCAATTGCTGGAAGCATTCACCTTTGCTTACATTACATAATGTCCTTTACATCCCTTCATTTCAAGTGAACCTTATTTCTGTCACTAAGCTAGCTGCCACAAATAATTGTCATTTGAATTTTACCCCTAATGCTTTCCACATTTTGCAGAACCATTCCATGGAAACGATTGGTACAACTAAGCTTCAAAGCGGATTATATGTGATAGACACCGATGTTGTTACCCCTTATTGTAATTCTGTTCTTTCAAATTCTTTTGATCTTTGGCATTCAATATTAGGTAATGTATCTGATTTTGGTATGAAAGCTATTTCTAAGCAGTTTCCTTTTATACCTTGTAAGAATAATATGCCTCCTTGTGATTTTTGCCCTTTCCTAATAGTGTTAGTGTTTTCTCTGCCCCTTTTGATATTTTACATGCTGACCTATGAGGTCCTTGTAAAACTTATACGAGATCTAATCGATTTAAACATGTTACATCTTATAACAACAATATCATATAACAACATGTTTAAACTAGAAGCGGAAGCAAAATTAAAAGCCACTAACCTCCAGCCATTGCTTAGTCTCCTTGATTGTTGATGCTGCAAACGTTCTGTTTCAATATTCCAAACCCTTACTTACTCAAACTCGATGGTGTAAATCTGATGAAGAGAGAAAGCAGGTTCGGTGACCATGAAACAATGTGAATACGTTCTATTTATAGAGTCTTGCCCATCACAAGGTCTTGGAACGTATTTGCACTTTTTGGGGGCTGAACTTAAGCACAATTCAGTTACAATCAAAGTGTGTATATCTGATTATGGGATAAGTGAGAGAGAAAAAGAGTGGACCAACTCAGTATGCTTTTTCCCCAAGAATAGGACTCCACAACAACTTAATTTGAAGCCAAAGTATAGGAAAAAACCAACATTCTCCCACTTGGTCCATCTAACCCATAATCGATCATAACAAGGAACTAAATATAGGAATCATGGCGACATGTCCTCTTATTATGAGTAGTATCTTCCATGTATTACAATATATCAAGTCTCTCAATATCAATCCCCAACTTAATGAAATAACCACATGTTTATTTCTGGTCTAAATGAAGTGAATTTTTCTCAAAATTAATAAATGTGCACATAACAAAAGAAGAAAAATTCAAACTGAATAAGAGTTTCATCAAAATAACAAAAGTTACTTAAAATTACATCGTGGAACCAAGTCCCATCCGTACTACATGATCCTTGAAATTCTTTGGTGGCATGCCTTTAGTCAAAGGATCGGCAATCATTAACTTTGTGCTAACGTGTTCAATGACCACTTTATTTTCTTTAACACGTTCTCTTACAACTAAGTATTTGATGTCGATGTGTTTACTTCGACTTCCACTTTTATTGTTCTTAGCCATAAAAACCGCAGCAGAGTTGTCACAATACATCTTTATTGGCCTTGAGATAGAATCAACAACTCTAAGCCCAGATATGAAACTCTTCAACCACACACCATGCGAGGTAGCCTCAAAACAAGAAACGAACTCGGCTTCCATAGTGGAAGTAGCAGTCAATGTCTGTTTTGCACTTCTCCAAGATACAACTCCACTAGCTAGCATAAAAACATAACCCGATGTTGATTTTCGGGTATCAATGCAACCAGCGTAGTCTGAATCAGAGTAGCGAATTACTTCCAAGTTATCTGTTTGTTTGTACATGAGCATGAAATTCTTTGTTCCTTGAAGATATCTCATTACCTTCTTTGCAGCTTTCCAATGGTCAACACCTGGATTACTCTGATATCTTCCCAAAACTCCAACAGCATATGCAATGTCAAGTCTGGTGCAAACCTGAGCATACATAAGGCTTCCTACAACTGAAGCATATGGGATGTTCTTCATGTTTTCCCGTTCAAAGTCATTTTGTGGGCATTGACTTAATTCAAATCTATCACCCTTCACAATGGGAGCCACACTCGGTGAACAATTTTTCATATTAAATCTCTCAAGAACTTTATTGATATAGGCCTCTTGAGACAAACCCAAAATGCCTCGATTTCTATCTCTATGGATCTTAATGCCAATGACATAAGATGCCTCTCCCATATCCTTCATATCAAAGTTCCTTGAGAGAAATTGTTTCACCTCATATAGCATACCCTTATAATTTGCCGCAAGCAAAATAGCATCCACATATAACACAAGGAAACAAATATGGCTCCCACTGACCTTTTGGTATATACATTGATCCATGCCATTCTCTTCAAAACCAAATGAAGTGATTACTTCATGGAATTTTAAATACCATTGGCGAGAGGCTTGTTTTAATCCGTAGATGGATCTATTAAGCTTGCAGACTAAGTTCTCACCTTCACTAGAGTAGAATCCTTCAGGTTGTTTCATGTAAACCTCTTCCTCTAGTGAACCATTTAGGAATGTTGTTTTCACATCCATTTGATGTAACTCAAAATTAAAATGAGCTACTAATGCCATAATTACTCGAAAAGAATCCTTTTTAGACACAGGAGAAAAGGTCTCTGTGTAATCGATTCCCTCTCTTTGAGTGAATCCTTTGGCAACAAGTTTTGCCTTATATCTTTCAATGTTTCCTTGTGAGTCTCGTTTGGTTTTAAAGACCCATTTACATCCAATGGCTTTTACACCATTAGGCAACGTGACAAGATCCTAGACTTTATTTGACGCCATTGAATTCATCTCTTCTTTCATAGCATCGTGCCATAGGTTTGATTCCTTACAACTCATGGCTTATGAAAACGTTTCAGGGTCATTTTCGGTTCCTACATTGTAGTCTGATTCTTGTAGATACACTTCAAAGTTATTAGGAATTGCTGGTTTTCTGACTCTAGTAGATCTTCTTAATGTTATCTCATTATCTTCTTGAGGATCTTGTTGTTCAACTGGTTCAATAACAGGTTGTTCAACATTTTCTTGATGTTCCTCATCAATAACTTGACCTACGTGATCATTTCCAACATTTTGTGGAATTTCAATTGTTGCTTGTCTAACACCCTTTTGTACTTGAGGGGTGTGAATGACAAACAGCCTATCACTTGATCTAGAAGATTCAGCCTCATGGTGATTTTTCTCATATGTTATATCTTTGAACTGATCACTCCCACTAATCAAGTGATCTTCAAGAAATTTTGCATTTCTTGATTCCACAATCCTAGTTTTAAGAGAAGGACAATAGAATCTATAAGCATTAGATTTTTCAGCATATCCAATTAAATGCCAACTAAAAGTCCTTGGGTCTAGTTTCTTTTCTTGTGGATTATAAATTCTCACTTCAGACGGGCAACCCCAAACGCGTATGTGGTTCAAACTCGGTTTCCAACCCTTGAATAATTCAAATGGTGTCTTTGACACAGCCTTGGTTGGAAATCGATTTAATAAATACGCAGCCGTCTTTAGAGCTTCTGTCCACAAAAATTGAGGAAGACCGACGTTACTCCTCATACTTCTTACCATGTCCATTAATGTTCGGTTTCTTCTTTCTGCCACACCATTCTGGTCAGGAGATCCAGGTGTAGTGTATTGGGCAACAATCCCATGCTCTTGAAGAAACTTTGCAAATGGACCGGTTGCTTGTCCACTCTCTGTGTATCTACCGTAGTACTCTCCACCTCTATCAGATCTCACGATTTTAATTTGTTTTTCACATTGTTTCTCTACTTCGGCCTTGAAAACCTTAAATGCATTTAAATCTTCGTCTTTAGAATTAAGTAAGTAGAGATGCATAAACCGTGAAAAATCATCTATAAAGGTGATAAAGTATTTCGGACTACTTGCGTCCATGTCTGGACAACAAATATTTGTATGTATGATTTCTAATAGGCTTGAACTCTTATGTGCACCCTTTTTGAACTTGTTAGATTGCTTACCCTTAATGCAATTTATACAAGTTTTGAAATCGGCAAAATCTAGGGTACTAAGTATCCCGCCATTTACTAATCTCTTAATTCTATCGATTGAGATGTGTCCCAACCTTCGGTGCCATAACATTGAGGATTTTTCATTCATAACACATTGTTTCAAACCAGCAGCAGCAGTAACATGCATTGAATTATAAGCAGCGTTATTTTGTAAATTAATAAAATAAAGACCATCGCGCAATTCACCATAACCAACAATTCCAGATTTATTAACCAAAGTAAAACCAGAATCCTTAAAATTAAATGAATAGCCAAGAGGCGCGAGTCTAGAAACAGAAATTAAATTCTTCGAAAAACTAGGAACATAAAAGGTCTTTTCTAAAACTAAATTAAAATTGCTGCTTAAAATTAAATTGCACGTTCCAATGGCCTCCACATTTGAACGCGCCTGCCCTCCTGAATAGACATGCTATTCACTTCCCACCGGTTTCCTGAGGTTTTGCATACCCTGCAAGGTATTCGAAACATGGATTGTAGAACCAGAGTCAATCCACCATGTGTTATGATTTATATTAACCATATTAGATTCATAACAAACAAATGTAAATGGAGTACCTTTCTTGTCTAGCCAACTCTTAAACTTTATGCAGTCTTTCTTCATGTGCCCTTTCTTTTTGCAGAAAAAACACTTAGACTATTTCTTTATGATTGGCTGAGGAGGGATGTTGCCTTTATCCTTAGCAGATCCCTTCTTTTTCTTTCCTTGAACAGTTAAATTAACTTTCTCACCTTCCTCCATCATCAACCTTTCCTCTTCCTGAACACAGATGGTCAGCAATTCATTGATTGGCCACTTATCCTTATGTGTGTTATAGGATATCTTGAAAGGACCATATTGATGAGGAAGAGTGCATAAGATGTAATGAACAAGGAAGGAATCAGACATTGTTACCTCCAAACTCTTAAGTTGAGCCGCTATATCCCTCATACGCATGATATGATCATGCACTCCCCTCACCTCAGTGAGTTTCATGTTAGAGAACTTAATTATCAAGGTGCTGGCGCGAGCCTTATCCGATGACACAAATTGTTCATCAATGGCAGTGATAGGATTCTTGACATTCTCGTGTTGCTCTACTGAACCCCGAATGCCGGCATAAATTTTTGTCTTTATGAACATTACGGAGAGGCGGTTAGACCTCTCCCACTTCTCATAAAGGTCAACCTCATCTGGCGTGCTGGCTGCAGTAATTGCAGCTGGTTCATCTTTCCTGATGGCATAGTCAATGTCCATCCAGCCCAAATGAAGAAGAATTTTATCCTTCCAGAGTTTGTAATTATCACCACTTAGCTCGGGAATTTCACACTTAAAGTCAGAGAAATTTGCAGATTGAACAACTGCATAAATCAACAAACATGCTCTGTTAAAGTACAAAAGTAAGTATTTTTGTTATCGTCTCCACAGGGACTGATGCGATATCGATGCCGTTCAACAATTTATATGATTTTAAGTAAAGAGATTTTTAAAGATGTTTAGTAACGAAAACTTGCTCAAGAAATTGTAAAAGACGTCGAAGATGATTAAAATTCAGAGAGATTAAATTGTTGGGATTAAACTTCGCTGATTCATCCCTATGTATTATCTTAATCAGTTATATATATCTCAGCTATCAATCAATATTATCACGTATCGCTCATCGAACGTTTCCGTGTCCAGATAACGCCAAAATATCTATTATACCTCTTAACCCCCGATGTCTCGGATCGTCAATCAATACAATAGCATTAAGCTTCGATACTCTAAGTGAATATTGAACCTAAATCTATGTCTAGAGTTTAGTATTCAACAAGTGATTATCCTAGTTCTTTAGATTCAAAAGGTATATGTCTATAACAATTCAAATCTCAAGATTAAAACATGAATATCAAGGATAACACTAATATTGATGGATAATCTAAAACATATATAAAGCCATAATCAAGATTAATACATAGTTATAAACAAGCTACATCTAATCCCAACAAGAGTGTCTTTAGCTACTCATTACCATGGTAGCTTTACACAAATGAGAAGAAAAGAGATGAAATAACAGCACCGGTGTCGATTTCTCGAACGATTGGTATGCATCCCACCTTTGCTTCCTCTCGTCTCTTCCTGCTCTCCCTCTCTATTCGTTCAAACTCCTCTCTGTTTCTAATGTTGTGTTGTTGGAGTGAATGAATTCCAAGGAGTGGCTGATGCATCCTTTTATAGGGATGGAAACTTCACCATAAGGGTTTGATCCTTTAAATCACCGCCCCATTTGTTTCTATTTTCCTCACATGCAAATTTCCTTTCTTTTCCATTAAGACTTTGTGCCACTTGATTTTCACTTTTCAATGCACCACTTGACCGTCTACAACCCTTAATTTCATTACTTTCTCCTAATTCTATTAATTTACATAAACAAACATTAATAATAATAATAATAATAACAACAATATTATGTAACTTATAATTAATATATAATTAGTATAAATTTCGGGTTTTTACTTCAAATAACTTTATAAAACAAGTCAATAAGTGCTTAAAATGTATAATTAAAACTACTTCTTTTTGGCACTTATCATGCTCATTAACCATAATTGAGACAAAGTAAATAAATTATATGATTTACCAATGCAAATCATATCTTAATTATATATAAATCCAGTGACATAACACTTGCTTGTGAGCTAAAGTTTTACTCATATTAGATTTATATAACAACTTTATGATAAAACTATCAAACATGAAATCTTAATTCCCGCGGGTAAATCAAGACATGTAATCTGATATTTTATCCTAATTGAACACACAAACACAACAAAGTTCCTGTGGGTAGATTTTATCATATAAGCATGTTTAACTACAATTGATGTTTTAAAAGTGATTCTAAAGCTCAATGTAAAATTTTAATCAAATAAAGATGATGTGGACCTGAATGTATGCACAGAAAACTGAAGAGTGCAGTCCTTTAATACTTTACAGTACTGAAGAGCACAATGAATTCTATTTTGTGCAAATACAATAAGACACTCACGTATAAATCAGTAATGAAACCACTAGGCCAGGACGATTATTGTTTATTAAATAAGTAACCTAATATTTATTAAATATATAATAATTATAAAGTGTCATCTTCAACCTTCAGCCGGTCCTTTTGACCCGGTTTTGACCCGCGATCCAACACGGAAACCCGACGGTTTCAGGCCAATTTTGATGTCGAAAACGATGACAAATTATCCAGAACCATTATGTAAATCGTTTCCAATATGTTTCCGGTTTTAATTTTGTTTAAAAAAGAACAAACTTTAATATCCAAAAATTGAAATAGTTAAACATCCTTGGAAACGATTTAGCAAGGCAGAGGTATAAGAAAGCTCTGATACCAAATGTAAAACTTATACGAGTTCTAATCGATTTAAACATGTTACATCATATAACAACATGTTTAAACCAGAAGCGGAAGCAAAATTAAAAGCCACTAACCTCCAACCATTGTTTAGTCTCCTTGATTGTTGATGCTGCAAACGTTCTGTTTCAATATTCCAAACCCTTACTTACTCAAACTCGATGGTGTAAATCTGATGAAGAGAGAAAGCAGGTTCGGTGACCATGAAACAGTGTGAATACGTTCTATTTATAGAGTCTTGCCCATCACAAGGTCTTGGAACGTATTTGCTCTTTTTGGGGCTGAACTTAAGCACAATTCAGTTACAATCAAAATGTGTATATCTGATTATGGGATAAGTGAGAGAGAAAACGAGTGGACTAACTCAGTATGCTTTTCCCCAAGAATAGGACTCCACCACAACTTAATTTGAAGCCAAAATATAGGAAAAAGCCAACAGTCCTTACTGTACTACCTCTATTTTGGGTCATAAATATTTTTACTTTAGTAGATGATTACTCTAGATTCACTTGGATTATTTATCTCAAAACTAAGAATGAAACTAGAAACAACCTTATACACTTTGTTGCTTACTTAGAAAATCAGTTTAACACTACCCTTAAATGCCTTCGATCTGATAATGGCACTGTGTTTGCCTTAACTGATTTTTTTCTACTCAAGTGTAGAATTGAATATTGCCACGTCATTCACTAACTTCTTCAGAGTTTACTTCACAACGCCTGCCCTTAGTTCATCTTCTTCTATTTTGGTCCATTTACTCTTTCTCTTTGTTTTTGTTGTTTGTTTCTACTCGGACTCCTTGAGAGGTGACAAAACTCTCTTCTTTTTTGGTGCAGCTTGCATGTTCCTCCATTTGTCTTTTAAAGAATGTCCAAAATTTAGAGAATGTCCAAAAAAAAAAACAGTTAAGTTAATATTATTTTAAATTTAGTGGTGGCCCTAAGCAGGTTGAGATGGAAGACCATTTAGGGAATCATATTTAAAGGACACCAAATTAATATAATAATATTTATAATATATATATAAATATTTGGATGAAAAAAAATGAATTTATCTTTAATAATATGTGTAAATAGTAAGACAGCTACTTTGAGTTTGCTTTAAGCAAATGTGCATAGAAATGAAAGGAATGAAGAAAAGGGGAAATACAAAAGAATAAGAGGAATAAGAGATAAAAGAAAATTAATGTTTATGAAGTTTTTCATTTAAATTCAAAGTGGTGGCTATGAAATGTATAATTTATCTAGAAAATAATGGAACATTACAAAACTTAAAACTGCATTTGATTATTTAAAAACAAAATTTACTTTATTATTGTACTCCTTCTAGTCCTTAATATAAGAGTGAGTTTACTTTTTGGATTCATATAATATTTAATGTATTTGTTTATTATTTAGATCAAATACATTAAACATTCCATGAATTTAATATTATCTTTTTCTTATATTAAGGACTGAATGGAGTAACATTCAACAAAAAATACTTTATTATTATATAATAACATAGAAATACGGTATGTATTTATGTTTTTTCAATAATATTTTTTTGTCAATTTTTCATTGGTAAATTAAACAGGGACATTTTTGTATAGAAAATGTTAATGCATATGAAATTTTATAAAATAATGTATATAAGAACAAAAAAGGTGAAAAAGAATCCTATCAATAAGGATGGGAGGAGTACGTAAATTTAAGAAGGCTAAAATTTATAATTATTTTATATTTCTAACGTATATAATATTTATTATTACTTGATATGTATAACAGGGAGTCATTTATCCATTTGTTACATGAACAATTTAGGGGAATAAATTCTTAAATATATGTTGGTGGTGTTATGTATGTAGTAGTTGATTGAAGGTATTTTTTGTGGTTGATATATATTAGATGACTTTAAGTGTCATATATGATGCTTATAAAAAAAAAGTCATATATGATGCATGAGAATGAGGGTAATTCAATTGTGCATGATTTGTTAATATTTAAATTTTATTTTTTTTAAAATTTTAAACTTTATAATATATTAGTGGTGTGGTGAGTTGGTTGGTGGTAATGTACTTGGTGATTGACATGTATGACTCTAAGAGTTATATTTAGCTTATTAAAAAGATAAAATCAATTGTGTATTGTTTATCGAGTGAAATGTCAAATACGCCCCTGAAATTTCAAAATTCTTCAAATCCCTCATTGGAACCAAGTGAATAACAAGGAACCAAAACAACAAAACTATCATCACCAGAATCATCCTCATCATCATTATCATTGCTTTTAAAATCAGAACCAAGAGGTTCTAACCACCCAATAGACCAATCTGAGTCATCAGATTCAGAACCAAATAAGAAACACTCATCACCAACATCATACTCTTTATCAATTCTTGTCTCATTCATCTTTTTCTCAATAAAATAGACGGAGTAAATGGAGCAGGGGGAAATTTGATTGAAGTTTTACAATTTCAGGTGGGTATTTGCCTATTTCTAAATTTCAAGGGGGTATTTGATGAATTTTGTCTCGTATTCACAAAAGATGATTTTTCTTATGAGTGAAAAAGAGGGGCTACAAAACAAAGACACCGTATATAAGCGGAACACCAATAAAAATATCAAAAGAGACGTTACTTAATAGATGTCTACATCTAATCTCAATCTTAGAAAGACACTCATTAGCTTCCAAACTACCAGAGAAGACACCAACCCAATTCATAAGGATACTACTAGATGCTAACTCTCAATTCGAATAAAAAAGTGATCGGCCATCAGAATCCAAAAAACAACTCCTTGAGTCAAAAGTTAATGGGACACAGGTCGAAAGAAAACCTTCCAAACAGTCAACACCGATGCGATAAAGATCAACCAGATACAAAGAAACTTGCAAATCTCAACAAATTTGAAAGTCAGTAGGCAAAAGTCTAAGTTGTCTGCCAAAGTTTTGCGTGGTTAGCTGGGACTATTGCGTCCAAATCAACAATTATATCGTTTCTAAACCATATTGTTATCTATGATGTCGCGCCATCATTCTTTTTTTATTTTTAAACATGCAAATGTTGACATAGAACAATGACATAATCATCTATAATACTAGGCAAGATTGTGAAATCGGACCGGGCCGGCTGGTTCAACCGGGAATCGATCCGACCAGACCCCAAAACCGTTCTGCACCTGAACCGGATTTCAAATTGGAAAACCGGCTCTGAATCGGGGAAAACCGGCGTCCCAGACAGTTTTACGGTCTCGGCGTTTTTTCTACTGTTTTGGAAAAAAAAAAAAAAGAAAAGGAAGAACTCGGGATGTGAAACACGCAATATTCCTTCTGTTTTTTCCTCAAATGTACCAGTTACCTCCTCTTACATTTTTTCTTTTCTTTTCTTTTGGATATTAAAAAAGGTTGAAACTCGTTCTAATTAATTTTCAACCATACAACAAGAATATGTATAGATTAGATAGGTGAAATATCCATTGTATTGAACTTGGAAACTTCATATTTTAAATAAGATCTAGGTTGAAATAGAAATAAAATTGTAGAAGAAATACAAAGATTTGGAGAAAGTAAAGAAATAGAAATTCCTTAGAAAGATGGAAAACAGAAATAGATGAAGACGATGAGTAAAGAGGAGCACATTTGTAGATGAAGTTTTTTAGGGGTGACGGTTGCTTTGATTACCCTCCATTCATTTTAGAGTTACAATATAACTTAGGGTTTAATAAGAATTGATTGGGCTTCATAAAATAATAAGCGCCCATGATAAAAAAAAATATAAGATAAATTTGTTTCTTAGTTTTTTTTTTTTTTTTTGCTTTTGTTTCTTAGTTACTTATTACGGAGTATTTTTTTTCTATTGATATATTATAATATACGGAGTAATAATAAAAAATTTATATTTAATTAAAAACGGTCTGATCCGGTTGAACTCCGGTCCGACCAATCGAACCTTAAACCGGTAAGTTCACTGGTTTGATAACCGGCCCGGTTCTGATTACCTTGATCGTAGGTCTATAATACAAATTAAGGGGATGGTTTCTAAACTTTAAAAGATGCAGGAATTAACATTGTAATTAGAGCCCGTTTGTTATAAATTAAAAAATAAGTGATTTTGACATTAAATAATTTAGAGATTATTTTTTAGAGATTTTACAAAAAAAATCAGAAGTTATTTTGTGTTTGTTTACCTTGATAAAAATTACTTTTTATAAAAAAATAATTTTTAGCTTGTTTGGAAACAACTATATACAAAAGTAATTTTTTATCTCAAAATTACCATAAAGGACACAAAATAATCATTTTAAAGATAAAAAGAGTAACACAAATTTTAATTGTATTGTAATATATCATATAAAAAATACACTAGGAAAAACAAAAAATAAGATGTTATGCTACTACACCAAGTCTGAGCACACAAAGCAAAGACATTGTGAAGGACTAAGGGCACCCCTATACAAATAGCACGCACAAAAAAAACAACAATATCAAAAATCCACTACAACTAAATCACATAAGCAAGACAAAACTACAAAAACAAGTATTGACTATTTGAAGGTTAACTAGTAAATATTATTGGTAATATGGTGGTTGTGGCAAAACAAAATTTGTAGTGCAAACTATAATCGACATATGCAAGAATAGAAAAGCAAAGAAGAATTTGTAGTCATTTTGAGTTTCTTAATGGAGAAATACTTTATTAGACATAAGATTATATGAAGTTTAGTAAAAAAAATAAAAACAAGATTACGCGGAAAAATAAAAAACAAAATTTAGAGTTTCTTCGTATTGTGATGAAGTTGTAGTTATCCGTAACAATATTTTCAACAAACAAGTAAGAAAAAAAAACAATAAAAAATTATACAAATAAGTTTAGTCAAAAAAAAAAAATACAATAAAAATTATATAAAATTTAGTCAATAAAATAAATATAGTATGCTTTTTTTTAGTATGCTTTTTTTTACCATTAGGTTTGTGTTTTTAACGGAGGCAATGTAATTCTTGATGAACTAAGTCACAGACCAACGACCGCACCTCTGCAAAAACTACTCCTTGCCAACAGAATACAACGTGCATGATAAGAGTTACAAACGACACGAACGATAATATATGGATTCAAACAAACGACGCAAAATTAGTAGTTCCTTTCCACATTCAGAAAATGCATCAGATGTTAATATTAACGGGAGAAGCCGCAGTAGAATTGCAAGCATTCCTTTGTCAGATATTACAAACGGTAAGAACTAATATTCACATTCTAAAGTTTATTGTATCCCCCTTAACATGATATTCTTATAATTCTACTTACACACAGTTTTTTAGTTGCAAGTTCGTCAACAACATCAGATCTATTAACAAATAAGTCTAACCGTCTTGGACCTGGAAACTATGTTATACAAAATGCTAAACTGCATCAAGTTAGAAGAAAACGTTGTGAGACATTTAGCGTCATGTGTACTGAAAACCGCGAACACTCCGATATTCCTAGCAATTCAAGTAAGTTCTATTTATTAACAACTGGTTATACCATAATGATATACTCTCTTTGGTCTCTTATATAAGCAATTTTTTTATTCATTAAAAAGGCAAAATATGTTGTATTGATGTTGACAACATTGAAGAGGTTAATTTTTTTGTAAATTTCGGCAGGTAGCGGCCTAAACGAGAACAACGGTGAAGAGATCAACAGTTCCATAACAGAGTTAAATTTTGACGAATTAGCTGACAATGGTCAGATGAATGATGATATGGGAGGTACGGTTATTGACGAATTAGATGACAATGTTGACATCACTGATGATATGGGAGGTATAGTTAACATATCATCCTATTTATATAATTTATTTTATGAAATTAAATATAGCAAATTCATAAGTTTAATAAGTAATTTTATATGTATTTTACAGCGGATGATCAAGATTATGTCTATTTTGGTCTACCCGAATGCATTTGTCAATATTGTGGTGCAAAAATGTGGTACGATGAAAGAATTAAAAAAGACCGTAATCCTACGGTACCAAAATTTTCTATGTGTTGCAAGCAAGGGAGGATTTTGATTGCTCCGTGGCCAGATCTACCCAAACCTTTGCATGATTTATATTACAAAAATGATAAAAAGAGTAAACTTTTTATGGAGAACATTCGGTGTTTCAACAGCATGTTTTCTTTCACATCAATGGGTGGCAAAACTAACAGTAATATGAATAATGGAAAAGCGCCGCCGATGTTTGTTATGAATGGTGAGAATTACCATCAGATCGGTAGTTTGCTCCCACAACAAGGCAACAATCCAAAGTTTGCCCAATTATACATATATGACACTGACAATGAAATTCAAAATAGGATGACATCTGTCAGGTACTTTATATATAATTAAAGGTGTCTAATTTTTATTAACTATTTTTCACTAATGTCAGTTACTATGTAAGTATAATATAGTTAGTATATCCTTTCTTTTTATGTGCAGAATGGTTGACGACAATGATCGTACAAAATCAGCATTAGTTAATGATCTACGACAAATCCTTGATGATTATAATCCATATGTTAAAACATATAGGACTATCAGGGATAAGTTAAAGGAAAATAATGCTCCGACAATAAAATTAAGGTTATTAGGGAAAAGAAGTCGTGATGGTAGGAGATACAATTTGCCTACATCCTCAGAGGTTGCTGCATTAATTGTTGGTGATTTTGATTCATCTGATTTTGAGCGCGATATAGTGGTTGAAGAAAAAACAGGTCTTTTGAAGCGCATTTCTGCTTTCGAGCCATTGTACTTCCCATTGCAATATCCACTATTATTCCCTAAAGGTGAAGACGGATATCGTACCGACATTGAATACAATGAAGAGGCAGACAAGCCATCGTTGAAAAGAACTCATATTACCCACAAAGAGTGGATTGCCTATCGATTACAACAACGAGAAATTAACCAATCAACTATTGTGTTCTCTAAAAGATTATTTCAACAATTTTTGGTTGACTGTTATAGCATGATAGAGTATATTCGCTTAAAATGGTATAGAGATCACCAAAAGGATGTAAGGGCTGATATGTATAAGGGACTCCGTGAGGCAATCCTTAGAGGAGAGACTGAACCGTCTACAGTGGGAAAAAGAGTGGTGTTGCCGTCATCTTTTGTCGGAGGACCACGGTACATGATTCAAAATTATCAGGATGCAATGGCAATTTGTGGATGGATTGGTTACCCTGATTTATTCATCACATTTACCTGTAATCATAAATGGCCTGAAGTAGTTGACTTTTTGAAAACTTACAATCTTAAACCAGGAGATAGACCTGATTTATCGAGCAGAATTTTCAAGATCAAACTTGATCATTTGATAAAGGAGATCAAGAATGGAAAAATATTTGGTGAAATTAGAGCACGTAAGGGGTTAATTTTACAAATCTTATTTTTTTTTTCTTCCTTTTATATTGGTCGTATAATTAGTCCAATTAACTTTTTATTTTTAATTATATATGAACTATTTGGCATTAATTTTAATTTTTTTTTTTTTTACAGTTATATATACTATTGAGTTTCAAAAGCGTGGTCTGCCACATGCTCATATTTTGGTTTTCCTCAAACCAGCATTTCGGTGTGTGCATCCTAATGATATAGACAAAATTATATCTGCTGAGATTCCTGATAAAGAAACAGATCCTCAACTCTTCGAGATAGTAACTTCACTTATGATTCATGGTCCGTGTGGTGAAGACAATACAAGCTCACCATGCATGCAGCAAAATGGAAGATGTACTAAACATTTTCCAAAGAAGTTTGTCAATGATACTGTTATTGATCATGACGGGTATCCAATATATAGGAGGAGAGATAATGGAGTATTTATTAAAAAAGGTGAATGTTTTGTCGATAACAGGTATGTTGTACCATACAATAGACAATTGTTGTTGAAATATAATGCACATATTAACGTTGAATGGTGTAACCAGTCCCGCTCTATCAAATATCTTTTTAAGTACGTAAACAAAGGACATGATCGTGTTACAGCAAATTTCTATACATCTGGAAATGGAAGCGACAAGTCAAAATGTTTTGACGAAATAAAGATGTATTACGACTGTAGATATTTGTCGGCATGTGAAGCTGCTTGGAGGATATTTTCTTTTGATATACACTACAGAGAGCCTTCGGTTGAGCGGCTTAATTATCATCTTGAAGATGAGCATACTATTTTATTTGAAGATAATGAGAGTCTTGAAGATGTTCTAAACAAACCAAAGAGTCATACATCAAAGTTTTTGGCATGGATGGATGCAAACAAGAAATTTCCAGAGGCAAGAAATTTAACTTATAGTCAATTTCCAACTAAGTTTACATGGAAAGAAAATTTGCATCAGTGGACTCCTAGATAAAAAGGTTTCTCAATTGGAAGAGTTCACTTTGCGCCACCTGGTGCAGGTGAAAGGTTTTATTTGAGGACGTTGTTAAACTACGTCAAAGGTCCTACTTCTTTTGACGACTTAAAAACAGTGGATAATGTCAAATATAACAGTTTCAAGGAAGCCTGTTTTGCAAGGGGTTTGTTGGATGATGACAAGGAGTATATAGACGCAATAAAAGAGACAAGCCACTGGGGTTCAGGGACTTTTTTAAGGAGAATGTTTTCAACATTAATGGTGTCAGATCAGTTAACCAGGCCAGAAATAGTTTGGAAAAGTACATTACATCTTTTGATTGATGACATTTTGCACAGACAGAGACGCTTGCTTGGTGCTCCAGGTATTAAATATTTTCGCGCGACTCTAAATATTTTTATTTTTTATAACTTTGTTTTTTCCCAACATAGTCATGTCACTAATCACATTAATTGATTTCATTTTAACTTTGCAGATTTAATTTTAACTGATGATCAATTGGTGCAATATGCCCTAGCAGATATTGAGATGATGTTGCGTAGTTGTGGGAAGAGTTTAAAAGATTATCCTCCAATGCCTCAAGCAGACACATCATTAATTCCTGATATACAAAATAGTTTAATACATGATGAATTAAATTATAATAGACAATCATTAGCTGAGGAACATGTTCGGTTGATGTCAACTATGACTTCAGAGCAACGTAAAGTATACGACACAATCATGATGAGAGTTAACGAAAACAAACCTGGTGTGTTTTTTCTTTATGGCTATGGCGGTACAGGGAAGACATTTATCTGGAGGGCCATGTCAGCCGCATTACGATCAAAAGGTGAGATAGTTTTAACAGTTGCCTCAAGTGGGATTGCTGCATTGCTTATACCTGGTGGTAGAACAGCACATTCAAGGTTTTGTATTCCTCTAAATGTTGACGAGTTTTCAACATGTTCTATTGTTCCCAAAAGCCCTATGGCGTCCTTAATAGAAAGGACAAAACTCATTATATGGGATGAAGCACCAATGATGCACAAACACTGCTTCGAAGCTGTTGATCGAACTTTGAAAGATATTCTCAAGTCTATTGATAAAAAAAATAAACACATTCCCTTCGGTGGAAAAGTTGTTGTTTTTGGCGGAGATTTCAGACAAATTCTACCAGTAATACCCAAAGGTACAAGGCCAGAAGTTGTTCATGCTACTATTAATTCTTCAGTTCTTTGGAATTTTTGTGAAGTTTTAACATTGAGTAAAAACATGAGGCTTCTCGGTGGTGCTTCGAGTGCGGATCTTGAACAAAGGAGATTGTTTTCTGAATGGGTTTTGGGTGTTGGCGATGGAGAAATTGGAGATGGCAACGACGGTGATGTACAACTTGACATTCCATCAGATTTATTGATTCCAAATTCGGGTGATCCTCTTGCTTCTATCGTTCAAAGCACATATCCACATCTTTTACAAACCATGAATGATATAGCATATTTCCAAAATAGAGCTATACTAGCTCCTAAAAATTCCATCGTCGACACAATAAATGATTATATGTTGGATTTAATTCCTGGTGAAGAAAAAACATATTTGAGTTATGATACTCCACTCGCACACAATGTAGATGGTCTTACAGCGGATGATGTTCATACTCCCGAATTTTTGAACACGATTTCTACGTCGGGGCTTCCAAATCACAAGTTGAGACTTAAAGTTGGAGTTCCAGTTATGCTCTTAAGGAATTTGAATCAAAAATTAGGATTATGCAATGGAACAAGACTTATTATTACGAGATTGGGAAAACGTGCTCTTGAAGGAAAAATTATTTCAGGAAGTAATATTGGTGATCAGGTTTTTATACCTAGATTTTCTCTGACACCATCTGACGTAAGAATTCCTTTTAAATTTCAACGGAGACAATTTCCTTTAATGATTTCTTTTGCGATGACTATTAATAAGAGTCGGGGACAATCTCTAAAGCATGTTGGGATATATCTTCCGTCGCCAGTGTTTTCACATGGTCAATTGTATGTTGCCATTTCAAGAGTTACTTCTAGAGAAGGATTAAAAATATTGATCGTTGACGATGATGGTGAAGATACGAATAAGACTTCCAATGTAGTGTATAAGGAAGTATTTCGTAATATACCATAATTTCCTTTGTATCAATATTTATTCAAATTTTTTGTTAAACTATTGTTTAATGTTACTCACTTTTTTCATATACCTTTCAATATTGCAATTTTCATATTTTATTTTATTGTTACATATTACAATTGATTAGACCCGTGCACCGCACGGGTCAAAGTTCTAGTATTATAATATACGGAGTAATAATAAAAAATTTATATTTAATTAAAAACGGTCTGATCCGGTTGAACTCCGGTCCGACCAATCGAACCTTAAACCGGTAAGTTCACTGGTTTGATAACCGGCCCGGTTCTGATTACCTTGATCGTAGGTCTATAATACAAATTAAGGGGATGGTTTCTAAACTTTAAAAGATGCAGGAATTAACATTGTAATTAGAGCCCGTTTGTTATAAATTAAAAAATAAGTGATTTTGACATTAAATAATTTAGAGATTATTTTTTAGAGATTTTACAAAAAAAATCAGAAGTTATTTTGTGTTTGTTTACCTTGATAAAAATTACTTTTTATAAAAAAATAATTTTTAGCTTGTTTGGAAACAACTATATACAAAAGTAATTTTTTATCTCAAAATTACCATAAAGGACACAAAATAATCATTTTAAAGATAAAAAGAGTAACACAAATTTTAATTGTATTGTAATATATCATATAAAAAATACACTAGGAAAAACAAAAAATAAGATGTTATGCTACTACACCAAGTCTGAGCACACAAAGCAAAGACATTGTGAAGGACTAAGGGCACCCCTATACAAATAGCACGCACAAAAAAAACAACAATATCAAAAATCCACTACAACTAAATCACATAAGCAAGACAAAACTACAAAAACAAGTATTGACTATTTGAAGGTTAACTAGTAAATATTATTGGTAATATGGTGGTTGTGGCAAAACAAAATTTGTAGTGCAAACTATAATCGACATATGCAAGAATAGAAAAGCAAAGAAGAATTACTAACCTTCAGATGGAGGAAAAGTTCTCAGAGAAGAAGAAGAAACGGAGAGAATACAAGAAGTCTTATATAGAACTAGGACAACACAAAAATATTATTGGAATATAAAAGTTTATGCAAGGATATTTTTGTCTAAAAAATATCTCTACCTTTTAACCATCGTTTTCTCTTTCCTCTAAAAAAAATCTATTGTTTAAGAAGCTATTAGCTTCTTATTTTTAGCAGTTTTTAGATTATTTTCAGCTTCTGATTATTTTTAGAAGTTGTAACAAACGGATGTTATTTTCTTAAAAGTGATTATTTTTTTAAAATAAGTGATTTTTTTTTTTTAAATAAGCTATAACAAACAGGCACTTAAACGAGCCCCCTACTTGCTTCTTAAAATAAAAAATCTGCTTGTTCATTTCATTTCACCTGATTTTATGTAACACATTTCCCATGATCATTTTGGGGCAAAAATAAAGAAGGTGAAGATCATTTCATCTTTGAAAAATAATAAAATGGTAGATCATTAAAAAAAAACAACTATAATTATGTTTGGATTGAGATTAAAAGATAAAATAAGGTGGAATTAAAGATTAAATGAGAATACATCAATATGTAGTAGTAGCTAAGGTGGACAATTCAGTAAAATCGCTATTCTTTTTCTTTTATTTATCATGGTTTCAAAATTTATGTGAACCAATTAATTAAAGATTAAATTTGATGCATAGATTAAAATGAGTTCAACACGTAATAGTTTGAATTATTAGATTTTCCAAAAAAAATTACCGGTTTTAATCTAATTCAAAATGATTAGCTAGAACTAAAATTATGCTTAGGATTTTCCAACAAAATAATATTAGTTTTAATTTAATTTAAAATGACCACAACTAAAATTATGAAGAAAAAATGTCAATGTAGGAATTTGTTGAACAATCACCTTGCACAGAAAAACACCATGGTCTCCATTAATTTATTGATACACATATAATATTTTATCAACATTGACAATATATATTTATACACATATAATATTTTATGAACATTGACAATATATAACTATTATTATAAGGTCTTAAAATTAATCTATTGATACACATCTGTATTTTATTAATATTATAAATATTATTCTAGGGTCTCTCAAAATTTTAAGGTCCGATGCAATCACACACTTTACACTTGTGCAGAGGTCGGGCCTGATTACTACAAATTTTTCACAGGAAAATACTCCTCAAACTAGTGTTGCATGCTTCTTTGATTAGTAGATATCAACCTTGAAGGATTACTACAAATTTTTAGGTAAATGAGTTTATAAATAAATAAATGTATAAGAAATTTATGATATAAACTTAATAAAATTTAATGAGAACAAGTAATATGTGTTTGGAACCGCGTTGTGTTTTCTAAAAAAAAAGAAAAGAAAAAGATCAATTGCTTGATTATGGGCAGTTCCAAGGAACGGCGTTGTGTTTACTCTAAAAAAAAGGAACGGCATTGTGTTTTGGAAAATTGGGATACAAAATCGCGTTAACATGAAAATTGCTTCCAAAGAAAGTTATTCCTACGAATATTATGGCAAGGAATTTTATTCCCAGACATTTATAAAAATGTGTTTGCTACTATCCATAGGAACTTTTAATTTTTAATTTTGGTGAATTCTAGGGTGAGGGCTCAATTAAGTCCCTCACCGGTGAAACACTCAATTTCACGGTTAAATTAATTAAGTATATTCGATCTAATAATTCATCACCACACATGATACAAATACTTCTTTGTTTTCTCTAACTTGTTCCTTTCCCTTTCGCGTTGTCTCCTCTCAAGTCTCCGATTCAGTTGAACTTTGCAGAAGACCTTTTCTTTTACATCAAATGTTTTTGAAAATAAAAGAATTGTAACAAAAAAAATACAATATTTAACTTCAAACCATGATAGATTTGGGAATGGAGGTTCTTCAAAAGATTTGGGAATGGAGGAACGTTTTTTCACAAAAAAAATTCAACCCAAAAAAATCATAAAATTAATAAGAGAAAATGACATCAACCACACACCTAAAAAATTTAAAGTTATATAACATGGTGAATTTTTTCATGTCCTGGTCATCAATTTTATTCACAATTTGTTTAAATAGTAAAACTTATTAAGAGCTCTTGCATATCTTCAAGAATAATAGAGAACAACAATGGTAGAAATTGAATGGAGAAGAAAGAGAGTCCTCTTTTAATTGTCACTTAACTGAAATAGTTGAACATTTATACTAACTTCTTTATTTCCACAGTACTTAGTTATCGTGGCGCACAATTGATACTTTCACTACCAAACCAAACAGTCAAATAGAGTCCTAAGAAAGTTATGAACTCTTAACAAAAGTTCACATGCCATGTAATTCAAATCTTCACATGATTAGTCGTAAAGCTTGGTAACAATTTCACTACAATCTAATTAACAATTTGTTTATTCAATTTGCAATTGGGAATTACTGGAGTATGTACTTAGACAATGTAAATTAATTTGGCATGTATGTTGATAGTAATTCAACTTGGTGCATGCTGATGCTCCAGCAGTATTCTTGTCAACAAATAATTATTTGGATTCGTTTTTTTGCATTATATGGGATCTTAAGTCTTGTATGGTTTTTAATTATGCTGGCAAAATGGATGTGGAGTGTTTTCGACATATTGAACCAGTAATTATACACAAGTTTTAAAACTCAACCAGTAATTTTGTACAATTTATTTATTTCCACACAAGATCAACCTTGTTATAGTGATTGTGACTGGTGAATAATATAACACAGACCAGTAATTTCCTGGAGCTTCTGTCCATGAAGAAAATTAACAACAAAAACAGTTGATGGACAAGAAATTGCAATTTAACATTACTTGGATCACAGGTTGTCAATAACACATCTCAACTAACAAATAGAAGAGAGAAAATTACATCCAACTGTTTTAATATTAAGTAGTTCAATTAAGATGAGCTAAACTCCACTTTGAACGATATATTCATCAACAAATACTTAATTTATCTTTTGAAGGAAGTTGCTCAATTAAGATGAGCTAAACTCATCTAGTTTACCACAAATTGATAACAATGTAGATAATCTAGTAAAATTTGGTATTCCTAAGACCAATATAACCAAGTGAAATAAGTTCTTAACTGTGCGCGACTTTGGCATATTTTGCCCAAGAAACTATTCTTTCAAGTGAACCTCAATACTTTGGGTTGGGGCACTAATGTACGCTATATTGATGTTTACTGCCACCCTGCAGTAGCCCTCATTTTCTTCTCAGCACATTTTTCCCCTCAACAAAATCAAGCAGAGCAACATGCAAATTTCAGAAATCCTCATCCGAACTAACAAGATCGAGTTCAATCATCTTTCCCATACTCTTTGTGGTTTTATCGACCAAACCTTGCCCCTCTGTTTTTACTCTTTTTACATCTAACTGTTGGTTTCTTATGAGAGAAGATTGTCCCTTATTCACAGAAGATGACTTCCTGAAGATAATAAATAACATGTAACTAATGTGTTAAGCCTCTAATAGTAACATGCATAAGATATTACGATGTAATATTAACCTATAACCTCATTACATCTCACCTCTTCTCTGCGCATCTGCTTTGTTCATTTCGAGTCTTTGGTTCATTTTTCATCATTTTTTGATCCGCTTTAACTGCAAACAGTCGTGAAAGGCTAAAAGTCAGATATGAATACAGTATACATGAACACACATGATATTCCCATTAAAGTAACAAGATAGTCTAATCACCTGTAACCTCAGAAAGAAATCTAATTCCTTGCGAGTGTGAAGTTGTTGTTACTTTTCCTGCATTGCTGGTATCAAAATTAATATATTAATGCTTGCACGGAAGGAACTAAAGTGGAGAAAACAATTAAATCAAATTTGACAAACCTCAAAGCCTTTCTGAGACCATCCACGGATAACAATTTCAGTGGCTTAGACTTTTTCAAGTTTGTTTTGTCAGCGAGGGGGTCAACTAAGTATATCCCTTCTGACTTGAGATAATTTTTTGGCCTAAATGATGTTCTTAAGTTTCTGCTAACAAGAACCACATGTTTATGTCACATCCACATGTCATACGAAATCAAGTTGAGCACATTTGTAATAAGAACTTGAAAGAGCTAAACACTCACCCTCCCTTGAGTTCAGTTCGCCCTGTGGAATATTTCTCTGATGATTTCTGCCATAAATTATCAGTTAGTGAATTGATATCCTTGTTACAAAAGAATATTGACAGAAAACATGAAATCATTAAATACTACTTACTGATTTGTGATATTTACAATAAGTTCCCTGACGCCTGAAATAACAAGGATTGATGGTTATGAAGTGAATCATCCAGAGTTTGAAAAATATCATCAATTGTAAGAAGGAAAACAACATGGAAGAAATAGAAATGTGGTTTACAAGGAAAGGTATTAATTGGAGTCAGGACTGGAGAAACAGAATAATAATCTTGGGACATCAAGGAAACTTCTAAAACATAATATAGAAATATTAATATGCTCATAATGCTTTTGTATATTCCCTTAAACTGGCATAAAAAAACAATTTGAAAGTTCAGTTTTAGTTTTGTATAAGAATGACCAGACTTGGAGTTTTCCAGACAGTTTTACATTTATCATTAAACATGGTGCGCTTTGAAAAAACAACTCAACAAGAATCCAAGTATGACAAGCACATGGATCCATGTTACAGCTTATAGTGCTCATGTTATAGCTTATGAAAAGTGAATTCTCATTCATAGATTGCTATATAAGTGAGTATGTGATAAAAATCTAATTTATTGATTCACCCAGTCCTTACATTTTTTTCCTTCAAATGTATCTTAAAAACTTATACACACATTTTGCATCAACAACTTGCACAGTCTAAGTTTTTCTTCTTTTCCCTTAAAAGTGTCAGTCTAAGGTATCTCTAGCTATTGTATTGCTATCAATATGTAAATGCAAGCACTGTGGTTAAGAACCATGAATCCAACCAGTGTCGAATTCCACACAATTAAATCAGGCTTTATGAGATTGTTACTCTTTATTCCTTTTGCATCTCAGTTTTTCTTGTTACTATCTATATAAGTGTCAATAGAAGAAGAAAAAAAACTGTGATTGTTACTCTTTACTCCTTTTGTAAATTTGATATATGATCATTATGGTGATTAGGTTCAGACAATTAACAAAGAATCAATCCTATTGGAATTCCACAGCTAACCTATCAAAATAACAAGACAGTAGATACATATTTTATTTGCTTACTTATTTATGACCAGTGTACAAGTCATCCCATCGGCTCTTTTCCCTTTGCAAACACCGTAATCAACAGAGGTGCCCATCTTCATAATTTGGTTAGGGGAGTATATACTCAAAGAAAAACCATTACCCTGCAGAAACAATATAACAAAAGGGATTGTAGAAGTCATGGGAAAGCTTGATTGAAAAAAAAGTAACCAAATGAGATAGATACCTTGGCATCCTTGCGGACAGAAGAATTGAAGAGTGCGAAGACGGTGCCTGCTGGCTCATGGCAATTCCTCTGATAAGCATCTCCAAACAAGAAAAGAGAAACGGTATTTTCATCCAAACAGCCAATTTTCCATATACAGTAACTCTTCCCATTTGAACTTGTTTTCTGAGCCCCTTTCTCAGTCAACACTCCAACAGTTACCCAACTTCCAGAGAAAGTATCTCCATTCACCAAATTCCTGAATACACACACACACACACACACACAATGAGTAAACAAAGGTCCATCCATAATCAGTAATAAGAGAATGAGGTGAAGAAGAATAGTATTACTTACTTGATGACGGGTAGGCGAACAAAACGAATGTCTTGAACACATTCCCTAAATTCAGCAGGGGTTAAACATTGGTTCCTGGAACAGTAAAAGAAAATGAATGAAGCAGTGGAAATATGTATTAATTGAGATTGAAATAAGTTGCTTATGAGTAAGTAAGTAAGTAACCTTATGCGAAGACCAGAGAATTTGTCAATATCGTCGTGGTTGAAAGGGGGTTTAGAAATTGATTTGGGATTAGGTTTAGGGTTAGGGTTAGAGGGTTGGTGGAGAAGGCAATCTTGAACGGCGCCTCTGAAAACAGACATGTCGGGTTTCTCCCTTTGCTTGTGTGTGGGCGACACATCGTCATCAACTGCAATGATATGAATGAATGAATGAATAGATCGGTGTTAGTTAGTGAGATTATTATGAATAATAAAAGTTTGGATGATTACTTACGCGGAGAGGGAGAAGCGGGAGGGGTTTCAAGAACAGTGTCGTCCTGAAGGGAAAGCAGGAGATCCAGGTCGTCGTTGTCTTCTCCGTGGTTTGAAGACATCCTCCCTTCCTCCTCTGATATGATCTGATTTACCAACGCACAATACAATAGAAGACAAAAGAGAATAGATAGATCTAGGAAGAAGAAGAAGAAGGAGAAGAAGAAGAAGAAGAAGGGATTTGATGATTCATTGATTTTAGATTCTGACTCAGAGAAGAAGATAAAAGAGGGAAAACAAAACATGTCAAATATTTTGGAGGGAATTCATTCAATTCATAGCGGTAAGGTAATCATTCTTTTTTTTTTGTCAAAAACACAAATAATTTCATACCATATTTAATACTCTCTCTGTTCCAAATTATATGTCATTTTATCATTTTTAGGCATATTAAGAAATGCAAATTAATGTTGTATGGAAAAGATAAATCATGAGTTAGTTTTTAAATTGTCCTTCGTTAATTGAATGAGAAATATAAATTGAAGAATTGAAACAAGTGAGAGTAATAAATAATAAGGGTATAATAGGAAAAATAACATTAAATGCTTCATTGATATTGTAAAACGACATATAATTTAGTACAATTTTTTTCTTCTTCAAAATAACATATAATTTTGTTAATTCTCCGATAAATTTGACATGACCATTATTCAACTGAAGTTATTATAAAAATTCTTATGGTTTTCCGTATGATATGATTTTTTGGGAAAAAGATCACTTGTATTTTGTATTACAATGCAGGGTGATGCTGTAGAGTTATTTTTTGTTTTATTTTATAATTATTAAAATAAGGGAGCTTCTACGGTACATTCGAATAATTTAAATATACCGGTACATTAAATCAATAAATTGATTAATTAATAATTATTTTTAGAAATTGAAAAACTATTAGCCGATTATTGTATTTTAGATATAATAATATAACAAGAAACAACACAATTTCATGGTTTATAACCATTGCACTAAATTTTATAATATTTTTTGGAAAAAAAAAAATCAATATTGACTATTATGATGAATAAAAATTTAAACAATGAAATTTTATATTTTTGACAATTTTGATGAATAATATTTAGTTACTATAATCAATTTAATGATAAGAAAAATGATTTCCTTTAAAAAATATGCATTTACATATTAATTTAATTACCTAATGTACCGGTACATTAGGAATTATCATAGAATTTACCTTAAAATAATAATATATATATTTTTGGTGGACTGTGTCCACATCCGATTTTTGTATCTCAGCAATGAGCATATGGTTTTGGACACTAACACGGGCATGCAATTTTGTGAATTCTCCAGTCAAAATTAAAGTTAATAATATGCCATAGAAAGAAAGTGATGGAAATGAATGAAAAAATATAAAGTATATAACGAATTGGATGTTATATTTGAATCCAAAAATAGTGTGAAAGAAAAGAAAAGGCTACAATTCTAGGACCAATAACTTATAACAAAAGGCCGATATTTTCTCAAGTTATTATGCTATGTTTAGTGTTTTCCCCACCCATATATATGTGTCCCCGTTGAACGGTGTGAACTAGCTTCCGGACACCTTCAATCTTAGAAGGTGAATTCAATGAAGGCCCATCTATTCTGACCACCTCAATTATCATCTCTATTGTTTGTGTCGTGTTTGTTTGTTTGTTTCATTCAAACAAACATGACTCGCACCATCGTCTTCATCCTTTCCGTAATATTAGTTCTCTTACCAGCTGCACTCGGAGATCATTCGGAAAAGGGTAAACGTCTTGCTGGTTTTCAGAATGTCACTTATGATGGAAAGTCACTCTTTATTAATGGAAGACGTGAACTCCTCTTCTCCGGTTCCGTCCATTATACTCGCAGCACCCCTGATGTATAATTAATTATGCCATTTTTCTTTCTTTATTATATGATGATTGTTTGTCACAATAATTATTAACAACAAACATTTAAAAAATAATGACTATGTGGTATTTGCAGATGTGGCCAGACATTCTTGAAAAGGCAAGACACGGAGGTTTGAATGTTATTCAAACTTACGTGTTTTGGAACGCTCATGAGCCAGAGAAAGGCAAAGTATATAATTATTTAAATGATGAATTTAATTAATCTTTTGATTCAATTTATGGAACATGTCCTTCGTATGTTATGTTATGTATGCAGTTCAACTTTGAAGGCAACTATGATTTGGTGAAGTTCATTAAATTGATTCAAAAGAAAGGAATGTATGTGACCCTCAGGGTTGGGCCTTTCATCCAAGCCGAATGGAATCACGGGTATGTATGTATGTATGTGTGGGATGCTGCTAGCTTCTTCTTCTGATTCATTTAGTTTTATCATGATTCATTCTAAGTTAACCCTTTACTCTAAATAAATACCAGAGGTCTTCCATATTGGCTAAGAGAGGTTCCAGGGATCGTATTTCGTTCTGATAATGAGCCCTATAAGGTAAACAAACAATACATACTATTGTATAATTTCAATTTAAATTGAATAAAAAAACGTACGATATCAAAACTAAATTGAAAGTCATATATTTTTCTAATGAATTGAAGAAACACATGAAAGCATTCGTGGGAAAAATTATACAAATGATGAAAGACGAGAAGCTCTTTGCTCCCCAAGGAGGCCCCATCATTTTGGCACAGGTGTTTATTTTCTACAACACTCTTTTGTTTATTTTATTATCAATTAACTTGTAATGCGGTCATTTTTTGAATTAATTCTTGCAGATTGAAAACGAGTACAATCATATCCAACTTGCTTATGAGGAGAATGGATATAATTATGTTCAATGGGCCGCAAAAATGGCAGTGGCCTTCGACACTGGTGTTCCGTGGATCATGTGCAAGCAAAAGGATGCTCCTGATCCCGTTGTAAGTTATTAATATATATAGCCAGAAATTAAACAAAGTGGAGTCGTGAAGTGACGAGTTATTTGGCAGGTCAACACATGCAATGGAAGACATTGTGGTGACACCTTCTCGGGACCAAACAAACCATACAAGCCCTCCATATGGACTGAAAACTGGACTGCTCAGTACAGAGTATTTGGTGATCCAATATCTCAAAGATCTGCAGAAGATATTGCCTTCTCAGTTGCTCGATTCTTCTCCAAGAATGGAAATTTGGTCAACTACTATATGGTAATATATTACTTCCTTAACAGACATTTCAGCTTTTTAGATTCATTGAATAATCAACTCAACTTAACTATAAATTAACCTTAAACTAATTGTAGTACCATGGTGGAACCAACTTTGGACGAACAACTGCTGCCTTTACAACAACCCGTTATTACGATGAGGCACCTCTTGACGAATACGGTCTTGAGAGGCAACCAAAATGGAGCCACCTCAAGGATGTCCACAAAGCTGTGCTCCTTTGCAGAAAGGCTATTCTTACTGGTGTTCCCACCGTCCAAAGGCTCAACACCTTCCGCGAGGTATCATCACCATTTTATAATCATTATTATCAAGTAAGCTAGCTATGTAGTAATATATTCATCCATTTCCATTATAATAACTTTGAGAATATATAATGCATGCAGATTAGAGTGTTTGAGAATCCTAAAGCAAATATATGTGCTGCTTTTATCACTAACAACCATACTACTGAAGCAGCCACAATCAATTTCAGAGGTTCTAACTACTTTTTGCCAGCACATTCCATCAGTGTCCTCCCCGATTGCAAGACTGTCGTTTACAACACACAAAGTGTAATTAACTAATTTGTTTATTATAAACAAATTTCAATCAATAAGCTACCTAACAAATTAAGAAGATGGTTAATTGATTTACTCATTATTATTATTATAATGAATGAACAGGTTGTTTCTCAACATAATGCAAGGAACTTTGTGAGGTCTGCCGTTGCAAACAACTTCAAATGGGAGGTGTTTTCAGAGTCAATCCCATCAACCAATGAACTCAAATCAAATCAGAAATTTCCAGCAGAGCTTTACATCTTACTTAAAGACACCACAGATTATGGCTGGTACACCACCAGGTGAAGATTCATTCAACCTTAATTTAATTTTAAAATATGTAACTCAGTGCTTTCTAACATCTATTATAAATTATATATATTTTTTCTTATGCAGCTTTGAGTTGGGTCCAGAGGACTTGCCAAAGAAGAGTGGGGCGTCCCCGGTTCTTCGTATTATGAGTCTCGGACACTCACTCTCCGCATTTGTTAATGGACAATACATTGGTAAGCGCAATACTAAATGGCAATTGCGAGTGAGAAGAGATAATACATTATTCATATAATTATAACTTTGATTTGAAATAGGTACTGATCATGGTACCCATGACGATAAAACTTTTGAATTTGAGCAACCCGCAAGCTTCAAGGTTGGAACCAACTACGTATCCATCTTGGCCACCACAGTTGGACTACCGGTAAGACACTTTTTCCCTCAATCAAATAAAAGGACAAATAATCATACAATACAACAATGTTTTTGCTGAATCCCTTCAATTCAAATAATACAGGACAGTGGAGCTTACATGGAACACAGGTATGCTGGACCCAAGTCCATATCCGTCCTTGGTCTCAACACCGGAACAATTGATCTCACTAAAAACGACTGGGGTCACCAGGTAATAATCTAGATCATTGTTACTAATATACATTCAAGTGAAGGAAATGTCATAATATATATAATTCAATTCAATTTGCAGATTGGTCTCAAAGGCGAACAACTTAAAATTTTCTCCGAGGAAGGATCAAAGAAGGTGGAGTGGACTGGATCCGTAGGACAAGCACCTGCTCTCTCATGGTTTAAAACAAGATTTACCACACCAGAGGGTAGAGGTCCTGTTGCCATAAGGATGACTGGTATGGGAAAGGGAATGATTTGGGTGAACGGCCAAAGCATTGGTCGTCACTGGATGACATTCCTTTCTCCTCTTGGACAACCCACTCAATCAGAGTACCACATTCCAAGATCTTACCTCAACAATGGTAAAGACAATTTGCTTGTTATATTGGAAGAGGAGAAAGCTTGTCCAGAAAAGATTGAGATATTGAATGTCGACAGAGATACAATTTGCAGTTACATTGCAGAGAACGAACCTGCTAATGTCAATTCATGGGTATCTAAACGTGGAAAATTCCTTTCTGTTGTCAAAGGTGTTACTGGACCACAAGCTTTCCTCAAATGTCCAAGCGGCAAAAAGATTGTAGCTGTCGAATTTGCAAGCTTTGGTAATCCTTCTGGTTACTGTGGAAAGTTTAGTCTTGGCAATTGTAATGCTGCTTCTACTAAGAGCATTGTTGAGAAGGAATGCTTGGGGAAAGAAGAATGTATGGTTGCAGTGAGTAGTTCAAACTTCAATGGAAATGGTGCAGATGGTTGCCCAGATTTAGTGAAAATGCTTGCTATCCAAGCTAAGTGTTCTTACTAGAGTGAGAAATGAGGTGGTTTCATTATTTATTTGGCCAATTAGAGTCCAAGCTCAAAAATGTGTCATATATTGCGGCAATTCCATGCCTGCATTTTGGAACATTTTGTTTCAAATATTTATCTACACATTCAATTAAATATATATATCAAAATTTATTCACTTAACTTTAAAGCATATCATGCATATGAGTACTTAACTTATGCACCCAAAAAAGGCTTTAACTAAACTAGTTTTAAATACAAAAGAAAATGGTTAACTGAACTAATTTGAACGAAAATGCAATTTGAATTCTATATTCTATAAACACTAGATATAAATCTGGAAACACCATTCTCTAGTTTCTGCTCACTTATTCCCAGTATATACTATATATCAACTGTTTCATTCACAATTAGTAAAAAAAACCCACTAAAACCAACTTCAAGGTTTGATTCGGTAGTAAAAAATATATCTTGAACTGAATTATCATTCCATCATCCTAAATATTTTTCACTACAAAAACTAGGGAAAGAGAGTGTAATGTTTACCATGTATTGAACCAGAGCATTATCAACACATTTTTTTTATTTGCTTTCTTTATACAAGTTATACTAAAGATTATAATTTAGAAGAATAATACAATAGAAATCTACAACTAATCCGTGCTCCAACCTTGAGATAAGAGTAGCATTCATCTCTTTGACTAATCAATGTAAAAATGATTTCATCCATCATTAAAATAATGGATGCACAATTGCCACGTCAGCATTCCATTCAAAAATGGCAGAGACCAATTTTAATAACGGAAAAAATTGTAAAACATTTTTTCACCGTAAAAGAAAAGAAGGATTATTTTTGACTATAGGCAAAATGTAAGACTAAAAACATATTTAATCAAATTTTTTTTTACTAAATTTAACCCAAGTTTTTAGTAATTCAAAAAGTTATATTTTTTTAAATGGGTTGTATTCGCGGTTTAACCTATTTTAAATCTTAAATACGCTATTCAAATTAAACCACTTTATCATCCCTAAACAATTTAGTTTGAGTTAAAATCAAAGTTGTGAACAAGTTTAAGTACGTTTTGAGTTAATTGAATGTTAGTTAACAATCCGCACCTTCATAAAATTATATGAAAAGTAACAATGGCCACCATAACTGTTTTTTTTTTTTTTGAAGCAAGGACCACCATAACTTATTTGAATGAAAAGTTAGATTTGTATCTACAAATTACACTTCAAGTTAGATTTGACCACCATAACTGTTTAATAATGGTAAAAAATAGAAAGAAACTATTGAACTTAAAGTTAGTTGATTAAGTGGTGATTGACATTGAACTTGGTAAAAATGATCACGATTCGATCCATCGGCTGCGATCGGGAGGGGACTAGAATCACTTATGCCAAAATTGACCCTTGAACCAGATTAAATTGAAGTGAAAGCCAAAAAAACAAATAAAACAAGATTACATCTAACCACTACGTTTGGTTTAATGGTGAAAAATTTAGATAGTACACTAGAGATCGTATGGTCCATCTTTAGTTCTCTTGTAAACTAAAAAAAAAAGTTACTTGCATGTACAAATTTTGCCGTCAATCTATAATAAGACAATTTTTATAGTATATAGTATACAGTAGAAACTCTTTAAATTAATACTCGTAAAATTAATAAACTCTCTAAAATAATAAATTTGTCCGGTCCCGACTTGGGCCAATATAAAAAATTGAAAAACTCGATAAAATAATAAGATAATAATTATTCGGAAGATCCCTTTATAATTTTCGGTCCCAAGAAAATCATAAATTAATAATTCATAGAAACTGAAAAAAAATATATTACACTTTATTGAAATATAATTCAATAGTTGTCGGTTTTCTTTTAAACTTCAAAAGTCATTATTGATTTCCAATGCATATGAACACAATAGTTACTAATTTACGTTGAGTCCCAAGGTTCGCAACGTAATTCTAAGAGGCATAAACTAATTTGCATTTTTGTTTGGTATGTATGTACAGTATAATTACTTAGAAACTCTTTAAATTAATACATTTCTCCGATCCTGACATTATTAATTTAAAGAGTTTCGGTATATTAAAATTAATATCGAATTATATCGCTTACCAAAAAAAAAAAAAAAATTACTATTAGTTGCATTACACGTTTTGTTTAGACAGAGGAATGGTGATCCGAAGAGAGCTCAAACACATTCGAAGTGTCGTTTTTGTGAAATAATTTTGTTTTCATTTTTCCATACACAAAGTGATAGAGAGATCATAATTTCATAATCGATAATTGAGATGGGTTTCTTCAGTACTATATTCGGATTTTTTGGATTTGGAATTGGGATTTCCATTGGTCTCATTTCTGGCTATTTTCTCTTCATTTACATTCTACCCACTGATGTTGAGGTACAAATTCTCATTGTTTTTTTTCCATTTTGATTGATTATGTATAAAAAATTGCTCTTTGATTTGTATTGTCAATTGGATATATCACATGTGACAATGCTCCTTCTTTTGTTTTTTGTTTTTAAAGAAATCAAACAACTATGACATTAAAATCAACTATTTGATCTCATGCACTATATTTATTTGTACCAAAGGATCCTGAAATCAAGCCATTGGAGGAGGAAGAGGAGGAAGTTTTGCAACGAATGATGCATGAGATTCCACTCTGGATAAAAAATCCAGACTTTGATCGGGTAAGCATTGGTTGCACACTTTGTTGCACTGTATACTCCATGCATATAAGGGTTGAGCCGACTCTAAATAGACGCTAATAGCATCAGTGTTGGGGTGGCCGACACTAATCTAGTAGTGATGCAACATAACTCAACTTGTTTAATTTATTTTGTGTTTTGAGAGTTGCATTCATTATTATTATTTGAACGGCAACATGCGCACCAAGGAATAACCATTGTTCGTATTCTTCCAAAGGTTGATTGGCTAAACAAGCTCATAGAGTATATGTGGCCGTACCTTGACAAGGTATTTTAATTTTATTTTTTAATTCACCTTCATTGTTTCTTTGAGTGAATAATAATTTTACCTTGTTTTATTTATTTTCTTAGGCAATATGCACTACTGCAGAAAATATAGCAAAACCCATAATTGCTGAGCAGATTCCAAATTATAAAATTGATGCTGTTGAGTTTGAAGCGCTCACATTGGGATCCCTTCCACCAACATTTCAAGGTTTTGAATTTTACTCATCCAATACACCCTTTTTAAGTTGTTTCATTTCTTTTTATACTGATTTTTGGAATGTGTTTTGTTATTAATAGGAATGAAAGTTTACATGACTGAAGAAAAGGAATTAATTATGGAGCCCTCTATAAAATGGGCTGCAAATCCTAATGTCATCATTGCAGTTAAGGCATTTGGGTTGAAAGCAACCGTTCAGGTATTTTATTTATGTGTGAGTGATAATATATATATATATGATGGAGGGAGAATAAATGATTATTGATGCTAGTTAGTAATTTAAAACATTTTCAGGTGGTAGATTTGCAAGTTTTTCTTATACCTCGTATTACTTTGAAGCCTTTGGTTCCAAGTTTTCCTTGCTTTGCCAACATTTATGTTTCTCTCATGGAAAAGGTTTGTGATTGTTATTTGTTACAATTTCTATCTATAAATTTTCCTATAATTTTGACATTTGCTATCGTGCAGCCACACGTTGATTTCGGACTAAAGCTTGTAGGAGCTGATCTCATGTCTCTTCCTGGGTTGTACAGGTTTGTTCAGGTACATCACAATGTCCCACCCCTCACTTGTAAACTTATCTTTAGGCCATAAAATCTTAGAAATTGAGTTGAACATAATTCAACTCTACAAAACTGGATTGTAAAGTGAATATTGTCTCTATATTTATAAACTCATATTCAAGTCATTTCACGTGGGGGTGAATGGTTTGTGAGTTTGTTATGTATTACTTCAATTTGATTGAGGATATTAAGTGAGTTTTGTATTCTAAATGACTACTGTAAGTGGTATGTTGGTCTCAATTAGGCTTTGTTGTTTACCTATTATCAATTGACTATTGTGAATTGATTGAAAGATTGTGGTTTTTAATTAAACTACTAAAAAAAATGTTATTTCAGGAAACTATCAAAGATCAGGTTGCAAATATGTATCTGTGGCCCAAAACTTTGGAAGTTCAAATCATAGATCCAACAAAGTAAGCTTGTGCAATTTTCATAAATGTATTTAGTTACATACTTTTAATTAACTTTAACTATTTTTTGTTTCTTCTCATACACTATGGAAATTTAGAGCCTTCAAAAGGCCAGTTGGAATTTTAAATGTAAAGGTTGTAAAAGCAATGAAGTTAAAGAAGAAAGATCTTCTTGGCGCATCGGATCCTTATGTGAAACTAAAGCTTACCGGGGATAACCTGCCATCAAAAACGACCACCGTGAAGCACAAAAACTTGAACCCCGAATGGAACGAGGAATTTAGTTTTGTTATTAAAGATCCCGAGACTCAGGCTTTGGATCTTCATGTTTATGACTGGGAACAAGTATTTCTCATTTTCTAAAACTTTTATCTCCAAATTTCTTGTTATATGTGATAGTTCTTCACAATAGTCTTTTGAGTGATAATTATTAAGTTATGTTTGCTTAGGTTGGGAAGCATGACAAGATGGGTATGAATGCAATCCAATTGAAAGAAGTGACCCCTGAAGAGCCTAAAGTTTTCACTCTTGAGCTTTTGAAAAATATGGATCCCAATGATGCCCAAAATGAGAAGTCTCGTGGACAGATTGTTCTTGAAGTAACATATAAACCATTTAAAGAGGAAGAAATGAACAAAAGTTTTGATAGGATACAATCACTTCAAATAGCACCTGAAGGCACTCCTCCAGGGGGAGGTCTCCTTGTAATTGTAATACATGAAGCTCAAGATCTTGAAGGAAAATACCACACCAATCCACATGCACGTCTTACTTTCAAAGGGGAAGAGAGAAAGACTAAGGTAAGTACTTCATCCCAAAAAATAGGAAAACTTGATTAAATGTTTGAATGTTAACATTATATAGTATGATATTGATGCTCTATTTAATATTTTAGACCATGAAAAAGAATAGAGATCCAAGATGGGAAGAGGAGTTTCAATTTATGGTGGAGGAACCTCCCACTAATCAGAAATTACATGTGGAAGTTTTCAGCACTTCGTCACGAAATTTGTTGCGTCAAAAGGTACATAATTTATATACCAGTAGTAACTTATTAATCTCTAAACAAGTAAGAAATTCTGTTGTGTTTTTGTTGACACTTTGATGTTATTTTGTCGACAATAGGAATCATTGGGTTATATTGACATCGGTCTTGCGGATGTTGTTACTAACAAGAGAATCAATGAGAGGTACCACCTTATAGACTCCAAAAATGGTCGAATACAAATTGAGATACAATGGATAGCCTCATAAGCCACTTCATCAAATTTTCTATAGTTTCCTTTATCCATTTTTTTCTTCTTTCAAAATTGAATCTTGCATGTAATATATATAAAAGGGTAACAATAATATAAATTTGTTTATATATTAGTTTCTTTTGTTTTTGTTTTTTTTTTTTGTTTTTAAAAAAAAGTTGGGAAAAGGAGAAATTATCGTTTAATTAAAGTAATGACAATTTTACAACTATTTTCGATGAGATTAGTTTGATCATTTGTTAATCATGTATATATCTATGTAAAAATAATAATGACAATTACACTGTTGACCATTTTCCATTTGGGCCTCTTTCGCCTGGGCCCAACTACCAAAGAGATACCTGCCCAAACATTTTGGCTCTGGGAATCTTTGCGACCCATATTCGAGTCAGCTAGCCATCAATTCTTCAAAATAAATTCTTTGATTTTAAATTATTATAAAAAATATTTTAATATAATTTATGTAAAATCTTATAAGAATCTATCAATATAAACTTTATACTCCTTAAAAAAAGTGGGTACAACTATTATTCATGATTTATTATTATTGTTTGTTGCGACAATATAGCAAAAAATTAGAAATATCAATTGATAATGTGCCACAACCTCACTAGTGAGCCGTGTAACTTATGCGATTTGTATTGGGTAATTATTAATTAAATTTTATAAAATCAACTTATAATGCGGTAAACCTTTTGGAAAGAGTTCAAAAGGTCATGCATAGTAATGTTGTGTCGCCTAGGTCTATGAATGTAGCTTTTCAAAGATTGAGTTTTGCTATACAGAAAGGTTAATTAGCGGCGCAGCTTATTGTCTGTCTATCTTTGATTCATGTGTAATTATTTCTATATATATAATGGTATATAAAGAACTATTTGGGTAAAAAAAAAACTTATAAGGTGATGAGTGTATATCTTTAGACTTAGTTTTTCAACCTTAAACTTGAGTTTTATCCAATAGTAATTTGTATCAAAGGGTCAAAATTGATAATTGTATCCCACTTTCATGTTGTGTACCATTATAAATAGAAATGGAGCTAATAGTCAAAATGTAATTAAAATGGTCTAGTAGCTTGGTAGTTGATAGACAAACTGTCCTAATTAGAAAGGAAACAAAAATGAAAAGGTGGTAAGTATAGTTGTGAGGTGAGGGAGGGAAGTAGAGACCTAAAAAAAGGATGGTAGACAAAGTTGATATAGATATGTGCATATCTAAAGTTGGTGTTTGTCGATCACAATAATGTTACCAAACTCCATTAAAGTTATTGTCATACGTGTTACTCTCTCCGTCCCAAAATAACTGACCTAGTTGACCATTGTCACGTTTGCCAATAAACAACTTTAATTGTTAATATCTTAAAATATATTTTATTAAAAATTATATATTTTGAAAATACTCATCGAGACAAATCAAACAACACCTCATATGGTAATATTTGCATATATATATTAGTAGAAAAATATAGTCAAAGTACATCATATGAATAATATTCAAAGTCAAAAATAAGTCACTTATTTTAGGACGAAGAGAGTAATATATACTATCTTCAACTTAATTTTATCCACAATACATAGCAATGTGCATGTATTTGAACCAAATATTGGAAACGTTTCAGGTTAGGTGATCCCCACATGGGAGGAGTGGAAAAGAGGTAGATAAGGGTTCTAATTACGGATTTGGATTCTCTACCTTCAAAAATCCTAAATTCACCTACATTTAGTTTATTTTTAAGGTTAAATTTGTCTTTACACCTACCATATTATCTTTACTCATTCTCTCTCCTAGTATTTTTTCACTAAATGCATGTGAATGTAGGTGAATTTAGGATTTTTGAATGTAGAGAATCTAAATCCTCTGATTACTACTACTAATTAGGACAAGATCCCACAAGTACCTAATTAATTAAGCACATGCTATATACTAGTGTTGCTATACTGGCTGGCTCAATATGTAAATACAAATCGCATGCCATTCTTTACCTTATCACTTTTTTTTTTTTTTTTTTTTATCTTTCTAATCTACTCAAATTAGAGATTTACTTTTGTCACCCTACTAATTTTCAGACGCGCCCTACGAAATTATCATACTACTCTCGTCCGCTACTTAAGTAGCGGACATCTCCCAAACATCATACCTTTATAACGCCTGCTACTTAAGTAGTGTACAATATTTTTAAGAAATTCTCACGTTTTTAACGTCCGTTACTTGGAAGGGTAAAAAGAGAAAATTGTAGGGCGCGCGAGTAACCGGTAGCTAGGATGGCGAAATGAGATCTCCACAAATCATGGTGTTTGAAACCCACTTGGGCCAAAAGTATCTATACTGTTTAAATCTTTTTAGATGACTAATCTTTACTATTCGGCAACATAATATTTTATTTTTTTTAATCAAAATTGAACTGCCTCTCAAATCGACGACACCATAAATCAAACCTAAATTGTTTTTATCGAGGCAAATCTTCCTTTCATTTGTAATAATTTTAAATATATTGAAACATTTAGTTTTATGTAACCCCACTCATTATCATTTACTCAAATGATTCATCTGTTAAGGAGATAAACTAGAAGTTAATGATGAACAGGCCTTCATTTCCTTTAGGTATTGTTGGTTAGAAGAGAAGTCTTCTCTTACTCTTAGTCGCGGGTGAAACTTTTGCTTTTGACTGTTGGAGTTAGGTTTTGGGTGACGATGCAGTTGCATAACAACCTTAATTAAGAGCTAAGGACAAGGCTCCTCTTTCTCTGCTTTTAAATACAGTACCCTTTCGCGTCGTTCTTATTTGTTATCTAAAAATAAATAAATATAGTAGAGACGCAATTATCCATCATTTTCAAGAGTAAATATATTAGCCACGATTGATGCACAATGAGTACTAAAAGTTTACCAAAGAAAAAACTTTCATCACAGGGTTGGTTGAGCAAAGAAAAATGGAAGGCGACCCAAAAATGTGGAGTATCATATTATCCCAATTTGAATTTGAAATGAAGTTCAAGTCTTACATCCCTATCTCTCTCTTTTCTTTTTTGGGATAAAATCTCTTTCACATGCATGATGATGCATACACGGGTATATACTCTCTCTATCCTTAATTATAAGCAAAAATTTACTTTTCAAATATTTAATAACTGATGTATATGGACTATATTATTAGATACATCAATTATTCAATGGATTTAAAAAATTCACTTTTGCTTATAATTAAGGATGGGGGAATAATTAAGAAATACAACTACCATATTATCATTTCTATGCTTTTAGCACGTGAATTGCCAAACTACCAATATATTTCTTTCCGGCAAACCTATTTCAACTAACTTACTTTTTTATATAACTAACTTATTTTTTACTGAAATACAAACTGTTTTTATTCCTTTCCATAAACAAAGTTATGATTACTAGATGAAATTCATATACAGAGCTGCACGGTATCCTAACTAATTTCATATGAAGATGTCAAACTTAACAATATCGACAATTTTCAGTTGTGTGATTTTTTTTTCCTACTTCCTTTTTTTCAATTAAAAAACCTAATCATGATAGGTTCAATTAAAAAAACCCAATCATGACAGAATTAGCAGAGTTAGATGTGGCAAAGTCTAAGTCAGATAGGTTCAATCAATATATCAAGGCGACAAGGCCTAATCATGATATGTTATAGTATATCATAGGCTTATTTTTAGGCCTTAAGCTTGACATTTGTGAAAATATGCATGATATGCCCCCGTCCCCCGTTTTATTTGTTTAACAACGTGTACTTACGAAGTTTCCACCTTCATTTAGCAATGGTTAATCTATGTTTAATTATGATGCAGTCTATTAACCACCTTAAAAACTTATCACATATTGATATATTTAAATAACTAACGTGACATATCTTTAAATAGACTAATTACAAGCTAATTTTTCAATAGTGAATTGGTAGCTGATATTTTTACTCTATATAGCACAATATTAGAAGGAAAAACTTTAATTTTATATTGTGGATAAGAGCTTATGGTTGTAGCATGATCTGCTCCAAGAATAAGAAAGGTACCACTACCAGCCACATCACTCTAACCTACCTCACCAACTCGCATCTAGAAGCAATGAAAGTCATCACTTCCTCTCACTTCCTTTGGATCAAAACTCAAATCAAGCCTATAAAAAATCACATAATAATATTACTATATAGTATTAATATACTGTAAGTAGCAAGTTAAAGTTCTTAAAGAGAGTTTGTCGTCCATTTGAGTCCAAAAAAAATTAATTTCTACAGTTGTGCATAAAATATATTTGATTTACGCACACAAAAATACTGCAGCAAAAGAAAGAATGAGCAGCAATACATGTATATAGTGTTTTACTGTCTTTATAGTTAACTTCCCAATAATAATTAATTCCAAACCAACCAACAGCAGTACCACATATATAAATATAATACATACATCAAGGATGTTTCTAAATTCATTCATTCTGAAGTGAAGTGAAAGATAAATAGAGAAATGAATAAATCAAGTAAGTGATCATCAAAGATATATAGATCAATTGATATGGGAAGGTCCCCTTGCTGCGAGAAAGGTCATACAAACAAAGGAGCATGGAGCAAAGAAGAAGATGAGCGGCTCATAGCTTATATTACAGCTCACGGTGAAGGATGTTGGCGATCTCTCCCCAAAGCCGCTGGTCTTCTCCGCTGCGGTAAGAGTTGCCGTCTCCGTTGGATCAACTATCTTCGCCCTGACCTCAAACGTGGCAATTTCACCCAACTAGAAGATCAACTCATCATCAAACTCCACACTCTCCTCGGTAACAAGTAAGCTACACTTGAAACATTCTTGTTTATTTTTATGAATTAAAGTGACACAAATGACTTTAGTTTTACAAATGTGTCACACGGATTTAAACCTTCACAAAGTCAAACTCTTCCGTTTTCATTACTGTTGTCATTATTTCTATTTATATATTGATGATTTGATTCATTAATTAATACAATAGGTGGTCTCTAATAGCTGGTAGGTTGCCAGGAAGAACAGACAATGAAATAAAGAATTACTGGAACACGCATTTAAGAAAGAAGCTTTTGAGCAGAGGAATTGATCCTGCAACTCACATGCCTCTCAACCAAACTTCCGAACAAGAGGAACGCTGCCCTGATTTGAATCTTGAGCTAACCATTAGTCCACCACGTGATCACCCTCACCAGCTGCAGCAGTCATTCAGTAGTGGCACCAGCAGTAGTACTGCTACAACTTAGTTATGATTCACGAGCTTTAGATTTTGAAAACCCAGTGTTTTGTATTACAGAACTTTGGAATTTCAACTGAAATGAGTTCATATTAATTAATGTGGCAGAAAGGGAATTAAGAATTTGATATTTTATTTATTTCCATTTTTGAAATGTCTCTTGCTATCTATCCATTGTTTTCATCTACTCCTACATTCTATCATATGTGTAACAAGTTTGACAGCTGTTATTTTATTGGAAAAATGATATTTAAACATCAAATAAAGTGTTCATTCGTTCTGTTGGAGTATTTTCTTTTCGAAATCTATGCATGGCGTAGAAGACAACTTTATTATTATTAATTTTTAGCAATTTTAGTCTCTTTATCTCTTTCTAATTTTAAAATCCTTGAATTTATTTGAAATCTATGATAGTAACATACAATTTTTCACATTACTGAAGATTTATACTACATAATCTTCCGGTGAGATTGAAGATATTCAGAATAGTTACTCTTGAGTCACGAAGTAACATTGGTGCATTTTTGTCAAAATTGAAAAGAAAAAAAGAAGCTAACATTGGTGCATAGAAATAATTATTTAAAAAATAATACTGAGATTTACCATCTAACACCACATAAATATAATTCAGACGTGGTGTAAATTCTCATAGGACTAATATAAATTTCCTTTCTTTTCCTTTGGGTTCTGTTTAGATTTCTATTTTTACTGATGAATTTACTATAAATTTTAACGTTGACCATGATTCTAATGAAGCACAAATTTGAACGTGATTGAAGATTGGGAAAGATTCCTAGAAACAAAATTGAAGCACATTACTTCTAAATAAAACTAAATTTTATAAATATAATTTTAAAATTACTAATATTTTAGACATAAATTCTACGCGTCCTTTTATCTCTCATTCCTTGTTTCACTATCTGAATTTTCCCTAATTTTTCTGTTTTGTAGCCTTTTAGATAAAAGCATAATCATTGGCTTAAATCAGTGGAAGAATCCTAAATGTATTTTAATTAAACTTCAATTTCTTAAATTCACAGTTGATGAAAATTATTAGAAGTACACAATAAAACTCGTTTATTAAATTCTTTAGAGTGAAAACCATGGAAGGCACCACAACAGAAAATGCTAGTTTCTAGGGTTCTGGGGAGATGTTAAGTTTGCCTGTATCCGAGCCATAGAGTTATCGGTTGATAACGCCACAAGTTGGAAACAAAGATGTGAACTTGTTAAACAGTAGAAAAGAAGTCACAAAAGATTGGCTTCACTTCCAAATCAATTTTTTAAATCTACTCAAAACACTCTGAAACAAAAAATGAAACATGTAAGTCTGTCATCTTATTTTCTGTTTTAGTTTTCAACCATCCTGCTAACTAAATAACAACCAAAATATTATCATCGTCAATCCTTACTTTTCACTTTTATTACACAAAGATACTATTGAATCTTATATCTCTTCCACCTCAGTACTATTATATGACTGGTTAAAAATAAAATAACATAACTTCCAAGTACTATAAGTGTGTGTGTGTGTGTGTGTGTGTGTTAATCAACATCTGTATGTTAATCAACATCTGACACCCATGACAAAGAGACCAGTTGATAAAACCATAAGAATATGGTTCTGTGTCGAAATTTAAGGCCACAAGTTTCTACAACTTCTAAAGGCCATTATTTGTAAGAAAATAAATAAAGAATATCGAGAAAAATAATTCCGATGCATTAGTTGACAGTATCATATCTGCCTTTTCTGAGAGGCATGATAAGTGTGAGAATATATGATTATATCTATTCTGAAATTTTAATATCATACCATAGCAGTAGCACCATGCTACAACAAAATACAGTTCTGAAAAGACAAAAAAAAAAAGGCAATTAAATTATAGTGCAATAGCAACTTTAACTTGATGAACTGCATAGAAAGGAAAGAGTTCATATCATGAATCATTGCATTACTCTTGTTCATATACTAAAGACTGAAAAGCTGAAAGAGTTACATTGCCTGAATAAAAAGATGATACCTAAATAGGATGTCCTGCTAAAATTTAAAATCCAAAATTGACTTGTTCTGGGCATGCAGAATCAATTGCTTAAGGAAAACTGTTCCTGAAATTTACAAGGAAAGACAACAAAAATGAATCAAATTTCAACTAAGAAATAGAGCATAAGGCAAAAAATCGGAAGAGAAATCTCGGCAAACAAACAAATCATTAACTGTTTTGTGTGAATAACCAAAAAACTAGACCCTAAAGGTACAAATACATTCTGAGCACAAGACGACAAAGTATCATGGAAGAGAGTGCTTCTGATCACCGTAAATATTATCAGTGATCCTATTTCTATTCATTCATGTTACAGCACAGTCTTTTGACTTAAGCCCTGTAGAATGTAACTACTATACTTACAAGTGATTGATCTCATCAAGCGAAAAAAACATCCAAACAACAGTAAATCAAAACATTAAAAACTAACATCACAGCTAGCAGAACTAGTAGAACTTCAAACTAGTAATGATAGTAATTGGCACCAAGCAAGACTACCAATAACAGCAAACAGTTTATGATCCTCCTGTAGTGCATACACACAGAACAAGCATAAAACTCAACACAGAATCATCCAACATTATAATGTAACTAGCAACAATGACACCATAAAACAAGCAGCAAGTGACATCCAAAATTAAAACTGGCAAAAATGACACCATAAAACAAGCAGCGGGTGACACATTGAAACAACACAAAGAAATATGTATATGCCAAAAAATAAAGCTTCATCTCTGTGTATAAAGTTTAAATTCATCAACCAATGCTTGCTTATCCAATAGAATATCAATAGATCTAAAAATAAAGCAGTTGCTGCATACTTCTAAGCTTAAGCAGCACTGCATATATATATGTGTGTATATATATATATTCAGAAAGGAAAGATAGCAATGTATATATTGGATCAATCCCACCTCAAATACTATTTGTTCTTGCATATATTGCAATAATAATTAAAAACAGCACACATGAATAATCACCAATTACTCATTGTCTAGTAAATTGCACACACAGAATTGACAAGCTGAGATGGCCAAAGAAACATCATGCTCATGGGGGAAAAAACAACAAAACAAAACAAAATGGCAAGGGTGTTCAATTCTTGAATAATCTCTGAATATTTGTTTGCTATCATTATTTGGTCAAATTCCATGATTATTGCATTGCATTCCAAACAATGTTAGCTTGCTTATATAGGTTATCTTTTTTCTTGACACATACATTTTCCAACTAATATTTCAAATATTGACACAAATCCAGGCATGCCAGATTACTATACAAATACTTAGCATGGTTGCACAACCTTACCAAGTTTTGCTCAAATTCAAGCAATTTAATTAGCCCATGGTTGATTGACCCAGTTAATTTCCAATCCAGGATTGAAGCATTCCTTAACTTCTCACCACACCCAGGACTCACATTAAATTATAAATTTAAATATTTTCTCTTCCTTTTAAAACTGAGCCAAATTCCTTTCCTTCTTTCACAGTCAAGTTCTATTGTTATCTATGTCTTGGTAAAACACTTTAGTTAACCAGATTACTTTTTTTTTTAATGCATAATATTTTTTTGGTATTAACCCTCTGGTTCCCAGGGGAATGGGGTCCCGATAATCCAGATTACTTTATAACTATATAGATATGTTATCCATATCAGCCATTTGTGAAATATGGGAGCTTTCTTGAAGCTTCTTTGTTCAGATAAATGATCAAATTTGATGATACCACATGATATGCCATTCTTTCAAATATTGCATGCACTGCATCACACATCATGAATTTATTCAATCTAATAAGCAAACAGAAGTTTATTAAGATTGTGGAATTGCGATTGAAACATACGTCATCAAATAAATTATACAATTCCAACCAATAAATTTCAACAAACATCATTTTAATAATGCTAGAACTGAGGCCCATTTGTAAGTAACATTACCTTACAAAAGAACATAAACAGCGTGCTTCACAAATATTGGTATGTTTAAAATTAAAACCAAAGAGCACCACAAAAAATAGCACCTGACTTCTTGTGAGTATGATACAAATTTAAACAAGCAGACTAGAGCCCTAATTCTTTTCCAAAACAATTTTTATACCTTCTGTAAATTATGCAACACCATCTTTACTGTCTGCTCCAGCCAGCTCCATGCTTATCTGGAAAGTTCACAACATAGATATCAAATTAAAACTGTGAAATCAAACCCTGACGATAAGCTGAAAAATATCTTATGATGCAAAATAAAATAGCTTTTTCTTATGAATTATATAAAGTATGCTTATAGTTTCGTGGTACCAAAGTTACAATCGGCACAATACTGAAATTCAAACTCTCTAAAAACACAGAAAAACATAAGGTTCCCGATCCAACGGTTCCTTAGCTGAAGAGCGTTTATCTCAGAGTGAAGATTATAATATAAAACTCAGTGATGAACTAGAAACAATGAGTTTGGCTAGATTTCCAAGTTCCGACACCTTAAATTACACAAAATACTTATAACAGGAAAAACAAACGAATAGAATTAACACAACTTAAAGGTACACTAAACATTCTGAACTCGAGACGACAAAAATTAACACAAGAGAGATTGCTTATGACAAAACGCAGGGTAAGAAGCAATAATGAGAATTTTCATCCCCATGTGTGTATTTATGAAACAGATGCATAACTTGGAGCCCGGCAGCATAATGTATAAAAATACCAAAAGGTACTACCTAAAAAGGGAGACTACAAAGCATATGATTAAATAATAAGATAATTCTGGTATAGAAAACATGAAAACACAATTTAGTATCATTCCTGTTTCATAGTATCAAGCAATCATCTTAAAAGGTACCTGCTACTGTGCAAGACTTGCAGCTCACATAATCTAACAGCATCATCATTGTCCAAACTGCAATTGATGAGAATAACCAACAACCTTCCTAAGTAGAGGGATGAGGCCAATCAAAGCAATCTGAAGTTGTTCTGAACTATTTAGTCGAATGCTAATTTGTCCAGCCCCACGATTAGTTAAATTGGCCCGCGCAACAAGGTTTGTATACCGTCCAATGGGAATTTGTGATTGTAAATTGCACCCAAGAGCAAGATCTCCATGCCAATCCATAACGGAAAGCCCAAGCGTTGATAATGAGCGCCCGAGAGGGTAATTTTTATCCCTCAATTGGGCCTCCAAACTGCCACCATAAACAACATCATCATGCCCTGCCATTGCACCACCAGCAATAACCAACTCGAATTGCTTATTAGCAATAAACTTGTCTTCAACTTTAACTCCAGCTGACAGGGCATCTCCCAAGAGAGAAAATGTGAGACCCGCAGTTGCCTTATTTCTCCTAAAATTACAAAATTTTGTCTCACTGCGTAATGTGTAAGCTAAGTCTTTCCCAACAGTCTGCATATCAAAACCTAACGATGTTGCTTTCCCTTCTCCATACTTCACTGAACTTGCCATTTCCATCTGAACGTTGGCATCCTTTTTATCCTTGGTAACTTGACCACTAAAAGACAAGGGTATCTTATTTTTAAGAACAAACAACCTTTCTACATTTAAGCCTTCATAACCCACGTCATGATCCCATCCATGAGTTTCTAGGACAGGTCTTACAAGCCACTGGCTGGATGAATCAAGAAAACGATACCGGTGAGTGGAGGTATCAGAATCAAAGGAAGCAGGCAAGGACAAATCTGGCATGGGAACAGGAACGGAAGCTGTACTGCCACTTTCATCCTCCATGTTTTCACTATAATCACTTGGCAGATCTTTTAATGATTCTGCCATTTTCTTCATCATCTTTCGTTGCTTTTTTTCATCCTTCAGTTGCTTCTTCATAAAAAGTTTTTCTCTGTAGTCAACCTCATCCAGATATGCTTTCTTCTGAGCTTTAGAAAGGTTTCTGATTTGGGCCTTTGTCAAAGGCTTAAATGGTGGCAAGTCATCAGGGTCTGTTTCATCACCAGAATCTGATGGCTCATCAAGAGTGTCATAACTGTCCTCATCACTGAATTGCTCCTCTGGCAACTTTAGTTGTGGCCTTGACTGCAGAAGGGTCGAAAGTAGATATGGTAATGGTGGCACTCTTGTGCGAGCTGTGTAATGCTTTTCCGGTGGACTATCTTGTAACTTAAGAAGAGCATTTGCTTCAGCCAGAATTTTTGATGCAAAAGATAAGAGTAACAGATGCGGTTTCCAAACCTGGCCATTTGGCAACACTCTTTGGCCAGATGTATCAATTCTACATGCAGAGTGGTTCTCCACCAACGATATAGGATTCATGAGACGCATGTCACCAGCTGCTTGACGAATGGCTTGCTGCACAACATGAGAGCGTTGTGTGACAAACATGTCATAACTAGAAGGAGTGCCATTGGGGCCATCAGGTGGAGCAGATGCCGCATGAGTCAAACCTACAATAGCATTGAACCATATGGATGGTCCAAAAATGTCAGTAATTGTGTGTAATAGCGGCATATCACTAAAATCCCGGCTCTGCGTATCTAACCTATCAAGATACAGCACAATGTCAGGTGGTGATTTCTTAATAAAGCGCTTGACAGAGTGCAGGATCTTTTCATTGTGCCGTTGGTCTGACCAGGAAGGTAGAAGTCCTGGTGTATCAATGACCCGGACTTTAATGCCTTGTACTGTTCCCACAACATCCTGAACCTTTTTTGTTCCCATATTAAAAGCATCGGTCTTAAATTTAACCTCATCAAAGATAGAATTGATAGTTGCACTTTTTCCAACTCCTGTCTTTCCAAGAACCATTATTGTACAACAGAAATCAAGTGGTTCTTGACCCACTGATTCGAGTTGCTCGGCCATTGCACTTGCACGATCAAAGCTAAAAGCACCAACACGACCCCCATTCCTCCCTCTGAGTTGCTCAGCCAGTCCTAATCTATACAGAACCTGTGCTACAACAACATTGTGGGGAGTCTGCCCAAACCTACTAGCTAGCCGCAAAAACTTCACCCTAATCATTTGAAGTTTCTCTCGAGTCTCGTCATACTCCTCAGCCTCCCCAGTTGAGGAGTCTTCCATTTTTTGGGACTGCGTATTGGATACAGTATAATTCACCCGCGACTGCTGCTGCACTGCCCGGGGAGCAGGTTTTAATAATGGAGCTGCAGACCCAAGGCCAGCTGGACGAACAAGAGGGATGCTAGTAGCAACAGATTTTCCAGATGAGGAAACAAATTCACTATTATGTTCTTCAGTGATCTGAGTGGTTGGTTTCTCTTTTGCATTATTCACTAGTTTCTTTTTAGGTTCCCCAGCAATAGATGAGTTTTCATAATTTCCTTGATTTTCTTCATTAGAAATCTTAGACCGGTAAGCATTCATCCTCCCTTCTTCTAAATTAGTTGCAGTAGCCTGAACAGCTGGCATCTCACTAGCAAAAGAATTTTCTGGTAGGGATAACTGTCCAGCAGTTCCATTCACTTTTTTATCGTTCGCAGCCAGAGAAAATCCTCCTGTTTCACCAACGGTTTCCAGATGCTCTGAATTTGATCCAGCGTCATCATCATTAGTTTCTGAATTTGATCCAACGCCATCATCATCAGTTCCATTATTACCATAATCTTTGCATTCAGTCCTCTGACGATCAGATATTCCCATTTCTTTGTCATTTCTAACCTCGCGGATTATATCAGTGCCATTGGTCTCATCACTCATTTCTATGAATATTTCATGATCGGATTCTAAATCCCCGTGAGCTGAATCTCTGCATGATTTTTCACATGTATCATCTTGAATTTCACTATAAGGGTCACCTGAAGCATTACACTGTTTCTCTATTTTATCGTCTCTAAGATCGGGATCCAGGCCATCCTCTTTCAAATACCCAGCATCAGAACCCAGGTTTTTCATCTCCTCATCAGATTTAGATTCTGAATGAACCTCAGCAACAGTGTAATCCACGTTGTCTGTGCTTCCATTTTCCAAAAGCATGCCGCCATTTTGTTTGGGAGTCACGTACTCTAGACCCTCATTTTCAGACTTCTGACTTGATAAACCAGAGTTTCCATTCACCAAGTCACTAGCCTCCTGAAACACCATTTTTCCATCAGTGTTTAAATCAGCTATATCCTTTCCACCACTAAAATCACTACTACTTTCCAAACAATCATCCCTGATACTATAGGATTCATCATAAGATAGTCCACCCTCGGTCTCTTCGGTCCCAACTCCATCTAGACAAGAGCTATTAAGCTGCCCCTGCTGATCATCAGGCACCTCCTGATTAGCAATCACTTCAACTTCCTCCTCATTCAAATGTTTGTTGACATACTGATCAGCAACCCCAATTGCCTCTTGAAAGTTATCAGGAATTTCATCAGCCAAAGCTGAAGGCAATTCATCAACAGTAACAGCAACATCACCTTTAAGAACAACAGCATCCCCCTGTTCATGGGAATGACTTAGTCGGTCTATTGCCTCCTCGAAAACCTCCTCTCCTTCCAAATTCTTCAACTCATTAGACCCCACAACACTCTCCTCGAACACCGTCTTCCTTTCTCCCTCAATATCCATCACAACTCTTCACGTGGTTATAAAACCCTATATTTACCAAACACAAATTAAATAAGAAATCATTTTATTGAAAACAGTATATAAGAACTAAGAAACATCGATACCCTATGGATGATTAGACACATCATGAATCTCAAAAACTAATCAACAGAAATCAATTAACATAAGATGAAGAATAATTTGTATGCAACATAAAAATGAAATATAATAACTAGGGTTTAACAAACAAAGAGCAATAGCAAGATTTGAAACCTGTTTGTTTGTTTGTTTATGCGCAGAAAAAGAGAGTTTGAGTTGGTTTGTCCTTTTCCTGTGCAGCAGCAGCGAGTGAATTGAGGATAAGGAGCAAGATGAACGGAGTTTAGATCTTGGAATAATGCATAGACATCATCGACAAAAATGTTGGCGCAAATCACCGGAAAAAAAGGTGTAATTAATTGCAGTGATTTGGGGGCGTCAAAGAGGTTGTGTTTCACGTGTCTGATGTGATGCTAATGTTCAGGTGCGCGACTTTCATCTTACTAATCGTTGTTTGGTTAGCGAAAAACTGAATGGAAACAAAATAGAAAGAAAGAAAGTATTTGTTTGATACAAATAGATAGAAAGTAGAAGGAAATGGATAATGATATGTTTTTTCTTCTCTAATTTTTTTTTTATATAAATAAAATAATTACACATGAACAAAAGTTAGACGGGCAACAAGTTACACTTGGAATGTGACATTAATAGTAGGAAAATTGTCAATGCAACTTAGCATAAGGCTTGTACTCTTAATCTTGAATGAGGTTTGAGCATTGGGTCTCGTAGAGACATCAATGAAGTAGTTATGGTTAAGCTTGGATGGGAGTTACTAAGCTCTCAAAACTGGTGGACATGCTTCTTTAGATCTAGAGTCCTTAGGAAAACATGTTTCATTCACCATCACATTCCCTCGTCTATTTGGGCGGAATTAAAAACAAAATTTTAGACGTGAAGGATAACTCCCTAGATGGCGGATATAAAAGTTCTATTAACTTTTGGCTTAATAATTGGTTAGAGATTGTTCTTCCTACTAATTCTAGCCTTGTCCTCGATGTTAAGGTGAAAGATTTCATTCTCAATGATCAATGGCATTCTACTTTGTGTAAAATTGTTACTATTATGCAAAACATTCCAAATTTGTGTAACTTACTCCACAAAATAATTATTTCTAAGGTTAAATTTTCCTGACAATTTGTGTAACTTGCTCTAGTCTACTCATGTTTTCTTAACTTTAAAGAGGCTTATAAATTTCAAAGACCTCGTGGTTCGTTGCTTCCTTGAACCAAAATGATTTGGTACAAAAATATATCCCTCCTTTTGAATCAATCACTATTTGGATACTATTCTAAAACAAGTTACATACTGATGAAAATATGTGTTCTAGAGGTTGTGGTATTGTTTTCAAATGTAATCTTTGTTGTGCTAGCCTAGAATCCTCTTTGCATCTCTTTTGTCAGTGCACTTTTGCCAATCAAACCTGGAGTTGGTTGCGGCATATTATTGGTATACACATTGACGTTAGCTTTGTGCAGCATATCCTCGTCTCTTGGGATAAGTCTTGGTCTGACTAGTGCAAACTTGTCATCCTAAGCGTCATTATTAAATATTTTTAACACTATTTGGTTTTGTAGGAATAGTTGCACGTTTCATAATAAGAAAGTAGATCGAAGATATGCTATCAATTATATTATGTCTGATGTTTCCCTTAGTGGAAATTATACTAATGTATTTTTGCTACTCCTAACATGACAAAATTTGTGATTCTTAAAGCCTTTAATGTGAAGATTCATCCTCCGAAGGCTCCTAAAATTAAAGAGATATTTTGGCATCCTTTTTTAATATCTTGGACAAAATGCAACTCAGGTTGAGCCGCTTATGGTAATCCTGACAATGCAGCATGCAGTGATGTATTCAGGGACTATCAAGCTAATTTTTTAGGTTGTTATGCTTCCAATATTGGTGTTTTTTTTTGTGCTCCATGCTGAATTGATGAAAGCTATTTTGACCATTGAAATTATTTTTGATAAGGGTTGACATTATGTTTGGCTAGAAAAATGGATCAAACCCTGTGACCAGAAAGAAAGAAAGAAAAGGATCAAATTCTCATGTGAGGCAAATAGACTATACGTGGTTAGTGCTTGAATGTTGTAGAACCAAGTCATATTTATATTCATGACAAAAAAAATATATTGCTCAAATGGAAAAAGAGCAATGGTTAATTTCAATTTCAATTACAAATACTACATTCGAAGCGTTCATATTAATTTTTTTTTTTGTCAAACCAAGCGTTCATATTATTATTAGCTATTTAATTTTATGATATACTAATAAATTGGTTCAAAATGATAAGAGATTTCAAATTTTTAAATAAATAATCACAACGATTAAAACTTTATCATAAAAAAGAATTTAACACACACCCATTTTGAACAATTGGAGGTTTGCACATGATTTCAATAATTTTATCAATCCACATGTAGAAAATTATTTAACAACAAAGAGATATTATAACAACAATTGAACATGACAATTTATACAAGAAAGCGAAATAAACAAACCAAAACAAATATGAAGAGAGACAAGTTTGGACGGCATATACAAGTGGACCAATACATCAATTGTGACTCACCACCAATAATTACTAGTAATCCAACTAACATCATCCCCACATTGTAAATGACATCTTAGTAATACACGATCTCAATATAATCGAACTAAAACTTTATTGTATTGAATAAAACAAACACTAAACTCGTCCTATTATAATTTCACAACATCTGTCTAATTCTACATTAATTCAGCTAACCTAATTGCGGGAAATGGATTAGGTGCTGACGACTTTTCAGTGCCGTCGTTTATAGCCGTTCAATCACGATCAAACAGTTGAAATAAATACGATTAATAAATACAATTTTTAAATTATAATCGTCCAATCAAGATCGGACGACTATAAATAGAGCGACTGCACGACTTCATTCAAAAAAACGAATGCATGTAATTTGAGTCCCCTAATTGCATAATAATTTATAACAAAATTATTATTAATTAATTATATTTAAGTTAAGTAAAAAAATCTCTTAATTTACAATGGAGTTGAGAGTCAACCCAAAACGTTTAGCATACTATTCAAACCTCTTGCCATTGAACCAATTAGTGACTTACTAAAACAATATTTTAAATTAAAGTATTATTATCTTGACAAAAAACAAATTAAAGTATTATTATCAACAACAAATCTGATGAGTTTGGTTGAGCCTTTTTAAGTTGAACAGCAAAGTCCAGCTACAACAAGAAAAAACAGAACAAGAATAAAAAGAAGAAGAAGAAAGACAATCTTTTTGTGTGACAGTGAAGATGGGTTCTCATGTCTCAAAACAAGTTGAAAGAAGAAAAACAATCCACATCGAAAAGAAAACTCTATCCGATCTTAAAACCTCAGGAGAAGATTACCCTGGTTCTGAATACCGTCCCTCTGATAGAAAAAACTGGATGAATGAACTCAATCCAGACAAACTTCACATCAATCAAATTGTATGGCCAGGAACACATGATTCTGCAACCAACAAGATTGGAGTCCCACTCATCACTCGACCTTTTGCTCAATGTCAATCTCTGTCCATCTATCAACAACTTGCAAGAGGTACACGTGTCATTGACATTCGTGTACAAGAAGATCGACGTGTGTGTCATGGAATTCTTGTTACTTATAACATCGATGTTGTCATTAAAGATGTTAAAAAGTTTCTGTCGGAAACAAAGTCTGAGATTATTATTCTTGAGATTAGAACAGAGTTTGGTCACGATGATCCACCTGAATTTGATAAGTACTTGGAGGAACAATTAGGTGAGTTTTTAATTCATCAAGATGAACATGTTTTTGGAAAAACTGTTGCAGAGTTGTTACCTAAGAGGATTATATGTGTTTGGAAGCCGAGAAAATCGGCACATCCAAAAGCAGGTAGTTCTCTATGGAGTGAAGGGTATTTGAAGGATAATTGGATTAACACGGATCTTCCATCAACCAAATTTGATGGGAATTTGAAGCATTTGAGTGAACAACCACCGGTTACGTCTCGGAAATACTTTTATAGGGTGGAGAATACGGTTACTCCGGTGGCTGATAACCCTGTTTTGTGTGTTAAACCTGTTACGAGACGTATTCATGGATATGCTAGGTTATTCATTGCTCAGTGTTTTGCTAAAGGATATGCAGATAGAATTCAGGTATTTTCAACTGATTTTATTGATGAGGATTTTGTTGATGCGTGTGTTGGACTCACTTATGCAAGAGTTGAAGGAAAAACCTGAATTCATTCATTCATTCTGCTATATGTTTGTTAGTTTATTGTTAATTCTTGGTTGATATGTTTTGCTGCTATTTTCTTCAATTAATTATTTGATTGTATATCATATTGATGCGGTACGAGCAATCTGTGATTTTGTTCTGTTGTTGTATTTATTTTTTATTTGTTGGTTTTTGTAAATGTGTGGAACTGTGGATTTGATTGTAAATTCCAAACTACGTACACCATGTGCTGTTTGTTCTGTTACCTTAAAATTCAGAAAAAATCTTAGTTGTACAAGATTTATTCTTTCTACTTCAGATTGCTACGGTTAGATGAGGAAAGTTCTGCAAACACATCACAAAGAGAAAACCAATATTCCACACCTAATTTATTTATTTTTATCTGGATAAGATCCGAACTCATATTATACGTCACAATTTGCTTGAAGTTAAATTTGCATATTCTGCTAAAAATATAGAAAAATACATAAATGTGTTTAAATTTTATTTCGGGTTTAGTCAAAAAAAATAAAAAATTCGGGTATTAAAGATTCTAAAGAGAAAAAAAGAAAAATGTTTAATTATAAAAAAAATGCGTTTCCTAAGAAAAAGGTGCGAAATAAATTCTTCTATTGAGAATAAATAAATTTATGTATAATTATCAACTAACCTCCATATTATATAAGTATTTTTGGAAATAATTAAATTTGTTAACTAAATATATATTTTTAACATAGCTAGAGAAAAATTGATCTTCTTATTGCCCGGAAAAAAAAGTTTTAAGAATAAATTTAGTAAACTTGAGTCCCGTGATTTTAGTTCAGTTGGAAGGGTCATTGTATTATATATGCAGGGGACGGACTTCGAATGCATTCATCCACGAAATTTCTAGCCACTAAATAACTTGAAATAAATTACCAAGTCACTTAGAGCTTAGTGGTTGTGAATATTTGCTCTTTTTTTTTTCTCTAAAACCAAAATATTTTCTTGAAAATGGAGTTTTTATTATCTAAATTTGAAACTTCTAATGAAGTTAAGGGAGTTAAAAAGTAAAATGAAGTCAAAGTGTAACAGTGACATGTCTAGTTTCTTCACCTCTACTTAGAGAGAATGTTGAACTTGTGGTCCTGTTGTGATACTCTACACTAATTCTATATTCTCCTAAGAATCCATAAAAGCTATGTGAACCATGCTCATCCGTGACTCCCTCTACATGACCAGTTTGCCACTCTTCAATAAGTTTGTCCACCACATCACCTGCTGGTAAGTTATTCAAATTATTGTCTGTGAGGCACATTTGGTAGCACCCATTTGGATGAAGTGCTGTCCAAAGCATTATCCCATTCACTGAAGGGTGTGAGAATCCTTCCCTCAACACTTGTTCCAAATAAATTGCCTACAAATAAACAAGTAAGCAATGAGATTCAACCAAAAAGGCAATACTACCATTTAACTACTCAATTTTTTGTCTAAAGCTAAACTCACACACATTAAATGTAGAACTTGAAAATTGAAATTGCTACCTCACCTGAGTATCTTGATCAAGTGTGTTGCTTATATCAATCTCAGTAAGCCAAATGGGAAGATCCAGTGTTGCCAATTTGTCAAGTATGGCTCTGATAAGTGGTAGATTTGGTTTTGTGAAATGACCCTCCAATCCAATTCCATCCATAAACACACCATATTGCCTTAGTTCTCTTATCCGTGAGATATAAGCATCAACACTAGAATTTACATCACTGCAAGTTTCCACAACATTGAAGTCATTCATAAACAGAGTTGCTAATGGATCTGATTCATGTGCTGCCTCAAAGAAATGAAATGTAGCATTGGGTCCAAGCCTTTGTTCATAGAAATCAAAATGAAGCATTTCATTGCTGACATCCCAATGTATGAACTCTGTTTTGTATTGGTTGATGAGACTTCGAATTCGATAATTCACAGCAGATTGTAATTGAGTACCGGTAAGGTTAAGAACCCATGCAGGAATGTATTTAGGATCTTCCCAGAATATGTTGTGTCCTCTAGCTATGATTTTGTTGGCTCTAACAAATTGCATCATTTGATCTGAAATTGTGTAGTTGACTTTGCCTTCATGAGGCTCTGTCGCGTACCATTTCAGCTCATTTTCAAAGACTGCGGCATTGAACCGCTTCACAAACCAATTCTGATATGGTAAGTTGCCAAGAATGGTCTTTGATATTGCAGAACCAATAGGGAAGTCTTTTGATATTTGCTCTACGTACACAGAAGCTCCTTGTAATTTCCTTCCATTAGTATCTGATACATGAATTGTGACTGCACGCTTTCTTTTCTGTCAAATACATCAGAGAAGCAAAACTAATTAATTAATAAATTATTCTATAGTATAAAGCATGGTACTAATTTAACAAGACAAAAGTGATTGAATGTAACTACATACATATTAGATATAAAAGTTGGCAACAATTGTTAGTTAGTTAAACTAGTAGTTAGTATAACTAACTTTTATATTTAATGTTACATGTAACGGTGTTAATGTTTGACATGACATTTTAGTGTCACTGCTACATAGCTATAACTATAGATCTATCATCTATCAATGATTGTCTTATAATAGTTGGACACTCACAGTGTTGATTATGTATTGTTGATTGATTCTCCATTGCTGCTTAGTAAACGGCTGCAGTGACGGACTTGCTATATCTATATTATCAACATCAATGCCATCTGTGTTCTGAAAGAAGATGGTAGATGAATTTGAAGGGTAATTGAGAACAAAGCCACCCTTGAGAAAAGACCAACATCCACGCTTGGCCAAAACTGTCCCAATACAGTTATATGTCTCATTTTCTGTTTCCAGTCTTGCCCTTATCATTACTGAATCTAAACCTTCAATCCTCAGCCATGCTGTAAAATAATAGTATGTAATGTTATGTATGTGTGTAATCAAGCAGCCACGCCAATGCATCATAATGTGATAATTATTATTAAATACTCATATTATATTAAATATGTATATATTATAAAAAAAAACCTCAGCATTCCGTTGTAGTCTAGTTGGTTAGGATACTCGGCTCTCACCCGAGCGACCCGGGTTCAAGTCCCGGCAACGGAAAATTATTTTACTTTTAAATTTTTTTATGTACTCTACAGACTATGTTTTTCTAACCAAAAGAACAGAGTCAGAACAGAACAGAACATTAAGCGTACCGGAAAAGGAATAGATAGTGTCATGAGTAAGATTATATAGGACAAGTGAGGAAGACATGTTGTAGTTGTAGGAAGAAGTGATGCCATCTTCTACTGCAATGCCAATAATACCCTTGTTGAAATTGAAAAGTACTCCTCCACCGTAAAGTGCTTTCTCAGGATGCTCTTTGCACTGTCAACCACAACAACTATGACTAAAGTCCCACACTGACACAACATTGTCATTGTCATAGATAAAAGGTTGTACAAAATAAAGTTGCTGAAATGTGATTTTAATTTACCTGGGTGTAAGCAGTAGAGTCATATAGGGGTCCATCTGCAACATTAATCAAATACTACTACTAGTTAATCAATGAATGAGAATGAATCAAGTTAAAATGTGAAAGAAAGAGTGGCAACAATTAAGAACCAACCATATAAAGAAGAAACCAAAGAAAGCAGCAGAAGGAAGAAAAAGATATGGAATGAAATATGTTGCAGCAACATCTTTGGAATTGGGAATTTGGAGGAGCTAGCTAGCTAGCTGGTGGCAAAATTGTTTGTTTCCAACTATGAAAGGTGCTACTGTTTATAATAGCATAGCATAGTATAGTATATACAAACAAATACCCGTGTTAGTAGTGGTCTAATATAGTAGCATATGAAACAAAAGAATTGTACGTTACAAAGTTAATGTTATGGGATATAGTATTTATTATTACTTGGAGGAGAGGTGATATCACAAGGGAACAGCGGACAAGTGATCAAGGAAAGATGCCCGTGCTCTACTTCACATGTGTCATTGTTATTTTTTTACTATAATCTACTAGTACTTCACATGGAGTATAATTTTAAGAAAAGAGTATCTACTATGTATATATATAAAGTAAAAATTCATTTTTTAGCTTCATTTAATAATTTATATATTTAATATTATAGACCACGTAAATTAGTTTTTTAATGAATTTAAAAAGTGATTTTTTGATTTTATAATAGTGTCTAGAAGGAAGGAGTATTCTTCATTAAAGTGTGTATTGCAGCAGCTTTACTTATGCTTGAAGTTGAAACTTTCCCAGAATGGTGGTATTGACACTGATGAACTCTGAAGTCCCCATCAGCACCACCTTCTTAGTGATCATCAAGACTCCCCTATAGCTTCCACTTCGAGGGACCAATGAATTGAATACTGATCATCATTGGCTAAACCATGCCACTGGCACGCTCTCTACTTTTTTGGACCATATGATGTGAATATTAAATATTAATGCTCCATCTTTTGAGTGAGATTCAACAATCACTCTAGACTACAGTATAAACACAACACCTCCCCTCCCTTTTTTTTTAAGAGCTATGTTATATAAACATATTTCTATGGACAAAAACACGACATCCGTATTTTGTATCTCTCTATGCATGGTTTTTGAAGTATGTAAAAAGTATTAAAAAATTAAAAATTGGTACAAATATCTATGTTTGTTGTATTTTTGTTTGAAAAGTTGTACTGAAATAACATTTTCCTTTTTTTAAATGAATTTTACATACAAACACTATCAAAATGTATACAATCATCTTTATCATTTATTTTCAATTTTTCATAGGCGATTGCAACGCTAATCCAAGTATCCAACTCTAGTTCTATCTAAAATTTGAAAGATGTGCAAGTATTAAAAGACTATTTAGATTCATTTGCATTTTCTCAAAGAACTCTTTTATTTGTGTGGCTTAAAGATGTATAGGCGTGCATACGTATGATAAGTTGTAAAGAGATCCATAACATCTCATGTGTGGACTCATCTCTGATAGCTGAAATCATTCAATGACTTTTAAAATTCCTTTTCAACTTTCCAAAGCTAGGTTTTAGATACATTTGTGTGGCTCAATTAGTGGTAGTCGTGCAATCATTAAATTTTGTGTGGATCAATTGTAGATAGGCGTGCAACTTGAAAGTTTTATACTACATGTATGTACTTAATATAAGAACAAATTCACATTTTAGATACGTTAAAATAGTAATGTTTTGTTGTTAGCATGAGAATAGTTTTGAACATAACTCTTGAAGCATAAAATATAGTGTGTGAATTAAAAAAAAAATTAAACTTTGAACCACAATAGGATAGTAGAGAATAGTCGAATACTAAAGCATGCAATTTGGAGAATTTTTTTAAGTCCCACATTAATTAGGTTATACACATAATTTAATTATCAACACTATATAAAGAGTGTTGAGCTCTTTGATGAGAAAAACTTACCGAACTTGGGTGACAATTTCAAGCTTCTCTCTTCTTGTTTTTGTGCTCGATGGACTTTCGAGTCATTTATGCCTCTCTTTATGTCCCTTCTTTTTAGAGTGGTGAAAGCACCATACTAGAGTCATATTAACACATGATATGAGGAAAAACCAATTATGTATGACTACAAAATACATATTTAAAATTTATTTTTATTTATTTTAAGCTTCACAATGTATTTGTGGCGTATGTAGTTGATTTTTTGGTGATTGATATATATGACTTTAATATTCCTATTTTTTTATCAACTTTAATATTCATATTTAATACATGAGAATGAAGGAAACAATTGTGCATATCAACCACTGATAAGTGTCAGAAAATAGTTAAATTATATATTGAATTAAGGCATTTTTTAACTTGTTTTGTAAAGATATCTTTGAAAATATTCCCACTTTAATGTATATATTTATTTTGATCTAATTCCCAACCATTTGATAGGTTTTGAACCTTGGAATGCATTTTGATCAATTATAACAAGCATTTGGAATTTCAAGGCTCGCTAGTTCTCGCCATCTCTCGCCATAGCGACAGCAAAACAGAAGCAGCGGGTACTGGTGGCGAGAAGTAGCGAGATCTGGCGAGGCATCTCGCTAGTTGTCGCCTGGCGAGGCTGTGGCGAGAGAAGGCGGTTAGTTCCTCATTTGGACACATGTCAAGAAACCCTTAGCTGAAGAAACTTAGTCTAGCCTGGCGAGAGTGTATTTCGCCTGGCGAAAGTTAAAAATCAGATCTGATATAAAAGGATTCAGAAACAGAATTGGGGTTATCAGCTACTGGAAGGGCGAGGAGAACAGGAATAGAGACAGGAATTTAGGGTTCTAAGAAGATGGATTCATCACAACTTGAGAAATCAAGCTCTATGATCATTGCATCTTCTTCTCTTCATCTTTGTAAGCTAACCATGATCATGTGTGGCTAATTTCTTTTGTTGTTGGGATTAGATGTAATTGATACATGACTTTGTATTAAGTTGATCATGATTATATATATGTTTTAGTTTATCATTCAATATGAGTGTTATCCTTGTGTTATATGTTTAATCCTATGATTTGAAATGGTATAGACATATACTTTTTGAATCAAGATCTAGGATAATCACTTATTAAACATCAAACTCTAGACATAGATTTGGGGGTTTAATATTCACTTAAAGTATTGGATCTTAATGCTATTGTATTAATTGATGATCCGAGACATCGGAGGTTAATGAATACAATAGATATCGCGACGTTATCTGGATACGGAAACGTATGATGAGCAATACGTGATAATATTGGGTGGTAGTTGAAATATGTATGTATCATGAACAAGGAAATACTTATGATTGAATTGATGAAATCTAATCCCGGCAATTCTTTTTCTCTGAAATCAAATTTTCACTTAATCACAATTTATAGCTTATGCAATTGAAAGTCATTATAAACTCAAACTTAGAACCAATGGTAATTGTGCAACAACGATTGATGTCAAGCTAGTCCCTGTGGATACGATAATTCAAATACTTACTTTTGTACTTTAACAAAATGGCGCCGTTGCCGGGGAGATTTAAGAAGTGTAGCTTGACTCTTTATGAATAATAACTTCCTCATGTGTTTATCTCTGGTGCATAATGTAAATTGAAAAGTTTCTTTGTTAATGTTCTGATTGGAATCAAAGCGAATAAATTTAGGATTTGTTTCTCTTTTTGAAAATTTCAACTGTTTCTCTTTTTGTCAAATAATGCAAATAAAAGAATAATTTTGTATGAGGAACAAAGCCAAAGTTTATTTCTTTTTGCATTTTAAGTTGACTTTAGTCAGAAAGTTAAGAACTTGGATGAGTTTTGGAAGAAATTTGTTTAGTGCAATTTAGTTAAATTTTGCTCTGTTTTTCAACGTTGCTTCTGTGTTTTGTCGCTGGTGCTCGCTTCCTCTCGCCATGGCGACTCAAAGTCAGAGAGCTGTCGCCAGTTCTCGCCGTCTCTCGCCATGGCGACACTAAGTCAGAGAGCAGTCGCCAGGTCTCGCCAAGAGCTCGCCAGGCGACCTCTGCTCTACTTGCATGTTTTTTCCTGCAAATTTTATACTGACATGTGACTCATACTGCTTGATAAATGGTTTTTAACCCTTATTTGAGTGTGTTTACAGGAATGGCCCCAAAGAAAAATCTAAGTAGCAAGAAAGCAAAGACCGATGCGGGTTCCTCTAAGGCAACTACATCCAGAAGCACTAGGTCTAAGAGCACTGCAGTTTTTGATGCCGCCCGATTTGTCGGTGCCGATCAGTTTGAGAGATTCAAGGCATTACAAAAAAGAAAAATTTGGGCAGAAAAAGTATTTGACATTCTTCCAACTGGAATGTACCGAGATTTTGTGGAAGTAGTTCAGGAAAGAGGGTGGGATAAGCTGCTAAACCCTCATGAAACCATCAATGAAGACTTGGTGCGCGATTTCTATGCGAATGATGTTCCTACTGATGAAGACGCACCATTCTCTTTTACCACCATGATCCGTGGTCATCCACTCCGTTTTGACCGCGACGCAATCCATGCGTATTTGGGAAACCCTTAAATCGTGGTGAATGAAGCTGGGTTATGCCCTTATGCCCGCATTTTAGCCCAGGGTAACTGGAATGTTGATCACATGACAAAAAAAACTTTTGGTACCCGACCGTAACATTAAGTTCAACTCAGCGGGTTTTCCTTTGAGAGCAATGAGAGGGGACATGAAGCCAAAGGCCCAGCTCACACTTCTTTTCATTTTGCACAACATACTACCACGCAGTCACTTATCGGATGCCCCTATGAACATCTTGGGGCTTCTTTATTGCGTGCACGCTGGTAAAGATGTGGATGTAGCGAGAGTTATTGCAAATGAAATGAAAATTATTGCTTCAAGTGGAGTTACTGACCACACTAGGCCTAAGTGTATGTTGGCCTTTCCAGCACTCATCATGGGTCTAATAAAAGATGAAAGAATCCCCGTTCCCCAGCACTACCATCAGACATTGGAAAGGATTGATGATGTTTATGTCAATAGGTATTGCAAGCCTAAGCCAGAGGAAACTACAACAGCCCCAGAACACCCTGCAACCCCTCATGGAGTTCCCTCTATTGATCCCATGCTTCAAAATTGGTTCCATCATACATGGGATCAAAATGCGGCAAACCATAGAGCTGACATCGCCATGCCCAATTTTGTAGGGGGAGCTGGTGTTGAAGCTGGTACTGATGGTGATAGAGCTGGTGCTGCTGATGATGATATTGATGAGGCGGCGGCAAATTCATTTGTTGATTCCGTTGGAGAAGATGAGCAGTATGAAGAAATGTCTGATTGAGCAGACATAGAAAATGACTAAAAAGCTCACCTTCATTGGGTGATATTTTAATAGCTTTCAGTCATTTACTTTTGATATTTCATTTTGATGTATTTTAATTATGCTCTAATTATGTTATGTGTGGTACTCTAGTTCTTTTGTGAACATCTGTGGTTGAACAGCTATGTTTCAATTGAATGTTGGTAGTTATTTTGATAAGTATGGTTTAATTTTATTGTGTTTTAAAGTAGTATAAATTAGTTATATGGTGTTTTCAAGTTTAGTCCATTGTGAAAATTGTGAATATTTTTTTTTGATGACAAGCACATGCTTTTAAGATCTTAAAGATAGGTTTGTGATCAATCAAATATCTTAGCATGAAATTTTGTTTTGTAAAGATTGTGTCAACTTGTGGTAAATTTTTGAAATATGCTTAGGAGTTCAACATGTTCATGAATTGTGTTGCTTGTCCTAAGATGATTCTCATTATCTTTGTTGAACATGATAAAGCTTGTGTAATCCGACCTAGCCGGGTGAGTTGTGTGAACTTTCCACTGTGTACATAAATAATTGAGAGCCGGCAATTGTGTATGCTCATTTGATTTTAGCTTAATCCTGCTATTGTCGATGTGTTTGATGTCATGGAAATGATCAAGGCCATGTTTCTTTTTGAGTGATAACTACTTGGCCAAATTAACCTACCTTGTGAGAATGTGTGACCCTTTGTGTCCCCATTTGAGCCAAAATTTTGAATTTTGTTTGTTTTGAAACCCTGAAACCGCATGAATGAAGAACAACTACTCTACCCTTGTCTTAGGATAGGAGAGCAATTGTATTTCAAATAGGGTTATGAAAATATTCAAGTTGGGGAGAGGTAGGTGAAAAAGAAAAATAAATAAAGGACAAGTAAGTTGAAAAGGTGATTGAAAAAAAAAAAGAAAAAAAAAAAGAGAGTAATCGACACAAGTGCAAAGCAAATAGAAGGAAAAAAAAAAAAATGGAAAATAATTTTGAAAAGAAGTGTCGAAACAAAAGAATATCACCAAAGAATAGCAAAGTTGGGGTGAAGGAGAGTGAATAGTTGATTTGGATTGACAAGGTTGATGCTCTCTTATCCTTAAGGCCTTTTTGAATTCAAAGAAAAACAATGATTTATTTTTAGCCCAGCCCCATTACAAGCTTAATAAAGTCCTTAAGTGATCCATGACTGACAGCATGTTTTATGATATTGCATGGATGAATGTTTGAATTGAATTGTTGTATGCACATTGCTTGGATTGAGTAAAACACTTACCCATTTTTGAGTGATACACTTGCGAGATTTAGTGATTGCACTTGACTTTTGATTGTTTGGTAAGGATGATGAGAATCTTGCTTAGGCATAGCAATCCCTTCATGATCATACTTTAATTCTGTGAATATTTTGAAGGTTGATCTTGAGTTGCCAATACTTTGCTCATGCTAATGGAAGTGGTGTTTTAATTTTGATAAATTACAGACGTACTCTTGAGATTGTAAATTGTTAGCTTGTCCATATGTTTTGAATTTACTTTTGTTTGAGGACAAACAAAGTCCTAAGTTGGGGAGAGTTGATAAGTGTCAGAAAATAGTTAAATTATATATTGAATTAAGGCATTTTTTAACTTGTTTTGTAAAGATATCTTTGAAAATATTCCCACTTTAATGTATATATTTATTTTGATCTAATTCCCAACCATTTGATAGGTTTTGAACCTTGGAATGCATTTTGATCAATTATAACAAGCATTTGGAATTTCAAGGCTCGCTAGTTCTCGCCATCTCTCGCCATAGCGACAGCAAAACAGAAGCAGCAGGTACTGGTGGCGAGAAGTAGCGAGATCTGGCGAGGCATCTCGCTAGTTGTCGCCTGGCGAGGCTGTGGCGAGATAAGGCGGTTAGTTCCTCATTTGGACACATGTCAAGAAACCCTTAGCTGAAGAAACTTAGTCTAGCCTGGCGAGAGTGTATTTCGCCTGGCGAAAGTTAAAAATCAGATCTGATATAAAAGGATTCAGAAACAGAATTGGGGTTATCAGCTACTGGAAGGGCGAGGAGAACAGGAATAGAGACAGGAATTTAGGGTTCTAAGAAGGTGGATTCATCACAACTTGAGAAATCAAGCTCTATGATCATTGCATCTTCTTCTCTTCATCTTTGTAAGCTAACCATGATCATGTGTGGCTAATTTCTTTTGTTGTTGGGATTAGATGTAATTGATACATGACTTTGTATTAAGTTGATCATGATTATATATATGTTTTAGTTTATCATTCAATATGAGTGTTATCCTTGTGTTATATGTTTAATCCTATGATTTGAAATGGTATAGACATATACTTTTTGAATCAAGATCTAGGATAATCACTTATTAAACATCAAACTCTAGACATAGATTTGGGGGTTTAATATTCACTTAAAGTATTGGATCTTAATGCTATTGTATTAATTGATGATCCGAGACATCGGAGGTTAATGAATACAATAGATATCGCGACGTTATCTGGATACGGAAACGTATGATGAGCAATACGTGATAATATTGGGTGGTAGTTGAAATATGTATGTATCATGAACAAGGAAATACTTATGATTGAATTGATGAAATCTAATCCCGGCAATTCTTTTTCTCTGAAATCAAATTTTCACCTAATCACAATTTATAGCTTATGCAATTGAAAGTCATTATAAACTCAAACTTAGAACCAATGGTAATTGTGCAACAACGATTGATGTCAAGCTAGTCCCTGTGGATACGATAATTCAAATACTTACTTTTGTACTTTAACAACCACCCTATACAATTGATTTTCCATCAATATCATGTCACTGATATCAACTTCAATAGTTAAAAAAAAAAAGTTCGCTTGCGGAAGCGGTTTTGGATTAACTATCCAGAACTATATTGGATAGAAAAGTAATCTTTTACCTATAAAGGGAAGCTTTAGTAGCTCTTAGGCCTCCATTTTGCCTATGTGACATGCTTTAGAAAGCTTCTCATATCTATTTAAAATTTCTTCCACAATTTATTTTATGTGTTCATTCATCCACCAAAATAATTATCTATATGTTACAATAATAATGGCTCCCAAAAACATTTTTGCAAAAAAAAAAAAAATTAAACAAAAGTGATACAATTTTAAAATAGTATGATATAACATAAATTATTAGCAAGGGTAACATATAACATAAATTAATAGTAATAATGAAAAAGAAAAAAAAAAGATCAAATCTTAAAAGGAAAATGAATATTTGATATATGCCCCTTCATCTTTTACACTACTAAACATAAAAAATAAACCATGCAATCATCATAAATATAATTAGAAAAAGGTTACTTTAAATAAATAAACCAATTCAAAAAATTACCCCAAAATATTTTTTTCATGCTTGACCAAATAAATAAATAAATTTTATTCAAAAATACTTTAGTTGTATTGTTTTTTTTTTTTGACCGTAACAACTTTAATTCATTTCATTCATCAAAATAGTTTCAATACAGGATGGTATATAATCAAAATCTTGGCGACAGGCAAAGGACAACGCCGCTCTTGCTAACAGGTGAGCAACATTGTTGGCTTGTCTCCTAATAAAACTTATCCTAAAGTTTTGTAATAATCTTAAAGAAGCTTTGCACACAGCTAACATAGCACCGAATTCCGTACGTTGATTTAGTTTACCGCTAATGCCATCTACCACTAGTTTGCAATCTAGTTCTATAACAACATTAACATAGCCTAAATTCCGTAACCAAGAAATAGCCGCTTTCAATCCCCATGCCTCTGCTTCGTATGGGAGTGGATTACCATAATTCCATGTTGTTTGAGCACAGATGAAATTTCCTTTGTCATCTCTTAAACACATACCCGCACCAAAACAGTTTTGCTCCTTAAATATCGCCGCATCGACATTACATTTAAGCATACCTTGCACCGGAGGTGTCCATATTACTCGTACGGCTGATGTAGTAACGCTAACACTTCTTTCCTCTCCTGAAGCATTCCTCGTTGCTGCTGAATGTGGCAATATGGCAGCGCTGGTCTGCTGTCTTTGATGAGATGTTTGAGCTGTTTTCCATTGGTAAATGATGTCGCTTGCTAGTTGTAATGAGACCGATGGATGCAGTTCAATATCCTCCCATATTTTTTGGTTTCTTCTCTTCCAAATACACCAAAAGGCAGCAACAAACAAGATAATTTTATGTTGTGATAGCAGTTCTAATAAAGAGAAAAATAAGGAAACGAAACCTTCCGTCGATTCAAACATGCCTTCGATGAAAGACCATAGTCCCGCTTCCTCCCAAATTTCTTGTGCCTTCACACAACCAAAGAAAACATGCCAATCATTCTCAAAATTATTTTGACAATAAGCACAAGTATGAGGACAATTTACACCCTTCTGTTGGAGTCGATATCTTGTTGGTAGGCATCCTCTCGCCGCTCTCCAAAGAAACACCTTCATTTTTTGTGGAATTTTTAATTCCCAAATTTTCCCCCAATTTCCTTCAACTCTCAAACCCGTATTGTCCACAAGATTTTCCATCGTGTAATAATATGCGGATTTGACACTATACTCACCATTTCTTGAATGCTTCCAACTAGGCACATCTTCTTGCATGTCACCAAACAAAGGAGTACTTAAGATGCAACGAGCATCTCTCTCATTAAAAGACCCCATAATTAAGCTCCTTCTCCACTCTCTCCCACCCTCCTCTATCAAATCATGAACACACATGTCCTCCCTTCCTAATATCATTGGAGTTGTAACATAAGAATTCGCTTCATTTCTTAACCAAGCATCACGCCAAACTCTAATACTCTTCCCATCTCCCAACCGCCATCTAATTCCTCCCTTGACAATTACCTGTGAAGTGTGGATACTACGCCATATAAAGCTTGGATTATGGCCCAAATTGGCCTCCAAAAAATTCCCTCTTGGATAATATCTAGCTTTGAAAATCCTTGCCACTATAGTATCATGGTTGGTTGCTAATTTCCAACCTTGCTTCCCTAGCATAGCCAAGTTGAATCCATATAGATGTCGGAATCCCATCCCTCCATGTTCCTTTCGCATTGTTAACTTGTCCCAACTCAACCAATTGATACCCCTTCCATTGTTCCGATTTGAGCCCCACCAAAATGAGTTTAGCATTCGTTGAATCTCTTCTCCTAGAGTTGTGGGGAGAAGAAAGACACTCATGCAATATGTTGGTATTGATTGAGCCACCGATTTGATTAAGACTTCTCTTCCTGCCTTTGACAAGTGTTTGCCTGACCAATTTTGAATGCGCTTCCAGATGCGATCCCTGATATAGTTAAATATAGCCTTCTTTTTCCTACCCACCATAGATGGTAGGCCAAGATATTTATTTGAACCCATGCTTTCAGTTACCTGCAAGATATTTTGCACTTTCTCCTTCAATTCACCTGATGTATTTTTGCTGAAAAGAATCTCCGATTTTTGCATGTTGATAGCCTGGCCTGATGCTTCCTCATATTTTTTAAGAGCTTCTACCAATATGGTAGCTTCTCTTTCTTCAGCCCTGCAGAATAAAAAACAATCATCGGCAAATAAAAGGTGTGTTAGTATTGGTGCTCCCCTACAAACTTTTACCCCATGGATTTCTCCACGAGATTCTAGTCTTTTTAGTAGGATTGAAAGACCCTCTGCGCATATGATGAAAAGGTATGGAGATAAAGGATCCCCTTGTCGGAGTCCTCTACCCGGTGTTTGCAAACCAACTCTCTCTCCATTAACTTGCACATGATACTGCACACTTTCCATACACAATCCCATCCAATTGACCCATTTCTCATGATAACCCATCTTCCTCATCATGTTTTTCACATATCCCCAATTTACTCTATCATAAGCCTTACTAATATCAATTTTCAAGGCCACCTCTCCTACTCGTCCCCTCGTTTTACACTTCATATGATGCAAAATTTCGGAGGCTACCATCACATTATCAATTATGGATCGATTTTCTACAAAAGCTGACTGTTCTTGAGAAATGCATTTTGGTAATAACAATTTCAATCTATTTGCCAACACCTTTGAGATAATTTTATAGAGTACATTACATAAAGAAATTGGCCTAAAATCCTTCATGGTGACAGGATTATCTTTCTTTGGAATAAGCACAATGTTTGTTTCTACAACTTGCAAGGGAAAAGCACATTGCTCCAACCACATCACCCCTGTCCTAAAAATTTCATCCCCGCTAATATCCCAAAATCTCTTATAAAAAGCCGGGTTAAAACCATCTGGACCCGGCGATTTATCTGAATTCATTTGAAACAAAGCTATTCTAAATTCTTCCTTCACAAAACAAGATCAAATTTTAGAAGGAAAATGAATATTAGATATATGCCCCTTCATCTTTTACACTACTAAACATAAAAAATAAACCATGCAATCATAAATATAATTAGCAAAAGTTTACTTTAAATAAATAAACCAAGTCAAAATATTATCCCAAAATATTTTTTTCATGTTTGACCAAATAAATAAATAAATTTTATTCAAAAATACTTTAGTTGTATTGTTTATTCATTAATATTTGTGCTATTATTATTTTTATAAAACATAACTTTGTCACATCAACCTTTAACCTACCATTCTTTCATATTCCTTAACTCTTTTTCTTAACTATGACAAATACATTTATCAAACAATCTTGTAAACTATTATCTTTTCCCATCCCTATCGATTGTGTGTAGTATAAATTTGAGTTTTCATCATCACTTTCCTCAAACAACTATTGGATTGCAGTTTTTCAATTTTGAATAGGTTTTTTTTATCTTTTTCCTCTAAATCTCTTCATTAATATTTGTTTTTTTCTATACAATGTTTGTTAGCCTACTTTTCTAACTTTTTTCTTATTTTTTATTTTATTTCTTAGTGTAGATGTGACAATTTTTTCAGGTAAATTAGGAGAAGAGAATAAAAGAGAGACTTCTATTTTTGTCTTTGTTGCATCATTGATTCTTAAGAAGTCTATAAAAAATGACAATTTATATGTAAGTATATATCTTTGAGTGTATTTCCACTATGTTATTATTCATGGTATATACCGTATTCATATGTACCAAAATTTAATTTTTGTTCTTCAAATGTAAATATCAAACAATTTATTTTTTTGGACAAACTTTTTTTATTTTATTCTTCATTTGTAGTAAGGTATAAGTTTGAAGACAATTTTTACATACTACTCTGCGCAACAATATCACTTATTTTTTCAAAGAAAACATACTAAAAATTCTTTGCGATCACACAATTTTTCATTTATATTCAATTAAATTTGTAAAACCACAAATCCACCTTCATTTGTAAATTACTTACATTAATAAGAAAAAAAATATTTTGAGTTAGAAAGTTTATATGGCTAATTAATAATTTCAATTTAATGGAGAGAATATGTATGGCCACGAAGATCAATCTATACCCACAAGATCAAGAAAATAATATACAAGGTCAAGAAATAAAATTAGGTACCGTTAATATTAATTAAATTATAATTTGATTTAAGGTTATGCTTTGTGTTAATTTATTGGTACATTATGAACAGTACACATTCTGAAATACTAAAATTGTTCATTTCGATTTAATTTTTTATTACTAATCTTTCATTTCTGTTATCGTCACAAATATATCATCTATAGTCCTATAATTTTTTCCCATAAAAATATTGTATTAATATGTAAGTATATTTGATTAAAACTTAACAGTTTCGATTTTTTATTAATTGATATAACCTTATTTATTTTTGAAATACAATTATAAACAAAGAAGTATTAGAGACAATTTTGTGGGGATGAATTACCAATTTCTCTTAATTTATTAAATCTAAAATTTATTTATTTTGCAGAAGTTAGATTTAATGTCTAATGAATAGAGAAAGAAACAGCCCATATAAAGAGCTTTCCAATTTCTAAATTATTAATTAAATCTAAAATAGTAAAAAACAATTTAGTCTAAAAAAAATTAATGCATTATTTTATTTATTTATTTTTATAATAAAATTAATGCATTATATTATAGTGAGTTGTATTACACTATATATAAAATTAATTTTTTTAGTGTGTCAAATTACTATTATTTTTTGAATCATGTCAAATTAATATTCACTGATACAACTTCTTACAAAAGGATATATCAATAATGAAAAAATTAATTAAAAGGGATATATCAACTAATATATAAGATCTTCAATTTTATATTACGGTTATGTTAATCTGAAATAATATATATTTTTTTAAATAATATAGATAGAGAGAGACATAAATATTTTTATACAACAATTAATACCAAAATAGCCACAAAATTATCATGATTGTTGGAATTCTTTCAATATTCTTTCAATATAATAATGATAAAAAAAATGAAAATACGTCACTAAAATATGTATATATATATATATATATATATGTGTGTGTGTGTGTGTGTATATCATATGTATGCTAAATAAACATAAAAAAAAAATTTATAAATAACTATTTGCTTTTGAAGCATAATTCTATCAACCCTTATGTAAAATAAGTTTTTTGTGAAAGAAACTTTTGAGATATTCTTGAGCTATATCAAATACTCTTTGTCAAAAAAGAAACCTATTTAATACTCTGTTATAATTTCACACCCTTAATTATGTGTTGATAATATTAACCATGGAAAACTTTCAAGTCACAAACTTATCATCTATTTTTAATTTTTTTAAAATAGATATCATATAATTAAATTAACAATTGCTTATAATAAACAAAAATATGATTGTAAAATATATGTAGAACTTTGTGGATATGATTTAAGAGTGCTCCTCTATATTATAAAAAAAAAAAAAAGAGTACTCCTCTATAATAAAAGGGTATTGCATTTTAATAAGCACTACTAAAAAAAGACAAAAAATGAGGGGACAAAAAACTCGTAAAAAAAGAAAAAGATAAAAAGAATTGAATAGAGCATAGTAAAAAGAAGATAAATAAAGTCACTCGCTAAAATCATTCTGAATTTTTGATCAATAAAATATGAAATATAATTCTATCAAGTGATCACACATATTTAAACATATTTACATGCAACATAATAAGATTTAAATAATCTTATATCATAAAGATAGTGTCTATATGTGTTTTGAAATCACTAAAAATTCTAAAATTATTACTTTGATTTAAATAATAGTGCAACTATTTAAATAAAATAAGTACATATGTGTTAAAAAATGTTACAGTTACACCTCAAAATATATTTATAAGAATATGACATTTTTTTTTAGACAAAATAATAAGATGACATGCTAAATTCTTCTAAAATAATAAACTTTTTTTACTTGAGCCAAATAACTAAAACTAAATTCAAATATATGAAATCATCTTCCAAACTTATATATTGGCAAGAAAAAATATTTGAGTATATATTATAACAAAAATAAACTAAATATTCAAGCAAATATTATTAAATAAGTGATAAAAAAACTAACAATAAATTTGAAGGGAAAACAAACCAAAAACAAAGGACCAAGCAAAAAAAAATGTAAACCAAACAATGGACTAAATAAATTGGGACAAATAAAGTCGGGATAAAATTTCATCAAGTGAATATGTGAGAAGAAATTCAAAAGAACGAAAGAGAAGTAAGTAGAAAAACTATTTGGTGCCTTAAATTGCATCAAAGGGAGCAAACAGTTACACTACTTGATATGTAATTTTCAAAAAACGAAATCACGTGATAAAAAGTATGTAAGTATGCATGTCTCCAACTCTTATTGAAATAAAATAAAATAAGGGATATACCTCAAAAATAAAAAAACAAAGTGACATGTGACTATACAATTACAATATAAAAAAAAAACTAAAATCTTATACGATTACACTATTAAAATAAAGAGAGTTGTTATATAGTGCGAACTCATTAAACACAAACGCATAACGAATCACGCAGGATGTTCACTGTAACTGCTTTTTGCATTTTAAAGCAAGATAAGTAGATCAGGATTAAGAGTGATCCAATGATTAAAAACCATTCGTTGAATTTTGTTAAAGGAATTTTCGCACTAACAAACTTTTTTCTAAAATAAAATATGAAACATCCCTTCAAACTTATAAAATATTAGTATAAGAGATCTATTACATTAAAATATAAACAAAACTACTATATAAATCAATGAAAAATCTCATATTTCTAAACAACTTTTTATTTTTATAGACATATTAATATTAAATATAATCATATTTTAAATTAGTATTTATCTTTTAAAAATATCTGATTATACCTATTACAATTATTATTTTTCGTTTTAAAAAATTAAGAACTAGAGGTAAGTAAGTAAAACACTTATTTAGTACCTTAGATTGCATAGAACAGAGCAAGCAGTTACGCTATTTGATACGTAATTTTCAAAAAAGGAGATCACATGATAAAAAAAAGTATGCATACATGTATTCCTCCAACTCTTTTTGAAAAAAAATAAGGGATATATAAAAAATATAAAGCAAAGTGACTCCTTTTAAAAAAAGTGATGTGATTATACAATTGCAACTCATATAAAGAAAACTAAGATCTTATACAATTACGCTATTAAAATAAAATATGATGCATCCCTTCAAATTTATAAAATATTATAGGAGATCTATATTATATTAAAATATAAACAAAACTACAATATAAATCAATGAAAAATCTCATATTTCTAAACAAATTTTTTAATTTTTATACATAAACTAATATTAAATATAATCATATTTTAAATTAGTACCTATCATTAAACTATATTTGATTATACTTATTACAATTATTATTTTTCATTTATAAAAATATTTTAATCGAATTGCACGGGTTTATTCCTAGTGCCTTATAATAAGAAAAATGGATTCGAGTATGAAAAACAATTCATTGGTTTTTAAGACGAAAACAATTAATTGCAAATCAATTCTTAATTAATTATGTATTACCATATGAACATTATTCCAATTCGATGAATGATAGAAAAAAATAACAATATTTGGGACTTTAATCGAACTATTTGTATTCCAAGTTTCAAAGTTTGATAAGTCAAAAAAAAAAAAAATCAAAGTTTGAGTAAAATACAAAGTAATTGACACTAAGTGCTTTTATCAAACACTTGGTGTGCAATTAACAAGGTGTTAATTGAAATCCAATGAAAATCAATAAAAACCACTAGAAGTGTTTTTTATCAAACACTTGGTGTGCGTTTTTTCAAAGTTTTAATTTTAAAACACAAAGAAACTTGTTTTACAATTAAGACCAGAATTATTTAGCTTATATTATATATATTTAGCTTTTAATTCATTTTATTTTCTGGTTATGTCAACAAAAAGAAATACAGGTTTGTATAATATATATACACTATTTGTGTAGAACAAGTAAATAAAGCGTGATATCACACTTGCAATCTAAGCAAGAACAAATTGAGCAATGGAGGTAAACGACAAGCACCAGAAACTACAACTCTTGAAAAATCTAGAGAGTGAAGCATCGTGGGCATCAATTTCTGAAGACATGCTTCAAAATCTGTAAGCAATGGCGAAACTGCTTCCATCCAAGGTTATTTATTTCCCTTTAGGTTTGGTCAAGTTCCTCAACTTATCATTCAAATTTCCCATGATTTAAAAAAAAAAAAACACTAGTGGAAAAAACACATTTTAAATCGGTTATGGAAATCAATTCCGCGTCTGATTTAATACCGGCCGATTTAGTGAGTTTCTAGCTTCAAATCAGGTGTAGTCCGATTTAAAATATTTTCTAAAATTGGTTAGTCCGATTTAATTGGATGTATTTAAATCGGTTTGACTGATGCGATAGACTGTTTTTTTTTTTGTCAAGTAGCCTAGTGGCTAGAAAATCCACCTTATAGGTGAATAAGTGGAGTTTTCGGGGTTCGAACTCGAGCTCCTGCACATATAGTGCGATATCCCTACCAACTGGGTTAAACTCACGGAAATGATAGACTGCTTTTTTATATGTTGGTGTTTAGTTCTATTATATTGATTGATTTGTATTAAGTAAACACAAATAGATTTGTTGGAATTGGAACCAAACCTTAAGGTTTTTCTTCAACTCCTTCCCCAACTAAAAATGAAATTATACTCCGTGTCCGACTTATTCCTATCCAATGTAAATCAAAATCCAATTAGTAGAGAGACATTTCAGTAGTAGTGGAGTGAAAGGACTATCATTTCAAGATTGATTTATTCCTTTTCACTAGTCTAATGAATTTTTCATTGAATTCGAGACGAAAAATGGATAGCATTTGAGAGAACAAATCTCCCGATGCTTTGAATTGTGAATCAAACAAATCTCAAGAGCCATTTCCCTAAACTTTGCTTCCGCTGAAAAAAAATACAAATTTTTTGTATCAACAAAACGGAATAAACTATTTCCATTCTCTTGTCAATCAGGCGACACTTGGATTTGAATTGGGGTAAAAGGATTTGGAGTCCCCCACCTTACCACTCAGCCATGCCGCCAAAATGATACAAAAAAATATAGTATAAGAATATCGCTTCTCTCAAAAAACCAAAAATGGGGCTCTAAATTTTTTTTTTTATGTGTTTGTATCTTAAATTCCGTTTTCATTAATCCCCTTTTTCTATCTGAAATTCTTGTGGGGTGTGTGTGCTGATATCTTTTCCATTAATGTTTTAAAGTTGAAACTTTAAATATCTTTGTATTTTTTCCTATTTGTTATCACTAAAATACTAAATCACATTTAAGATAATAAGGATGTGTGATTTTGAAATGAGACTATCAATTGTCTTAGCTGTTGCATATTTAAAACCATATATACAACACCAAATCTCCATTTATAGAATACATTAAAAATTTATAGAATATCATTAACTCAACATTAATCTAGCATGCATGTTTGGGTTAGATTATCTTATAGTCAACATATTTTTAATCAAAATCTTTCTAGATAAACTTGTTAAAAATAATCATTTCCCAAACATACTAGCAAATGACTATATATAAATTAATTGCAGGAAGTGAATTTGCAAGAAACATTTCCAGCCCCAGAATTAGCCCTCATGAAGTGTAAAGCAGTGTGGAGGACATCCCTAGTTGAGCCCATCAAAGCCAAATTCATGTGTGTGACTACACCAAGTGGATGGTAAGAAAATTGAATGCTGTTATAAGAGTTAAGAAGTGCAGTGATCCCTTCTCTCAAAAGAGTCCTATAAGGATCTCCTCTCCCTTTCAACCCATACCACAAAGTCATATCTGTTCCATATCTCCTTGCCGCAACCATTCCAAAAGCTACTGCTACTTTAGTGTCCCTATTCACACCTCTCCAATAGCATTCATATTCAGGCATTGTCCACATCCTATCAAACAATTTACAACATTACTATTATTATTCATATTATAAATATTTGCATCTATAAATAAACTTATTTATGAAAGCTGAATTAATAGTATTAGTATTAGTTATAATGAGTTTAAGGATTTAGGTTATAGAAAAATAATTTTAGACTTCATTACACAGTCATAATGAATTTTCACTTCAATGCAACTTTATTATGTATTATTTTCAACTAGAATTTTAGGTACATAGTCTTTAAGCGTCTATTTCTAGTTTTGGTCCCGTATTTTCAGTTTTGGTCCCGTATTTTCATTTGTCCATAGAATTTGGCTCCCTATCTTAAAATCTAAGTTTTTGGTTTCCGACTAAGCTCTTAGGAAAGGCTACATCAATGGTTTTATATTATTTCTAACACGCCCCCTCACGTAAGAGCCCACTTGGGCTTGAAGCGTGGATAATGCATAGGCCCACCTACCATATGCTTAAATTCCACTTTTAATTAGAAAGTGAGGGGAGCGGGGATCGAACTCTAGACCACTTAGTCATAGAGGCTCTGATACCATGTCAGATAACCGATTATCCCAAAAGCTTAAGCTCTTAGGAAATGCTACATTAATGATTTTATATTATTTCTAACAAAAAGTGATTCCACATCAATAGATTTTCTCCCGTCAATAATTTTATTTGCAACGTCACCATTTTTAGGTCCAAAATACCGAATGATGGACTGTATTTTCAAAAAGGGAGATTAATCCCGCGAGCGAGTGAAAATCCTAGACCTCAACTACAATTAAGTCTTATTCTTATTATGCTGGTTAGTTTAATGGTAATAAACTTACTGTGACGGACATGCTGAAGCTTGTGCAAAAATCCCTGGTGGCAGTGGTCCTATTGGAGGTAGTGGTGGAAGTTGTGGCATTGGAGGTAGATTGAAATGTGGAGGAGGAGGAGAAGAAATGGGTGGCGCCAATATCGGTGCTGGGGATGGATTGGAAGATGCTGAGCAGTATTGCATAGGTTGAGGAGGCTGAGCAAGGAGAGGATCCACAGCATACATCTCCATGTCAAACATCCTAAACATGAGTCTAGGATTTTGAGCAGGACCAGCACCTTCACCACAACTCATTGATCCTCCTTCTCTATTATTACTTCCTGAGACATGTGCAGAACAACCACCTAAGTCTGGTGCACCATCAAACCTCATTGTATAACTCCCAAACCAATTTGTTGTTTCTTCTCTTGACATTGTTATTTGACCATTACTGTCACTGCATGACAGAGTTACTTTTGCACCTGTAGTACCAAAAAATAACAGGGTGTGGTTGGTGCAAGGCATTAACTTTGGTCGATAAAGTCTATAACATAGGTATGTATGAAATTGATAAATAGATTATGACCAAATTAACTGTATTTATTGAACATTACCAGCTGGCCAACTGTCCCAACTCCATTTATTGATCAGAAAATTTAAAAGCTACCAAGACATACAAAAAAATCTTGCACTTTCTTTCACCTCACAACATGTGAGTATGTGAAAAAGTATTTGTCCATTTCAAGATACACAACAACAAAGTGTTTTTCTTTTTTTCAACCCTAAAATTTAGGGGATGGATCAATGTTGAAAATGAGTCTTATAAAAAAAAATAATGATGTTTGTTTCTAGTTTCTAGCAAGTAAAATCTTATACCATTGTTGTTTTGGCAAAAAAATAAGAACAAATATCCGTGTTTAAAACTCAACTCATATTAAGTGTATGTTTGATATCACGGTGAGTATGTCAAAATCACAGGTGGATCACCGTGATTCTGACATACTCAACCTAATACCAAACATAAGCTGGTTTTTCTATTTTTGTCAAATAAATGCCGATCATATCACTTTTTTAGTCATAAGCATGTCATTGATTCAACATTTCTACTTAAAAGTGATAATGTTGGTTGTCATCAAACTTTAAGCAGCAATCAAATGTTAGACTTAGATGTAATATCTCATAACTAAATGTTTTAGGAACATATAATTCAAATTAGTTGAATAATAGTACCACTCACTTAAAAGTTAAACCATAATGTTTTGGGCTAATGGAGTATATATCATATTAGTATTGCAAGTTAAAATCAAACCATAATAAACATGAAACAAAAATGATGTTGAAAGCTTAGATCTCACCATTAACAGGATAATCAAAAAGGGATCTCTGGCCATCTTTGCATTGGTCACAAATGACAGTGCCAGTGACCAAGGTATCTGCCTTTGTTCCATCAATGGTAACTGAAAGAATGAGACATGCTGCAAACAAGAGTTTCTCTAGCAGCAACTCCATGAACGTTGGAAGTACAGTTGGCAAATGCAAAGAACATAAGAAATGGATTGTGATAGTACTGAGTGTGTATGATAAGATGTAATGAATGAACTCTTAAATAAATAGTAGTTGAATGCAAAAGTGTGGTAAAAGAACTAATGAACCCCAAATAGATGCACACTCCTAACTTTCAACTGCCGCTTTAAATGCTCTGCTAATAATCACTTTTTCATGTTGGAATGAAATTAAACCATTAAATCAAATTTCACACTTGCTTGAAATTAAACCATTAAGAAACATATCTCTATTAATTATTCATAGTTATCATAAATGTAAAGTAAAATATAATGTGGAAAGTGATATGCACATAATTAAGATGACATTTTTTGTTTATAAATGTGACATTTATTGTGTGACAAAAAAAACAATACATAGTACATTTTTACCATATTTTCATAATTGCAGTGAATTTGTTTTCAATAAATATTTATAAATTTCATGATTTGGATCGAATAAAAGGTTCAAACTTAGCATTTTAAAAAATAAATAAACGATTTACTCAAAAAAAAATTATTAGTTGACATTTTTTTTTAATAAAAAGTTCAACACTTAATTAGTTCAAACACCAAATTTAGCTATTCAAAATGTTATCACTTCAATTAAATTAAAACACTTTTAGATTCAGTTCATAAAATTCTAATTAAACTACATTAATTACTATTTTTTTTTAATTTGAAATGACCAATGTTTTTTTTGGACACAAAATGACCAATTACTATTACTAATAATTACTAGCGGTTAGATTAATATTTTTCTCTTTTATTTGTATTTTAATTGAAGGCTCCAACTTCTTTAACCATTAATCCAAAACAATTGAGCCACATAAGTTTGAAAAAATTCAAGTCGGTCGCTTAAGTTGGGATGTCAACATAGGTTTGTTATTTCCGTCAAATTTTGAGTTAATCTTATTTAAAACTTCCACGTGACATCACATAAGTTGTCCATGTATGTAACTTTACTAGTCACGTGAATGATTTAAACAATCATTTTGCTAAAAGGATTCACTTATAATGTTAGTAAGATAAGAAACTACCTAGAAATTTTTCAATTGTAAAAGACAAAATTAAAATCTAAAATAAAGATGAGATCAAATACGCAATTAAGTATAACTTATTTATATCGGACCAAGTTCGTGGATTTAAAATTATAAACATGTTACTCGAAGCTAGTAATAATCTTGAATTAAGCTGAAGATGTTAGTGACTGAATGGTTGAGAGTAATGCAAGCAAAGGAGAAATTAATATAAGCCGTCAAGGTAGAGTTGAGAGTATAGACAGAGACACAGAGCAATTAATTCATTAGTAATGCTATAGCTATAGACAGACAGAGCAAAGAAGAACAAACTCAAACATTTGTGTCATCTGAATTCGGTTCGGATTTAAGAAGAAGAAGAAGCTAGTTAGCGTCCATTAATTTTCATCAAACAAACATTTTCTCCTTTCCAACCATACATCACATGATAATCACTTAATGCCACGATTTATTAGCTACGTACACACTACTTGTTGCATTCTACTATCAAAAGCTGGATCAAGAATAAAAATAATCAAGAGAAGACAACTTTTTATATTTTTAATATATTGATAAGACAAATTTTCTTTATTAATATGTTTAATTAATGTTCCGAAGGCACTATTTAAAAAACATAAAAATCCATACTTCAAATTATTATAATTTTTTTTTAATAGGTGTGAATTTTTTGTTTTGTTTTCTTTTGCTTATATAATATAAGGTAGAGGGAGTAATCCGTTCAAAGTTAAAGAGGTGATAATCCGCAAGTACCTTTTGATCTGTTTTTTTTTTTTTTATTCTTTTTTTAATCAAAAGTATGACCAAATACATTTTTAATAAAATTCTTAACCGTAAAAAACAGATTTTTTTCAAAAAAATCTAGAAAAAAAAGTTGAAACCTAATTGTTGTTAATTGTTTGACAATATAAAATATAAACATAGACGATGTTTATGTTAAAGAATCAGAATCTACCAGTATGCGTAGGATGACAATATAAAATGTAAATGTAGATGATGTTTCTTAGAACTTATCCAGAAAAACGATCTATTATTGTTTGACAATACAAATGTAAACACAAACAATTTTAATTCTTCTATTATGAAATCAATATCTTAAGGGTGTGAGTATGATTGTCTCTAAACAAGTCACAAATTGTTTTATATTTCTCTACATTTTCCATTTAACAATAACTATATATTTGCTTTAAAAAATTAATAAGGACTAAACTTATAAGGTCGTCATTTTGTAGGATAAAAAGATATTTAAATCTAAAAAAAATGTTGCAAATGGTAATTGGAGCGAGAGAAACTTAGAATAGAAAAACAACACAAATTTGTACCAAAAAAAAAAGAAAAACAAAAACAACATAAATAAAGACAAAAACAAGTTTGCCACGTCGTTGGTTCGCGAAACATGAAAATACAGTTTTATATATAATAAAAGGAAAATAAGCGATTAAAACGTAAGCAATTAAAATAGAGAGAACACACTTAATAAAGACACGTAATACACTAGTACAAAAATACCTTTATAGAAATGTGCTTAGGTCGGTTGCATGTAAAACCGATTTAACAAAGATTAAATAAAAAAATTATAATACATATTAAATTCCTTAAGTCGTCTGTATAAACTATCTGACTTAAGAAATCAACTTGTTAAGTCTGGTGTCGCCTCACCTGACCTAAGAAGTTTTATTTAATTTAAAAAATTAAATTCTAATGTGTACCGGGAGGGAATCGAACCCAGTACCTTTAGTAAAAAAATATCTTTAGTAAAAAAAAACAAATAAAAATGTTTTTTAACAAAACAAAGAAAGACCTTTAGTCCAAACAAATTTAAAGAAACTTTAGTCAAAAAAATATCTTTAGTCAAAAAAATCAAACAAACAAAACGTTTTTTTTAAATAAATAAAGAAAGATCGTTAATTAAATTTTTTTAAAGAAAGAGGATTTCTCTTCATCAAACAATTTGCAACCTTCTTCTTTGCAAGCACCCTTCACCAACCTCTATCTCTTCTTTCTCTGCAAATGCCCAAAATTGATCACCTCTTATCGCAAACTTTTAATTCTCTACCCCAAAAATCTTTCACTGGATACCCAAAAATCGTTCAAATCTTCACACAAAACTACTCAAATAATTCTCTTCACTGCAAACCTAGAAATCATTCGTCACTAGAAACGACGTGTATGTATAATTTGAACCCTAACTTTTAATTTTTTTTTTGTTATGCTATTTCAATCTTTGTATATATTGTTATTTATGTTGTTGTTGTTATTATTATTACTAGCGGGCCAGGCAGGCGCGCGCCTGTGTCTAACTTACGCGCCTACTATTGTGTTATTTTAAGTAGAAGTTAAAGGCAATGTTGAAAACTCATGTATCCCTCATTATCTATTAGTAGAAGTTAAGGACTATTATTATTTTTTTGGTGGAAGATCAAACAACTTTTGGTGGATTTTTATTATTATTATTATTATTAAAGCAAAATATCAATATTCTTGAACTTCAACGATGCATATTTTAAAATACTGAGAACATCCATAACCTATAACACCGAGAACACAGATTTCTAACAAAGAGTTTTCTAACCAATTTTCACAACTCACTAACTTTAAATAATATGGAACAACTAGAATAGAAAAAGAAATTAATTAATTATTATTATTATTATTATTATTATTATTATTATTATTATTTATGTTGTTGTTGTTTGTTATTATTATTTTGAATGATATGTTCTTATGTAATTTGAGTCAATTAAAATAGTTTGTTTTGGGATATTTGATTAGCAGATGCAGGATTATTGTTTGTTTTTTTTTTTAAAAATAAAATGTTGTTGGCCTCTTCAGTTGAGGCATTTTTTTTATAATTAAAATAATACTTCTTAATTCATTTTCTTAAGTCGGGTAAAAATCTGACTTAAGAACTCAAAACTTCTTAAGTCACCAACTATTAAGTCAGGAGCAGAACCGACTTAACAAATGTTTTTTGTACTAGTGATAACTTCTCTCATCACTTTCCTTCCCTTTTTCAAACAAACATTCATTCATCTCTCAACATTCTAACAACGGAGGAGGTTCTCGCGGGAATTGAAAATTGTTCGTTGAATGAGTTTCTCAACTTCAAATCAGACATGAATGATATTATAGTTAAGAAGCTCTCATATTCTATTGTTGCTACACCATCTAATCAAGCCAAAATCAGCATGATTTTAGATGCTTTAAGATTTGAACTCTCTCAAGGATGCATATCTGAATGGATGCTACAAGCTCTGCAATGGTTGGCAGAGATATTTGTCAAAGAAAACACAATTTGTTCCGATAGAATGAGAACACTCCACTGCGGCATTGCGATGGTGAGCAAGATGATATCGGACATTAGTCCTTTGCTATCGGAGGAAATCAAACTTTTGAAGCCTCATATAGAAAAGTCACTTTCCAGTGCTACCGAATACACGCAGATATACGGAGGGATGCTTTCAGCTGTTTAAATTGTTCTTAGATGAAATTAGGGATTGTGTCTATTTTTTTAAAACTATATCTTAATGCATTTAAAAATGAACTCATTTGGCTTATTTGTTTTATGCATCACTATTGTACATATACAATAGTAATATTTTTTTTATTGGACTGATATTTAGTATATTGTCTTATACTCTATTGGATATTTTGTATATTCTTTTATAAGACAAAAAGATATTATCTTATGTTTAAATCATGTTTAAACAAACCTCAAACATGTTTAGACCAATGTTACCAACAATGCCTATCTTGTCTGATGTTTAACAAGAGAACTCAAGTAAGTCTAATTGTATTTATTGGAGAATCAAATATTCATATGCAACTTGTTAGCCGCTTATATTTCATCCGTATGTAATTATCTTCAATATAATCCAAGAAACAAACAAACACAACAGTTATTTTTAATTGTTAAGTTCAAAGTGTTAGTAATTATATTGAACTATTAAATTTGACGTTTAGTTAGTGTTACTGGTGGCTATATTGGGTGTTGTTGAAGTATTAACGATGCAATTATTTTAAAGTGTAACTGTCTTGAAACAAATAAAATTAAAAGAAGTTTTTCTATTTCTCTACCTTTTCTATTTAATAATAATAATAATAATAATAATAATAATAATAATAACAACAAAACTTATATGCATTTTCATACATGCATTTCTTACTTTTCCACTCAAAAAGAGGTGGTTATTTGTGGTTTTTCATTTTGAAAAAATAAAAGAAAATTACTTTTTAATAAAAATAAACTACCTTTTTTGTGAGAGGAAAAGTAAGAAATGCATGTATGGAAATGCATATAAGTTTTGTCCTAATAATAATAAGAGCATTGCTATTTTTTTTTTTGAAATGGCAAATATTATTAGGCTTACTCCCATACAAGAAGTACAATAGTAGCACCGGCAAACAAGAACTACAAACAGAAACTAATAATAATACAAAACAAGACCAGCAAGGCAGCACACTCATCAGCCCCACATTTTACAACAAGCTACAAAACCACACCTGCACACCGCCCACTAAAAACAAAACAGTAGCTAAACACCACCAAAAACACAAACCAAAAAACAGACCCTGCAACTAGACAGAACAGGTGCTACCTCCTAACCCGGACCGAAAAAACCATCACCAGAACCTCCAGCACGACACTGTAACACCACCAAAACAAAACCAAAATCAGCGCAAAAAACATTCTCCCGGATCCCAACTCCACTCATAAAACATACAGGGAGACGTCTTCAATCTAGATAAGCTCCACTTCCAGCTCAAAACTTTAATCTCTTCAACAATGTCAGTTGTTACTACCGAAACATTAGAAAAAATCGCATTATTTCTCGCCTTCCATAAAGACCATAAAGTCGCATGCCAAATTAACAAGAAACCATGACGAACCTTTTTGTTTCTCGCCATTCCCCGAAACCCCTCAAAAAGCAAAGAAAGCGTCGGAGGAATAACAATAACCATCCCAATCCACCTAAAGATATCATACCACACCGAGATAGCCTTGGGGCAATGTAAGAAAAGATGAGCTAACCATACATGAAAGAGAAGAATCCACAAAATTAGGTATTTGACCAATCAAAAATTGGCTAACCATACATGGGAGAGAGAGTGATTAGAATTTGACCAATCAAAAGTTGCCACATAAAATTCTTCTCTTTCTTACATCAAAATATTCTTACTAAATAGCATTTTCCTAATAATAATAATAATATTTACTTGAAATTTCTCTTTCTTCATTGATTGCCGATATATATGTAAATATAGATTACCACCCTTTTAAGGTATCAAAACAATCTAAAAGTTCTCTAACCACCATTTGTAATATAAAATATGTTACTTGTGTATAATTAGATTAAACGGTCAAAATACACACTATTCAACAACATTTTTTGTTGTCGAGTAAAACGTGTTTATAGCATTTCGTTAATCAAAATGTGTTCAATACAATGCGGTATTTCAACCAAAATTTGGGGACTAGCTACATATGTGGCCGCCTTAGCTAAACTATGAGCAAACAACATTTGACACAATTAAAATTGGTTTTTTTTGTAAACCAAATACATGCAACTGCAAAATAATTCCAAGTTAATTGAAATTCATTTAAGAGGCCCATCAACAAATACTTCTCCATATGCTTCGGTCGGAGATCGTCGAACATAGGACAAAATAATTAAGGTTTTAAATATCTAAATCGATTTAATCGATTTTATTGTAGAGAGCTGAAAACTTGCAAGAAACTCATACTAAGTTGTTCGAATGAACAAAACATGGGAGATAAATTGATTTAGATATATTAATGAATCAATATGCTTGAATATATTTAAACATAATTTCCCCAATATTGATATATAGCAGCAATCACACAAAGCAAAAGGACGTACTGAAATTAAAAAACCAAAAATAAAAGTAAATTAGATCATATGCATGATGCATGTTATGTTTATGTTTAAGATTCGTCATCAAAGTTGGCCGCAGTCAGAGATAACCACTTCCTTTGACGTCTTCCCGGAGCTAGACCCTACTTTCTCAATCTCCTTCACCACATCCATTCCTTCAACCACCTGACCGAAAACCACATGTTTTCCATCAAGCCACTCTGTCTTCGTCGTGCAAATAAAGAATTGAGATCCATTCGTACCGGGTCCAGCATTGGCCATCGAGAGTACACCAGGACCTGTATGCGTCTTGATGAAATTCTCATCAGCAAATTTGGCACCATAGATGGATTCACCGCCGGTACCATTACCGGCGGTGAAATCACCTCCCTGACACATGAAATTAGGGATGACACGGTGGAAGGGAGAGCCTTTGTAATGGAGAGGTTTTCCGCTACGACCGACTCCTTTCTCGCCGGTGCAGAGTGCACGGAAATTATCAGCGGTGAGAGGAGTCGTGTCGGCGTAAAGCTCCATAACAATACGACCGGCGGATTGTCCTCCGACGGTCATGTCAAAGAAAACTTTAGGGTTGGACATTTTGGTAGGTTGAGCGGAGAACTGAAAGTTACCTATTCTATTGGAGAAGAAGATTGCAATTGAGTTGGTTTTTATTGAGTGAATGAGAGAGAGAGGTGGTTATAAATAGTTGACACGTGAAACTGATGAATAGGTAAAGTAAGAAGCTATAGTTGAGTTTTAAGAATTTGACTACCATTATTGTGGGAGGATCTGATTCCAAGCATATATACATCACTTCCTGTTGAATGGAATATTTGATTTGGTGCATGGCCACGCAATTTTGCATTTAAATTGTTCGATTACGATCGACAAATTAACTTTGTTGCTCAAAATAACCTTTAATTAGTTAACATAAAAAATATAAATAAAAGAGAACCAAAATAGTATTTTCACTAAACTACTTTTATTATTATATCTTATAAAAAAAATACCTTTATTATATATTAGTATATATTCACATATATTTGGTGTATGATGTTAACATATATATATCTGAAACTTGTATGGCTAAAAATGTTAGTACAGTCTTATAGTCTCTTTTTTTCTTCTTGAATTAGTCCTTTTTTCATCAAACAACAAAAGAACACTGGGCATTTTTATTTCGTTCATACATTATCAATGTTGCCACTACTATTATTACTATTCACTAATGATATATATATATTTTTTTAATCAAAGGGATAATACCACGTTTTGTACTCCCATTTTTTATACATTCGTGACATCTGATTATTCATGTTAAAAAATATAGTTAATTTAGGGCCCATTTGTTTTGAAAATAGATTTTGTAGTGTTAGAAAATTTTGTATAAAAAAAATTAACAAAGAAATTTTTTATAAAAGCTTCAAATGAAAATTTTGTTTGAATAGTTATTCTTAAAATGTTATTTTAGGTATTTCATCATTTTATTGAAAAAAAATTTGGATATCAAAATTTCAAAAAAATCACTTTTTTTGAAATACAACTTTTTATAAAAATTGAGATTTTGACTAATTTTTGTTCTTCAATAATGTACATATATGTTATATGATGTCAAAATTAATGTTTGAATTTAGAAAAAACGAATATAAAAAAACTTGTAATATTTTAAAAAACAGTTTTATAAAATCTATTTTCAAAAATACAAAGAAAAAATATATTTTTTTAAAGCTGAAACAAACAGGTCCTTAGTTAAATAAATGATTAATTTAATACACAGCTAATATTATCGTTAATTTTCAACTACATAAATTAACCACAGTTTTCAAATGTGAAATGAATTAATCATTTACTCACCTACCTTAACTACGTTTTTCCACGCAATTAATCAAGTGCCGTGAAGATTATAAAAAAAATATAAAAAAAATCAAGTGTCGTGAATATATAAAAAAGTGAATGTGACGTTCAAATGTACAGAATCACATAAAGGAGCGGTGAGTAGAACAAATCAACATAAGGAATATGCTTAGCTAATATCCACATTATATCCGCACTACGATATTCTGCATAATTTATCTTCACTTTTTTGTCTATGGCAAATGTTCGATAAATCTACTTGCAGCAATCCACACAAAAAAATGTCATCAATATATGTATGTATCTTTGAGAAGGGTCAAAGAATATTTGTAACATTTATTATTTGCATATGACAATCTTTTTAAAAAATAAAATAAATCAGCAATAGATTACCACTAAATGAAGATTTAAATTTGAAAATGAGATCAATTTCTATACACTTACAATGTTAATACTTTTTACACTCATATCAATCAAATTTCCAGTTTGTTATGTTTAGATGCATGATAAAAAAAAGCTACAGCAATAAAAAATAAATTTGTTTAAAAAATATTTGTACTACAGATGTTTGCCTTCTTAAAACAAGGAGTAATGCATATAATATAGCCATATACTGAGCGATTAATGGCGAGGACTAGAAAATTTATCAAAATCCAGATAAAATTAAGAATCTAACAAAACTCTGCCGGTTCAAAGTTGTATGATATTACTAACTAGGATACCTGTTAGTATTTTCTTGGATAAAACTCAACTTGGTGTGAAGAAAAACAAATATAAAAATGCTCTCATAAGCTACATACAAAATACAACACAAAGACGGTCTTTTCAAACCTAAACTTTAGAACTTCTTGCTAGTTCTCTCTCCAACCTAGTCTATTACAGGATTCTGTACTCCGTGGAAGGGTCTCTCTCGCATGGCTGAATTAGAGATGAATTATTAGTCTACTTCTTCTTAGATTTGCTTGACGTAGACTGAGTATACGCAGTTCCCTGGATATAAAAAATGCAGGTTAATGAAAGCAGTATCAACAAATCAGTGATGTAAATTTTACATCAACAATTAGATATATGCACTTCTGGGCAAAAGTGTGAAAAAAAAAAGGAGGAAACAAATCTCAAGCTTCAGAAACAGGAGCATCACATAGAAATTAAGAAATAAGTGTCGCAGACAATAAAAGCATTAGCACACACCTGAAGCCATTCATCCATTGAAGCATCTGTAGTCTTAGTCCCGACTTCAACCTTGGTAGATCTTTTTGTTTTCTGAGCAGATATTTACGTAATATATGAGAATAATCAGGAGGATCGGGTAATATCCATGTGGTTTTAAAAAATAGAAAGCACTGTATTACCTTAGAAAGGTTCTGTATTTGACCATTAATCCATAGCCCAAGTAGGACAAGAAGTGCAATTCCAAGAGTAAATAGAAAAACAGATTCCATGCTGAATAAAACACCAGGCTCAACAACTTCAATAGTGCCATTATAGAAGGTGTTTTGGTATGGATGTTGATCTATCTCATATACAATGGTGCCCACAAGATCAAACGGTCCAGGCTACACAGCAAAGGAAAATGGTCAGGCATGATTAATATAGAAGAGGTTTCCGAATGTTACTCTTGGACAAATGTGAAGCATTAGGGAAAAAGTAAAGAATACCTGCAAGAACTTGCTGACAGTAAATACATATGGGAAAGTAGCCTGAACTGAAGATGGCACAGAGCCTTTGTTGAAAACCTGCACTTAATAACACAACACAATTACTATTTGCTAAAAGATCGTATCAACAATGACATAGTATCACAGAACCACAATCGACTGATTCACCCACAAGAAATAGCAAAAGCATGCAGAGACAAGATATTGACCATAAGTGTGATAGAGTTATTGGTTTATTGCAGTTGCAGTGCACACTCCCAAATGGAATTGGAGATCTATGTAACCAAATGGTTGAGCATTATCAAATCTAACAAATCAGACTACCATATACTATGGAATAGGGACTCTGAACGAAATAAGAGGGAAGGAAAAACACCAAGAGAATCATGCTCATACCCATTTAACACCCAGAGTATAACGATTGTTAGATCTGAGGTTCATACACAAATATGCTAAACATCCTTTTCCCCTGTTTCTTTAGTCTAAATTTTTTCCAGCCCTCGAGGATATTTTGCTGTCATCCCTGGTGCATAGTTCTCTAAAATAATATTACTTCTTTTTCTACTAAAAAAAACAAAACCCTGTGCTCTAAAACCCAATCTTGAAAGGAAAACATTGTGCATACCTTTGTAAAAATGTAAGAGAGTATGTTTGGATGGTGGATTTTGGAAGAATTTGGAGGGCTAAGTTTATATTTTGGTATATACTCGAGATTTTATTTTTTATTTTTTTAGGAAGAAAAACATAATAGGTGATCATATAACATTTCAATCACACTTCATTCATTTTTAGAAACATTATAGGGTTTCCTTAATTTAGAAAAGAAAAATAAGTTCTCCCCTCTCCTCCAAAATCCTCTGTCCAAACATAACCTATACAATTATGTTTGAGATTTGAAAACTCAAATATAGTAAATACTCCAATGCAGATGTAACATAAATTATAACAATTAACACATTATTTCTGATCTTAGCCAAAATAGAGGCATCAAATTTATAATGATTATATAACAGGTAACAAACATAAATAAAAGCAGATAAGTATGCTTCAATGGAAGTGGTATCGATGAAAACCGAAATGATTATTGAACATAAATAATAGATTTAATCTAGACATTTAGTAACCAATTTCTACCTGAACAGTAAGGTTTTGAACAAGAAGTTGATGATCGAATGGAAGGTGAAGACTGGCCTTAATTGCAACAACCTTCAAACTTGACTGCCCTGTTTTCAATCCATACAATGAAATTAAGCAACAAATACATTATTCCCTCTCTTTTTTGTTTTGATGGCCTCTGACACTAGCAAGACAATTATACAACAGAATTGCGAACACTAATGAATGTTGAATTTCAGAGGTTTGTCACACGACACAAATGTATTCAGTTACCATCATTTTTCAGACCGACCAGCAGCTCTGCCTCTTCACCACCTTTTACCACTACACCAAATAAACAAAAACACAAAATTAACACAAGATTGTTTGGGGAATCAAACCTAATCTTATACAGAAAGATCTTTACATTTTGCAATATTCTTTGGGAACACAACGACGGTATCAATTCCTGGGGCAGAAGGGAAGCCTCCATCAGCAAAATCTTGAGCATCATCAGTTTCATCACCAACAATTCCAATATCACTCACTTCACCTGCATTCTCCACAGCTTCATCTGACTGGCACCTAGCAACTAGCAAGAAGAAAAACCACATTCAATATCGGCCATGCACATGAGACATCGATATACATAAAACACCTATACATGTATGGAAAGCTAATCGCAAGACCCAAGAGTCCGTGTTTGTTTCTAATTTTAGCATTGAAGTAGTACTAAACTCTCTTTGTACTGTTTCATTGATTACCATCGGTTAAGGATTGCAGAGTTTATTCACATTACATTACAGACACAAAAAGCTACTGTGAAAATGATGCATCATGACTTTATAAACATATCGACTATAAATTGAAAACTGAAAACAACACAAACATAGCATTAAATTACAATCCATTAATTAGGTCACACAAAATTAATAACTCACGATCCCAAAAAAAGTCAACCCCCAGCTCAAAAAATAAAATGATAAACAAATTTAATGTTAACAAAAATTAAAAGCAAATAAGCACAATTAAGTTAAAAAGGAAGAAAATGATGCATAATCTATGAAAATAATGATGGGATAATAGACGAAGAGATTGAAAAGAGGAAGGAGATCTAGACCGACCTTGAAGAAGAGGTGAAGCGAGGAGGAAGAGAAGGAAGGAGAAAGTCCAAAAGTTGTTGATGAGCGCCATCTAGGGTTTGTAGTGTGAGTCGTTAATTCTGATGATGGAAATGGAATCAATATAGATCACGAAATTTTCAAACCAGATACTCAGAGAAAGAAAAAATGAAAGAAATTTTTATAGAAAATCCTTTGTCGTTTTGTTCACCTTATACAACGTTCAATCCTACCAATAGCCGTCGTTTTGATTAATCAGATTACTTACTTTACTTGTGTATTTGACTTCATTGTTATTGTTATCTACTTACTTACTGCTTTCTTTTTCGGGGACAATTACTACTAGTAATTTTCTGTTGAGTATGGTTAGTTGTTAGTTTTATCGCTTAATTTTTTATTAAATTGTTTAATAGTTAAAAATTCATCTCAAAAGTTAATACTCTGAAGTTGGATCATCTCCTTCATTTTTCTCTCCATCTTTGGGTGCTTAGGGTTCAAACTTTGACTGTTATGCCACGTCACTACTAATTAAGCTAAGTTCACATTGATATCACTCCACTTTTTAATATATCCACTTCTACCATGTTATAAATGATTGTAACATTAAACATTTATCATTAAGAATAGTAATATACTCCTTATGTCCCAAAATAAATGACACAGTTGACTATTTCACATTTGTCAATATTTTGATCATTAATATTTTTAGTTATCTATTATTAAAAATTATATATTTTGAAAATAGCATTTGAACAAATCAAACAATATCTTATATGCTAATATTTCTATTTATAAATTGACAAAAAAAAAATGGTCAAAGTAGATTATGTAAATAGTGCATTTAATCAAACCATGTCATTTATTTTGAGACGGATGAGTAATAAAGTTGTGAATTTTGTGACTCTGGATACTGGCTCATGTGCAGAGCGCATGAAGTAGTCACTCACGAGATGGATATTTTGTACTATCTGGATGTGCGGGGTATGCGGACCAAATATGGCATAAATAATGTGCTAGGGTTTGGGAAACACTTAGAGAGGAAAAAAAGAGGGAATCATTAGGTGATTAAGTAATAATGATTTAGAGCTTTTTGGGGGTAGATCCACGGTTATGAAACATATCATGAACATCATGGAAGTGAGACTCTTTGTTCTTGTGAGATTAGGGAAAAGTGCAAGGGGTTTTTTTTTTAGGTTAATTTCTTGTAATTCATTTGAGATTTCATTGTAAACATTGATTATAGTGAAAATGAGAGATGTTCTCTCCCGAGACATAGGTCTTTATTGAGTCATAATGAATAAACAAATTCTTGGTGTTGTTTGTTTTTTCTTTACTTGTTCTTGCTTAAGGTTTAAGTGTTTGTGCTCAGTTTGTTGATTTTGTTACTTGGCTTGCTTGGTTGTTAATTGCATTATATTTGATTTCTGTTGCTCCACTCTTTTGTGATTATTGAATGGTTAAGAGGTTCAAATTTACAACGAAGTGTGCATCCAAACTAGGAAAAAAGATTATTCTAAACGCATCATCCGCACTGATGTTAGGGGGTGCAAAAAAGGAGTATGCATCTTTTTGCTTAAAGGAGGACCTTTGTCTTTGGGCCTGTTTTCTATGGACATAAAAGTAGCCTCGACCAGTCTCACACCCGTGTTTGACAAAAAATAAAGTGTTACACTTACACATATTAATTACAATAATGAAAAATTAAGAAATGTTATTTTTAAACATTTTTTTGTGGAAACTGGAATCAATGTGTCGCTGTGTGTCCATACTTTTTGTAGTGGAAAATAGTTTTTGACATTTTCCTTACTTGAATTACCATCATGATCACAGCTAATTTGTGCACAGTTCTTTTCGGCCTTACTTGAATGATGATTATTTTGTTTTCACACTATTTTTTTACTTTTTTTAAACAGTTTTCACACTATTTTTTTTTACAATAAACCATCACTATATTTGTTTTCATCTTTCTTTGTTTTTTCTTCGTGTCCTGTGTACTAATTATTTTTTTCACCCTTTACTATTTCTTATCTTCATTTCCACACATCTATCCCTCTCTTCTTTTTATCAAATTTCATGTCACATCACAAAAAATTGTAAATATGGTATAACAATAAAAAATAAAATAAAAAGAGTGTGAAACAATTTTTAATTCCCTCGCCTCGATTCTTAAATAATGCGAGATTTTTTGGTGTAATAGAAAATATGCTATCGTAAAAAACAAGGAGTGTAAAAATGAAAAACTTATATACTTACTATGAAAAAAAACTTATATGCCATAAAAAAATACCTTGCCATTGGAACTTGCAAGCACAAACCAAAATGTTGGTGACACAACACACAAAGAATATATGCATATGCCAAAACCAAACCAATATCAGAAGTAACGAAGCTCATGAAGCAACAAAATGGAGCATATATTATATATAAATTATAAGCCTAATGTGGTCGTAGAGAGTACATTAATTTGCACATGAGGTGGTTGAGACAAAAAAGAAGAAGAGAAACAAAATGGAGTGGGTGTCTTCCAAGAGAAGGGGTCCAGAATGGAAACAGAGTTGGAGAGGGAAGAGCATGGCCTCTGTTTCTGCACCTCCATTCCACTTGCTTATGATCTTTGGTATTGTGGTTAGCTTGTTGTGTCTTTCACAGTACAATCACTTCAAGGCTCAGATACATAACACAGCTGTCAACTTTCAGTTTTTCTTATTCTTCTTTCCATTCTTGTTAATGTTCTTCATTATTTCATATTCTACCGGGGGAAGAAGGCTCAGCTTTGGATCAATATAATTAATTACTCCACAACATATAGACATAAATATTTGTATATATTATTATCAGTAAACAATGAACTGAAAGGGTTAGCCAAATAGTTAAATAGTTCGTAGGATATATTTTTAAATTTAAATGCACATATATGACTTGGTTGAGAAACATAAATAAATCTTTAAAACCATTTAGTTGTACAATTTGTACTCTTCTTTGTCCACTTTTTGTTAGATAAGATTCATGTTTGGATATACAACTTATTTACAATTTATAACTTAAACGCTTATTATGATAAGTGATTATGTATACATAAGTTATTTCTGTAGCAAGAGATAAAATTAAATTGTTTTTGTATATATGCTATAAGCTATTTTCATAAGTTATTTTAGAGAATTTATGAAATCAAGCTGAGAAAAACATATGAAAAATCTCTTAATCTAGCTTAATGTAAACAAACTCTATCTTAAGCTGATGTTGTTTGTAATCTTGTATTTTCTCAAAGATGGAAAATCATCTTCATCTTTATGATGGTTTATTATAAAATATTATGATTTAAGTACATGAGAAGAGTTCAACCCAAAAGACTAGTCTAATAAATAGAATAGTTTCATAATTTAAATACCATATTGAGCATTTTGAGATAATCAATGTGAGACTCTTGACATAAAAGTACTCTTTTTAATACTCCTTTTTAATTTGTACTTTTTTTTTCTTCATTTGAATAAAAGTTTTCTTTTTGCTGTTAAAGAAAAAACTCATCATTGATTAAAAGAATAGTTTAAGTCATCTTTATTGTACAAAATCTCATAGTGCATATCTTACTTTTTGATATTGAGTGGGAGGGAGTGGTAATGGTACTAATCCATTATTGCTGAAGTGGGACATATGGTTCCTACCAACAATTTTGATTTATGAGTGAATTGAAAATCAGAAACCACACAATTTATTTATTTTAGGTTTCCATATATCCATGAAGAGTCACTCACCCAACTTATTAAGGTTTTAAGTTTCATCTTTGACTTGAGAATATAGCAGGTTAAAATTTTAGAGAGAATTTGCCGCATATTTAAGTCCCACAAAATTTAAAGAATTATTCTTTATAATTCCACACGGAGAATACCTAATTTAAGAATGGGAAAAAGAAAAGAACACCCGTGCAACAAATGTGGAAAACAGAACAATATACACAAAAAAAATAGTACAAGTATGTTATATGGTTAAATTATAGCATGATGATGAATAGGATCAGAGCAATTATTTAAGTAAAGATCATCATCATTATTTAAGTAATATTATAGGACTAGGATTCGATTGGGGTTATATACTCCAACAGAAAGCAAATAATACGTCAATAGTATGTATGTACCGCAGCAGAGCAGGTCTTGGACCGAGGCTGACAGTGACATGAGCGGTAACAATAACAGGCATGCTTACACCCACACCTGCAAATTGGCTTCACACAATTCGTCCTTTTTGGCCTTCCAATCAAAGACAACAAAAGCAGGATGAGTAATAGTACGAGTATTGGTGGTCACTGACCAATTCTTGTTTTCTTCAATAACTACTACCACTGATGCACTACTGCCACGAGACAATAGCCATGGTATTCCAAGAAGCATCAAAGCCACGCCCAATATCACAACAACATCTCAAGTAGTATGATCATTATTAGTACTATAATTGGCCTTGTGATTGTGTTTATAACAATAGTAACCCATGAAACTAGCTACCTAGGGGCTTGAATTGTTCAAGGTCAGTAGCAAGGAAATAAAACCGTCACAATTTCGTGTCACAATTTCAAATTTTGAAGGACAAAACCGTCAGTTTAGGGGTAGAAAAGACCGGGGGGGTAGAAATTTTCTAAATTTGATGTATGTTTGAGTAGGCCCATTCATACAAATGTTTACGGCAAGCCCATTAATTTTTTTTTTTTAAAAAAAACAACTCTCGTTTAGTTGTACTATTGGAGATGCTTTAGGCAACTAGGGATGACAATGAGTGTTCATGGCTGAGGGTTTTACACTATCCAAACTCACACAAAAAACAATCATCCAAACTCAAACTCAAACTCAAAGGCTATATGGGTGGCAAATCAAAACCCGCACCCATTGAGTTCGGGTTTTTCCACCCAAACCCAAACCCGCAGCAAAAACACGCAAAATTAATTATCTGTCCAAACTCGGCCCAAATTTTTTTTGATAAAATGCAAAATGTAGCATAATAATTAAATTACATAGTTCACCATAAGTAATTAACATAGTTCAAGCGGTTGGGTGAGTGATTCGTGTGAACTGTGAAGGAAAGTATGAACCCTAATTTTGACACTTATATATACTTGGGGTTAATTATGTAATTTTAACATATATTCGGGTGGGTGTCTGGGTTTCGGGTGTGAGTTTGAGTGATCCCAAACCCACATTCATAGTTTCGGGTGTCACCCAAACCCGAACCTAAACTCAGTCAACTCGGGTTTCGCCCGTTGACTTGGGTTTGAGTTCGGATGGATCTCCTGGGTTTATGTTTTCCTGTCATCCCTATAGGCAACATACTAAAATAATTACTGTAAAAATTATTTAATATTCTTTTCTTTTACTAATATAATTATTTATAACATTTTGACAAGGAATAGATACACAAGTGTTAATTAACAACAACTTTCTAACACCATCTCTCTTTGTCAAAAAACAAAAAACTCAACTCTCCAGCCCCTACTAAATTAATTCATGTTAGGCTTACATTTTTTTTTTTACTAAATTAATTCATCTTAGACTTGCATGCCGTTCTAGTTTTTCTCTAAATTAATCCATTTTATTTTTTCTTTACCAATTCATGATTTTAACCATCTATTAAATTTAAGTCATGTTATATACCAAAAAGAAAAAAAAAATTCAAGTCATGTCATTAAAAATATGTCACCTAATTGTTGCCACATCATTAAATAAAATGGTCAAAATCATGAATTGAAATTACAGTTTGTCTATTTAAAACACTTCTTTCGTTGATTTCTAAGGAGACAGGAACATACATCTGGTGGATGAATCAAAACCGTTTGATCAGAGCGTGATTAACGGCTTGGATGAATCTCGTTCGCGAGGCCTCATCCTCCGCTGTAGAGGATCGTTCCCGGCCAGTTTCACCTAACCGGGGTGGTCATACGGTGTTCTGACAGACTAAAAAAACATCATCTCGATACATAAATAATATAATGGACTCCACATCATTCAGACCTTGGTGCATACCACAAAATTCAGCAACAACAGAGAAGGTAATCCAATGTGACAATGAAAGCTTTTAATATAGTATAGTGAATTGCGGTGGTCAATTTGAAGATTTAAAAATAAGTATTGGAATTAAGAGGAGATTATTAATTAATATTATTTTTAGGCAGTGAGCCTGTGTGTAGTTGACACACGTAGTGTGAGTTAATTAAATTAATAATTAATTGTTGTGAAAAATGAACATGTGGGTGGCTGAGGAAAATGAGGCAGGTAGGCATGTATGTATGTATCAGGTAGCTCCAAAATATCAGGTCACAGGCCCTTCCCTCCCTAACCGTACAACACAACCCACTCACTCACTCAGTAACGTCATGGTGCATGCCAAATTGCATTTTTCAAATCAAATAATATATATTGAATTGAATGATTGATTGAATAAAAACAAAAAAATATATAGCCACCACCCCACACTTTTCTTCCTTTACATTACAATTTACAAATCAGTCACACAATTCACGAGGATAGACAGAGTTTATTCACGTGCTTCTTTCTTTGTAAGTGAGTCAGTGAATGAGGGTTATTTATTACTTAGTTTAATTAATTAACCAATTAATTACTTCCTCCTCCTGAATTATTGCATGTTAAAGTAATATCACATGATCATCATTCTCATCACATACACACACATACGGTGCTGTGACTCTCTCATGCTTTCTTGTTTCGGTGGTTAGTTTTTCTTTCTTCTTCGATTAACATGCTTTCGTTTCTTTCATCAACGTGTGTGTGGCTATTCCATAATCTAAATCTTCAACAAATCATGTTCCTCCGATTATATATGGTTTCCTCGCACATTTTACAATGCTCTTCATTTCGGGGATCATGCATTGCACACTTTCATTATTACTTCTAATTCATAATTCTCACTCCTTTTCTTTCTTCCCAGATTAATTCACTTTCCTTCTTTTTTCTTTTCTTACAAAAATTACATTATTATTATCATTTCTTATATAGGTACCGACTAACTAGCTAGGGATCTTGAATTGGAATTTGGGGCTTGGTTGCTCTTCATAATCATTTTTGTGTTCATAATCAATTTTCAATTTAAAGAATGGGTGTATTACAGATACTATTTGATTTTACGATACAATATAAACTGTTACTAACACAAGGAATTTACCACTTCATTAGCATGGTTTACATTTGTGTAAATTTTCGGCCTGTTTGGATTGACTTATTTCATTTTATCGTTTAGCATAAGAACTTTTCAGACTCTGACAGAATTTATCAAAACAGCATATAAAATTGTTCATATGCTGTTTTTAGCTTATTTTAGTAAGTTCTTGAAAATAGCTTATAAGAAAACTATTTAACATTATTTTATGTTTTGTTATAGAAATAGCTTATAAGTGCTTATGCGATAAGCTGCAAATTACAATGTTTATCCAAACATGGTTATTTTTGCTTATCATTAACTTTAAGATACCCTGTTTGCAGGATTTTGAGCACTACTACTGCAAGTGCTAAGATTTTGCTGGAAAATGTCTTCCACTCCAATAGAAAGGTCTCATCACAATGGAAATGGAAATCTTAAAAATTCAGACTCGCTATGTACTGTGGCAGAAATTGAGGAATTTGATTTCTCTAAAGTATTAGATAAGCCAAGGGCTTTGAACATAGAGAGACAAAGATCGTGTGATGAGCTATCAATAGCCCTTTCTCCGCGTCAATCGTTCATAAAAGCTGACAACTTTTCTCGCCTAGGAGAACATTTTGATAATGCATTTTCTCCTATGTATAAATCAGGCCTTAATACTCCAAAATCATTGTTATTGGACCCTCATTCAATATTGCCCGAAGCTTGGGAAGCTCTGAGGCGTTCCTTGGTATATTTTCGCGGTGAACCAGTTGGGACAATAGCTGCCTTGGACAATTCTGAAGAGAACCTGAATTATGATCAGGTAACAATTAACATGTCTTTGTTACCTTTTGTGGGTACAATTTCATAGCATGCTTTATATATATATAAAAAATTTGTGGATTGTACTTATAGTTCTAGTGTTAACATCCTCTTTTTTTATTACTTCCTTTGTCATGCTGTATCACTGGCTTTGATTCTTATATACTTTTCTTGTCTATCCGTTTTGAGTTTCCTATGGAGGCCTAATATGGGGTATTATATTTGTGCCTAGGTTTTTGTAAGAGACTTTGTCCCAAGTGCTCTGGCTTTTCTGATGCAAGGGGAACCGGACATTGTTAAGAATTTTCTCTTAAAGACTCTTCGTCTTCAATCATGGGAGAAAAAGATTGATAGGTTTCATCTGGCGGAAGGGGTGATGCCTGCTAGTTTTAAGGTCTTCCATGACCCAGTCAGAAACCGTGAAACCCTGATAGCAGATTTTGGTGAGAGTGCAATAGGAAGGGTTGCTCCTGTTGATTCTGGATTTTGGTGGATTATATTACTTCGTGCATACACAAAATCTACAGGAGACTCTTCTTTGGCTGATCGGCCTGAATGTCAAAAGGGTATGCGTTTGATTCTGAGCTTATGCTTGTCAGAGGGGTTTGATACATTTCCAACGTTACTATGTGCTGACGGGTGCTGTATGATTGATCGTAGGATGGTCAGTTTTCTAAACTCTGTACATAATCTACTGTCTTGAAAATAGGCATGGAATATGATAACATTGTTTTTCTATGTTTTCCTAACTATGTGGATTTATATCACAATGACTTAAATCTTGTGTATAAATCGAAACTCAAGTCATAATTTGTTTCTATGCTAGTACTGAATCCAAAGTGAATGAGAATAACAATCTAGCAGAGTTATTCCATATGCAGAGTTATTCTAGGTGTAGGCAATGACAGGGGATATGCTACGATTTTTGGTTATTTCTTACTTCATATTTTGTTTTAAATGTATGATTTCAGGGTGTCTATGGCTATCCAATTGAAATTCAAGCATTATTCTTCATGGCTTTAAGATGTGCCTTGCAATTGCTAAAGCCAGATGCTGAAGGGAAAGAGTTTATAGAACGAATTGTGAAACGCTTGCATGCCTTGAGTTATCATATGAGAAGTCACTTTTGGTTGGATTTGAAGCAACTAAATGATATATATCGCTTCAAAACAGAAGAGTACTCGCATACTGCAGTGAACAAGTTTAATGTGATTCCCGATTCTTTACCAGATTGGATTTTTGATTTCATGCCCCATCATGGTGGATACTTTATTGGGAATGTGAGTCCAGCTAGGATGGATTTTCGTTGGTTTTGCCTTGGTAATTGCATAGCAATTTTGTCCTGCTTGGCAACTCCTGAGCAGTCAGTTGCAATCATGGATCTCATAGAATCACGGTGGGAGGAATTAGTTGGGGAGATGCCTGTCAAAGTTTGTTATCCAGCTCTTGAAAACCATGAATGGAGGATCATAACAGGATGTGACCCAAAAAATACTAGATGGAGTTATCACAACGGGGGATCTTGGCCAGGTACTCTTATGCTACCAATCTTAATTTCATAGAATAAGTCCCTCTTTGTGTGTGTGTGTGTGTCATTTAATAAAAATACAACATTTTTTAGGGAAAGAAAACTTCCCTTCATCATTAAACAAATGCAATAGAAACATAGGAACAATATAATAGATGAAGATAATTTGAGTGCATGTTTGGATTGATGGTGAGTTTAGCAAAATTGCAGTGTATCATCGTGATTTTAACAAAAATTACACTATGTAGCTTCAACAAAATCACATGTCATCGTGATTTCGTCAAACTCGCTATCATTTCAAAGTAGGTTATGAAAGGTTATATTAGCTTTGTCTCCAAACAAGGGCTATGCTAAAGCTAGAAAAAGAGAGAGAATTTCTCTATTTATTATTTTCAACTCTTTTAGTATTAGCTTTTTTAATATGGTGATATTTGGTTATGGTGATTATAGTTATGTTATGGTTTTTGTCTGCGGCGGCCATCAAGACTGGGCGACCCCAAATTGCAAAGCGTGCCCTTCAAATTGCTGAGTCCAGATTGCTAAAAGACAACTGGCCTGAATATTACGATGGAACACTTGGTCGATACATTGGGAAGCAGGCTCGAAAATGCCAAACCTGGTCTATTGCTGGTTACTTGGTGGCCAGGATGATGCTCGATGATCCTTCACATTTAGGCATTATAGCACTTGAAGAAGACAGACAGCTAAAGGAGCCTTTGCTCAAGAGATCAAATTCATGGACTTTGTGATTTTTTTTCCTTTACTAATCAATTTTGACCTGCAATGATTGAAAGGAAGAACTGAGTGGAAGAAGAAGAAGGTGGGGGCAAACACCGTAATGAAGCATTCTATGTTTTATTCCATATGTCAAGTGTTTGCACATTCCTTCTATGGAATGCTCATATGTGTAGCATCTGCAGAGTTTTTAAGGGTTCTCAATGGCAAAAGTTGTTTTATGCTAAAGGTGAGGCTATGGTTCTTTCTCTGGAACAGCGTACAGTTCTTAGTGGATAATATATTCTCTTAGATGCAAATGTTACAATTAGATTGAAATTAAGAAGGTGCTGACAATAGATTGTGTTTTCTTGATCTGGCATTATCACATCACAGAATGTGGTGAAATGAAATTAGAGGATAATCATTCATTCCCCAGTTTATATAAGCATGGTATGACTCTAACTATACAACAATCACTAACATATTTCAAAGTAACAAAATGATTTAAACGCACACACATACATAGAAAAAAGTAAAAAATAAATCATTTGTTGTTATTATTATTAAGAGATTAATTAATTGTTACTTATGTACAGTTTGTGTAAAGTTTTTTTTTTATACATGTATCCGATTAAAAGATTCAAATTGGTCATGAAATTGCATTTTATATGCAAGGGTCGAAGTTTGAACGCCGCACATCCCATTTATTCACTTTAAGAGTGATTTTTTTTTTTTTTGGTAAACCAAAGGTATCATCCGCGTGCATCCGCTCGAGGTAACTGAAATTCATTTAAGAGGTTGACCTCTCTCAACAATGTTTTTCTATACGCGCCGACCGGGGATCGAACCTAAGACCAAATTGTTAAATAGTAAGTATCTACCAATTGTGTTACACTATGCTGGTAAGCGTGAAATTTTTAGTCACTATACTACCTGAAAAAAATAATTCAAATTTAGCATTAAAAAATGGAAAATGTTTAATATATTACGAAAGTGGCTTTCAACAAAACAAATTACCAATCTTTAGTTGGTTCAATGATGATTGACGCTGGACTTGGTAGGGAGAACCACAGTTCGATCCCCATAACTACGATTGGAGGGTTGAAAACACTTGATGTCAGAACTGATATTCGAATAAGATTAAGAGGTTCAGTAGATCAAATACCGGTGGTAGAAAAAAAATTGAAATTATGAATCTCTTTGTTTTCATTTCCTTTAATAACCTTTAATTTAGTTGATAAACTATTATTCTCTTATCAATTTAGGTATTAAACTTTCTTTTTTTTGAACAAAAATAATCTTAAACTACTCTGTCTTCCAATTATTTAGTACTAAAATTATTAAAATCACCTAGAAAGTTTCTAAACTATTCGCTCATCCAATTATTTAATCTTTAAACTAATAAAATCAATTAAAGTGTCCCTAAAGTATTTCTATATCAAACAATTTAGTCTTTCAATTAACACTGGTGTTAAGTTGCCCGTTAATAGTTTGGCTCTAAACTATGAAAATATATTAATTTAGTACATAAACTATCATGAAAAAAATAGCCAATTAGTCCGTAAAAAATTACTTTTATGTTATAAAATGCTTCTTCCACGACAAATTAATACAAAGGATATTATTTGGGTTTGTGCCAAAAGTACCACAACAATTCATTACCTATTACCTATATGTAGTAATTAAAGACCATGTTTTTTTTAACTCCCAACACATCACTATTTTAAGGATTTTTATATCCCTACCGAAACAAAACAATACGTTTCCACACTACTTTCTCAATTTCTTATCACAATCAAACACACTTGTAATGAAAGAAAAAAAAAAAGACATTTCTAGACACGAAGCATGCACGATAGTTTATCATATACTAATAGGTTAGCATTAGAATCAAATTTGAAGCTAAAGTAGCCCCAAACCAAACTCCAAAACAGCAACTGAGTCAAAAAGACCACCAACCATAAATACTTACAGCCAACTGGATTTGCACACAAACAAACTGTATGCATGCTAAACAAATCATTGTATCAACAGTCCAACAAACGGGACATCTAAAAATGAATTAAGGAAAGCAGACGGGTCTACAGTGTAATATGCATCGGCAAAGCACCTATCAATTGTCATCCGTGACCTTATTTTTTTTAACGGCATCCGTGACCTTAACATCAATCTTCTCCAACTTCCGCTTCAACCCTTTCTCCCGACTACAATTAGCAATTAGAACCAAAGTTTTGGGACAAATAAAAAGCTAACATGACCAAAGTTTTATTAAGAAGGAGTAATAGGTTTCCTATGATTCTATGAATATGAATAATAACCTGAGTTAGTCGGCTTATTATTAACTTGAAAACAAGTGGCTGATAATGGATTTTAATATCCCCAAATCCCACTCAATGTGAGGTACATTTCCACTAGTATTGCCATGTTTTAATACCCAATCATGTGAGACAAACGGGGTGTGTTCATCTACTCTAGCAAAGCACCATTATTACACTCTAGCAGAAAGGTTTTAGGTTCAGGAAATCAGTTTCAACGATGAGGCACCGAAGGAGAAGATGTAAATCCCTCTTTTGTGTCTAATTATCAGCAAGGTAACGCTGTTATAACGTCAGGGCAGGTTAGTGTTTTTACAAAACTGGAGGGGTGTGAGTAACTTTTTAACCTAACTCGGAGTGTAATCAATTTACCCCTAAAGTTTTTCAGTGCCATATCTTACTATTATATATGGAGAGTACCTACTACTATGAGAAATGATTGCGTGGCGCAGGAGTATACATAAAACATGACTAGAGTCTGGAGATATAAATTACTCGGATGTCATTATACATGTTTACAATGAATGACACAATGTGGCCAAATAACTTATACAACGGGAGAGGTGAGGTCGCAGCTGTAATATCTTTCTCAGTTTACAAGTTTCTATTTCTGCTTAAATCACACAAATTTTGAATCAATTGTGGTGGTAGTGTACAATTGCATATAAAAAAAAATTGGATAGCTGAAATTAGGTTGTCAAAGTTCAGATATGCTCTTCCCATTAATAAAATTAACGACCTTTTCGACAGCCAGATCAAGTGCAGCAGTTACAGCAGCCAAATTCTGCAGGAATTCTTCAGCAGTTGGTTTGTCACCGTCAATGATATCAGTCACAGCTTTTACAAAAATTGCAGGAACTTTCAGAAGGTCGGCAACATAAGCAACGGCTGCTCCCTGTAGAATATTTGATCAAATGATAGAGATATGAACAACTTTTAATTACTTACTCAGGCCTCCAAAATTCCAAAATTTAAATGGTGTTATTTGATGGAACAATGTACATATGAGATATGAACCAAATGTTCCAACTTCCAAGCTCTAGAAAACAAACCATGTAATGCATACCTCCATATCTTTAACAGTTGCATCATTTGCCGTGATTGATGATTCATCCTGCTCTGTCATATCTAAAGAGTCACCAGTAGACAATTTAGCCACCTGAAATACATACAAATAATCAATGAAAGGATATTGGGCACCATAAAGCAAAACAAAATACATCTTGATTTGTTTGAACTGTATGTTTCTAAGTAGGACCCTCCTGTGTCTAAATGACCCACTACTACGATTGACCCTGACTAGAGTAATAAGTAATGACAGAGAGAAACAAATGTTTTTTTGTTTTTGGTTGATAGATGAAATGGCAAAGCCATTGAAAACTCACACACACAAAGTGGAGTGACCAGGGTTCGATCCCTGGTCATGACGTCCGACACTAGCAATTTCGGCATTTCTGCCAGTTGAGCTAGAATTTGTGTTGTGGACAGAGAAACAAATGTTTTATTGACCTGTAAAAAATAACAGCCAACCCCGGTAGCATAATAAATTTTCCTACATGTTAATAATATGGCGTTTCTTCTTTTTTCATTCATTTATGGTTTATAATGTAAACTGATATTGAAATTGAATGAATAAAACATTTAACACTCCATTCTAATAGCAGAATCTGTTTATATAAGACTGATCAATTAAAAAACTAGGCCTTGCATACAGTGTATGCACATTATTAGTGTTTGCTTTGACTTTGATCCCTTAGGTCATTTGCATATAATAAGGTATCAGCAAGAATAATTATTCACAAATGAAGAAAATATCCTAGTCAAGCCATCAAGCCAAGACAGTCATAAACAATAGGGATATAATATAACTGTGGTGCTCAAAGGCACAAACTTCACAAAGTGCATGGCAGTCCTTCAATCCAGTTAATCTGGGTAAACAATGGTATCCAACTTGGATGACGACAAAATGTGATGCCAAGGAATTTGGGTTGACAATCTGAACTTAAAATAAGACTACCTACAATCAAGAGTTTTCATTATAATATGTCTTTGTAACGATTGGAGTTTCTGTGATGTAACTTGGAGGTCAAATCACATGTTTGATTCATGGAACCAACCTTTTCGCAAATGAAAAGATAAGACACTCTACAATAAACCCTCAATGGATCTGACCCTTCCCAAGACCATGCTATGTCAGGAGATATATATATTACCACAGAAGCAAGAAATAACAGATTATGGGATATTTATTTTGAATAAACACAATTTAGCAGATAGTACTCACCTTTAGATCAAGTTCCTTTACAAGGTTAGGTGTTTCAAAGGCTTTACGTGAGCCAACTCCATACAGATCAAAAACCTGCAAAATACAACATATTTATTGATGTTTCATTTTGCCAATAAAGTATGTTGGCGCCACTATCAAACTAAAAATTCTTAAAATCTTTTAAAGTAAACCATAATACAAGAATCTTCTTTGGAAATTAGGAAACTAGGCCAATTGGAAGATTTACAAGAAACAAAATAACTATGGCATCGAACCCGCTTGATTTATTTGGCAACACATTGAAATCCTTCAAAACAAGACTTGACACACTTTTTAGATACAGTAATACATGACATAAAAGGACGACCACTCTACTCCTACTTTCTCAAATCTTATGAAAGAAGGGTATGTAATCATGTCAAAATATTTCATAATTATTTCTTAGATAAAAGAATGCTATTATTGGGAGGAAACAGGAAGCTAAAGTATAGAAAGAACAAAATCCAAAACTAGAGAAAGGGTATCCCCTTTCATAATTCCCTCCCCAACTTATATGTATACATAAAAAATAAAATAAAAAACCAATAACAATATTTTATTCAATTCATTGAAGTCTTATACATAACCTTGCTGTTGTCGATCAGATTTCAAGTATAGAAAAGAGAGGAAAAGAAAAACCAAGAGCTACTAACAGGAATATCACAACATTCACAGGAATGGGAGACATCACTTACAGGAATAGGTATTCTTCTGTCATGAAAAGCACAGTCTGATGCAATGAAAATGTCACCAACACTAGCTCCTCTAGCCTGAAATAAAAATCCAATAATTAACACTATTTAGAAAACATGGTGTTTCTAGTAAACTAAAAAATTGTTTAACTATTTTCCTTCAATCTCTCCTATACAAAACAAATTAAAAAAATGGAAGGTTTGGTTACGATTGGAAACAAGTTTTCTATATCTTACTCCCTGGATCGTTTACTCATATTCAAAAATCGGGATTCTTGATCCAATTACAAAAGCTGATGTTTCATAATTTCAGAATCAATTCTAAATTGTATACAAATTACGATTATGTATGTTATTCCTTGAATATTCATTGAGAGGTATAAAGGATTAAATCCCATGGTTTTTTTAAGCAGAAAAAAAAAAATTATTAAACATTTGATTGCAAAAGTCATTGCAGTTTTTCCTTTGAATTGTTTATTCATAAAAATGGTATAAACACCACCGCCAGTGTATATAAATGAAAAATATGTATCAGATCATAAACATTAATTCCTACAAAATGGAAAGGACGTGACAATTTCAAAGGAAGGAGGGCCGAAGCTAGCTAAATTGAGAAAAAAGTGAGTAATAAAACAACATACAGGCATTTCGGAGTACAAAACATGAAAATCGGCTACTATAACAGTACTGCTAAGAAGAAGGGAAGAGAGTAGCAACCTTGAAGCCCCCAGCAGTGCCGGCATTTATGATCAAGTCAGGCTGCAATGCTTGAATAGCAGCATATGTTACAAGAGCAGACGATATTGTGCCGACACTATCAACCCCTGAAGAAACAAATTAGATTTATCAATAATAAACAAATTGCCGCTTAGTTTCTTGTATTTCTTCCAAACAATCAGAATAGTGATATATACTCTTGCCAAATACCTAGAACTTGTTTGTTGGAACTCGGAAGTGGTGTGATATGAAATAATTTGAAAAGAAAAGGAATCCTTACCAGAAATTGGATCTTTTCCAGGCCAAATCAAGTTTATATTGAGATCTTTGTATTTCCCATGATAACGTACCCAAGGAACGCCTTGTGGAAACCTGCAACATCGTGCACACTACCCGAATCAATGTAAACATTTTTTACACATAAAAAATAGATTGATTGTCTACGATTGGTTCCATCTTCCTTTGAGACTAGATGTGTCTCCGTGTCCACGACACCCACATGACACGTGTCGGACAATTCAGTTAAGTGTCTCACTTTAGACAGTGATTGAATTTGATTACATATGATTTAGTTTTTGGTAGTAGATAAATGAAAGTGAAAGACTTAACTATTATGATATCTTATTTTAATTGTTATTGAGTTGAGATGCACGTGTATATTGATTATGGTATAATTGACAACATATTAACAGTGATGGAGTCAGTGCTTAAGGTAAAGTTAAATTAAAAGTAAAAAGTAGTTAATGAAATGAATAAACCCTAAGTAACAGTAAGAGTAAAATGATGATAAAAAAGACTAACGGAGAGTGAGGATCTTCGATGAGCTCAAATTTATTGACAACAGGTTGAGCCTCCGTCTGCATAGCTGATGATCATGATCATGATGATTATTATTCGAAATGAATAAATCAATCAACAATTACTACTAGTAATTAATTAATTAACACAATAATGAATAATGAAAAAGGAAGGAAGAAAGAAAGAGATACCAATAACGATGAGGATGTTGGAAATGGGTCGTTCAACACCACCGGAGGATTGCGCAGCAGCCATTGCAGTCAGTCGGTCAATCAATAGTTTCGTTTTGCAGATTACTTTCCTTCCTATGCTATAATATAATCCCTTTTACTGTACTCACTTACTAGTTACTAGTATGCCTTTTTTACGAGTTCAGATTTTTTGCAGTTTCTCTATGGATCAATGACACGTGGCAATTAAAATTATCAATGGCTGAGATTAACTCTCAACTAACGACAACAACAACACCTGAACATGTTTCTTGCTAAAAAAAAAAACCTTTTATTATAATTTTTTTTTAAACCTTTTATTATAAAAAAAATAGAAAATAAATATATGAGCATGCATGTTATAACATCATATTTGAAGTTAAAAATTTTGAATTCAAATTGCATCCCAACAAAATAGAGATACTTAAATTTTGGTGAATGATTTTAATTCAAACTTCACTCAACTCCAAATCAAATTAGTAAATTATAATCCTAAGTTTTTTTTTTTCCTTTTCTATGTACTTGATAGACGGTGATAAATAATTAATTATATAACCTTTATGGTGGATATGGCGTGCGAAAAATAAGTTATGTTTGGCTAATGAGCTGGTTTTACCATTCACTATTAGGAGATGTATTGGGGACTGTGCCCTTTTGTTAATAAAGTGATATTCTCAACAAAAATCGACTTCAGCAAACAGGTTAGTTCGTTGGAACGCTCATGATGGAACTGACATGATTTTGAACGTTGATGGTAGTAGCATCGGAAACCCGGGAATATCTGGTTTTGGGGGATTGATTAGAAACTCTCACGGAGCTTGGATTCGAGGGTTTGCCGGGAATATTGGTTTCTCAAACATATTGCATGCTGAACTTTTGACAATGTATCATGGTCTCGTCCTAGCATGGGATATGGACGTAAAAGATTGATATGTTACTCTACTCTAAAACAATCATTAAATTGATTGGAGATCCAATCATTGAATGACACCATTTTGTTGCTGTTCTTCAAAATATAAAGGATATTCTCGCTAGAGACTGGCGGGTCATGGTGGCTCATACTCTTCGGGAGGGGAATGCTTGCACGGATTACTTAGCAAAGTTTGGAGCTAAGAATATTGAAGTTTTTTCTACGATAACTACTCCACCTGATGGCATGAACCTTCTCCTATTAGCTGATGCTAGTGGGACTTGATTTACTAGATAGTTTGCCTTTGTTGATTGTTTTCTTTTCTTTTTCTCCCTTGTTGTACCAAAAATAATTAATTATATAATGGATTCAATAAAATAATAAAATTAATACCGTGAGCTTGAGCTTAATTAAGTTGGTCAAAAATAACTATTCCAAACAACACTAAAATGCATGTCTCTTAAAACTTATCATAAAATGGACCATACAAACATGAACATTAGTGCGTGATATATATTTGGATTCCTTGCACACCATGGAAAGGGAAACTCTTTCCTACACATACATGTATTACAAATAAATACAAACACACAATGAAATGGATCCTCCAAAATTGAAGAATCAAGATACTAGAAACTAAGTAACAAAGTCAGTGTTCAAAATCAAAGGAGTACTATACTATTACTACTACTTGAGTACTAATAGGACAAGTAATAAACAAATTAATGAAAGATTAAAAGTAAGACAATTAGGTCTTAAACTAGAGCTACCATTTGGTAACATAGGAAATGTGTCAGGTAAAGGCATGTCGCAGTTTTCGCCGTTGAAATATATTCTTCTCGGGAATGCCCATCCATTTTGCAATGTGAAGGAACTTGGATCTTTTTCCATTAGTACTTCTGTTGTCACAGAACCAATTCTATCCCTATCAGAATGCATTAATTCACTGTTGTAATAATCTATCCCCCAAAATAGAGCAACTCCATCATCTGCCATAAACAAACTTATCTCTTAATCACTATATATAAATTTATTGGCCAGTTTAAGAACAATTAATAAGTTTCAGTTTAAGTCGAATTATGTTTAATCCCTTGTTGATAAAATCTTTGGTCGCACGACTTTTTTTACCTCTAGTACGAACTCTGAATTATATGTCTTTTCCCCTATTCAAGTAGAAGGGCAAAGACAAAAAAAAAACCTACTAAACAAAGAATCGGTGTTCGTTGAATATGGATTGTAAGAAATTACCTTGGATCCCAAGAGTCGAAAGTTTAGTGCTATTGAAGCTGTAAGTTGTTGCTTTTTGGTTGAAACCAGGATGTTGAATCAGCACATTCCAGTTAGAGTAGTTTCTATCGAAGTTGTAGTTAGAAATTGTAAGCTTCACTCTCCATTGATTCATATAATTGTTCTTGATATGCCAATGGACTTGAATTGGACACATATGGTCAGTGCATTCAATTATGTTTTTTTCATCATTTGACCCTCCCAAAGGATCACCTGGCCTGGTTACATAATTGATTATCGGCAAGTAAGCACACAACAAAACAACTAATTAAGGAAAAAAAAACTAATGAGATTAATTAACAGCAATAATACCTTATGCAAGAGAGTGTATTTTTATCTGCTTCCCTGCATCCACCACAAGTGCAATTACGGCATGGTGTGATGATAGGATTGTAAAATGTTGAGAGGGAAACACAACATACTGGTGACTTGTTCGCTAAGAAACTGGAGTATGTACATGTTGACTTCCAGGTTTCTGCAGTGCAAAATGTATATATACTAGTATTGAGAATCCACGTGAAGCAAGGAGATCGTTGAAAGAATATATGTTAGTTACGCTTTACAATTTATTGTGTTTATCTATTAATCATCACATGTGTCAGATTTTCAAAACAAGAGAAAAAGTTTACAATCTGCTTATGACGGAAAATACAGGTCAATATGCCCAATGATATTATTTCGTGACATCAAGAAATTTCCCTTGTGTAATAACTTTGAGGGGATTTGAGTTTAGAAACTTACTTGCAACTGGAACTTGTCTTTGTCCTCCTAAATCTAAGGACACTGAGGGATGAGTAAGCATAAAAGGGCTACAAGTGTAACCAGGACCAGGTGCCATGAATGTAACATTATTAGGTGCTTGTCCAAGTGAATTTTCCTTTCCCCCCACGTTTCTTACTTCAAATTCAAATGAAGAGAATGAATTGAAATAATCAACGGCACGTGCAGAGAGACGGCCACCGCGACAACAACCGTCTGACCTGTTCTGTGTGACATCTGGAGCTATATCAATTATGATTGGATCTTTCTTGCATGAATGTGGCATCTGAGAACCACTGTAAGATGAACAATCACCTCTATCAGTTACAATGGCACCACTCATTGACCATATCACCTCATTGTTAGCCCATGTCCATCCTAGTTTCCAACCTGGTTTGTCTACATGCCGATATTGATGATAGTTTTCGAGAGTCACTGTTGCCTGTGGATCAAAATTAATAGTTATTATCAATCAACAGTTACTCACCCTAGTTATGCTTCAATGTAATTTTATATTGTATGTATAAATAACTCAAAATAATAATTGTTAAGCTGCTAAATGTATTTTTGGTATCACTTTCAAGTTTTTACCTCTACTTTCGATTTTACATAATTATGTATCCAAACATAATTCACTTTTATCTTGAATCAATTATACAAAATCAATTCATTCAAAATCAATTTTTATCACCGTACAACCAAACACGCATGTGATTGTAACGAGTCTTGACTACTGACCAGATATCCATTGTCTACGCGGTTGTTAATGTCAAAAGTTATAGAAATGTTCCCATTTGGATCCAAAGGGTCATAGCAATCTGCATACGAGTGTTAGGACTAAGAAATGAGCAAAGAAAAATAAAAATAAAATAATTAGCAAGAACAGAACAGAACAGAAGTGGTAGAAAAAGGAGAAGTGCATGCAGCACCTGATAAAGTGAAGAGAGTAGTAATTAACAAAATCAACTTGAATGCAGAAAAAGAATATACATGATGAGCGAGCACCATTGCTTTTCCTACAAAAATATGAGACAGAGAATGTGTTTTATTAACAAGTTGTGTCAAGTCAAGTGAAATAATATAGAGAAGACCGTTATCCACTATTGTTTGGAGTATAATATTATATTACTCGGATCAAACAAGGGATCATTGGAAATATCAGCTATTTATGAATTATCATTACAGGACAAATTCCCCTATTATTATTGATACACAATGGATATATGATGTTGTGGCCTAAAGTCCATGACACCATATTTTCTAGGTATTGTCTGTCTAGAGTCTTGCATGTAAGATCTTACAGTTTTATCTTTTATAAAGGCACGTCGATGGTTAGACGAATGCAAATGTCATTTATAGACTATCTTTAGTATGATTCCTAAGTAATGTGAATTTTTTTTACCATAAAAGGATGGTTTCGTGCTTTCTTAATCTAACAAGTATTATTACTACTTTGTATTGCTTGTAGGATAAGGTATCGATGAAACAAAACAAATAATAATAAAAGTCATGAAGGTATGTTAAATTGGATAACATATGTCCTAGAAATGATAGCCCTTATCTTATAAATAAGTTTTGTAGTTGAATATGTATAACCTAATTTCTAAGAAGTGGAATTTGGTGCATAGGATTGAAAAATTCCTTAAATTAGATTGGAAGGTGAAGGTGTATGTGTCACTCTTATCTTGATGCCAATTTTTGTGCCCATGCTTTAGCTTATATGGAATGTGTGACCGGTTCTTTGATGTATTATGAGTAGTGCTTTGACTTAGTATGTATATTTTTTATTGAAGTTTCTACTCCGCCGTTCATTTTTTTTTGTCTCCGTAGTTGCACACGAAAAACCTATTTAACCAAATTATATGCTTATGTACAACATGACAACAATAAACTTGTTAACAGAAACGGTTAAACAAAGGAGGCTGTCAGGCTGACAATAACACAATTTCTAAACTTAGTGATACCTTGTGATGTAATACTCACGTGTGCACTCTACTCTATACTTGAATTGTTTTCACTTTAAAATAATTTCAAATCATAATAACAATTATCATTCTTCAACCAGGAGATTTCATATTGTTTCAGAGGAAAAGTTGTGGAGATTACAAAGGGCATATGTTCCTTAGTTTGTGCCCAAATTTGATCCATGTCCTAGATTTATACGATGCCACTACATAGCCAAGGATTCCAACTGTTCCCATCTCAGACAACATATGACAAAAGCTAAAATGATTCTTCAGTGGCCGACTCTTTTTTTTGCAGTTCAAAAATGAAAATGCATGAGAAAAGCAACGGTACGTATATTAGCAAAAAAAGAAAAACTAAGCCTTCATTAGTATTTTAAAATGATAAGTAACAAGACAAACAAATATTTCAAACTCAACAACACTTACACTTGATATGAGACGGAGGAAGTATGATGGAGGTAACAATTCGCACAAGTAAATAAATATTGTACTTAGTTTTTGACCGGACATATACTTGATCGATCGGTTATACATACGCTGTTTCACTAGAACTAGAATTAAGATGGGTGTAACAGTGTAGTAGATGCACTTAAAGGCTCATGCACAACTGAATTTGAAGAAATAGCAATTGGACTTCCCTCTAACTGCAACATGATACTCCCTAGTATTTCACTTAAAATTTTCTTGAACTCTTCTTCTTTAATCATCACACTCTTGTTATCTGCATTATTCACCATCTTAAAAGCTTCACTAATAACCTTATCCATCTGTAAAAATCAAACACATTGGTCTTCAATAACTGGTTCACAGGAAGACACAGCATCAACAGTGATTTTTTAGAATTGCTTAAAGTATCATACATTTTTCGATAAATATTCTATTCATTCAAAGCATATGTAAGATTATGGATGGATATAGTGACTAGTATGCACTGGCAACAAAAACATACCTCTTCAATTGCACCAACTGGAGGTAAACCAGCAGATGGAGACACCACATCTAGTGTCACCCGCAAAGAGTCCTTTGATATATTTCCGCTTCTATCTTTTGGCAAATTCTCTAAAACAGTGTTTAATGTCTGCATCAAGTGACATATAACTAGCTAGATTGGTATTTTTCATATAATAGTGTTTAACAAAGTAAATATATATTGACAATTTCTTATATAATAATGTTCAAAATCAATAATTGTGTTAAGTGGATGGTTAATGAGTTGTGACACCTTATATTCATTAATCATCCACCGAACGTAATTAATCACATGTTTCAATATAACATAACAATATATGACAGTGAACTAATAAGAGCCCAGTGGCAGTGGCTGGAATAAAAATAAAACCTTGTCTAATTCAAACTTGTTGGATAAGAGTCTTTTGACACCACTTCCATCAAAGGTGTTTTCACTGTGGGCTACAATGACTGGTTTCTCTTTAAGACAATCAACCACACTTAATGCCCCTTTCTTGAACTCTTCCATAAAAGTCTCTTGATCAGTAACAGGTCTATCCAAAGCTTGAGACAACAGTGCCGGATCCACAATGTTGTTAAAAACCTAAGTGGAGATAAAGACAAGATAGGATATACTTGCATTAATTAAATTGATGTAGACATATTTTAATAATGTTTAATCACAAGAATGGTTGCATGAGACAATCTATTACCCAAGAATCTGATGTAGGAGGGATTCCTCGATCAACATTGAGTCTTCCAAAAGCTTCAATAACAAGTTCACGAAGTGATGTACTAGAGTTTTGAATCTGAGAGAATATGGATGACATTTCTTCATCATAACTTGGACCATTAAGAAACTCAAGGAGATCTTCCCCATCCATACGGAGTATAACAATCGGGTCTCGCTTCAGTCCAGCAGCCATGCCCAATAGAATGTCTGACAGAACCTCTTTGAACTCACTCTTGCTCACCTTTTCTTGCTTACCATGGGTGAATTCATTCAACACCTTTGCAAAAAATTGAAAAAACAAACTCAAAATTTGAGTTTTCACGAAATCATCATCAGGTCAGGATCTTTCGATTAAAACCAGACAGCTCACATTTTAAATTTGGTAAATAAAATTTGAAAAAGAAACTCAAAATTTGAGTTGTCTAATTTTGATCAAATGGTAGTGACTTGCTGATTCAATGATTGCATAGGTTCATGGTGACAGAAAATTTGGGTCCAATTATCAAATATCCGAGTACGTCATTGATATATAATCATATTGTCTCTATTTTTTTCCCTCAGTGACTAAGGTGTCTTTTATTCCTGTTTGGCCATCTTTAGCAATATTGTTAGGTAAGCCATTTGCTTTTTCAAAAAGGATTCCATTTAAAGATCACCTCTGCCTTTACACACAAGCACTAATTTCAGATAGCAGCTAGCACTAGCAATTTGGGTCCCTAGAGTTCATCATTAACTATGATAACAGACCAATTTTTATCACTCTAATTAAAAGTTCACTCTAAACTATACATTTTCAAGATTTTCAGTAGTAATGAAGCACACTTCAAGTTCAAATAATAAATAGTATGAACCATCAAATGGTTTAGCATATACTAGATGTTAAACTTAAACATATAGGTCGCCAGATTCTGCCTCCAAGAAGATTAGAAGAAAAATGACAATGAGAAGCAAAATAGAGTAGGGCAAGTAATTGCAACAGAGAAGCATATTCCCACGGGACCGACCATGTTATCATGAATATGACTAGGTACATCTGGGGCCAGCTAGTAGTCAAAATTTTGGGATACTGTTTCTGAAAAACATCACATTAAAAATAATTTTAAAACACAGAATCATTTAAGTATTTTTATTTCAAGTTCAGACTGCTTCTTCAAGTTTTAAGTATTTTTTGAGTTTACCACCTTATCATATAAGTCATTTAAGTATTTTTGTTTAGACATGATAATCTAATATTATTATGGTAATAATTAAAATAAGAGAATTTGTAATACTGCCAAAACTTAAGCCAAAGCAAAAGACACTCAGGAATAACTAACACCTTACATCAATTTTCATAGAAAGCCGGTTTGACATTCACAGAAAGCCGGTTTGACACAATTCGTACCGGACAAACATTTCACTTACAAACATAGATTACCAAACAAAAAGAAAAGAGAGAAATTGGAAAAAGTAGTAACAAGAGAACTAAACCTGATAGTAGATGTGATCAGAATCAGGAGTAGTTCCCTGAGCTGGCAAACCAAGAGCAGCACCGATGTCAGCAACCGCAGGCTCAAGTTCCTTCAAGGAGAGCTTCCCATCTCTATCCTTATCCAGCTCATGAAACTTGTTGTCCACAAACTTGCTGAATCCTTGCTCATTTCCAACCAATTCCATAATGTTGGAGCCATCAAGAACCTCTCCATTCCTCTTCTGGTTCTGGTTTCCCCACACACTATTCTCCATCCACTGATTCTGATTCTTGTTCTTGTGCTTTGTTTCAAGTATCAACTATCCACTGATTCAGTGTTCAAGCAACAAATTAATATGCCTTGTTTCCAACACTGTCTCTCTTTGGCCTCTCACTATGAGTGAGTTTTTAGTTTAACAAGCTCAACAATAGGAGAATTAATCAGCAATATTGTGGTGTGAACTGTGTCCCCACATTGTTCCCAAAAGAAAGTCATACCATATAAATGTCAATTATAAGTGGGCAACACAACATGTGCTGAAAAAGCACAAATCCTGTTTGTTTTACCTGATGTGAAGTTTCTACTCATCTTTAATCAGATTCATTATATTTCATTTAACTTTTTTATTCCTCTTTTGTTTATATAGTCCAGATCATCTTTGCAAAAAAATAAAATTATAAACCTTAAATTATTTGATATGATTGCATTAAGATTAACATTGTTTAACAAAAGTACTTAAGACATTATCTTTTAACACCTCAATAATATATCCAATGATTTTACATTCCGTCGGATATGTACATCAGGAGAGGGGTAATTTTGTCAAAAAAATAAAATAAATTAAGGGTTGTTTAAGAAGACAGGGAGAAGCAATTCTATTGAAGATATACTTGAGTATGAACAATGCACTAAAATTGTTATTCACTTAGGGTTTGTTTGATTTGCAAAATGTAAGTACCAGACAAAATAGCACAAAACAACACAGGACAAATATTTAAACTATTGAACAAATTTTATCTTGGACAATGTTTAGTGGACAAAAGATTATTTTAATATTTTAGACAACTTGTGTAGAGGACAAAAAGTTGCCCGTGAATTAGCGAAGGAAAATAATTCAGTTTTGTCCAGTTCCAAGAACAATTTTGAAATCAATCACAGTATAAATGAAGTTGTCCTATCAAATGCACATTAAACAATGGCATGGACCCATTTAAGAAGTGTTTGTAATTCACAGGATTTTTTGTCAAGTCCATCCTAGAAATGTTGCTACACAATCTGCTCAATAATCTCAAGAATTACAACTTAGATTGTCCATATGTACCTGATGAACATGAGGCTGAAGTGTTTCCTGATGAGAAGTAATAACATTCAGCTCTAACAAACTATCATTGATTTCCTTTTCATGTTTCGCCAAATAAGGCCGGATGAATGAATTGTAATGACGAACATTATCCAGAATTTAAGTCACAAAGCAGCGACAATTAGTTAACAAACTACTAATTAACTACCAAATCATCAAATTAAGTGGCAGGCATTATCTAAATCACATATTTTGGTTTTAGTATACTAAAGAGTAAAGATACACAAAAAATCCCAACTTTGCTTCACTGTAAAATAATGGTAGCCATGAGAAACAAAAATGAAACAATAAATAAATTAACAAATGTAAAGTAATATCATTAAAAATGAATAAAAAAGACGAACCAACCAATATTGGCACAAAAAAATGAGTGGGTGAATCTCTGGGTTGGTGTTGTCCTCCATACTCATACCAACAGAGAGGGGGGTTCATTCGTATTCTTCAACAACAACGGTTCGTCGTTTCGTCTCTTACCAGTTACCACCACCAAACGGTGCAAAAACCCAAACGGCGAGCGAGTTGTAAGTTGAATATATTGTTTGCACTTAGCATTAACACCAACAGAGTCGATATGTCCGAGTGGTTAAGGAGACAGACTTGAAATCTGTTGGGCTACGCCCGCGCAGGTTCGAACCCTGCTGTCGACGGTTTTCTTTTACTTTTTTTTTTCTTTCTATACAAAACGTTTTTTTTTTCTTAATTAAAAATAAACAACTCTCATTTTATTTTTCCGTCGAAAACAGAACTAATTCATATTATTAATCAGTAAAAGTTCAATCAAATATAAAACGGAATTATCTCAAATATATAAAAATTAGTACATGAATTGGTTGTCCTCACACTGGTGTGAGCCACCAAATTAGTTTGTGTTTTTACAAATTTAACTTTTAAAGTTTTAAAAAAATAATACATAATATTCATAATACTAACAACAATTAAACTAAATTCCAAATTTCATATATGCTTTAAATAAATTTGCTGATACCAATAATTGAAAATCACTTCCAAAAGAAGTTATAAAACTTTATCGAACCCTCTAAATCTAGTCTCGTCCATAGCATACAAAAGAGGGTAAGTTTATCCGTTCTAAGGTTGAAAGTGTTGACTACTGCCAAATTGTCAAGCTAGCCACAAAAATTACCGGTGTAATTATGAAACAAACACCCATCAAAGTTATCTTAGCCTTAGTGCCAACAAAAACCTTGCATCAACCTTACATTTTTAACCGCCGATTTTTCCCAATGTCTAGCATTATGAGCCATAAAAAGAAGACAAAAAAAATAATCACAAATGACAACATTGTTATGCATGATCATTTGAACTCTTTTTAGAAGATCCACAACAAGACTCGACCCACAACCATGTGTCGGGTGTGCAACAACATAAGACCTCAAAATTTTAAGATCATGCAATATATATATACACACATTCATATGATATCAAATGTGAATAGATTAGTGTAAGTTATAATTTTTTATGTGTAAGGTCTTTGGTTCAAATTGTTACCATTTTTTCCCCATAATTTTCGTTATAGTTATTTTAAATTATAACCAATAACTTTTTTGAAAATACTTATAATTGAATCAATTGGTAATTTCAATTCATTCACAAATATTTTATTTTTTATTTTTTGGTTTACAACTAATTCACAAATATCAACAAGTAATTTCAATCTTGCATCAAATTTAATTTAGCTAGCCTCTAGTAGAAGGATTACATTTCACCAAGACAGGACTATGAGTCTATGATCCAAATGTGAGGTCAAAAGATCAGCCAGTCTCACCTTTGCTTCCTAACAATTTGTCTTTAGGGGAGTTCAAATAATTTTGTTAACCCTACAATTATTATAGTTGATTAACAATATATATAAAAATGTTAGAACACATCAATTAGGGAAAAACAGGGCGTTTTGTGAGAAAAACGGTGGGCAAGTATTAAGTGTCAAGATGGAGGCTGACACTAGTTGTTCTACTTATTCAAGTTGTAAGTACAAAGGTACATAGTACTAGTAGTACATACATATATTATATCTATTCCAATTTTACTTCCAGAAACAAACCCTTGTTCCGTAGTAGTACTACCTTTTATAAGCTTCTCATTTTTGTTTTTCTTCACACAATCGAACTCTCTCCAGTACTGGTTAGCATTGGATTCTGTCTCTTACACGTTCTCATAATTAATCTATTTTTCACATAATTGCCACCCATGCCTTTCTTCTGACAATATATATATATATATATATATATATATATATATATACACATATATATATGCATATTTGTTCTGACAAGTCACTATTCTAAATTATTGAATTTCAATGTTAGTTTAATTTAGTTGTTATTTGAACACATAAATTTATAAATCATATCTCTCGTATAGTATTGAACGACTCTAACCAACAATGAATTGGTTTTGGTGGTAATGTACTTGAGCCATTTAAGCATGTGGCTAGAAGTTCGATTCATAATTTCTCCGTATGGAAAAAATCTAGTTGGGAAGGGAATAACCACCTTATATGTCTCATAGGTTTCCCAACAAAGATTAGCCATCACTAAATGGTAGTGAAGACTTTGCACTAATAACAACATAGTAACAAAAAAAAAGTTAAGGTCAAGAGGTGAGAAAACAAATATCAATTAGAAGTTGATTCACACTTTTGCAGGTAACCAGGTATTTCAACATGGCCAATTAGGTATGCTAAATATTTATACAAAAACATTCATGTGAGATTTACTAAACTATATAAAGAAACTCCAATAGCTATTTGGGTTTTGATACTTTGCAATCAATTAAACTTTTATGGTTGTATAGTACTAGTGACTTGACAAATTGTATCTAAGAACTATGATAGTAATTAAGTGTCCATGCATGATGCAAAGCCTCATTAGTAAGTAGCATATGTCATTGGCATTTGAGTTGAAGGAAAGAAGAACAATCGATGCAGGGCTTACATATAACCAAATTTAAATTGTATCTCATCAAAAGAAACACCATTTACCTTGTTATACTTGTCAAAAGACAGCAGTTTGCCCCTGTTAGGCAGTACTGACGGTGATTTTTAGCTGGACGGTGGACCGAACCCGGCCGCTGCAATGCAATCCTTGTGAGAGGGTGAGAAAATGGGTCAGTCAAACGTTTACCCATTTTCACCCATCCCTGATTGATTTCTTTGCTTCGGGTAGTTCAGGTTGGGCCGGGGTGACAGGTCCTTCTCCACCCTAAGTATATCAAGTGTAATGTTCCCTTTTGGGAAATCAATCAAATGAATGAAGAAATAACGTTATATATTTTTAGATAGTTTTTCTTGCTTTTCTTAGTCTTAGAATATCTAATTTCCATAGTTTTTGTACTTTTTGTTTTAGAAAATTTCTTGACATAATCTTATTGTATGTTTGAATGAACGGTGAGTTTGATAAAATGACGATATAACCGTCATTTTGTTGAAACTGCAAAGAGCCGTTTTTACCAACATCATGATGGTTCACTGTGATTTGGTCAGTTTCAACGCCAATTCAATCATGTACTTGGTAGTTAGTATAGTACCACGTGCATGAGTTATCATCTAAATGAAATATGTCAACTGACTTATCTTATCTTGCTAGTTGCTATTTATATAGTATTGACAGAAAAAGACTATGGACATATGGTATATGCATCATGCATGGATGTGTGATTAATTGCTGCTGCTGCTGCATTTGGCGTTGCTAAGTTATAATATACCAACAATGTCTTGGGGTAGCTTATTGCATCTATCTTTAAAGCCCCATCACATGCAAGCGTGTGATGTGATGTTGATGTGACGACCCTTTTAGTTTTCAGTGTACGGTAGCACTCTGTTTTGTGCATAGTGATGGGTGGATTCAAGTTTGAAGTAGAGATTAATTGAGCTTGCTCTGTGCAGCCATGTGAGTTTTCTTTCTGAATTTCATAAAGTGGGCCCATAGTTTTCTGGCACCATATCATATACCCAATAACTTGGAGTAATTTATTAATTGGACTCACCAATTATCAATTATTATGATATCATCCCTTCTGGAAATGTATGGCTTCCCACTCTGTCTCAATCATTACTTGTAGCAGTGTAGTATATATAGTTAGTATAAATATCAACTACAACAAAGCCAAATTAAGCATTCACTTTCCAAAATCATTATTTGTTACAAGATCTACTACTACTACTACTGCACCATCTTCTTATATATATTTGCATTCTTTCTGTTTCTTCATATCTTTAATTCAAATTAATCTGCAAGATCATATTGATTATGGGTATCCGTCTTCCATTTATGGTTCTTCATGCAAACAAGATATTCAAGTCATCATCACAGCATCTACATAGTAGAAATCATTCCAATGTTCCAAAGGGACATGTAGCTGTCTATGTTGGAGAATCTCAGAAGAAGCGTTTTGTGGTTCCAATATCTTACTTAAACCATCCTTCATTTGTCGATTTGTTAAATCGAGCCGAGGAAGAGTTTGGCTACAATCATCCAATGGGTGGTCTCACTATTCCTTGCAAAGAAGAAGCATTTATCAATCTTACCTCTCAACTGCGTGAATGCATCTTGAAACATTGATTTGGATCCTAGCCTATGAGATGACTTAGTACTCATTTTTCTGCCATTTTTGTTTTTGGTGCTAGCCTAGCTCACCATTTTTGACAAATAGTTATTATTAATGTATTTCATTGTATACAGTTTAATGTATATTGACTGTTAGTGAGAAGCAAAATAATTTGTTACCTCCATATTCAACTTCTGATTCTGTAATCAACTTCCAGATTTTGTTCAATTAGAAGGCTGAAGGTACATAACTAGATAATGAAAAGCTATGCCAGTAGTATTTTTGTTTTCTTGGTTAGAAATGTGTATATTGTAAAATTGATTAATTCAAGTCAAATTATTTATGTCTTTGAATCATCAAACTCCAAACTCAACCTTAACCTTAAATCTATAAAAACTTATGGATTTTGTTCTTTCAATCTATTACTATTTTATGGAATACTCTTTTCGATTTTAAATAAATAAAAAACCGGAGAACAAAGTAGTAATTTTTTTACAAGATAGAAAAACACACCATATAACTATAACTATAAAATTAACTATAACTATTAGATAGAATCTTCTACCATATCTTTATACACTAGACTTTGTTTGATTTTACCTTCGAGCAAATGATAGGGTATAATCTCTATAATCCTTATAGAAAGAGAATAGTATTTCTTTCACTATGATGTCGAGAGTTTAGACTATTTAATAAAATAAAATCAAAGTATAACTATTAAAAGACTCATTAACCAAAATTCTTATAGGTTATAACCTCTATATTTATTTATGTAACATTTAGGCTAAGAATTAAATTTGACAATCACCTAATCAATATTATTTTTGAAAAGGGACAAACACATATTGACGGATTTGGATGATTTTTTTTTTTTTTTTATTTCTATATTTCTTTATTACTTTTTATCTCTATCTTAAAAAATAATAAAATAGTTAATAGAAAGAGTGAAATTCACAAAGGACAAAACTTACATGCATTTCCAAACATGCATTTCTTGTTGTTCCACTCACAAAAAAGTAGTTATTTTATATAAAAAATAGTTTTTTTTTTTTTTTTTTTAAAAAAGAAAAAAACACCAAAAACCAACTCTTTGTGAGTGGAACAGCAAGTAATGCATGTAAGTTTTGTCCATTCAGAAATTCAGAAATAGATATAGAGTAAAGAAAACAATGGAGAGAAAATAGAAAGAGATGATACAATTTGAATCTTAATAAGGGAGTAGGAAGTAAAGTCTATACAAGAAAAAAGAGAGAAACTCATGTGTGTTCGTAATTTGAATACAAGATTTGAACACACTTATAAAAATGAGAGAAAGAGGAAGAAAAAACTTAAATTATATGTATTTTTTCCATCAAAAAATAAGAGAAAAAATAATATGCACCGTCAACCAATAACAACTGTTTTCTGTCACATCACCCCACCTTCTTGATATGACATGACAAATTGATGGTTTTTTATTGGTTGATCGTGTAAAACTATGTTACAATGTGGGTGCATCTCCATATTTTTAAGTGAATTTGTCCAAAATCTTGTGTTCATGCCATTTAAGTTTGTTTTTGAAAAAGGAAGTATAGAAAAAATGTTGCTTATTGGATTTATCATCCGAAACTCAACTCACTGTTTACACATAACCACATTTTATGATTCTATTGGCATGGTTTGAGTGTGAGGAGCAATGTTGCTTATTGGATTTATCATCGGAAACTCAACTCACCAAGAGGGAGATGTATCTTGTTAGTTGTTTGTTTGCTTCTGCGAAGGAAGGTTGATAATGATAAGTATTTGCATATTATTAGTCCCACATCGCCTACATCTTTCGCATTTTCAGTGTTTATATACAACAGGTGAACAACAGGGTTTGTCCCTTCGGGGACATCCGATAAAATTGGAACGATACAGAGAAGATTAGCATGGCCCCTGCGCAAGGATGACACGCACAAATCGAGAAATGGTCCAAATTTTTTTTCCATTTTTTTTTTCGGTTCAATTTCTTCCTCGTCTCGTCTTCTCTTCGTTGTAGTTCACACATGTTTCCTTTTCTGCAAATTTTGCTTTCCATTCCGTTCCTTTTCTCTTTGATTTTACGTTTAGGGTTTCGTTTCAGTGTTGATGACTCCAATTTTGAAATTGGAGTTGTTTCCTACTTCTTCATTCAACATCTATACTGCATTTCCCATCAAAGTACTTACTAAGCATTATTATTATGCATTATAGTTCAATTCTTGTTCTCATTTGGTTGGTTAGTTAGTTATTATAGATATATATACCGAATTTTATTCTATCTACTGGTGGACCTAAAAACTAGGGTTTTAGTTGCCACACCTCTGGTCGTTTAGAGAATGTTCCACACTGGACTGCAAATATTCATGTTCTGGTGGTGAGGTCATTCTTGACTAGGTCTACTCAAGAGTCAAGACTAATGGAAGGTTCACTAGGATGTGTTAAGGACTTATTTTCCAGCGTTGTTCGAGCTTGAACTTTAATACACATTCAATGGTGTTGAGTTGTATATACTAGAGAGTTGGTTCAGAAAACCGAAGGATGTGCCCCAAGGAAAGATGCGTGCTGATAACCATCGGGGTAACTAATCATTTTAATCTGTTGATTGCTTCTATAGATTTTCTTGTTGTTATGTTCCTATTAAATAGTAAATCTTTTCAAGAGAAACAAAAGCTTTTTTCTTTATTCAGTTATCTATTCTTTCTCCTAGAGATAGAGTATGCACAGACAGACAGTTAAGATTCTTGATTTTACATAGCATACATAGTTTGTGGCAGATGTCCTCGAGATACATTCGTAATGAGAGAGTTTTGCCACGTTGATGTACTTTAACTTGAGTCTCACTATAAAATCTGGCTTCATATGCAAATTTGGAGAAAAGAGAATAATCGCGCTTTGTTGCAGTATCCATTAACTCTGGTTTCTAGATTAAGCCAAACCTTAACTAATCACTGAGACAGTAAATTTTTTAAATTATATATGTAGTTTTTCTGTAAACCAAAAGAGAATCTATAGACACAGATAATCATAGGTTAATGCTGTCAGAAAAATCATTTGCTATAAACTAGTAGGTTAGTGAAAATCAGGAGAAAAGTCCATCTTGACTAGCAGTATTAGCAGGTACCTTTTACTCATGGTTAGTAAATTAGTAAACTAGGTAATCTAAACATTACTTAGTTGTTTTTTTTCCTTTCAAGGAGTCGCCGGTTTAGTAATTCATGACTATAAGAACAAAGAGCCAGTCGAGTTGTTGAAACATTATGTTATTATTGGTTAGACAAATATAAAAGAGAGTGAAATGAATAAAATGATGTTACTGAGTATGTCATTGTGAGGTACAATTTTCACCAATTCCCATTAAAGGGAAAAGGGAAATAATTACAAGTGTAAAGGATGCCTATTGTACAAAATCTCACTACTAAGTACTCACTAGAAATAATCTTTGTCAGTCTCTTGCAGTTTTAGATTTATAGCCCATTGAAGTGAGAAGTAATATGCAAGAAAATATCTTCTGTGCAAGGAATTGTGAGGCCACCCATTGGATGATCATATCCGAATTCTTCCTCTGCTTGACTTAGCAAGTCTAGAAATGAAGGTTGGTTCAAGTATGACATGGAGATTACAAACCGCTTCATTTCCTTTCCAACGTACACCGCAAGATAACCCTTTGGCACATTTGCTGCTTTTGCTGATGTTTGGCTACTATTAAAAGCAGCCCGTCTAATAGCCCCAGGTAAACGGAAGCCCATTTTAAATGTTTCAATATACAAACCAAAGCACTCAAATTTAAGAGAAGTGTATCTAAGTTTTGATGCTTGAGTATGTGAATGACTTGTGATATTTGTGAAGAAAAATATTGTATTTATAATCTTCAAGAGTTGATTTTGTTTGTACGGGTCTTCAAGAGTTAAGAAATTATTGTTAAAAAATATTGTATTATCGTTGGATGTCTCTCTTTCAATCAAGGGGTCAGCAAGTTCAATAATATGCCCCACTTCAGAACGAAAAGCCGGTAGAGTACCCACTTGGAAGTCAAATGAGATGGCTAGGTTAAACTTAATGCTTCATTTATTTGACATGTAATGCCTGTTCTTCATATTGATAACACGACTCAATGCCGACATATAGCTAGGTACCAAATTTTTTGTAGTAGTTTGAATTCTAAGGTAGACAATGGCTAGTTGACTATAAATCATTAATGTTAGGAGCCAACGTGGAACCTTCATCAAAAGCTTGGTCAGCAGCCAGAAGATAGTAGTACATGTTTGAACCCACAAGTAGAAGAAATACTGTATTCTGAAAATTGATTTTTTTATTTTAACATTTCTATATATTTCGTTTTAAATAATTGCAGTCTTTTGAAGAAAATCTGGCAACAACTATTTTGGAATGATTATAAGGACTATAGCTCAAAACTTTAACTTGTACTAAAGGTTTTTCAATGACTTTTTCTGCATATATAAGAATAATTATCTAGTAGAACCTTGATTTATGAAACTGTGTTAAACTGGCATGAAATGTCTTCTTCTGTACTAATATTTAAGAAGCTATTCATTCTAGGGAAAAATTGTGGAGTTGTATTTAATGTTAATATTTATTATTTATGTTTCCCTCTGAAAAAGGCCCAATGGTTTTTCTACAAAAGTATCAGAACCAAACTGTCATACAGTTGATGACTTGCTGCTTGACTAGTCAAAGTTTTCCATTTAAAATTGATAAACAGACATAAGTAGGCCTAGTTTGAATCGGTTTCTAGCTTTAAAGAATTGGGATGACTATTTGACTCTTGTTTTTTTCTTTTTGGTTTAGGTTTGACTCTAAGCTAACATACACTTATGAAATTCAAAGTAAAGGGTTGCCGTTAATTGTGTGTTATAGCACAGCAACTTTGACGACAAGTCCATGTGAAGAGCATAGAAGTTCATGTGATTATCGGTCACCACTGTGTTCTTCAATTATTGGTATATTCCTATCTTCATTTTCATTTCAATGCTACTGACTTGCATACAAAATTCTATTATGTCATTATGTGCTAAACAAGTTGAAAAAATGTATAGGTTAAAGAATTTTTTTTTTCCTTCAAGATTTTTTTCTTTCAAGTTTTGTTATATGCCCTCACAATATATCCAAAAATATAACCAGCCTTGCATTACCATATCTACTATGAAATAGTCAGTTTCCCTAATATTGGTGCACAGCTTGTGTTTGTGCATGCAAAGCAAGTATTTAAGATGATACAAAAAACAGCAGACAAATTCACAAGAATATGTTTGTTAAGGTTCTCATTTCAGATTTCCATTTAAGAGGAAACATCAATAATAACGAAGAAATTCCCGATGTACAAAAGTTGTCTCAACTAGTTAATCCTATTGTGTTATGTTATCGGTAGTATGGCTTTTTTGCAGTACGAATTAATTATAAGCTGTTCAAGCGAGAAGCTGTATGCAAGAACACATCTTCCTTGCAGGGAATTGTAAGACCACCCATTGGATGACAGTAACCAAATTCTTCTTCAGATTGGCTTAGCAATTCTTGAAATAAAGGCTCGTTCAAGAATGATACTGGAATCAAGAACCTCTTCATTTCGTCTCCAACATACACCGCAAGATAGCCTTTTGGGACTTCCACTTCTTTGCTAGATGCTTTACTTGCACTAAATGATGATCGTCTAATTCCGGGTAAGTGAAAACCCATTCTTGTTTGATATAAGAAAGAAGTAGTAGAAGAAAGAAATGAACTTTAGCTCGGATGCTTCACAGTAAGAATGATTTGTGTTGCCTGTAAGCCCAATGATGGGTATATATAGACTTTGAAATCCAATTTTATGGTAAGTGAGTTATTCAATGGGGTTTAGTGAAAGACATGGCTCATTAATGATCACATGGCACTGTCTTGGAGGTTTTCAATGAGGATAAGGCTTGTGAAAGAGCCCTTCTTAAGATGTTTCAGACAAGCTCTAAACATATTTATCAAATATTTTGTCCTTGTTTCGATTGGATAGGACAGCTGGTGGCTATTGCTTGAAATTCAAGCAATAAAGCATGAAATATACTGGGAAGCTGTTGCAACTTCATATTGGATAGACTCCTACCACATTATTGAACTTCAACCTAACCATAAAGTCTTGCTGATATTTGCAATTGGAGAAAAGAGAAGGACCATGAAATCCTATTACAGTTTCCAATTGTCCCTAAACTGTTGTCCCACAGTTGAGCCAAACATTTGACTAATCACTAATTAGGACTGTGTTTTGGATGCATCATCCAAACTTTCACGAATTAGGACAACTAAAATGATTAGAAACCAAAAGTTCAAAACTGGGATGGAACCCAATAAAGACATCAGATACATGGTACCTTTTCATGCATAGTTTCCCATCAAGGCATGTCGTTGAGCAAAGCTCTTGTCATCAGATATATGGTACCTTTTCATTGCATACTTTTAAGGTAACTGATTTTATTTTACCAGAAAATGAAAATACCTCACATGGTGCTGTCTTAGACGTATCTATCGACGATCAATAAGTACAACAAGAATGCAAACTGCGGGCGGCCACCCAAATCAAAAGAGATATACTCATGTTCAACTCAATTCCAACTCATTATTTTTCTGACATTCATCAGACATGGCACATGTTCTCTTCATATTGATAACACAACTTAATGTTGATGAATGCCTACCTCAAAAATTATGAGAAGTCATACGTTACTAACACGCTATTTATGAATTGTCCTTTTTTGTTGCTCTTGACCTTGTTCTTGTAGGGCCTAGTTGGAGACAATCAAGACTATGGTTCACAAGAGATAACAAGATACTGTCTAGAAGCTTATTATTTATATCATATCTCTAATTTTTATCCAAAGGGAAATAAAATTTTACCATAATTATTTTAGGGATTTCAACAATTAGTTTTTAACAGAAGTAGAACTTTTTCGACTGAAATTTGAGATTTGATGAACACAGCCCTTTTTGTGGCCATGATATTGCGCTATAAATCATAAATCAAGGCTGCTACAAAAATCCTTTGATATAAAATTTCTGAAATTGTGAGAATATTCGAGCTAGATATTTGCTTCAAATTTATTAATTTTCTTTCGAAGGAATCACAGTTTTGCAATTTATAAATAGAAGCATATGGGAGCCATTGAGTTGTTGAATATATTGTGTCATTACGATTAGAAATGAATAAAATCAAATAATTTTTTCCTGAATTTGTCATTCAGATGGACAACTAACCCATTCCAAGGTAAGGAAGGGAAAAAAATCTTTACAAATCTATATGATGATTATTGTACAAAATATCTCTCCTAATCTATGTCTGTCTCTTGCAGTTGTAGATTTATATTATAGTCCATTGAAGCGAGAAGTGGTGTGCAAGAAAACATCTTCTCCGCAAGGAATTGTGAGGCCACCCATTGGATGATCATATCCAAATTCTTCCTCTGCTCGACTCAACAAGTCTTGAAATGAAGGTTGGTTCAAGTATGACAAGGGGACAACAAACCGCTTCATTTCCTCTCCAACGTACACCGCTAGATATCCCTTTGGGATATTTGATACTTTAGATGATGTTTGGCTACTGCTAAGTGAAGCCCATCTAATAGCTGCAGGTAAACGGAAACCCATTTCAAATGTTTTGAATTTGAAGAACAAGCTGAATTTCTCAGATGTAAGAAAAACGTATCTAAGTTTGATTGCTTGTGTGATTTGTGATGGTTGTGAAGGAGGACACGATATTTATAGATTTAAAGAGTTTCGTGAAATCCCTTTGCTAGAGTAATGATGGGGGCCAAGTGATAGATAGATCACATGGTGTTGTCTTAGATTCTTTTATCAAGGATCAATAAGTTCAATAAGATTGCACACCCCACCTTCTGAATGTAAGGCTATGTTAAACTCAATAGTTGTATAATGCTTACTAATTTCAGACATGCATCAGACATGGAACATGTTTTCTTCATATTGATAACTACAACTTCATGTTGATATATAACTTGAAGAATTATGAGAAAAATATCAGTCATACAGTAACATACTATTTATAACTTGTGCATAATTATTGTTCTTGACTTAGTTATTGAAGGGTCTCGTTGGAGACAATCAGGCTATGATTTACAAGAGATCACATGATAGTGTCGATAGGTTGATATCGAAAATCGAATGATTGCTTAAGAATTGGGAGTGTAATTAAACGTACTTCCTGCAAATGCATTTCTGATGACAACTGTAGGTGGCCTACAAAATCAATTTAGCAGACATAGACAGCAATGTCTGGTCAATTATGAGGGACTTGAAAACCCAAGTTTTGTTTTGGTCCTTAATAGTACAAGATTAGCTGCATATAAATGGGCCATACGGACCAAATTCATTTGAGGTAATTTGTCAACCACTCATCTCTGTGATGGAAACCTAATTGGTTAGATCCACATCCCGAAACAAATATCTGATAAATTATGATTGTCTTAGCTAATCAGGATGCAAATGCACCTATCCTGATACACAGAACTAAATGCAACAAGCTCAAGCTTTTTGGTAAAACAAACGTCTGAAGTAAAGAAATCCGGTAACAACAACATTTGAAACACCTTGCATTAAATACCAAGTTTCAAATAATTTTTGTTATTGTTGGAAAATATATAATTTCCTATTTTATTATTTATAGGAGATTCTAGTTTTTTATATGTTTTCTATTATTTCCTTTTATAGCTAGTTGTACTCTTATTATAAATACCAGCCTTGAGCTGATGAATAAAGTATCACAGCATTCACATATTATTTTCTACATGGTATCAGAGCCTACCCTAGATCCATTTGTTGATTGTTGTGGAGACCTCCCATATTTGGGCCACCCATTGTTGTTGATTCCACGCACCAAGCCCAATAGTGCTGGGCGTGAGGGGGTGTGTTAGAAGTCCCACATTGGCTAGAGATATAGCAAAGATAGCCTTTATAAAGTAGTGCAAACCTCAACTCTCAAGCTAGCTTTTGTGGTTGAGTATAGGCCTCTCAAATTCTAATATGGTATCAGAGCTCCCGATTTTGGGGGTCTCGCTTCCGCAAAACCCTAGCCGCCGCCGTGTTTACGTTCCGATCACGGCAACCGATTTTCCGTGTGGCACTGTTCACCGATACTACTGTTCACGCGCACTGTTCACCGAATTTACTGTTGCGCGAACTGTTCATTACGCGCCGGTACTGTTCATCTGCAGAAAAAAATAATAATAATTGCTGCATCCGGTACTATTTGGTTGGGGTTAATAATTATGACTTTTTGTTATTCTCGACGACGATCATCAACCTTCAAATTTCGTCGTGAATGCAAATATTGTCATCGTTTGGGACATACTATTTTCCAATGTTGGAAATTACATGGTCGACCTTCAAATCGGAAGAACAAAGGTGGAGGGGAGGGTCGTGCATTCCAGGCGAGTAACTCTGATCAAGGGCAACAATCTACTTCACCTCAGGTTCCATTCACTACGGAACAACTAGAGAAACTGTTCAAACTCCTCGAGTCTCAAACTTCTCCTTGCTCTATAGCAACAAAAGGTAACTCTGCTTTTCTCGGTGTCAGTCCCAATCATACTTGGATAATAGATTCAGGTGCCTCTGATCACATGACAGGTGAATCTACTTTGTTCTCTTCATATAGTCCATGTGCAGGTAATCAAAAAATAAAAGTGGCAGATGGCTCTTTTTCAGCCATTGCCGGCAAAGGGTCAGTTGTGTTGTCTCCAATGTTAACTCTTAATAATGTCCTTCATGTACCAAACTTGTCTTGTAGTCTAATGTCCGTCAGTAAATTAGCCCAAGATATAAATTGTCAAACTATTTTTTTCCGATCTCACTGTGTCTTTCAGGATTTGAACTCGGGAAAGATAATTGGCAGCGCTAAGGAGAGTGGAGGACTCTACTACTTTGACATTGGATCTGCCTCTCAACTACCTTCTAAAACAATAAGTTCTTGCTTTGAGTCCTTTCTTGTTTTGAATAATAATGATGACAATATTATGTCGTGGCATTTACGATTAGGTCATCCTAGTTTTCCTTATTTAAAACACTTGTTTCCAAAGTTATTTCATAATAAAGATATTTCTTTGTTTAAATGCGAAGCATGTGAATTTGCAAAACATCATCGATCAAGTTTTCCAATACAGTCTTATAAACCATCAAAACCTTTTTCTGTTATTCACAGTGATGTATGGGGCCCTAACCGTACGAGTACACTTTCTCTCAAAAGATGGTTTATCACGTTTATTGATGACCATTCAAGAGTATGTTGGGTGTACTTGTTAAAGGGGAAATCCGATGTTTGTCAGGCTGTACAGGATTTTTTTAAAATGGTGCAAAATCAATTTCAAACTAATATTCAAGTGTTTAGAAGTGATAATGGCAAAGAATACTTCAACACTAATTTGAGTGATTTCTTCCGTAAAAACGGGACAGTGCATCAAAGTTCGTGTCCTAATACTCCCCAACAAAATGGAGTTGCAGAAAGAAAAAATAGACACTTGTTGGAGGTGGCTAGAGCTTTACTTTTCTCAAGTAAAGTACCAAATTATTTGTGGGGTGAAGCAGTTTTAACTGCTGCATATTTAATTAACAGAGTGCCCTCCAAAGTTCTTAATTTTCAAACTCCAATTCATATTTTCAAAGAATGTTTTCCTTTTGATCGTGTTTCAAATGATTTGACTTTAAAAATCTTTGGTTGCACAGCTTTTGTTCATGAACATAAGAATATTAGCAAACTTGAACCCCGTGCTATAAAATGTGTTTTTGTTGGATACTCTCCAACTCAAAAGGGATATAAATGTTTTGATCCAAAGAACAAAAAGATGTTTGTCACTATGGATGTAACATTCTTTGAAAATAAACCCTTTTTTAATACTCATCTTCAGGAGGGGAATTTTAAGGAAGACTCGTTTCAGACTGATATGTTTCAAACTGACATAAGTTTTTTTAATTCATCACAAAATTTTGACACTAGCACTTCGGCACCAATAGACACCGGCCATGATTCTTTATCTGATCCTACTCCTATTATGAGTAAGGAACTTGGTGAATTTGAGCCTACATTTTCTCATGATGAACATGATTCTTTATCTGATCCTGCTCCTGATATGAGTAAGGAACTTGGTGAATCTGAGCCTACATTTTCTCATGAAGAAAACCATGAGAATTTTGAAAATGATGATCTAATTGAAATGTCACAAAATAATGAGTCATCTAAAGATAATAGGGTTGAAGCAGGAAACAATATTTGGAAAGGAAAGGTTTTTGTGAGGAAGAACCGCAAAGAAAGTGATGAGTCCACATCTCAACAGTGTCATGAATCTGAACCGGGGCATGATCAACCTCCTCCTAAAACCAGAAAAGGTAAGTCTATGTCTATTTCTGAGAGTCGTATCTTGTATCCCGATATAGATGATCCTGTTGCCGTTAGAAAACCTGTTAGATCTTGCACTAAACACCCCTTATCCAATTTCATATCATATTCAAATTTGTCTTCATCTTTTTATGCTTTCACCTCAAAACTGTCTAGTGTAGAAATTCCAAAAAGTGTACAGGTTGCTCTAGAAGTTCCAAAGTGGAGGGAAGCTGTACTTGAGGAGATGAGAGCCCTTGAAAAGAACAAAACCTGGAGTGTTATGACACTACCAGATGGGAAGAAGACAGTTGGATGCAAATGGGTGTTTACTGTGAAGTATAATTCAGATGGGTCAATTGAAAGGTATAAGGCTCGATTGGTGGCTAAGGGTTTTACTCAGACCTATGGTATAGACTACTCAGAGACATTTGCTCCTGTTGCTAAATTGAATACTGTCAGAATTCTCTTATCTCTTGCGGCTAACCTGGATTGGCCCCTACATCAGTTGGATGTCAAGAATGCCTTTCTCAATGGAGATTTAGAAGAAGAAGTATATATGGACATTCCTCCTGGCTTTGAAGATAGGTTTGGATCAAATGTATGCAAACTGAATAAGTCTTTGTATGGATTAAAGCAGTCTCCTAGAGCTTGGTTTGAAAAATTCACCCAGTCCATGAAGAAACAAGGGTACATTCAAGGACAGGCTGACCACACCTTGTTCACAAAGTTCTCCCAAGATGGGAAAATAGCTATCCTGATTGTTTATGTCGATGATATTGTTCTTACTGGAAATGATACATTTGAAATGACAAGAGTAAAAGAGAAATTAGCAGTAGACTTTGAAATCAAGGACTTGGGATCCATGAGATATTTTCTTGGTATGGAGGTTGCTCGATCAAAGGATGGTATTGTAGTTTCCCAGCAAAAATACATTTTAGATTTATTGAAAGAAACAGGAATGACTGCATGTCGACCAGCAGATACCCCCATGGATCCTAATGTAAAACTTTGGGAAGAAGGTATTGTTCCTGTTGATACTAGAAGATATCAGAGATTGGTTGGAAAATTGATTTATCTGTCACACACCAGACCTGACATTGCTTTCTCGGTTAGTGTAGTAAGTCAATTTATGCATTCTCCTTTTGAGGAACATCTTGAGGCAGTCTATAGGATACTGAGATATTTGAAGGCAAATCCTGGAAAGGGGTTATTTTTTAAAAAGACCAGTGAAAGAAATGTGTCTATCTTTACCGATGCTGATTGGGCAGGTTCAGTCACTGACAGAAGATCAACCTCTGGATATTGTACCTATGTTTGGGGTAATCTTGTGACATGGAGGAGCAAGAAACAAGGCGTTGTAGCAAGAAGTAGTGCAGAAGCCGAGTTTAGATCTATGGCTCAAGGTATTTGTGAAGGATTATGGATCCACAGAGTCCTTGAAGAGCTTAAGATGAAAATTGAGCTTCCATTGAAATTATACTCTGATAGTAAAGCTGCTATTAGCATAGCTCATAACCCAGTTCAACATGACAGAACCAAGCATATTGAGATTGATCGACATTTCATAAAAGAGAAGTTAGATGCCGGAATTATATGTCTACCTTTTGTAACTTCGAGTCAGCAAACTGCGGATATCTTGACCAAAAGTTTAGCAAGACCCACCTTTGAGCATTTGATAGGCAAGTTGGGCATGATAGATATCTATGCACCAACTTGAGGGGGGGTGTTGGAAAATATATAATTTCCTATTTTATTATTTATAGGAGATTCTAGTTTTTTATATGTTTTCTATTATTTCCTTTTATAGCTAGTTGTACTCTTATTATAAATACCAGCCTTGAGCTGATGAATAAAGTATCACAACATTCACATATTATTTTCTACAGTTATGTAGGCACAAATTCTGCAACAAGATTAATTGGATACTGTAACAAGATTTCATGATCTCTTTTCTCCAATTGCATATATCAGCAAGATTTTATGGTTGAAGTTTAATCAGGTGATAGGAGTCTATCCATATGAAGTATAGCAACAACTTCCAAGTAGATTTCAGTCAATGATATAGCTACCAGTCATTCCATTCTATCCTATAGAAACCAGGACAAAATACTTGATAAGTATGTTTATAGTTTGTCTAGAACATGTTAAGAAGGTCTTTTTCAAAAGCCTGATCATCAGTTAAAACCTCACCAGACAGTGCCATGTGATTATTAATATTAATGAGATTTGTCTCCACGATTGAATAACTCATTATTCACCATACAATAATTTGTTTTCAAAGTCTATATATAACCATCATTTGAGTTTAAGAAGCAACACAAATCATTCTTACCTTGAAACATCATTATTCAGGTTCACTTCTTTCTTCTACCATACTTCTTTGAGATCATTCTGTTGTGAAGAAACAAAAACAATGGGTTTTCGCTTATCTGGTATTAGACGATCATCATCTAGCAAACAAGTGGAAGTGCCAAAAGGCTATCTTGCAGTGTATGTTGGAGAGAAAATGAAGAGGTTCTTGATTCCATTATCATTCTTGAATGAGCCTTTATTTCAAGAGTTGCTTAGCCAAGCTGAAGAGGAATTCGGTTACTGTCATCCAATGGGTGGTCTTACGATTCCCTGCATGGAAGATGTTTTCTTACATACAACTTCTCGCTTGAACAACTTGTAACTAATTCATACTGCAAAGTAGTCAAATGAATGATAGCATAGGCATAACATTGTAATATACTAACAATTTGTCATTTTAAAAAAATGATGACATAGACATAGCAGAGTAGGATAGACTAGTTGAGACAACTTTTGTACATTAGGAATTTCTGTCAATTTTGATGTTCCATCTTAAAGTGGGAATTTGAAATGAGAATTTATCAAACTATATTCTTTGTGAATTCATCTGTTGTTTTTGTACATCTCAGATACTTGTGTTGGAAAAACACAAGCCATACACCAATTTTTTGGATAATGTCTATTCTTGTGGATAGTGTTATTTCACGCCCTTCTCTCTTTCACCCTCGTTATTTCTTCTGTACCAATTTTTCCTTTTTCATTAGGGAAATGATAAAATTGTCCATAGGTGTTGAATTTGTGTCCCAAATATTGTGTTCAAATAACATTTTTCCTTCAATAATTAAATTATGAGTTTTCATTACTTTATATATGATTTCGATTTCGATGTTTTGTTTGTGTTTGGAACTATTCAAAGTTCACGCTGTGTTTTTATTGTGATGATTTAAGATTGCGGTGGAGACCAAAATCACAAGAATTTCCTGTGCTCTTCACTTGTATTTCATCGTTCAAAGGATTACAAAAAAACGGTTCTAAGTTTATCGGTATATGGAATTTTGTCATGTAAGTTTTGATACATAATAACACCAACCGTAGAAAATAGTGATAAATTATAAGGCTTATAAACTAATCAAGTGATTGAGTTTATGAGGCTTTAATTAAGGTTGAATTGTTCGAGAAATCCAAGTTCGAAACCTGAAACAATTTTGTTTACCACTTTATTTACTTCCTGATCAACTTTTATATTACCAAGAGTTTCTGATGCTCGAATAAGTGATGATTTGTGATGGATGAATGTTTTATTAGGCCAATAAATGGGTTCATAATGATAACTACATCCTCATATATGTTTCAATTTTTGCTTTGGCTGCATATATCATTTGAGACGGATTAGACTGAAATCTAGAACATGATAAAAGATATTGCATCTAGGAGCACATTGAGTTGTTGAATATATATGATGTCATTTGATTAGAAATAAATAACAACAAATAATATGTTCCTGAGTTTGTCATTCAGATGGACAATTCTACCCTTTCCTACAAATAAATAATAACAAATAATATGTTCCTGAGTTTGTCATTCAGATGGACAATTCTACCCTTTCCAAAGGTAGGAAAGGGGGAAACAAATCTTTACTATAAATCTAAATGATGACTATTGTACAAAATTTCCTGGCTAATCTATGTCAGTATACTTCAATGCAAGATTTATAGCCCATTGAAGTGAGAAGTAATATGCAAGAAAACATCTCCTCTGCAGGGAATTGTGAGGCCACCCATTGGATGGTCGTATCCGAATTCTTCCTCTGATTGACTTAGCAAGTCTTGAAATGAAGTTTGGTTCAAGTATGACATGGGGATCACAAAACGCTTCATTTCGTCTCCAACGTACACGGCAAGATAGCCCTTTGGAACATTTGCGACTTTCGATGATGTTGACTACTGCTAAATGAAGCCCTTCTTATAGCTGCAGGTAAACGGAAGTCCATTTTAAATGTTTCAAAGAACAAGATAAAGCTCTCAAATTTAAGAAAAAAGTATCTATCTTTTGATGCTTGAGTATGTTAATGATATATTATTTATGAGGGAAAGTAGTGTATTTATAGTTTAAAGAGTTTCTCGAAATCCATTTTTTTGAAAAATGATTGTTAGAAAATGGCTATTCAATGTCCAATTGAAAATGACTATTTGATTCTTAGCTAACAAAAAAACCTTTAAATGGTTTTAAATTAAATCCTTATTGAAATCTTAATATGGTTTTAAATTAAGTCTTTTGAGATGCCTAATGCTTCCAGCTGCTGTACCAGTACGCTTAATACTGTCATCAGATTTCACAGCTCGCAAAATGTAATTCTGCAGACCCAAAATCAGCCTATCCCGATGCAAGTCTCAAACTTTAGATGGCGTCATCCAAATTCAGGTTATTATAAGCTAAATGTTGAGATGCAGATGGTTTGTTACTTTGGTATCAGCTGCGGGTTGTTGGTGTTTGCCAATTTTTCCTGACTTTAATGTTGTAGAAGTGATGGCTTTGATGAAAGGTTTGAAGTTTGCAAGGGATTTGTTGTTTTTATCTCTTAAGGTAGAATCTGACTCTAGTAATGTGATTGCGGCACTCACAAACAAGCGTCATGTTAAGTTCTAGCTTTAATTCTATCCGTTTCACTCATGTAAGGCGTGTGGCAAATCCGGCTGCTCACTATCTTCTAGCTTAGACTTTATTTGAATTGAATACACTCCATCTTGTATTCATGACGTTGTGGCATTTGATTTACTGCCAGAATCGGTTTAATGAAAGTCTTTCTCCTTTCAAAAAAAGAAAGATAACTACTCTGATGTTTGGGCTGTATATTCACAGTATATTCACCTTTAACACAAGTTAAGTATAATTAATTCGACTAATATTTGAGATTTGATAAGCACAACCCTTTTGGTGGCCACAATATTGCGCTATAAATCATAAGTCAAAGCTGCTACAAAAATCCTTTTCTATAAAATTTGTGACATTACAAAAATCATAAGTCAAAGGAATCATCAGTTTTGCAATTTATAGAAGCATATAGGAGCCATTGAGTTGTTGAATATATTGTGTCATTACGATTAGAAATGAATAATAAAATATAGTTTGTTTCTGAATTTGTTATTCAGATAAACAACTAACCCTTCCAAAGGAAGGGAAAAAAATCTATACAAATCTAAATGATGACTATTGTACAAAATGTCTTCCTAATCTATGTCAGTCTCTATTGCTGTTGTAGATTTATAGTCCATTGAAGCGAGAAGTGATATGCAAGAAAACATCTTCTCTGCAAGGAATTGTGAGGCCACCCATTGGATGATCATATCCGAATTCTTCCTCTGCTTGACTCAACAAGTCTTGAAATGAAGGTTGGTTCAAGTATGACAAGGGGACAACAAACCGCTTCATTTCCTCTCCAACATAAACTGCAAGATAGCCCTTTGGGATATTTGATACTTTAGATGATGTTTGGCTACTGCTAAATGAAGCACGTCTAATAGCTGCAGGTAAACGGAAACCCATTTCAAATTTGATGAACAAGCTATATTTCTCAGATGTAAGAAAAGTGTATCTAAGTTTGATTGCTTGAGTGATTGGTGATGGTTGTGAAGGAGGACACTATATTTATAGATTTCAAGAGTTTTTTGAAATCTCTTTGCTAGAGAAATAATTGTTAAAATGATGGGGCCAAGTGATGAGAGAGATCACATGGTGTTGTCTTAGATTCCTTTGCCAAGGATCAATAAGTTCAGTAAGAGTTCAAACCCCACCTTTGAATGAAAGGCTCATGTTAAACTCAATAGTTGTATATTGCCTACTCATTTCCAGACATGCATCAGACATGGAACATGCTCTCTTCATATTGATAACACAACTTCATGTTTATATATAACCTGAAAAATTATGAGAAAAATATAATTCATACAGTTACACACTATTTATGGCTTGTGCATAACTATTGTACGTGACTTAGTTATTGAAGGGTTTACAAGAGATTACATGATAGTGCCGATAGGTCTATATCAAGGATCAATAATTATTATACGTCCCACAAATGCATTTCTGATGACAACTGTAGGTGGCCTGCAAAATCAATTTAGGAGACATAGACAGCAATGCATGTGGTCAATTGTATGGGAATTGAAAAAGAGGATAGAAACCCAAGTTTTGTTTTGGTCCTTAATAGTACTAGATTGGCTGCATATAAATGGGCCACCAAATTCATTTGAGGTAAGGTGTCAACCACTCATCTCTGTGATGGAAACCTAATTGGTTAGATTCACCTATCCTATGAATTATGATTGTTTTAGCTAATCCACCTATCCTGATACAAAGAATAGAACACTGATGATAGCAATCAATAGAACACTTTCTTATCAAAATTTTAAAATTCCTCATCAATTTTGTAGAAGTATGGCACAAAACAAATGAGTTTGAACACTTCCTTATCAATATAGAGTAAAGCATACAATAATACAAAGAAAGTATGGCACAAAACAAAGCTATCATGTTATGTGATATTACAAAAAGTGAGGAAAAAACAAGCTTATTGGATAGGCATGCATTGAGATATTCTCAAAAGACTAATTCGGAATATCTGATGTTTTTATTTGGCTACATCTCATTTTTGCACTTTTGGTTTCTAATAGTTTTAGTCGTCCAAATTAGTGACAAGTTTGAATGATGCATCCAAAACACTGTCCTAATTACTAGTGATTAATCAAATATTTGGCTCAACTATATAGGACCACAGTAATTATATATAGTTGGATACTGTAACAAGATTTCATGGTCCTTCTCTTTTCTCCAATTGCATATATCAGCAAGATTTTATGGTTAGATTGAAGTTTAATCAAGTGATAGGAGTCTATCCATATGAAGTATAGCAACAACTTCCAAGTAGATTTCAGTCAATGATATAGCTACCAGTCATTCCATTCTATCCTATAGAAACCAGGACAAAATACTTGATAAGTATGTTTATAGTTTGTCTGGAACATGTTAAGAAGGTCTCTTTCAAAAGCCTGATCATCAGTTAAAACCTGCCCCGACAGTGCCATGTGATTATTAATGAGATTTGTCGCAAAGCTTCAATAACTCATTATTCACCATACAATAATTGGTTTCCAAAGTCTATATATACCGATCATTTGGGGTTTAATAAGCAAAACAAACCATTCTTTCCTTGAAGCATCATTATTCAAATTCACTTCTTTCTTCTACTATACTTCTTTGAGATCAGTCTATTGTGAAGAAACAAAAACAAGAATGGGTTTTCGCTTACCTGGTATTAGACAATCATCATCTAGCAAACAAGTGGCAGCGCCAAAAGGCTACCTTGCAGTTTATGTTGGAGAGAAAATGAAGAGGTTCTTGATTCCAATATCATTCTTGAATGAGCCTTTATTTCAAGAATTGCTTAGCCAAGCTGAAGAGGAATTCGGTTACAGTCATCCAATGGGTGGTCTTACAATTCCCTGCAAGGAAGATGTCTTCTTACATACAGCTTCTTGCTTGAACGGCTTGTAACTAATTCATTCTGCAAAAGTCATATGAATTATAACATAGAACAGTGTAGGATTGACTAGTTGAGACAATTTTTGTACATCAAAAATTTCTTTGTCCATTTTGTTGTTTCCTCTTAAGTGGAAATCTGAAATGAGAAAATTATATTCTTTTGAATTCATCTCTTGTTTACTGTGTCATTTCAAATACTTCCATTGCATGTAGAGACACAAGCCATGTACCTACCAACTTAATAAACCAACATATGAGTCACCAAATAATCTGTGAATAAAGGGAATCTACTAATAATTGATCACTTAATAAACCAACATATGAGTCACCAAATCATCTGTGGGTTGCATTTTTATTGTGACGATTGAAGAATGTGTCGAAGGCCAAAATCTCAAGGACTTTCGTGCTTTTCACATGGACTTTGTCGTCAAAATTACGTACACCATTAGTTAGTGGCAACCATTTTCTCTGATTTCCTAATAGCCTCCACTAATCATATACAAAAATATTATTCAAACACAATAGTTGACATCAAATACCTGCACAATAGTCTTGTAAGAAACATATGGAATGTAAAAACAATTGTGCACTTAGATACAAGATAACTTATCAGTACGCTTAATGCTTCTACCTGCTATACCAGTACGCTTAATACTGTTGGCAGATTTCACAGCCCGCAAAATGTAATTCTGAAGACCCAAAATCAGCCTATCCCGATGCAAGTCTCAAACATTAGATTGCGTCATCCAACTGCAGGTTATTATAAGATAAATGTTGATGCTGCAGGTCTGTCAGATCAGGGAAAGTGGGGCCTAGCTGCGGTGATTCAAGCAGATGGTTTGGTATCAGCTACTGGTTGTTGGTGTTTGCAAATTTTGCGCGATTCTACGTTGCAGTAGCGATGGATTTGATGAAAGGTTTGGAGTTTGCAATGGATTTGTTGTTTTTATCTCTTCAGTCAGAATCTGACTCTAGTAACGTGATTGCAGCACTCAAAAACAAGCAACAGGTCTCAGCCTTCTTGGATACAATTGTAGAAGATTGCATCAAATTAATTTCTAGCTTTAATCAAGTTGCTCATTGTTTAGCAAAATTTGCTCTATCTTCTAGTTTAGACTTTTTTGGATTGAAGAGACTCCATCTTGTATTTACAAGGTTCTGGCATTTGATTTACTGCTACAAAATCGGTTTAATGAAAGTCTTTCTCCTTTCCAAAAAAAAACATACATACTCTCCTATATTTTATCAAAATTTTATGCTCAAGCAGTATATTCGCCTTTAACACAAGTTAAGAAAAACTAATTTGACTGTAATTTTAGATTTGATAAATAGAGCACTTCGTGTGGCCAAGATATTGCGCTATAAATCATCAGTCAATGCTGTTACAAAAATCCTTTTCTATAAAATTTGTGAGATTGTAAGAATATTAGAGCTAGATATTGCTTCAATTTTTTTTCTTTCTTTCAAAGGAATCATCAGTTTTGCAATTTATTAAAATAGAAGTATATAGGAGCCATTGAGTTGTTGAATATATCGTGTTATTATGATTAGAAATGAATAATAACATAATTTGTTCCTGAATTTGTTATTCAGATAGACAACTAATTAACCCTTCCAAAGGTAAGGAAGGGAAAAAAAATCGTTACAAATATAAATGATGATTATTGTACAAAATATCTCTCCTAATCTATGTCAGTCTTTATTGCTGTTGTAGATTTACAGTCCATTGAAGCGAGAAGTGATATGCAAGAAAACATCTTCTCTGCAAGGAATTGTGAGGCCACCCATTGGATGATCATATCCGAATACTTCCTCTGCTTGACTCAACAAGTCTTGAAATGAAGGTTGGTTCAAGTATGACAAGGGGACAACAAACCGCTTCATTTCCTCTCCAACATACACTGCAAGATAGCCCTTTGGGACATTTGATACTTTAGATGATGTATGGCTACTGCTAAATGAAGCCCGTCTAATAGCTGCAGGTAAACGGAAACCCATTTCAAATGTTTTGAATTTGAAGAACAAGCTATGTTTTTTCAGATGTAAGAAAAATGTATTGACGTTTGATTGCTTGAGTGATTGGTGATGGTTGTGAAGGAGGATACTATATTTATAGATTTCAAGAGTTTTTTGAAATCTCTTTGCTAGAGAAATAATTGTTAAAATGATGGGGCCAAGTGATGAGAGAGATCACATGGTGTTGTCTTAGATTCCTTTGTCAAGGATCAATAAGTTCAGTAAGAGTTCAAACCCCACCTTTGAATGAAAGGCTCATTTCTTTTCAGACATGCATCAGACATGACACATGCTCTCTTCATATTGATAACGCAACTTCATGGAAGTGTTCAATATTTGTATGAGAAAAATATCTGTCATAAGACTAGTGCATAGTTGAAGGGTCTTTATCAAAGATTGAATAACTGCTTATGAATGGTGAGTGTAGTTAAATGCATCTCCCACAAATCCATTTCTGATGACAACTGTAGGTGGCCTACAAAACAAATTTAGCAGACATAAACAGCAATTAAATGTGGTCAATTGTAAGGGACTTTCAAAAGAGGATAGAAACCCAAGTTTTGTTTTGGTCCTTAATAATACAAGATTGATTGAATTTGGTTAGATCCACATTCCAAGTAATTTGAGGTAAGGTGTCAACCACTCATCTGTGTGATGGAAACCTAATTGGTTAGATCCACATTCCAAGTAGATTTCATGGTTTATTGATTGAATTTCAAGCAACCATATAGCTACCAGTTGTCCTATCCTATAGAAACAAGGACAAAATACTTGATAAGTATGTCTATATCTTGTCTTGAACATGTGAAGAAGGTCTTTTTCCAAAGCCCGATCATCGGTTAAAACCTCCTAGACAGTGCCATGTGATTATTAATGAGATTTGTCACCAAGCTTGAATAACTCATTATTCACCATACAACAATTGGTTTTCAAAGTCTATATATACCGATCGTTTGGGTTTAATAGGCAACACAAACCATTCTTTCCTATAAGCATCATCATTCCAATTCACCTCTTTCTTCTACTATACTTCTTTGATATCAATCTCGTGAAGAAACAAACACAAGAATGGGTTTTCGCTTACCTGGTATTAGACGATCATCATCTAGCAAACAAGTGGAAGTGCCAAAAGGCTACCTTGCAGTTTATGTTGGAGAGAAAATGAAGAGGTTCTTGATTCCAATATCTTTCTTGAATGAGCCTTTGTTTCAAGAATTGCTTAGCCAAGCTGAAGAGGAATTTGGTTACTGTCATCCAATGGGTGGTCTTACAATTCCCTGCAAGGAAGATGTCTTCTTGCATACAGCTTCTTGCTTGAACAACTTGTAACTAATTCATTCTGTGAAAAAGTCATGTGAATTGTAACATAGAATAGTGTAGGATTGACTAGTTGAGACAATTTTTGTACATCAGGAATTTCTTTGTCCATTTTGTTGTTTCCTCTTAAGTGAAAATCTGAAATGAGAAAATTATATTCTTTTGAATTATTCTCTTGTTTGTTGTGTCATTTTAAATACTTCCATTGCATGCACAGACACTAGCCATGTACCAACTTATGGAGCATCATTGAATTTGAGAAGAAAATTAGTAGAAGTGAAATGAAAATGAATAAAGGAATATACTAATTATTGAACACTTAATAAACCAACATATCAGTCACCAAATAATCTGTGAGTTGCATTTTTATTGGGACGATTGAAGAATGTGGTGGAGGCCAAAATCACAAGGACTTTCCGTGTTCTTCACATGAGGTGTTATCATCAAAATTGTTGTCATAAAGAACACCATTAGTTAGCAGCAACCATTTTCCCTGATTTCCTAACAGCCTGGTATAGTAGTTGACATCAAATACCTACACCTGGTACCTTAATTGCTCTGTCGAGGTGAAGAAGATATTATAGGATTGCAAAAAGTTTGAGCTTAGATACAAGATAGCTTGCCAACTAACCGAATGATTAGGTTTATGTGGTTGACGAGCTTCAATTAATGTTGAATTGCTCGAGAAAACCTGAATTTGAAATTTGACTGAAATTATTCTTGATCATACTTCACTTACATCCTGGTCAAATTTTGGGTTGCCAAGAGTTTCTATCTTTTGATCCTTGAGTAAATGAATGATATGTGATGGATGAATTTATTTATTTTTTGGTAGAATAAATGGTTTCATAATGATAACAACTCCCTCCAATATGCTTAATTTTTGCTTTGGCTGTATAAATCTGCCTTCACACACCATTTGACAGAAATTTAAAATTTAATAAAAACAGCCTCTTTTTTGGCGACGCTGTTTCTATAAAAAAAAAATAAACAAAGGAAACTAGATATTGCTTCATAATTTTTTTCCCGATGATACATTTTATTGCAATTTATAAATAGATGCATATTGGAGCACATTGAGTTGTTGAATATATGATGTCATTAATTGATTAGAAATAAATAATAACAAATATATGTTCCTGAATTTGTCATTCAAATGGACAATTCTATCCCTTTTCCAAAGGTAGGAAAGGGAGAAAAAAATCTTTAAAAATCTAAATGATGACTATTCTACAAAATTTCCTGGCTAATCTATGTCAGTATACTTCAATGCAAGATTTATAGTCCATTGAAGTGAGAAGTAATATGCAAGAAAACATCTTCTGTGCAAGGAATTGTTAGGCCACCCATTGGATGATCGTATCCAAATTCTTCCTCTGATTGACTCAGCAAGTCTTGAAATGAAGGTTGATTCAAGTAAGACATAGGGATCAGAAACCGCTTCATTTTTTCTCCAACATACACTGCAAGATATCCTTTTGGGACATTCGCAGCTTTTGATGATGCTTGGCTAGCTGTGAATGAAGTGCGTCTAATGGTAGGTAAACGGAAACCCATTTCAAATGTTTTGAAGAACTGGCTGAATTTCTTAGATGTAAGAAAAATGTATCTAAGCTTGTTTGTTTGTTTGCTTGATTGATTTGTGAAGTTGTGAAGGAGGAAAGTGTATTTATAGTTCTCAAGATCTTCTTGAGATTCATTTGCTAGAGAAATTATTGTTAAAATTAATGGACTCATGAGACAAGAGATCACATGGTGCTGTCTTAGACGTCTCTATCGATGATCAATAAGTTCAATAAGAGTGCAAACCACGGAAGGCCACTCAAATCAAAAGAGCTATGCTAGCTCATTCCAACTCATTATTTTTCAGACATGCATAAGACATGGCACATGTTCTCTTCATATTGATGATAACACAACTTAATGTAGATGAATGGCCACCTCAAAAATATGAGAAATATCAGTCATACATTACTAACACGCTATTTATGAATTGTCCTTTTTTTGTTGCTCTTGACCTTGTTCTTGTAGGGCCTAGTTGGAGACAATGAAGGCTATAGTTCACAAGAGATAACATGATACTGTATAGAGGTTTATTATTTATATCATATCTCTAATTTTATCCAAAGGCAAATAAAATTTTACTTTAATGAAGGCTATGCTGATGATCACATTCAAACACATTCGTGATAGTGGCATCAAAATCTGATCTAGACAACTAGTGTTTTTTTTATCTGATAAAGTAAATCAGTTACCTTAAATTTTGTAAACACATTCAGTCATTAGTGTTAGGTTAAAAAAATGTAGTGATTAGTCCAATGTTTGGCTCAACTGTGTGACTACAATTCATGGATAATTGGATACTGTAACAAGATTTCATGGTCCTTCTCTTTTCTCTAATTGCATATATCAACAAGATTTTATTATTAGATTGAAGTTTAACATGTGGGAAGAATTTATCCAATATGAAGTTGCAACAGCTTCCATGTAGATCTCATGGTTTATTGATTCAATTTCAATCAAAAATAGGCGCAGTTGTCATACCCGATTGAAAACAAGGACAAAATACTTGATAAGTATGTTTAGAGCTTGTCCGAAAAATGTGAAGAAGGTCTCTTTCAAAAGCCTAATCTTCATTGATAACTTCCAAGGCAATGCCATGTGATCATTAATGAGTCATGTCTCCAACGAAACCCCATTGAATAGCTCCTTCAGCATACAATTGGTTTTCAAAGTCTATATATACAGCCATCATTGGGTTTATAAGCAACACAAATCATTCTTACCAGAATTCAAGCTCAATTTTTTCTTCTATTACTTCTTTGAGATCATTTGGTGTGTGAAGAAACAAAACAATAATGGGTTTTCACTTACCTGGTATTAGACGATCATTATTTAGTGCAAGTCAATCATCTAGGAAGGAACTGGAAGTCCCAAAAGGCTATCTTGCAGTGTATGTTGGACAGAAAACGAAGAGGTTCTTGATTCCAGTATCATTATTAAATGAGCCTTTATTTCAAGAATTGCTAAGCCAATCTGAAGAGGAATTTGGTTACAGTCATCCAACGGGCGGTCTTACAATTCCCTGCAATGAAGATGTCTTCTTACATACAGCTTCTCGCTTGAACAACTTGTAACTAGTTCATACTGCAAAATAGTCAAATGAATGATAACATAGGCATATGACAGTAGGATAGACTAGTTGAGACAACTTTTGTACATCAGGAATTTATTTATCAAATTTGTTGTTCCCTCTTAAGTGGGAATTGGAAATGAGAATTTATCAAACCATACTCTTGTGAATTCATCTGTTGTTTTTGTATCGTCTCAAATACTTGTATTGCACAAACACAAGCCATGCACCAATTTTTTGGATAGTGTCTATTACATACTAGTAGATATGGTAGTGCAACATTGGTATGTATTATGAGGCCATAGAACAAAACTCTAAACAAATAAATCTTTAAATAAAACACTTTCTCAACCTATAAATTTTTTCAACTTGATTGGCACATGATAGAATTTTGAAAACAAGTCAGTACTGGTTAAGTTTAAAATGAAGAAAGGAATGTATCACTTGTTAAAACTTCTTACCAATTAATTATTAAGTTGGATTTTTCTTGTAATAAAACGTCAAAGTTGAAGTCTAAAACACGCAATTATCGGCAAGGCAACCCTTTAGTTTGAATACCTTGCCGCCTCAACTATTCATGAAAGTGTATGTTAGCTAAGAGTCAAAACTAGGCCAAAAAAATGAGTTAAGAGTCAAATAGTGATCTCAATTCTTTAAACTAGGCCGTAATGTCTTGCCTACTTATGTCTTTTTTATCAGTTTTAAATGGAGAACTTTGACTCTTCTGATACTTACGCAGTAAGTCATCAACTGTGATAGTTTGGCTCTGACTTGAACTATAGTCCTCATTATAATCATGCCAAAACAGTTGTTGCTATACTTTTTTTTTAAAGTGCTATACTTTCTTCAAAAGACTGCAATTATCTAAAACAAAATATATACGAATGTTGAAATTAAGAATTCAGTTTTCGTGATGCAGTATTTCTGCTATTTGTGGGTTCAAACAAGTACTGCTATCTTCTGACAACTGACCAGGCCTTTGATGAAGGTTCCCTGTTGCCTCCTGACATTTATGATTAGTAACCAACTAACCATTTTTGGTAGCTAGCTATCTTGGAAAAACAGTCTTTAACAATCATTTTTCAACAAAATAAATTTCAAGAAACTCTTTAAGACCCATTCAAACAAACTATTGAAGACTATAAATACACTATTTTGTAAAAACAGTTGTCGCTAGACTTTCTTCAAAAGTCTGCAATTATTTAAAACAAAATATATAGGATATTTATGCTACTTTTGGATTCAAACATGTACTACTATCTTCTGGTCACCATGACTACTGACCAAGCCCTTGATACATGTTTTCTGTTGTCTCCTAACATTTATTATTCGTGCGATTATTTGACTTAAAATTCACCACTTAAGAGAATTTTTTGTTTCTACATTTCGAGATTAAGCCGTGTGAAGAGAACATGTGACATGTCTAATGCATGCCTACAAAAAATATGGATATCCATAACTCAAGCATTAAGTTTAACCTATATTATAGCCATCACATTTGAATTCCAATTGAGTAATCTACTGGCCTTTCATTCAGACGGTGGGGCAGATTATATATGCACTATTGTAATCTTATTGAACTTCCTGATCCTTGCTAGAGAGACATCCAAGACAATACCATGTGATCCCTCATCTCATGGACCCCATCCTTTAACAATAATTGCTCAAAGAAATGAATTTCAAGAAACTCTTGACGTATATAAATAGGGTACTTTCCTTCACATAAACCACAAGTAATTCACATACTTAAGCATCAAAAGATAAATACTTTTTTCTTAAATTTGAGAGCTTTAGCTTGTTCCTTGAAACATTTAAAATGGGCTTCCGTTTACCTGCAGCTATAAGAAGGGTTTCATTTAGCAGTAGCCAAACATCATCGAAAGTCACAAATGTGCCAAAGGGCTATCTTGCAGTGTACGTTGGAGAGGAAATGAAGCGGTTTGTGATCCCCATGTCATACTTGAACCAAACTTCATTTCAAGACTTGCTGAGTCAAGCAGAAGAAGAATTCGGATATGATCATCCAATGGGTGGTCTCACAATTCCTTGCACAGAAGATGATTTTTTGAATATTACTTCTCGCTTCAATGAGCTATAAATCTGCAACTGCAAGTGGCTAACATAGATTAGTAGTGACATTCTTTACAATTTTTTACATTTGTAAATATTTTTCTTTTCCCTTTATTGGGAAAATGGGTGAAAATTGTCTATATGAATATGACATACTCAATTAAATTATTTCACTCTGTATATTTGTTTCATCACAATGACACACTGTTTCAACAACTCGACTGGCTATTTGTTCATATATTCATGAATTACTAATTGAATAACAAATTGAAATTCTAATTAACTTAACCACCTTAACGACTTAACTAACTCAACTAAACCGTTTAATTCACCCCTTAAGTTTGGAGATAGATGCTAAACAACAAACTGAAATAGGGAATTAGAGTTTGAAACTAAGGCCTGAGAAGGTCTTTGGTAAGGGGATCTGCAAGCCGTTGGTACGAATTCACCAGAATGAACTTTAGGAAGGTAGATTGCACATGATCTTGGGAAAAATGACGATCTATATTAACATGCATCACGCTTTGATAGCTCATGCTCTATGCTGCATTGATTGTCCTAAAGTGATTGTATTTGAAGGGATTATGCTACTATGATAGCAGGTTATTGATGTTTGATTACTACTAGCTACATCTCTATTGTTAACACTAGCAATATTATGGATCTGTCTCCACTCATTGAGTTCAATTCAACCTTATTAATGCAAAGAAACAAAAGACAAATTAATGTACATCACAGCACAGCAAGAATTGAATTGAACAGAATGACAGTAATCACAATTCATAAGGTATTCGGTAGAAAATTTGGATCTAACCATTTAAGTTTCCATCACACAGATGAATGTTGACACCTTACCTGAAATTAATTTGGCCAGTATGGCCCACTCGTATCTCTTTATCACGAAACAACATTTTCCAATCTCAAAAATGACCAAAACAAAACTTGGGTCCCCAATTGGCCACAGACATTGCTGTCTATGTCTGCTAAATTAATATATATATATATATATATATATAGCAAACTTATAGAGCTTTAAAATTATAAGGTACATTCACAAAATGCCAGGGTATGAATCCTATCCAAATTAGAAGATCTTATGTGTGTATAAAACTTTAATTTTTGTTAATGTGGGACATACATTTAGTTTCTCTCTCAAAGGTAAAGCAACCATTCAATCTTTGAGAAAGACCTCTTGACAGTATCATGTGACCTCTTGTGAAGTGTAGTCTGACTGTCTCCATCTAAGCCCTTCAAGAACCAACCAAGTCAAGAACAATAAATATGCATAGTTCATAAATAGTGTGTTAGTATATGACCGATATTTCTCATAATTCTTTAATATGAGGAGAACATGCGCCATGTCTCATGTATGTCGGAAAAGAAATGAGTAGGCATTGTACAAGAATTAAATTTAACATGACCTTATCTCATTTGATTTTAAGTGGATACCATTTGCACTCTAATTGAACGTAGAGATATAGATAGAGGCATCTAACCTAAGACAACACCATGTGATCTCTTGTCTCATGGGCCCTATCATTTTAACAATAATTTCTCTAGCAAAGGGATTTCAAGAAACTCTTGGCAACTATAAATATAGTGCCCTCTTTCACAACCATAACAAATCACTCAAGCAAACAAACTTAGATACATTTTTATTACATCTGAGAAATTCAGCTTGTTCTTCAAATTCAAAACATTTGAAATGGGTTTCCGTTTACCTGCAGCTATTAGACGGGCTTCATTTAGCAGCCAAACCGCATCAAAAGTATTGAATGTCCCAAAGGGCTATCTTGCAGTGTACGTCGGAGAGGAAATGAAACGGTTTGTTATCCCCACCTCATACTTGAACCAACCTTCATTTCAAAACTTGCTGAGTCAAGCAGAAGAAGAGTTCGGATATGATCATTCCATGGGCGGTCTCACAATTCCTTGCACAGAAGAAATTTTCTTGCATATTACATCTGGCTTCAATAGGCTATAAATCTTACACTTAAGGAAACTAACTTAGATTAGCAGGAAAATTTTGTACAATAGTCATCATTTAGATTTGTGAAGTTTTTTTTCCTTTTCCTATCTTTGGAATGGGTTAGAATTGTCCATCTGAATGAAAAATTCATGAACAAATTATGTTATTATTTGTTTCTAATTATAATGACAATATATTCAACAACTTAATGTGCTTCTATTTATAAATTATAAAACTGGTGATTCCTTGGAAAAGAAAAAGAAATTATTATACAAAATCTAGTTTTCCTTGGATTATTATAATGATGACACAAGCGTACGTGCTGTGCACAAAATTGAGCTGAACATTCCTGTAAACTTCTCTGACCTAATAAAACGTTCATCCAAACTCTAATTGTTGATAAGCTATCTTGTATCAAAGCTCACAATTTTTTTACATGCCTTGTGCTTCTATCAATTGCTTCTTCAACAAGGCAGGACAATTACGCTAATAAATAATAACAAATCTCCTCCAAATATTCCAACTCCCATGAGATCCAATCATCAACTTACGCAAACCCAATGATAATTATAATAAAGGATATATTCCATTTGTACTCATTATTTTTTATAATCTCTCTTTTACTTTTTCTAAAGGGATGGTGAAGAAAAAAAACTGCATAATCATTCTAAGGAAGACTTTTTACATGTCTGTTTTAGTAAATGTCTGCCAATTTATATATCTGTCAGATTTAGAGTCTGCGCAAAGCATGTATTAATGTTATAGACACACAATTAATTAGAGCCTAAAACAGAAGCTAAACCCATCAAATAATAGAGTTCCGGTTTACCACTTCTTGACCCAATTATGAAAAGTCTTCGATTGCCAGCTCTTTGGGTCCAGCCATCTCAGTTGGTCTTTTATTCATGACTGTATATCTTATAACTTAGTACTTTTACGACTTTTGAATGGAGAACTTGGAATGGTATAATACTTAAAAAAAAGCAGTAAGTCATCAATTGTATGGTAGTTTGGCTCTTATTTGTGACTCTGATACTTGAGTTTCATGAGTCGCCTACTAGCTAATTATTCTTATATGGAGAAAACAAATCATTAAATAACCTTTATGAGCACAAGTTCAAATTTTGAGCTATAGTCCACCTTATAATCTTGGCAAATCAGTTGTTGCTAGACTTTCTTCAAAAGACTGCAATTATTTCAAATAAATATATAGGACTGTTGAAATTAAAAAAATCAACTTTCAAAATAAACTATTTATGCTACCTGTGGATTCAAACATGTACTACTATCTTCTGGTCGCCATGACTACTGACCAAGGCCGTGATACATGTTCTCTGTTGTCTCCTAACATTTATAACTTGTAGCTATTATTTGACTTAGAATTCATCACTAATAGAATTTTTTTTGTTTCTACTTCTTGAAATTGAGCTATGTGAAGAGAACATGTGACGTGTCTAATACATGTCTAAAAAAATATGGATATGCATAACTCAAACATTAAGTTTAACATAGCCATCTCATTTGAATTCCAAGTGGGTAATCTACTGGCCTTTCATTCAGACGATGGGACGTATTATATATATACACACTTATTGAACTTACTGACTCTTGCTAGAGAGATATCCAAGACAATACCATGTGATCCCTCATCTCATGGACCCCATCCTTCAACAATAATTTCTCAAAGAAATGGATTTCAAGAAACTGTTTAAGTATATAAATACACTATACTTTCCCTCACAGAAATCATAACTCATTAGCATACCTAGACATCAAAAGATAAATACTATTTTCTTAAATTTGAGAGCTTTATCTTATTCTTTGAAACAATTAAAATGGGATTCCGTTTACCTGCAGCTATAAGAAGGGCTTCATTTAGCAGTAGTCAAACATCATCGAAAGTCGCAAATGTTCCAAAGGGCTATCTTGCAGTGTACGTTGGAGAAGAAATGAAGCGGTTTGTGATCCCCATGTCATACTTGAACCAAACTTCATTTCAAGAGTTGTTGAGTCAATCAGAAGAAGAATTCGGATACGATCATCCAATGGGTGGCCTCACAATTCCTTGCACAGAAGATGTTTTCTTGCATATTACTTCTCGCCTCAATGTGTTATAAATTTGAAATTGGAAGACGCTAAGGTAGATTAGTAGTGAGTGACATTTTGAACAATAGGCATTGTTTACAGTTGTAAATATTTTCCTTTTCCCTTGATTGGGAAAATGGGTGAATGAGATACTCAATAACATTATTTAACTCTTTTTGTATTTTTCCCTTTCCCAATAAATGGATTTAAGGTTTATAACAAAAGCATAGCAGCCTCCAAATTAAATGAACAATATTTTCGGAGCATAGAAATAGAATTTGGCATATTCTATTATTTGTTGTCTGTCAAAAGATTGAATTCAAAGCTATACCGTGATAGACAAAACATAAAAAATAAATGAACATATAAAAATTGACCAACCAAATGAGAACAATAATTGAACATAGCATGGAAAATACTGAAATCGAATGTCAAAAAAAAAAATTTGGACCATTTCTCGATTTGTGCGTGTCATCCTTGCGCAGGGGCCATGCTAATCTTCTCTGTATCGTTCCAATTTTATCGGATGTCCCCGAAGGGACAAAGCATGATGTTCACCTGTGTATATAAACACTGAAAACGCAAACAATGTAGACGATGTGGGACTAATAGCAAAGCAAACAAGCGACTAAGATGCATCTCCCTCTGTCTCTCAGTGAGTAATTGAGTTTCAAATTAACAAAAAGAGTTTGTCCCTCTCACTCATAGTACTACAGAGTGATAGATATTAGATACTCATAGTATTTTAATTCAGTTTACAGTGCCCATACGTACATACATACCTACATAGAACAAAGGGTCCGGCTATTTTGACAAAAGTCTATAGCTAGCGACAGTGTAGAGTTGACTCCTTTGTTGTGTTACTTTCCACATCATGTTATGTTATTATGAGTTAATTACGGAGTGAATTTGAAATACTTATGTTTGAACCTTCGTCAAAGGCTTGGTCAGTAGTCAGCAGATAGCAGTACATGTTTGAACCTACAAGTAGTAGAAATACTGCATCCTAAAAATTGAATTCTTAATTTCAACATTCGTATATATTTCGTTTTAGAGAATTGCAGTCTTTTGAAGAAAGTATAGAAAAACTGCTTTGGCATGATTATAAAGAGGACTATAGCTCAAGTATCATAGCCAAACTATCATACAGTTGATGACTTACAGCCCAAGTATCAGACTAGTCAAAGTTCTCCATTTAAAATTGATAAACGGACATAAGTAGGGAAGATGTTACAGACTAGTTTGGTTCTAGCTTTAAAGAATTGAGATGACTATTTGACTTTTAAATCCTATTTTTTGCTTAGGTTTGACTCTTAGATAACATACACTTTTATGAATAGTTGATGCGGCAAGGTAATCAAATTAAAGGGTTGCCTTGCGATAATTGTGTGTTTTAGGACTTCAACTTAATAATTAATTACAAGAAAAATCCAACGTAATAATTAATTGATAAGCAGTTTTATTCTATGATATATTCCTTTCTTCATTTTAATTTAACGGACTTGTTTTCAAAATTCTATCATGTGCCAATCGAGTTGTGTTTCTACAATGCAAGTATTTGAGATGACACAAAAACAACAGATGAATTCACAAGAATATAGTTTGATAAATTCTCATTTCAAATTCCCACTTAAGAGGGACCATCAAAATTAACAAAGAAATTCCTGATGTACAAAAATTGTCTTAACTAGTCAATCCTACACTATTCTATGTTATAATTCACATGACTTTTTCGCAGAATGGATTAGTTACAAGTTTTTCAAGCAAGAAGATGTATGTAAGAAGACATCTTCATTGCACGGAATTGTAAGACCGCCCATTGGATGACAGTAACCGAATTCCTCTTCAGCTTGGCTAAGCAATTCTTGAAATAAAGGCTCATTCAAGAATGATATTGGAATCAAGAACCTCTTCATTTTCTCTCCAACATACACTGCAAGATAGCCTTTTGGGACTTCCATTTGTTTGCTAGATGATGATCGTCTAATACCAGGTAAGCGAAAACCCATTCTTGTTTTTGTTTCTTCACAACAGACTGATCTCAAAGAAGTATAGTAGAAGAAAGAAGTGAATTTGAATAGTAATGCTTTAAGGAAAGAATTATTTGTGTTGCTTACTAAACCCAAATAATCGGCATATATAGACTTTGAAAACCAATTATTGTGTGATGAATAATGAGTTATTCAAGCTTGGAGATAAATTTCATTAATAATCACATGGCACTGTCTTGGAGGTTTTAACTGATGATCGGGCTTTGGAAAGAGACCTTCTTCACATGTTCAAGACAAGCTATAGACATACTTATCAAGTATTTTGTCCTTGTTTCTATAGGATAGGACAACTGGTAGCTATATCGTTTCTCTAAATTCAATCAATAAACCATGAAATCTACTTGGAATGTGTATATAACCAATTAGGTTTCCATCACACAGATGAGTGGTTGACACCTTACCTCAAATTACTTGGAATGTGGATCAAACCAAATTCAATCAATCTTGTACTGTTAAGGACCAAAACAAAACTTGGGTTTCTATCCTCTTTTGAAAGTCCCTTACAATTGACCACAGGCATTGCTGTCTATGTCTGCTAAATTTGTTTTGTAGGCCACATACAGTTGTCATCAGAAATGCATTTGTGGGAGATGCATTTAATTACTCTCTCCATTCATAAGCAGTCATTCAATCTTTGATAAAGACCAATAGACAGTATAATGTGATCTCTTGTTAACCATAGTCTGCTTGTCTTCAACAGCTAAGTAAAGAACAATAATTATGCACGTCGTAAAGAGTGTGTTGCTTTATTACAGATATTTTTCTAATACAACTATTGAATACTGCCATGAAGTTGTGTTATCAATATGAAGAGAACATGTGCCATGTCTGATGCATGTCTGAAAAGAGATGGGTATTGAGTTTAACATGAGCCTTTCATTCAAAGGTGGGGTTTGAACTCTTACTGAACTTATTGATCCTTGACAAAGGAATCTAAGACAACACCATGTGATCTCTTAAAAATTATTTCTCTAGCAAAGAGATTTCAAAAAACTCTTGAAATCTATAAATATAGTGTCCTCCTTCACAACCATCACAAATCACTCAAGCAATCAAACTTAGATAAATTTTTCTTACATCTGAAAAACATAGCTTGATCTTCAAAGTCAAAACATTTGAAATGGGTTTCCGTTTACCTGCAGCTATTAGACGGGCTTCATTTAGCAGTAGCCAAACATCATCTAAAGTATCAAATATCCCAAAGGGCTATCTTGCAGTGTACGTTGGAGAGGAAATGAAACGGTTTGTTGTCCCCTTGTCATACTTGAACCAACCTTCATTTCAAGACTTGTTGAGTCAATCAGAGGAAGTATTCGGATATGATCATCCAATGGGTGGCCTTACAATTCCTTGCAGAGAAGATGTTTTCTTGAATATCACTTCTCGCTTCAATAGACTGTAAATCTACAACAGCAGTAGAGACTGACATAGATTAGGAGAGACGTTTTGTACAATAGTCATCATTTAGATTTGTAAAGATTTTTTTCCCTTCCTTACCTTTGGAAGGGTTAGTTGTCTATCTGAATAACAAATCAGGAACTAATTATTTGTTATTATTCATTTCTAATCGTAAAGACAAAATATATTCAACAACTCAATTGCTCCTATATGCTTCTATTTATAAATTGCAAAACTGGTGATTGCTTTGAAAGAAAATTAAATTTGAAGCAATATCTAGCTCGAATATTCTTACAATCTCACAAATTTTATAGAAAAGGATTTTTGTAGCAGCTTTGACTTATGATTTATAGCGCGATGTCTTGGCCACAAGAAGGGCTGTATTTATCAAATATAAAATTACAGTCAAATTAGTTTTTCTTAACTTGTGTTAAAGGCGAATATACTGCCCGAACAAAAAAAGTTGAAAAATATTGGAGAGTGGGTATGTTTTTCTTGGGGAAGGAGACAGACTTTCATTAAACCGATTCTGGCAGTAAATCAAATGGCACAACCTTGTAAATACAAGATGGGGTCTCTTCAATTCAAATAAAGTCTAAACTAGAAGATAAAGCAAATTTGGCTAAATAATGAGCAGCCTTATAAGTCTGATAGAATTAAAGCTAGAACTTAACTTGATGCAGTCTTCTACAATTTTATCCAAGTAGGCTGAGACCTGTTGCTTGTTTTTGAGTGCTGCAATCACGTTACTAGAGTCAGATTCTTACTGAAGAGACAAAAACAACAAATCCATTGCAAACTCCAAACATTTCATCAAAGCCATGTCTCCTGCAACATTAGAGTCGCGCAAAATTTGCAAACATACATACATACATAGAAGAAAGGGTCCGGCTATTTTGACAAAGCATATAGCTAACGACAGTGTAGAGTTGACACCTTTGTTTTGTTACTTTCCACTTCATGTTATGCTATTAAGGAGTGAGTTTGAATTACTTGTGTTAGGAGGCAACAGTGAACAGTCAGAAGATAACAGTACATGTTTGAACCTACAAGTAGTAGAAATACTTTATCCTGAAAATTGAATTCTTAATTTCTACATTCCTATATATTTCGTTTTTAAGAAAGTATAGAAAGTTATCCATTTAAAATTGATAAACAGACATAAGTAGGCAACACATTACGGCCTAGTTTGGATGAGTTTCTAGCTTTAAAGAATTGAGATGACTATTTGACTATTAACTCCCTTTTTTGGCTTGGGTTTGACTCTTAGCTAACATACACTTTCATGAATAGTTGATGCAGCAAGGTATTCAAATTAAAGGGTTGCCTTGACGATAATTGTGTGTTTTAGGACTTCAACTTTGATGTTTTATTACAAGAAAAATCCAACTTAATATTTAATTGATAAGAAGTTTTATTATGTGATACATTTCATTCTTAATTTTAGTTTAACTAGTACTGACATGTTTTCAAAACTCTATCATGTGCCAATCAAGTCGAAAATATTTATAGGTTAAGAAAGGTTTTGGTTTAAAGATTTACTTTTGTTTAGAGTTTTGTTCTATCGCCTACTAACACATGCCAATTTTGCATTACCATATCTACTAGTATGTAATAGACAGTATCTGCAAAAATGGTGCATGGCTTATGTTTCTGCAACGCAAGTATTTGATATGACACAAGCAACAAATGAATTCACTCACATGAACAGAGTTTGATAAATTCTCATTTCAAATTCCCACTTATGAGGGAACATCAAAATTGACAAATAAATTCCTGATGTACAAAAGTTGTCTAAACTAGTCTATCCTACTTTGCTATGCCTATGTTATCATTCATTTGACTATTTTGCAGTATGAAATAGTTACAAGTTGTTCAAGCGAGAAGTTGTATGTAAGAAGACATCTTCATTGCAGGGAATTGTAAGACCGCCCATTGGATGACTGTAACCGAATTCCTCTTCAGATAGGCTTAGCAATTCTTGAAATAAAGGCTCATTTAAGAATGATACTGGAATCAAGAACCTCTTCATTTTCTGTCCAACATACACTGCAAGATAGCCTTTTGGGACTTCCATTTCCTTCCTAGATGATTGACTTGCACTAAATGATGATCGTCTAATACCAGGTAAGCGAAAACCCATTATTGTTTTGTTTCTTCACACACCAAATGATCTCAAAGAAGTAATAGAAGAAAAAATTGAGCTTGAATTCTGGTAAGAATGATTTGTGTTGCTTATAAACCCAATGATGGCTGTATATATAGACTTTGGAAACCAATTGTATGCTGAATGAGTTATTCAATGGGGTTTCGTTGGTGACATGGCTCATTAATGATCACATGGCATTGTCGTGGAAGTTTTCAATGAAGATTAGGCTTTTGAAAGAGACCTTCTTCATATTTTTCGGACAAGCTCTAAACATACTTATCAAGTATTTTGTCCTTGTTTTCAATAGGATAGGACAACTGTGCCTATTATTGATTGAAATTGAATCAATAAACCATGAGATCTACATGGAAGCTGTTGCAACTTCATATTGAATAGATTCCTCCCACAAGTTAAACTTTAATCTAATAATAAAATCTTTTTGATATATGCAATTAGAGAAAAGAGATGGACCATGAAATCTTGTTACAGTATGAAATTATCCATGAATTGTAGTCCCACAATTGAGCCAAACATTAGACTAATCACTACATTTTTTACTAATGACTTTGTGGTTTTTAAGTGTTATTACATTGAAAAGACTGTTTCTATTGATTGCAATCATCAGCTATTGGTTATACTGAATGTGTTTATCAGATAAAAAATACTGTGTGGCTAGAATTTATACTATAATTACACTGTGGATTATATGCAATTTGAATGTGATCATAAGCATAGCCTTCATTAAGGTAAAATTTTATTTTCCTTTGGATAAAAATTAGAGATATGATATAAATAATAAACCTCTAGACAGTATCATGTTATCTCTTGTGAACTATAGTCTTCATTGTCTCCAACTAGGCCCTACAAGAACAAGGTTAAGAGCAACAAAAAAGGACAATTCATAAATAGTGTGTTAGTAATGTATGACTGATATTTCTCATATTTTTGAGGTGATCATTCATCTAAATTAAGTTGTGTTATCAATATGAAGAGAACATGTGCCATGTCTGATGCATGTTTGAAAAATAATGAGTTGGAATGAGCATAGCTCTTTTGATTTGAGTGGCCGCCCGCGGTTTTCACTCTTCTAAGACAGCACCATGTGGTCTCTTATCTCATGAGTCCAATAATTTTAACAATAATTTCTCTAGCAAATGAATTTCAAGAAGCTCTTCCAAACTATAAATACACTTTCCTCCTTCACAACTTCACAAATCAATCAAGCAAACAAATAAACTTAGATACATTCTTAAATCTAAGAAATTCAGCCTGTTCTTCAAAACATTTGAAATGGGTTTCCGTTTACCTACCATTAGACGCACTCCATTCACAGGTAGCCAAGCATCACCAAAAGCTGTGAATGTTCCAAAAGGATATCTTGCAGTGTATGTTGGAGAGAAAATGAAGCGGTTTCTGATCCCTATGTCTTACTTGAATCAACCTTCATTTCAAGACTTGTTGAGTCAAATAGAGGAAGAATTTGGATATGATCATCCAATGGGTGGCCTCACAATTCCTTGCACAGAAGATGTTTTCTTGCATATCACTTCTCACTTGAACGGATTCTAAATCGACAACAGCAATAGAGACTGACATAGATTAGGAGAGATATTTTGTACAATAGTCATCATTTAGATTTGTAAAGATTTTTCCCCCCTTTCCTACCTTTGGAAAGGGATAGAATTGTCCATTTAAATGACAAATTCAGGAACATATATTTGTTATTATTTATTTATAATCAAATGACATCATATATTCAACAACTCGATGTGCTCCTATATGCCTCTATGTATAATTTTATCAAATTTTAAATTTCAGTTTGGCTCTTATTCATGACTCTGATACTTGAGTTTCATGAATCATGATTCTACTGCTAATTATTCTTATATGGGGAAAACAAATCATTAAATAACCTTTATGAGCACAAGTTAAAGTTTTGAGCTATAATCTACCTTATAATCTTGGCAAATCAGTTGTTGCTAGACTTTCTTCAAAAGACTGCAATTATTTCAAATAAATATATAGTATTTATGCAACTTGTGGATTCAAACATATACTACTATCTTCTGGTCGCCATGACAACTGACCAAGTCCATGATACCCCCAAACTGCTGGACCTTCTACTTATCAAACACATGGTTATGGACAGGGTCCTTATCCTCAGTGTTACTATCAAAAACCAATGAATGTATTTTACTAAACACTGTGATATTGCTACTTCTTTCTTTCTTTGCTTTCATGTTCAACTCTTGTTAGCCCCTAATTCCTGTCCAATATTTTCAGTGCTACCACCTAATTCCTATCCAATTTTTAGTTGTAATTCTAGGTCAGAATCCCATGTGACTAGAAAATTTTCATTTTAGGCCAACACATATACTTTTTCTTCTTCACCTAGGCAGAGCATTTTTGTATATAATTAGTGGAGGCTGTTAGGAAATCAGAGAAAATGGTTGCTTCTAACTAATGGTGTACTTTATATATGACAACAATTTTGACGACAAAGTCTATGTGAAAAGCGGGGAAAGTCCTTGTGATTTTGGTGACTAAGATGTTAGTTTATTAAGTGATCAATTATTAGTATATTCCTTTAAGCATTTTCATTCCACTTCTACTGATTTTCTTCTCAAATTCTATCATATGTGCCATTCAAGTTGATAATCTTTGTAGATAAAAACAATGGTTTTTCTACTATTATGTAATAGACATAATCCATAAAATTGGTACATGGCTTGCGTCTGTGCGTGCAATGGAAGTATTTAAAATGACACAATAAACAAGAGATGAATTCAAAAGAATATAGTTTTCTCATTCCAGATTTCCACTTAAGAGGAAACAACAAAATGGACAAAGAAATTCCTGATGTACAAAAATTGTCTCAACTAGTCAATCCTACACTATTCACGTGATTTTTTCGCAGAATGAATTAGTTACAAGCTATTCAAGCAAGAAGCTGTATGTAAGAAGACATCTTCATTGCAAGGAATTGTAAGACCACCCATTGGATGACAGTAACCGAATTCCTCTTCAGCTTGGCTAAGTAACTCTTGAAATAAAGGCTCATTCAGGAATGATACTGGAATCAAAAACCTCTTCATTTTCTCTCCAACATACACTGCAAGATAGCCTTTTGGCACTTCCATTTGTTTGCTAGATGATGACCGTCTAATACTAGGTAAGCGAAAACCCATTCTTGTTTTAGTAGAAGAAAGAAGTGAATTTGAAGAGTGATGCTTCAGGGAAAGAATGATTTGTGTTGCTTATTAAACCCAAATGATCGGTATATATAGACTTCGAAAACCAATTATTGTATGGTGAATAATGAGTTACTCAATCTTGGAGAAAAATCTCATTAATAATCACATGGCACTGTCTTGGAGGTTTTAACTGATGATCAGGCTTTTGAAAGAGACCTTCTTCACATGTTCTAGACAAACTATAAACATACTTATCAAGTATTTTGTCCCTGTTTCTATAGGATAGGACGACTAGTAGCTATATCGTTCCTTGGTCAGTATGGCCCATTTATATGCAGCCAATCTAGTATTATTAAGGACCAAAACAAAACTTGGGTTTCAATCCTCTTTTTCAAGTCCCTTACAATTGACCACAGGCTTTGCTGTTTATGTCTGGTAAATTGATTTTGTAGGCCACCTACAGCTGGCATCAGAAATGCATTTAATTACTCTCTCAATTCTTAAGCAATCATTCAATTTTTGATTTAGACCTATGGACACTATAATGTGATCTCTTGTAAACCATAGCCTGATGTTTCCAACTACACCGTTCAATAACTAAGTCAAGTACAATAATAACAAGTCGTAAATAGTGTTTTACTCTATCACTGATATTTTTCTCATAATTCTTCAGGTTATATATCAACATGATATTGTGTTATCAATATGAAGATAACATATGCCATGTCTGATGCTTGTCTGAAAAGAAATGAGTAGGCATTATACAACTATTGAGTTTAACATGAGCCTTTCATTCAAAGGTGGGGTTTGCACTCTTACTGAACTTATTGATCCTTGACAAAGGAATCTAAGACAACACCATGTGATCTCTCACATCACTTGGCCCCATCATTTCTCTAGCAAAGGGATTTCAAGAAACACTTGAAATCTATAAATATAGTGTCCTCCTTCACAACCATCACAAATCACTCAAGCAATCAAACTTAGATAAATTTTTCTTACATCTGAGAAACTTAGCTTGTTCTTCAAATTCAAAACATTTGAAAAATGGGTTTCCGTTTACCTGCAGCTATTAGACGGGCTTCATTTAGCGGTAGCCAAACCTCATCCAAAGTATCAAATATCCCAAAGGGCTATCTCGCAGTGTACGTTGGAGAGGAAATGAAGCGGTTTGTTGTCCCCTTGTCATACTTGAACCAACCTTCATTTCAAGACTTGTTGAGTCAGGCGGAGGAAGAATTTGGATATGATCATCCAATGGGTGGTCTCACAATTCCTTGCAGAGAAGATGTTTTCTTGCATATCACTTCTCGATTGAATGGACTATAAATCTACAACTGCAAGAGATTGACATAGATTAGGAGAGACATTTTGTACAATAGTCATCATTTAGATTTGTAAAGATTTTTTTCCCTTCCTTACCTTTGGAAGGGTTAGCTGTCCATCTGAATAACAAATTCAGGAACAAAATATTTGTTATTATTCATTTCTAATCATAATGACACAATATATTCAACAACTCAATGACTCCTATATGCTTCTTTTTATAAATTGCAAAATTGGTGATTTCTTTGAAAGAAATATATATATATTTGAAGCAATATCTAGCTCGAATTTCTCACAATCTCAATAATTTTATAGAAAACGATTTTTGTAGCAGCTTTGATGTATGATTTATAGCGTAATATCTTGGCCACAAAAAGGGATGTGTATATCAAATCTCAAATATCTGAGCGAAAATTTGAAAAATATTGGAGAGAATAGTTATCTTTCCTTTTTTGAAAGGAGAAAGACTTTCATTAAACTGATTCTGGTGATAAATCAAATGCCACAACATCGAAAATACAAAATGTAGTCTATTCAATCCAAATAAAGTCTAAACTACAAGATAAGGCTAATTTAGCTAAATAATGAACAGTTTGATTTGCGACACGCCTTACATGAGTGAAACTAATAGAATTAAAGCTAGAAGTTAACTTGATGCAGTCTTCTACAATTGTATCCAAGTAGGCTGAGACCTGTTGCTTCTTTACAAGTACCGCAATCATGTTACTAGGCCCCTTAAGAGATAAAAACAACAAATCCGTTGCAAACGCCAAACTTTTTCAAAGCCATTGCTTCTGCAACATTAGAGTTGGGAAAAATTGGCAAACACCAACAAGCCGCAGCTGATACCAAACCATCTGCATCTTGAATCACCGTAGCTAGGCCCTGCTTTCCCTGACCAGACAGACCTGCAGAATCAACATTTAGCTTATGATAACCGCAGTCGGATGACACCCTCTAATGTTTGAGACTTGCATCTGCTAACAGTATTAAGTGCACTGGTACAGAAGCTGGAAGATTTAGGCACCTCAACTCCTTCAAACTCTAATAGTTGATAAGTCCTCTTCCACTAAGCATTTCAGCTTTATCGGCACTTGATCTAATATTGGAAGCAAGACAGTAGAAGTGAAATGAAAATGAAGAAACAAACATACCAATTAACCAAACACATAATAAATCAACATTTTTTTTGTTGACTGGGACTGGGATAATAAATCAACATCTTAGCCACCAATTAATTTGTATTGTATGTTAAATTTTCCGTCGAAGTTGTTGTCAGAAACCACGCAATTAGCGGCAACCCTTTACCCTGCTACGTTCCTAGCAACCTCCAATATTCATAAGGTTTTTAATTTAAAATCATTTAAATTTTTTTTTGTTAGCTAAGAATAGAATAGTCATTTTCTTTTGGAAATTGAAAAGCTCCTAAAAGCTAGAAATCCATCCAAACAAGGCCACCATATAATCTTGGAAAACAGTTGTTGCTTGACTTTTTCAAAAGACTGCAATTATTTAAAACAAAATATATAGGACTGTTGAAATTCAATATTCAGAATAAAATATTTTTTCTACTTGTAGTTGTGAGTTAAAATATATAATACTCTCTTTTTAATTGTTGTCCAATTCCTATCTTCTGGTCACCATGACCAAGTCTACGATATAGGTTCCCTGTTCCTGTTGCCTCCTAACATTTGTGATTTTTAGCCAACTAACCATTATCTACCTTAGAATCCACACTGACAAAATAATTTTTCATTGCTAGCTATGCATCGGCATTGAAATGTGAAATGTCTAATGCATGTCGACAAATATGAGTATCGATAAATCATGCATTAAGCTAACCTGGCTATCTCATCCATAAATTATTGAAATTATTGTGATCTTTGACAGGAGGACATCCAAAGACAATACCATGTGATCTTTCATCTCATGGACCCCATTTTGTAACAATCATTTCTCAAAAAAATGGATTTCAAGAAACTCTTTACGACTATAAATACACTATTTCCCCTCACAAATCATATATCATTAACATACTCAAGCATCAAAAGATAGATACTTTTTTCTTAAATTTGAGAGCTTTAGCTTGTTCTTTGAAACATTTAGAATGGGCTTCCGTTTACCTGCAGCTATAAGAAGGGCTTCATTTAGCAGTAGCCAAACATCATCGAAAATCACAAATGTTCCAAAGGGCTATCTTGCCGTGTACGTTGGAGACGAAATGAAGCGGTTTGTGATCCCCATGTCATACTTGAACCAAACTTCATTTCAAGACTTGTTGAGTCGAGCAGAAGAAGAATTCGGATATGATCATCCAATGGGTGGCCTCACAATTCCTTGCACAGAAGATGATTTTTTGCATATTACTTCTCGCTTCAACGGGCAATAAATCTGCAACTGCAAGAGAGTGACATAGATTAATAGTGACATTTTGTACAATAGGCATTCTTTTTCCCTTTATTGGGAATGGACGAAATTTGTCCATCTTAATGACAAATATACTCAGTAACATATTATTTCAATCTCTTTTTATTTTTATCTAATCATAAAAGTACAATTTTTATCAACTCAACCGACTCTTCTGTGTTTCTATTGATGAATTACTAGAGTAGTAATTCCTTGGAAAAAATATGCTACCTTCATCTGAAAGTTATGACAAGAGATTGATACAACATTTTAGCATTTTATGATTCTCAAATAATTCTAAATATTTTCACAAAGCTAATGTTATAATTTACACAAAGCTTTTAAAAATGCAATTGAATCGTCAATATTAAAGAGAATCACTTTCAAATAAAACTGATATAGCTTCAATCTTATTCGTTGAGACATCAAAAACTTTGATGTCGCAACCCAAATTTCAATTCCAGACCTTTTCTTAAAACCTTTGTACCACTTATGTCTCTGATCAACTTGTAACACCATACTATTTTTTTTAGACAGCCTTAGCCATTTGATTTATTCTTTTGCAGTATATGGTTCATCTATTTCCTAGTTTTTCACCCCACCACAGAAAAAAGGAAGAAGAAAAACCCTCTTATCTTGCGCTTCTTCAAATTCTGTCTAAAATACAAATTCATCCCCATCTCGAAAGGTTCATTGCTTCTTGCATTGTCCTAAACAAACAACATCATTGTATGGCTTGTTACTTGTTTTATGGGAAACAAGTAATGATATTCAAGTCCCCCTCCACTACGGTAATAGTATACAAATCTCGATCCAAATATATTGAATGATTATCCAGCACTTGGTCTATCATCCGTCAGTCCGTGGCTGCATAATTTCTGTTACCTGGTTTTGTTTATCAATTTTAAAACTGTAATCTTTAAAAGGATAAATTCTATCTACACATTTGATACACACTCTTAATAATTGTTTTATATTTTAAAAATCCAATTCAATTTTCCTGTAAATTAGTATCACTCTTTGAAAAATGTATTGACTTTATCAACTATGAACCAATAAAATAAATAAATAGTGTTCTCTGCTGATATACAGCACAAGCATTAGTTGACTATACCATGATTTTTATGGACCTAGATAAAAAAATATTCCATCTTATTTGTAGGACAAACAAAGACTTAGTCTAGGCAGTATCATGTGAACCATAGTCTGATTGTCTCCAACTAGACCCTTCAAGTTAAGGAAGATTCCTAATCCATGTTATAATAAAATATCTTGGCAAGACAGTTGTTTCTAGACTTTCTTTAAAAGAGTACAATTATTAAAAACAAAATACTACGCTATAGGGCTGTTGAAATTAAGAATTCAAATTTTTGAATACAGTAACTCTACTACTTGTGAATTCAAACATGCACTACTGACCAAACCCTTGATACAGGTTCCTTGTTGCCTCCTAACATATCTTGTTTGTAGCTATTATTTGACTTAAAAAGTCATCACCAAGTATCTTACGCGTTTTCTTATTGAACTTACTGATCCTTGATAGAGAGACATCATCACAGCTCTCTTTCATAGGCTAATTTTCCACAAGGTGGGGCATTTAATCTCACATTTCGTCAAGTCCTCTAAGAAAGCCTTCACGACACTGCCATGTGATCATTAATGAGCCATGTTTCCAACTAAACCACGTTGAATAACTCATTCACCGTACAACTGGATTGCAAAGTCTATATATATCCATCATTGGTTTACAAGCAACACAAATCATTCAAACCTTGAAGCATCAAAATTCAAGTTCACTTCTACTACTTATTTGAGATCATTCTATTGTGAAGGAACAAGACAAGAATGGGTTTTCGCTTACCTGGTATTAGACGATCAACATCTAGCAAACAAGTTGAAGTGCCAAAAGGCTATCTTGCGGTGTATGTTGGAGAGAAAATGAAGAGGTTCTTGATTCCAATATCTTTCTTGAATGAGCCTTCATTTCAAGAATTTCTTAACCAAGCTGAAGAGGAATTTGGTTACTGTCATCCAATGGGCGGTCTTACAATTCTCTGCAAGGAAGATGTCTTCTTACATACAGCTTCTCGCTTGAACGGACAGTAATCAATTCATTCTGCAAAAAAGTAATATGAATGATAACATAGCACGGTAGGATTGATTAGTTGTGACAACTTTTGTACATCAGGAATTTCTTTGTCCATGTTTTTGATGTTTCCTCTTAAGTGGAAATCTGAAATGAGAAATTAACTTCAATGAAACCATATTCTTGTGAATTGATATGTTATTTTTTGTGCATTTCAAATTTTTTAGTTGCATGGATAAACACAAGCATTGCACCAAATAATAGCAACGATATACAAACAAAAATCTTTCTTAAACCTGTACAAGATTTTCAACTTCAATGAAACCAACAGATTAATATGAAAAAATCATGTGTGTCCCCTACAATCGCATATAAAAATATCTACAACCAAGGGATAAAGTTAAATAAACTTTGTCATCCTACAATTAACTACACAAATTGAAATGAAAATGAAGAAAGGAATGTATATCAACAGCCAAGGGATGAAGGTAGTTTCATTGTTTTCTCAAATCAACATTCTTTTTTAACTTGTATTTTAAAATTGATGACATGACATGAAAAATAGAAGACTCCTATTAGAAGTGTTTGTAAAACTCATTTACACTGACCATGTTTGTTAGTGTTGGAGTTTGCCTTGAAATTGGATGAAGAAGCAAAAATTGGTCTTGCTCTGCCAATTGGCGCGGGGCGCCAATGCTGTGCCAATTTTGGACTTGGCTTCTGGTGGTTGGCGCGGGGCGCCGGCCTCCTACGCAGGGCGCGGGTGCGCGACCTATATATTGTTGTTTTGCGTTTTCTAATATACAGGTGTGTTTTTAGGATTTCTGAGGCCAACAAAAAACTAGGGTTAATAGAGTAACATCTTGGGAAGACTCTAGGGTTGGAGAAACATTCTATCACCTTGGGAAACACTTCTTGATTGAATTTCTTGGTCACGGGATGAAATTCGGGACTTGGGTAGAATTAGGGAATTGTCTAATTCTTGTAACTCAATTGGGATTTCATTGTAATCAAGTATTCTACTAATAGTGGAACGGAGAGGGTTGCCCTCCCCCAGAGTAGGTTCATTAACACCGAACTGGGTAAACAATATCTCGTGTTCTTTACGTTTTCGCGGTTATTCGTGTTGATTATTATTATTGTCATTCTCAATTATTTGATTGCTTTAATCGTATTGCTCCACACATCAAAAGGTATTGGTGTGAGTTACTCGAATTCACAACAGTTAGGCAAGAATCAAATACTAATCTCAGTTGGAAAGTTTTAAGAAGTTAGAAGGTCATCCAACACTGACGTGTCACTATGAAGTGTGAACGGACACTACTAAGATTAGACGTGTCCGACACTGACCAATACGATTGCACTGAAATATGTCATTTTCTCAAATCATTATCAGTGTCGACGTATTCGTATTGTATATGATGTTTGTGTATTCATCAACTACTTGAATATTAAATGTCTTGTATCATTAAATGCATAATTTTTACTTTTAGATAGTTTATCATGTGCGGCACATGTTAACACGACCCTTTCATTTAATAATTAAAAAATTATGTGAGTGTGTCTACTATGTACTATGACTATGAGTGATCTTCTCAACACTTTCTCCATGTCCAACTTAATTCAATATTTACACCAATGTGAAGCAACTAATAATATCTTAGCAATCAAGAAACTCCATGCTCACCTACTCACTAAAGGCATTCTCTTCATTCTCCATGATTTTCACACCCAACTCATTGCCACCTATGCTTCATGCATTTCTAACAACAATCTTCAAGGACTAACAAATACTTTCTTCAAATGCATGAACTCCACCAACCCATTACACTTCAATGTTATTATATCCAATTTTTGTCGTAAAGGTTTCCCCTTTCTTGCTCTAACGACATTCTCCTTTATGCAAACCAATGCTGTTCCTTTGGATACATATGCTTTGTGTAGCACTTTGACCGCTTCATCAAAAGTCAAAGATGTGAATTTTGGGAAACAGATACATGCCCACGTGGGGAAATCAGGTTGGTCTTCTAGTGTGTTTGTGGGTAGTGCTTTGATTGATTTTTACTCTAAATTGTTGAATGTAAAAGATGCAGCTCTTGTGTTTGATGAAATGCCTGAGAGGAATACTGTTTGTGCCAATGCACTTTTGTCTGGTTATTGTGATGATGGGTTATGGGTTAAGGCACTTGAACTAGTTAGGAAGATGCCTGTGTTGAAATTGAAGTATGATCACTTTACATTGTCAGCAGCTTTACGTGGATGCACTGGATTATCTTCTGTTGAAATTGGTAGACAGCTGCATAGTTATTTGCTCCGTACGACACTTGATGTAGAGAGTGATGTGTTTCTGCAGAGCGCGTTGATTGAGATGTACGGCAAGTGTGGAATGGTAGAGAAGGCTCGGCTGGTTTTCAAGTTGGCTGGAATGGAGATAAGAAAAGAAAGAAGTAGTGATGTTGTGTTATGGACTTCGATGCTTGGTGTGTACGGTAAAAATGGGAATTATAAGGAAGTAATTGATTTGTACAGCGAAATGTTGCAGGAAGGAATCAGACCTGATGGAATAGCGTTTCTGACAGTAATCTCAGCTTGTGGTCACACTGGCCAAGTACATGCTGGTGTCAAGTATTTTGAATCTATGACTAAGGATTTCAAGTTGGATCCTGGTCCAGAGCATTATAGTTGCCTGGTTGATTTGCTTTGTAGGGCTGGAGAATTACACAAGGCATGGGAATTACTTAATGAGACATTTCATTATAAGGGAATAGGTAATTGTGGTGTCTCCATGTGGGGAGCTCTACTCAAAGCTTGTGTGGACAGTGGGAATATAGAGCTGGCCAAATTGGCAGCTCAGAGGGCTCTCGAGTTAGATCCTCAAAATGCTGGAGTCTGTGTTATGCTATCAAACCTATATGCGCGCTTTGGTATGTGGGATGAGATTGAACATTTGAGGGTATTGATCAAACAAAGAGGGTTAAGAAAAGATGTTGGATGCAGTTGGGTTCAGATAACAAATTGAATGGGTAGGAAATGGTTTGAAGTGGTGATGTTTTCTTTAAAATCTTATTGAAAGGTCTCTATTCCAAATCTTAAACACGCCTACCATAAAACGTCAGAAACAAATAGGGAATGCTCAACCAGCTCAGGGTTAAAAAACGAGACGTTTGTTTAGATTTTAGAATGGATTTCATACTGAAGAACAGCATGGCATATATTTCCTTCGAGAAATACTAAATAGTTCAAAATTGCAAGCAATAAGTTTAGTGTGAAAAGTATGTCACTTACTTTTTATCCACTTCTCTCGTATTTTGTTACCAGGACATGAATTGTTTGTTACTCATCATTTGATTGATAAAAAGGTCAATTACTTAATACAAAATTGCAATTTTGTTTTCCTGGTTTTAGTTGTTTAGTGGACAAGATAAAATTCAACTTATTTCAAATGAAAATTTTATACTCATTTTACTTGCTTCAGCCTGCAAAAATCCCTCAAGTCCTATCTCCTTGTTTGAGAATTAATTGTTTCATCGAAGGTTTCTTACTTGAATATTGTTTCATATATCAGATAACTAATAAAACTTCGATAAAGCTATGAATCAGTTATAGCGTAATTTATGTACAGCCGTTTTCCCTAAGCATAGAACTCCCTCATATTTTAATAGTTGGGTACATATCAGCTGATAAAGCTAAGCCTGATTTTCAGTTTTGGTTTTGCTATAAAACATGTCATTTGCTTTTGCACCATTTCCACTAAGCATAGAACTCACTCGTATTTTAAGATAAATGTCTTCAGGTATAGATGTCCTTCTGTATGTGTTTTCAATGTGCATTTAAGTTACTAAATGAAAAATGTGATTCCGGCATCTATGGATATACTTGTATTCCCTAATTGTCTACACCTACTTTGGTGCATTGCATTTAATCTAGTCATGCATTTCTCTAGTTAAAATACTTACTATCCCAATCTTCCCAATTGCGTTTGCGTCCTTTCTCCTGAAAATAAATAATTCATTGTTTAATGTAGTTCAACCTTGTGTGTGGTGGGAAACCTCGCGACCGAAGTCTGTCAAATTAGAGAAGTTGCTGTTCGTCGTCATGGTAAACTGTTCATCCCGTGCTATTTTGATATTAAATTGTTGTTAAAACACAAATATTAATTTTATCATCACTGCATACTGTTTTGTTTCTTTTTCTTTTTTTTGCATTTGGAAAACATATCCTTTCTTCTTTTTAACAATGGCTTTGCACTCGGTTTTGCTTCTGTCCGATATGCTAGTTAGAACTTAGTAACGTTTTGGTTGGGGGATCAAGAAACATAGTAATAGGATTATTGAACAAGAATGCTTCTGTTGTTGTTTTTTGTTTAGGTTCTTCTGTCAAGTAGTCCCTTATTATCTTCCTTCATCAACTTTAATATAATGATTAGAATGCATTATGGTCTAACAATATGCTAAATTAGTATGTGTATGGTATATATGTTGAAAAGTGTATTGTATATGATCTGTAATACAGTATACTGAAAAAATACAATATTTTTTGTTCACAGGATATCCAACAAGTCAAGCTTCTTTATAATCAGAAGTTGAGAACACTACAGCCTTCATAGGATACAACCATGCAAGTCAATATCTCAGGTGCTGTTGATTTTGGTCATGTATCTTATTGTTAAATGTTTCTTGTCGTGTGAAAATTATATGGCATTTACAATCAAGTGAGTGAACTTACCTGTGCATATGCAATTAGGAATTTAGGATGTTAAAATTTGTTTTAAACTAAACGTAAATCTTCAAGATTATTCACTCTGCACTATCATCAATAATTTATGAATGGTCAATCAGTCAAAAGGAAAAAGGAAGAGAGATTATATTATATGGAATCTTCTCCCACTTGTCTAATGAAGTATGCAGTAGTGCCTTAGTTATGAAGATTTGGTGAAAAGTGAAAACAGATTTTTAAAATTTCGTTTACTGAAAACCGTAAGACATTTTTGTCTAAGTTTACGCACCAACATTTCAAATGGATCTTACTAAATTATGTGAGTTGTATATAAATTTGGTGACACTTATATAAATTTCAACTTATATGAAGAGTATATTCAAAACTGAACTGCTAGTATTTTAATTTTTAGTAAAACAACTTGTACTTATTAACGAACAAAAGGGAGGGTCGTTTAAGAGTTAACATTAGAGAGTTGTTTTTATCCCCCCATGATTTCTTAAATACCGCATTCATCTAGAAGTACACTTCTAAACGGGGAGAAAACACAGTTTTGTCGGAATTTACCGATGTGAAAGACCAAAAACTATATTTTTCTACATCCAAAAGTGCACTTCAGAACACATACAGTTTTTAAGAAATCATGGGGATAATAGCATCTCCCAGTTTTAAGGACAATATTAATTATGATCTCTTGAATTGGGCCCCATACATTGATGATGAGACACTTAAGTCTGTATTTGTAACACCTTCAAAGTAGAATTGTGCGACATTCCTCACTGACAGATATAAACTATCTCAGCTCCCCCCATGTTCTTCTTATATGTGGCGTCCATTTCTCCAAATATGGCCTTTCAGATGGCCCCCTATGTGTGTGGATGTCATTTCAGAACTGTATATAACGAGATAATAATAATTCACTTCCCCACAAACACACCATTTCTCTGTCCTTTTTCCTCAAATAATAAATAACTATACATGATAAAATACTTACCAAAATTTCCCCCAACAATATTTGTGTGGTTTATCATGCACCGCATTATAGGTGATATCCTACATTGTAGACACCTCAATCTTATCCTTAGATATAGTACAAAGTCACAAAAGTTGAGACGATTTTTTTTTTTGGTTACATCAAGGAACGACGTAATTCATGAGTGTTAATCTATTTCTTTCTATCAATTAAGCCTAACAGAAGAAAGAAAAAAAACAGACATGTTCCACTGGATTGATCCAAAGTTTTGGAAAGGAGGCTGACAATCTTAAGGAAACGTATCAAATTCATAAACAACAAATTAGAATGTCGTAATTACTATTTAATACTAGTAACAAGTTAAGATATCTCAAATATACTTTATCTAAAGAATGTTTGAGAAAAGACTAATCTAGCTTAGATAGAGTAGACTTTAGCATTTTCATGTGAAGGAGGGATCTGATATCATATTCACAAGGTTCTTTTTTTACCATACAGTATGTGTTGTCTTGATCACAGAGGATTTGTGGGGAGAGAGTAACATGGGCTTTCATGTGCCAAGTGAAAGGTTAAGTCACTATCAACTTTAAAGTTTAAAGATTATCCCTTTGGTTAAGTTGCTAGCTAGCTCTTCTTAGCACGCGAGAACACAAAAATTGTTGCCATTTTTTTCTCCAATTATTCTCATTGGCAGAACATGAAAAGTCTATGCATGGAAGGTGACATCCACTTAACTGTTAGTTCCTCATACATCAATAGAGAATATTACATCAACACAACTATACCTATACAATTGAAAACTACTATTAATGTATAATCCTCACATTACATGTGAATTTGAATTTAAATATGCTGAGAATATTCTGAAATATGTAACCATGCAATTAATGATGCCAATGAAGGTTAATTCGATTAGTAAATATATGATTTATATCCCACAAAAGCATATTTGTTTAATTTTTTGTTCCATGTGAAAACATCGTTAATGATGTGAGAACATCGTTGATGGATAATACATAAAATTATACTCCATAACAACTTTTTGAACCATTAGGATGTCCGCCCTGATCTTGATGATTCGAGATCCAAATGAATTTTATATCAAAAAAATGATAGAATGAAATATCAGCAAAGATTCACAGAACATATGATATATAACAAAACCAGATGTTCAGAATTGTTCAACTCCTACTATTCAATGCAACAATGAGAATAAACAAATTTGTGTAGCGAAATCAAACAATTAGAAAAGCTAGCGGTGAGGAGTTTTTAGGTGATATGCATAAAAGTCTTAAGTTCAAGTCTCACTCACTCACTCACACAACAACAATTGCGCGCCTTGATTTAGCTTGGTATTAGGAATCATTTGAGTTAGTGTATTGTTTGGCATTTAGATTTATACACACACATAAAGACAGGTCACAAAAAATTCAGGATACTTAAATTAACTATGGAAGATAATTTTGTGTGGCTTGGAAACATGGTAAAAAGAAGTAAAATGAAGGCAGGGTAGACCAATATAGTGGTGCACACATGAGATGTAGATTTGTGTCCGATTACAATTTTTTGTATTAATTAGGCAGGACCACATGGGGAAGCCTGCAATTTTAAGACACTAGCAAACACTACACACACTAGCTAGTCATGACATGTAGTTGAGAAACTCATAAGCAAGAAATACTACAAGCTTTTATTACCAAATTTTATATACTCCCTCATTCCTATAATAACTACTACAGTATCTCGTAATTTACAACAAAAAAAAATGTTAATAAGAAAAATACATCACTCTCAATTTATAATAACAAAAATACATCAATAGTTAATAAGAATAATTTAGCAAAATTATCATCTCTTTTTTTTTTAGTATGTATGAATATTGAAATGATGAAATGCAACATGGGATGGGGAAGTACTTCTTTGTGCCTATCCTTGTATCTTGTTTTTGGCTGGAACAATTAATATGAATGTCTTGCAAGAAAAGAACCAGCCAGCTAGCCAACCACGTTGAATATGATTCATATTCAAAACTCACTCGACAAACTTTGCTCTTAATTAATCAATCTAGAATTAATTTTAAATAATCAAAGTCATCATGGATAGATCATGCACCTTGCTTGACTAGGCAAATACAATGTTAATAGTCAAATACTTGTTTGATTTGGTTTCATGTATTTAAAACCCTGATCCATTATGGATATATATCATGGTTAGTTCTACATAATGTAGACATAAAATAAGTGATACTATGAAAGTGGGACATACATGGATTATTTTTTGCACATAAGAAGGTGGTAGCCACAAGCCAGGTTGGGGAGTAGAAAAAGACCAAAGTATGTTTTTTTTACTAGTGTTGTGTACATTAATTGCTTCAATAATTTGGTGGTAATTAAGGACACATGGGTTTCTGCAAAGTTGATTGATTTTGTTTGAATTTCACGTGTCAGTAGTTCACGCAGTTTTACAAACCCAACAATATATTTTCACAAAAGCCAAACCCATTACCAGGTTGTACAGATGAGTACTTGTTTGTAGGTCCGTCCGTGAATATTTCACCAGCCAAGGAAAACAAAATTATCTAGTGCTATCGCTACGTACTCTCAGTAATGAGTGGGGATTCTGTTCAAATTTTGAAAGTTTCTCTATTAATTCTTGTTGAGATATATCAGATTCCTGTGTAACCCGATCAACAATAAGAGAGTGGTGATGGATCAGAGTCTCGATGAGTTAAATTTCATATTAGTTGAAAGAGTTAATATTGAGTAACATATAAGTGGGAGGAAGTCTTAAAATTTTGGGCGAAAGTGTGGTGTCAAAGTCACTTGTGTAGTTGTTTTTAGTCCAATGTGTTGATTTAACTCAGTGAGGCTCCCCCTCACAGCACAAGTATATATCAAAGTCACCTCTAAGATCCGTTGGGCCACATTCTATCAAGTTATGCTATGAGGTCATCCACCATTTATATTCACCCATCAAACCCAATAATGTTAGGCGTGATGAGTGTGTTAAAAGTATCACATAAGTTTATAAGTATAAACAAGTTCTAACTTAAACAACCAATAACCACAATTTACTTAACTCAGAATTACCGGGACCTCTTTCACATGTAACCAAATGGTTATCATTTGAGAAAAAATTATACTTTAGTAATGTTGTATTTTTTTGTTATTATGGTATAAGTATGAAATTTCTATTACGATTAGTGATGAGTAATTTTTGTCGGAGAATTTGTGAAACACACAAAGTGAATTATTCTCTCTCAACCAATTTTTTTCATACGCAAGAGTCATGATCGTACCACTAACCACATATTTAAGGGGCTCAAACTTTTAACACTTTATTAATGTTGTATTTAAACCTTAGTAATTGTGATTGGGAGTGATGGGAGAAAATAGAGTTTGAAGCATAGAAAGATTAGGGCCATGTTATAGGTGCCATAGAGAGGACCAACATAGAAGAGAGATGCCAGTGGGCTTGGTTCCCACCACCAACATGTCCTTACTCAAATACACACACCCCAAAACACCCGTGGGCTCTCCTTTGCCCCCACACTCCACATGAACTCAACCCTCTCTCTCTCTCTCTCTTCATTGCTTCTCCATAAATACTAACCGTCACCCCCATTATCACTTCCACCACCACCACTAATAGTCCTAGCTAGCTCTCTTTCTCTCTCTATCTCTTTGAAAATGGCCATTAGATCAAAATCAAGTAAACTTGCTCAAAACACAGTCCTTAAACAAATACTAAGAAGATGTGCAAGCTTAGGTAAGAAGTATGATGAAGAGGATGATCAAGGTCTTCCTGTTGATGTCCCAAAAGGTCATTTTGCTGTTTATGTTGGTGAAAACAGAAGCAGATACATTGTTCCAATCTCATTCTTGACACACCCTCAGTTTCAGTCCCTCCTTCGACAAGCTGAAGAAGAATTTGGCTTTGATCATCATAAGGGTCTCACCATTCCTTGTCAAGAAGTTGTTTTTCGCTCCCTAACATCAATTATGCTCAGATCATGAACACAAACAAAGCTTGGCTCTACTTGAAGAAAAGGTGATCAAGATGAAGCTGCATCTATCTAAGCTTTTGCTTCTCTCTTTTTTTAACATCTTTTCTTCACTTTAGCGATCTAGTTTGGTGTTTTTTTTTGTTCTTTTCTTAATGTGTTTTTGTTTTGAATAGCCCTTTTATATTTGGGGTGTTCTTCTTTTTAGTTTTGGTTAATTATGAGACCATAACTTTTGTCCTCAGGAGCATTTCTTGGGGTAAAAATTGTATAAAGGGTTTTCAGATTTATTTTCCTCATGATATGAAATCTGCAAGGTTTTAGCTATTGACACCTCTCTTTAGTCTTTCCATACCCCACCTATACCTGCCATGTGAAATTAAGATTTTATGCCGGGACAGAAACTGGGAAAGCGAGATTAGTTCATAGTAAATCCAATAATAGGATGCAAATTAATAGTATAAATAAAAGTTAAGTTATAATAATAGTAATAATGAAGGGAACAGAACATAACATGCATGACTTGTCTGATCTGACAAACGTGCTGTACTTAAATGTACGGATCATCAGGGTGCTATATACTATGCTTTTTAAATTGAAGAATACCCCACAAATATCATAAATCCTAAGAATACTATATTAAGGAATAATAGGTTTTGTAAGAGTATCAAAATAATAGTATCAGTGTATCATAGTTGGTTTGGCTGGATTAAATTAAATAGTCATGTACTTAGATAGGGATTTCTCTCCAAATGATACAAATTAATGTTTAATGTCAATTTCTGATGTATAAACATTGTTTTAGTACATTGATGATATTAAGGAAAAAATTACTACGTTGAGTACAATTTATTTTGTAGCTATTTTTTTTTTTTATTTGTAAAGATTTGGGTTTGGCCTAAGGACTCTCTACTTCTTTTCACTTAATTAAGGTATACAAGTCTAATCATAAATCATTAGTCTATTTGAAAAAATAGAAAATAATTATACGTGATATATGGCATTATGTAGGTATGTAGCAAGAAATAGGTAGTACTTGGTAAGTCATCTTCATCACTCACCGGTAGGTATGTGTAGATGAGTGATAATTACATGCATTTGATAGATTGGACATATGTTCATTAGGCTTTGCGAGTTTTTACAGAGAATAATAAATAAATATTTTAATTTTGAGAATATTATTCCAAAATACACTCATTCCTTCCAAACTCGCAAACAAAGATCTAAAGTATGTGACTATTGCCACTATATTGTTTTGAGAAACATAAATTAGACGAGATTAGTACCCAAAAAATGCAACGAATTCAAACCTCGAGTATTATGTTTTGTACGGTATGCGAACAAATTTATATTCGAGGAGACATACCTAATGTAGGCTAATGCTACGGTGGACCACTTTCACAAGTGGTCCACCGTGGACAAGTGACCTACCGAACATGAATTTTACAAAATTCATTGTTGGATTGAAAATTTATATCGTATAGATCATCCATAAATTTTTTTGAAAATCATTTGATATGTTATTGAGACTCATCAAGATTTATGTTATTTAACAACCGTTAATCTTGATGTGTCTCAATAACATATCAAATGATTTTCAATTTTTCTAAATTTTTTAATGGATGATCTATATGATATAAACTTTCAATCCAAAAGGTAAATTTTGTAAAATTCGTATTCGTTATAGTGTTATTCGTGACTGGTCCACCATGGACCACTTGATGAAGTGGTCCATATTAGAATTTACCACCTAATGTAAGGTTGAAGAGAATCACACATTTCGACTAAGAGTTAAATTTCAAACTAGAACTCAAGTCACATAATTGTTGTGTGTGGAATGTCCAATCATAACTAGAACCGGTAAGAGCTCTATTAAGGGATTTGAACCTATCATTAGCATGAATGAATTAATTAAAAGAACAAAACAAGTTGCATATGAAATAACTTTGAAAGGGACTACTTTGCCTTGCATTTGCAAAGAAGGACAAATTGAGAAACAAAGGCTGCCTCTAGTTTGATGGTCCTCTTCAATATTAATGCTTCATTTTATTTCTTTTGGTTTCAGCCGCAAAAGGCTTCTATTATATGCACAACGATCTTCCTATAACTACCTCACATTTTTCCTTAGCCCCAAAAAATATCTTCTACTCCCAAAGATCAAATTTATATTTTTATGGAAATAAATATTAGCTTGCACATCACTAGTAGTTTGCTTTCTTAAATATATATCATAATTAAGTGTTCTTTTACGCAAGTATTGAGTATTATTCAAAAATTTAAACTAACAAATAATTTATTAATGTAACAGCACATACTAGTAAAAAATGTTAAAATTTATATATGCAATTTGGTATCGGTTTGTTTCAAAAGAAAAAATTATTAGAGGAGACTATGAACCATAGTATCCGTTTGTTTCAAATTTAAAATCTAATATACTAGTATGCTAGTCTATCCAAAAAATAATTTCATATTAATGTTTTTAAACAAGTAATTTAGTTTATCTTTTTTTATGTCATAACTGACTTCCGAACTAGATTAAATTGGATGAAAGCGAAAAAAAAATTAATTAACAAAGGTTAGTGACATTAAATTCTATTTTGGGGTCATGCTATTTTTTTTTTTTATGAGCAAAAGGACTGAACTCCTACAAGAACGTTGCCAACGATGACAAAGAAATCATTTTTTTAAGAAGCTGGAGGTTCAGGGTTTGAGTCCCGACAAGGAGAAAATTAGCATAACATTGTAATGCTAATAACTAACATTGCTTATTAAAAAAAACTAGGAACAAAATTTAAAATCTTTAAATCGACATCTAAGAATCAGTCTTGTTTCGCCTGACTATCTGCCACTTGATTATCCTCTCTAAATACATGATGCAACTCCACTGGTCCAGCTTGCCTGTGAACTTGATGAATATTCTCCATAAGGGTTCGTTGAGGATGAGTTAGCGGATATCCGTCTTTTAGGAGCCTGGTTGCACTCAAGAAATCAGGAAAAACCCATAATTTGACGAAAACCGTGTTCCCACGCAATTTTAACACCATGGTAAATTCCCCAAAGTTCCGCCTCAAGCACATAAGGGTTTTGCAAATGATCAGCAAATGCGCCCACAAAATATGGAAGCCCTGGGCTGGGGGTGGTTGCTCTGACCCAAAACTATGCTTATATATATATATATGGGTCAGGATCAAATGACACAAAGGTGTCAAACTTAAAAATATGACACCTCCGATAATTCTTTACCGGATAATCGCATTACAAAATCGACCGTCGGATCAAAAGATACTATAACATAGATCACATATATAAAATATAACATTAGAGTCATATCATGCTTATATAAATGGGGGAATATGAATGATTATCCTCTAATTTCATTTCACCACATTCTGTGATGTGGTAATGCCAGATCAAGAAAACACAATCTATTGTCAGCACCTTCTTAATTTCAATCTAATTGTAACATTTGCATCTAAGACCATGTGCAATGGAAAGAAAATTGGGTGTTGAATGAGTGTTTCAACCATTGGAGAGAGTGTTGAAAAAACGATGTGGAGGAGTTGGGTGATGAAAGACTTCAATTGGTGTTGAATCTGACGCAGGTGGCACGTGGCGGGTTTTGTTTGGTTGCAGCAGGGCGCGTGTGATACACGCGCGGGTGAGGAGAGTGGGCGAGAGTGAAACGCGGAGAGAGAAAGAGATATGGACACATGGCTTCGTCTGATTGGCTTTCCGAATTTTTATCACATTAATACTTTGAACTCAATTATTTCAATGCAAATTAATTTTTTATTTTTTTACCAAAATTCATGATTTTTTTTTCTCTATAAATAGAGACTTGGTTCATTTGATTTGGACACAGAAAAAAAAATAAAGTATTTCACTATCTTATTCCTATTATTATCTTTCAATTAGTCTTTATTTTGAAGTTTTAATCTTTTTTTTTAGTGAAATGAATCTCAATAATTCTTCTAATTATCCCAACAATTATCAAAACATGTGTGTTGTATTGCATTTTAAGTTAATTTGTATCGTACTAATTACGTTATTTGTGTGATGCATTGCATTTTAAATTAAGAAAATAAAAAAAATTATTTAAATAAATTTTGTTAAGTGTATTATTTTAATTTAATTTTAATCGACAATTATAATTTTATTTAATCATAAAAACAAAAATTTAAATTTAAATAAGAATATGAAATATAAAGTAGTGGGGTAGAGAAAGTGGTGGGGTAGGGTGTTGAATAGAAAAATCATCGGAGAGGGTAAAAGTTGAATAAGTGTTGAATGATTAGGTGGAAGAAAGATAAAATGATGTGGAGTAAAAAAGTGGATGTTGAAGGTGTTGGAACCTGGATAGTTTTAGAATATATTATCCACCAAGAAGTGTACGCTGTTCCGGAGAAAGAACCATCCATAGCCTCACCTTTAGCAGAAAAGAACTTTTGCCATTGAGAATCCTTAAAAACTCTGCAGATACTACACATAGAGAAAGAGAGACTTATTCTATGAAATTAAGATTGGTAGCATAAGAGTACCTGGCCAAGATCCCCCGTTGTGATAACTCCATCTAGTATTTTTTGGGTCACATCCTGTTATGATCCTCCATTCATGGTTTTCAAGGGCTGGATAACAAACTTTGACAGGCATCTCCCCAACTAATTCCTCCCACCGTGATTCTATGAGATCCATGATTGCAACTGACTGCTCAGGAGTTGCCAAGCAGGACAAAATTGCTATGCAATTACCAAGGCAAAACCAACGAAAATCCATCCTAGCTGGACTCACATTCCCAATAAAGTATCCACCATGATGGGGCATGAAATCAAAAATCCAATCTGGTAAAGAATCGGGAATCACATTAAACTTGTTCACTGCAGTATGCGAGTACTCTTCTGTTTTGAAGCGATATATATCATTTAGTTGCTTCAAATCCAACCAAAAGTGACTTCTCATATGATAACTCAAGGCATGCAAGCGTTTCACAATTCGTTCTATAAACTCTTTCCCTTCAGCATCCGGCTTTAGCAATTGCAAGGCACATCTTAAAGCCATGAAGAATAATGCTTGAATTTCAATTGGATAGCCATAGACACCCTGAAATCATACATTTAAAACAAAATATGAAGTAAGAAATAACCAAAAATCGTAGCATATCCCCTGTCATTGCCTACACCTAGAATAACTCTGCATATGGAATAACTCTGCTAGATTGTTATTCTCATTCACTTTGGATTCAGTACTAGCAAATAAATGACAATGACTTGACTTTTGATTTATACACAAGATTTAAAGTCATTGTTCTTAGAAATATAGGCCTTGCCATTTCCATTACTTTGTGTTAGGTTATATACAAGGAGAGTTTCCTATTTACAATTATGACTAATCAAATACAATCATTGCTAATCAAATATAATCATTGACTAATCAAATACATTATTGCTAATCAAATACAATAATAGTCTAATACACCCCCGTAGTCGAAACGGGAGGTTGACGAATGTTGAGACTATCACGAAAATCTTCAAAGAGTTGCAACGGAAGTCCTTTGATGAAGATGTCAGCAATTTGGTAACGAGAGGGAACATGTAAGACTCGTACTTGGCCGCGAGCAACTTTTTCACGCACAAAATGTATATCCATCTCGATGTGTTTGGTGCGCTGATGTTGAACTGGGTTGGCAGATAGATAAACTGCACTCACATTATCACAATAGACTAGAGTAGCTGTTTTAACTGGGCAATGTAGTTCTAATAGTAAGTTTCAGATCCAACAAGATTCAGACACTACATTAGCTACTCCGCGGTATTCGGCTTCTGCACTGGACCGAGAAAGAGTGTGTTGCCGTTTGGCAGACCATGAAATCAAATTATCACCAAGATAGACACAATAGCCAGAGGTGGATCGCCTGGTGTCTGGGCAACCAGCCCAATCCGCATCGGTTTAAGATACCAATTTGCTGACAAAGGAGGGATATAAGTGAAGGCCAAAGTCAAGAGTGTCGTGAATATACCGAATGATACGTTTAAGAGCTGACATATGTTGCGTTTTAGGGTCATGCATGAATAAGCACACTTGTTGCACAACGTAAGAGATATCGGGTCTTGTAAAGGTTAAATATTGCAATGCACCGGCAAGACTTCGATACTCGGTTGGGTCATGATATGGATTCCCTGAAGAGCCACTGAGTTTTGCCTTGGTGTCGACTGGTGTAGGTGATGATTTGGAAGAGGACATGCCTGCTCGTTCTATAATTTCCTCTGCATATTTCTTTTGAGATAGAAAAAGACCACCTGTATGTTTAGTGACAGATATTCCCAGAAAATAACTCAGAGGACCCAAATCCTTCATGGCGAATTCAGAGCTAAGTTGAGACATAATAGAGTCACGAAGAGCATCAGAGGAAGCAGTGAGAATGATGTCATCCACATATAGAAGGATATAAGCAGTATCATTACCGTGATGATAAATGAATAAAGAGTGATCAGAGATGCTGTGAGAGAAACCCAATGTGGCAACATAGTCAGTAAATCTTTGGTACCAGGCACGAGGTGCTTGTTTGAGACCATAGAGAGACTTCTTGAGGAGACAAACATGCTCAGGATATTGTGGATGACGAAATCCAGGAGGCTGGTGCATATACACGGTTTCATCAAGATTTCCATGTAAAAAAGCATTCTTGACATCTAGTTGATGAAGACACCATGACTTAGATAATGCAATGCTAAGTACCATGCGGATGGTGGCTGGTTTGACAACGGGACTAAAAGTTTCACCACAATCAACACCTGATTGTTGATTTGCACCATTACCTACAAGCTGAGCTTTGTATCGCTCAAAAGAACCATCTGATTTCTTTTTGTGCCTGAAAATCCACAAACTTCGAATCACATTAGCATTAGAGGGACGAGGAACTAATTCCCACGTCTTATTTTTAATAAGAGCATCATATTCGTCTTTCATGGCCATTTTCCAATTATGATCATTTAATGCATCAATGGGATTTGTAGGTAAGGGAGATATACAATCATTGGTTGATGTGTAAAGATTAAAGAGCTTGCGAGGTTTGACAATTCCATGTTGTGCTCGGGTAGTCATTTGAGGGGAATGTAGTACTGGAGGTGAGATGTGTGTGTTAGGTGATTGACTTGAGGTGGGGTTAATGGTTTGGATGGTTGAGGGTGGAGTTTGGGATGGGGAGTTGGTTTGGGCCGTGGATGAGATTCTTGTTTGGGATTGTGGTGTTTGTTGGGCCGTATGAGAGGTTTGTGATGGGGAGAGTGATGTTTGTTGATTTGTGGTATGAGAAGAGTTTATTGGAGTAATAGGTGTGGGAGGGGTAGGGGCGGTATAGACTTGTGAGGACAAAAGAGGGTTTATGCCGTCATCCAAAAAATTATAGTTAGTCGTTGTAGGAGCATTCAAGTTAGAAAAGGGAAACGTATTTTCTTCAAAAAGAACATGCCGAGAAATAATGATTTTACGGCTTGACAATTCGTAGCATTTATAACCCCTGTGATTAGATGGATAACCCAGGAATACACATGGCGTAGAGCGAGGTTGTAATTTATTTCTAGTAGTGGATGGAATTAGAGGGTAACAAAGGCATCCAAACACACGGAGGTGGGAATAAGATGGGTCTTTTTGGTAGAGTATTTTGGTAGGTGATTGTAAGGTGAGTTTCTTATTGGAAAGAATGTTGTGTAGGTAAGTGGTCATTTGAAGAGCATGGTGCCAAAATATTGGTGGAATAGATGCATGAGCAAGGAGGGTGCGGATGATGTTATTGATGGTACGAATTTTTCTTTCGGCTTTTCCATTTTGAGAAGAGGTGTGAGGACAAGAAAATCGAAAAGACATTCCATTTAATTCACAAAATTTATGAAAAGGGGCATTATCATACTCTTTGCCATTGTCACATTGAAAACATTTTATGTCACATTCAAATTGTGTTTTAATGTGAGCTCGAAATTGTAGAAAAATGGAATGCACTTGTGATTTATTTGAGATGGGAAAAGTTCATAAGAAATCTGGAAATCATCAAGAAATAATGCATAATAACGATGTCCTTCGGAACTAAGAATAGGAGAAGTCCAAAGGTCGCTATGAACAATATCAAAAGGCATAAGAGTAAAAGACATAGAATTATAAAAGGGTAATTTTATTTGTTTCCCAAGTGGACAAGAACGACAAAAAAAATCATTTTGAAACTTATTACATAGTAGAAACTTATTACATATTAGACTATTATTGTATTTGATTAGCAATAATGTATTTGATTAGTCAATGATTATATAAAGGGATAATATTTGTCGGCAGAAGAAAATAAGGAGGGTAGTGTAATAGAATGTGAGTGATATTGGAATATAGATAGCTATGTGAATTGCTAATAGTTATGTTTGTCGGCGGAAAAAGAAAAGGTTGTATAAAAAGGAGATTGATGAATTATTTTGGCTATATAATCATATATATAGCTACTCATATACTACCCTCATCATGGCCGACGACTTATCTCCCACCTCTACTCCAAAAAATTCAACCCTCTCTCCAAAGTCTGCTACCGCGGCAGCAACAACATCACCAGTCCACCCCGCCTTCACTATCTCAAATATCACTAACTTTATCAAAGTTACCTTAAGCATCGAAAAAGGCCAGTATAACACATGGTCCGAACTCTTTAAAATTCATGCTCGAGTTCATCAAGTTATTGACCACATAATTCCAATTGAACCTGCACCCTCTCCCGACCTTAAAACCACCGACCCTCAACTCTGGCAACGTCTAGATGTTGTTGTCCTTCAGTGGATTTACGGTACCATATCGGATGATCTCCTTAACACCATTATCGAGCGTGATTCAACCGCAGAAAAAGCATGGAACCAGTTGTTCGATATCTTTTATGACAACAAAAATTCTAGGGCTCTCTATCTAGAGCAAGAATTTTCGAACACTCGTATGGAACAATTTCCTGACGCCGCTGCATACTGTCAGCATCTCAAATCACTATCCGACCAACTATCTAATGTCGGTGCTCCCGTGTCTGAGGAAAGGCTCGTGCTTCAACTTATCTCTGGTCTCACCGAGGCTTATGCCACTGTCGGATCACAAATTCGTCACAAAGACTCTCTTCCTCCTTTTTACAAAGCGCGCTCCATGATCATCCTAGAGGAAACAGCCAAGGCCAAGAAAACCGCAATTTCAACCGAACCATCTGCTTTCATATCCTATCACAATGATGCTCAAGCCTTGGCTGGTAAAAACCGCAATAATAATAATAATAACAGCGGAGGCAACAATACTCGCGGCAGCAACAATACCCGCGGAGGTCGAAACAATGGTCGCGGTGGTCGTGGTAAGGGAAGACACAATGGTCGTGGTGGAGGACGTTCTCAACAATGGTTTTCATCTCCTTATCAGCAGCAACCATGGGCATATCCATGGCAACCATGGCCAACTCCACCATGTCCTTATCCCACGACAAGTGCATTGCAACAACAACCTGGAATACTTGGCCCTAGGCCTCAACAAGCCCACATCACCACAACTCAATCAAATTCTACTGGTCAGCAAGCACCGCAACACTATGCTCCGACGGATATTCAGGCTGCTATGCACACCTTCTCCATCTCTCCTCCTGATGAACAATGATATATGGACAGCGGAGCAACTTCTCATATGACGGGCAATGGAGGTAACCTCACGTCTTATTTTAATATGAGTAATAATATTACTGTTGGAAGTAGAGAAAGTTTAGGGTAGGATCAGTACCAGCTTACTGATACCATCTTAGAAATATAGGCCTTGCCATTTCCATTACTTTGTGTTAGGTTATATACAAGGAGAGTTTCCTATTTACAATTATGACTAATCAAATACAATCATTGCTAATCAAATACAATAATAGTCTAATAATTGTGATATAAATTCACATAGTTAGGAAAACATAGAAAAATAATGTTAACATATCATATTCCATGCCTATTTTCAAGACAGTGGATTATGTACAGAGTTTAGAAAACTGACCATCCTACGATCAATCATACAGCACCCATCAGCACATAGTAACGTTGGAAATGTATCAAACCCCTCTGACAAGCATAAGCTCAGAATCAAACCCCTTGCTGATTTGACCAAGTTGCTTGTTGATCCTTACACGTTGTAAAATGATGACATGCTTCCAAATTTTCCATATCAAAGTTTACTTACCAAAACCAGCAAATTCTCAAGGAAGATAAGAATTGCATAGAAAAAGAAAGTGTTCTAAGAACTCTTTCACTAATCAATCTATCATCCTAATTTTCAAAACTATATCTTATTTTGAACAAATATAAGAAAGTGTTCAATGTCTCAAAACAATAGTGTTCAAATATGGGCCTTAGCAATTTTATCTCTTGGTCCATTTATTTTAGTCCGTTTGGAAAGGAGGTTAGAATACATAAAAGGAAAGAAAAAAAAAATTCCAAATGTTGCTATCAAACTGACCATGTAGGATTCGAACCAAAAAGAAAAAAAGAATGTTTTAAACCCGAACCGGACATTGAACCGGTGAGACATCTGGTTCAAAGTTCAATTGGTTCAACCGATTGAACCGCAATTAAACCGTCTAAACCGGATAACTCATAAATATATAAATATTTTGTAGAAATATATAAATATAGTAGTTATTTAACTTTTTTAAAAATAATATTATTGCTTTCAACAACAAAGGCCCAATTCCATTAAAAAAAAAAACTAAAAAGGCTCATGTCCATTGAAACCCTAAATATTACTCCCTCCGTCCCAAAACTTTAGTACTTTTAGAGTTTTGCACGGAGATTAAGAAATTATAAAGATTGATAAGTTAAGTCATTTTTACCCTTACTTTATTAAGAAAGAGAAAATATATTTAATTAATGCTTTAACTTTAGTAAGGGTACAAATGGTAAAGTATCACTAATTATGCATTGGTTTCTTAAAAAAGACTAAAGATTTGGGACAAAACTAAAAAGCTAAAAGGACCAAAGATTTGGGACGGAGGGAGTAATTCCTATATAACATTTCCTCTTTATGCACAAATTCACCAAATTTTGTTTGTTTCTAACATATTCTCATCTCAGCAACTATTCTTTCAACTATTCTTCTTCTTTCAAAACTCATAACAATATACACAAAACCTCAAAACACACACTCATACTAAAGGGATAAATCATAAAAAATCAAAGAGTTGTTTTATTATTCTATTACACCACCACAACAAAACTCCTACAACACAAGAACATAACAGCCATCAATCTCTTTTCAACAAAAGAAAAGAAACAATTTCATAATTTCATAGATCCAAATGTAGAAAGAAGAAAACAAATTATTTTAATGGATTAATGAAAGGAAAAAAGTGCAAAGGTGTTAAAATTACTGCCTATAATAGAAAACAACAATGAGTTTTCTAGACACAAATGATAAAAAAACTGAAAAATTGGGGGAAAAAATAAATTTTAGTGTTTTTTAAAAGTAAGTCTGAACCGGCCGGTTTTCAAAAATCAGGACCGGTTCACCGGTTTTCCCGGTTCACACCGGTTTAATCCGATTTTTTTACGGTTCGCAGGACTATCGGTTTTACACTTCTGACCGGACCAGTGCTAGGTCCGGTTCCCGGTTGAACCGGTCGGTCCGGTCCGGTTTTCAAAGCATTGAAAAAAACCCTCCAAATAATAAATTGCTTGATTTCATTTCCTTAATTTTTATTGGAGAATGTTAACATGTATCTGTTAAGAATACAAATGTGGTAAAAATTTATTGGATCTTGTATATTTATCAACTACTTAACATTAAATGTCTTGTATCATTAAATGTACAATTTCTACTTTTAACTAGTTTATCATGTGTTCTAAGGGCACATGTTAACATGACCCATTTTTTTTGTTACAATAAAATCTACACTGTAGTATACACTTTCCTTAATTCTTAAACATATAAACAATCAATGTTCCAAAAAAATTTGTTGTGCTTGTTCTACAGTGCAGTACAAACCTGCTTTTTGAGCAAGACCTAAATCAGATAATTTCACGTTAACTCTATTGATTAAATCAACATTCTTCACCTCATAATTTGTTTCATCTAACACATCTAATAGTGCCTTGGTAAAGTGTGAGAGTACTCTCTTCGCACCATCATGCTGGTAAGATCCAAACCTAGCAAAGCCACCACTTTTAGCCGCAAAATATAATATACCGAGGCCTCTGTCGGTGGGAACTTCATTCAAAAATGAGGGAGGTTGTGCAGTTCGGTTGATTTCAGCTGCGCTGCTACCTATTTGCTCTTATGCGCCCTCGATTAGTCCCGAGGAGGAGCAGGCATCAGCTATAAAAGCAAAACAGGAATGCTGAGGAACCAATTCGACAATTTGTTTGATAACAGAATATGCAAGAAACACAGAATAAACAAATGGGTTCAAAAGACAAAAAAAACCCAAAAGTTCTTTTTTCACGTAAAATGCATTCTTAAGATTCATAAAACAGAGACCAATTTTTGCATTTTTTTTAACATTCACAAAACAGAAAACCTTTTCACAAAAAGGTTGCATTTTTTTATTTTTAAGACTCGGAAAACACAAACCAATTCTTTTTTCACAGAAAGATTGATTTTTTCTTTCTTTTATTCTTAGGATTTAGAAAGGTTGCATTTGCATTTTTTTTAAGCTTTAGATAAAAACCAATTTTTTTTACGGGAAAATTACATTTTTGTTTAAGCTTCACTGAAACAAAAAGGAGGTATTTTTTATCAAAAAAGTAGAAGAAAAGATTGAGAATCACTTTTTTTCAAGGAAATATTGCATTTTGTTTAGGCTTCACTGAAACAAACAGGAGGTATTTTTTTGCCAAAAATTTGTCAAGGAAAATTTACATTTTTGTTTAGGCTTCACTGAAACAAAAAGGAGGTATTTTTTTTGTCAAAAAGGTAGAAGAAAAGATTGAAAATCAATTTTTTGTCAAGGAAAAATTACATTTTTGTTTAGGCTTCACTGAAACAAAAAGGAGGTATTTTTTTGTCAAAAAGGTAGAAGAAAAGATTGAAAATCAATTTTTTTAGGGAAATATTGCATTTTTTGTTTAAGCTTAACGAAAACAAAAAAGGAGGTACTTGACAAAAAAAAAGAGGTATTTTTTGTCAAAAAAGTAGAAGAAAAGGTTGAAGATATATCAGTAACTAATGATACCGCGATATGCTACTGAGATGTATTCCACGTGGTTGGTGTTGTTGGTGTTTGTTTTGGCGGGAAAACAATTCACATGACCACTGAAATAACAAAGAGACACGTCTCCTTCTTTTGAAAACTTGACCATGTTATAAAGGTGATTAATAACATTTGAGGCCGTTGGCTTAGTGGTGGAAAGTGTGCACTCAATATCCATCATAACAGTAATATCTTGATCTAAGAATCCAAATTTTTTCATCAACAAATTTCTCATATATAATATATCTGAAAAGACACCGATAAAAGTTTTTTCACTAGGATGATCTAAACATGTAATGCCTACCGATAAGGCCATTTTTTTTTTTGGTTGATATAAGACCATTTACAATTGTTTAAACATTCAACACCCACTTTTTCAATTCCCAACACTCTACATCATTTTCTCTTTCTTCCACCTAATAATTCAACATTCATTCAACTTTTACTATCTCCAATGATTTGTCATTCAACACTCTACTCCACCACTTTTCATTTCATATTCTTATTTAACTTTATATTTTTGTTTTTATGATTACATAAAATTACAATTATCGATTAAAATTAAAATAATAAACACTTACAATTTTTTTTTTAGTTTTTTGTAATAAAAACAAAATTTATTTAAATAATTTATACGATACAAATCATTTAACTTAATTTAAAATACAACACACAAGTAAAGACTAAATTGTTGGGATTTTGATAATTGTTGGGATAATTAGAAGAATTTTAGGTGTTGAAATTATTATTGGGATCCATTTCACTAAAAAAAGACTAAAATAAACACTAATAGAAAGATAATAATAAGATTAAGATAGTGAAAATTTTGGTTTTTTTTTTGTGCCCAAATCAAATGAACTACGTCTCTATTTATAGACAAAAAAATCATGAATTTTGGTAAAAAAATAAAAAATTAATTTGCAATGAAATAACCAAATTCAAAAGTATTAATGCAATAAAAATTTAGTGAGGCAGTCATAGTCTACCACATGTCCTCATTCAACATGTTCAAACATTTCAACACTTCTTTCCTTCACATCATTCAACACCAATTTTCAACACCCTACCCCAAGTGGCTGTGGCGTTAGGTTTAAGACTTAAGGTATATGGGGTTGGGGCCAGATTTAATTGGTCCACTTTTTGAATTTCTTTTATATGAATTTTCTTTTTACGCAAAAAAAAAAAACTATACATTTTGGTTTATGGAAAAAAAAAATTTTTTTTTTTTTTGTCTGGGATGAAGTGGTAATTCACTTAAATTAAACTCACATATAATTGTGAGATCCTAGATTCGAACCCTGGTCATGACGTCCGGCCTAACAATTTCGGCATTTTTGTCAGTTGAGCTAAGACTTATAGGACGAATTTTTTTAATATAGAACACTTATACAATTGGTTTATGGTGGACCAATATTTGAAAAATATTTAAAATATTATTAATATTATAAGTTGTTGTTTGAAAGCATGATTTAATGGTTATTTTTATTTTTATGATTGAAATAGTCACTTAATTGACACCGATTTGATTAATACAATATATAATATAAAGATGTAATTCGTATTGAATTGACGTTAATAATATCATTTTAGTTATATTAAATATTTGGTACCTTAACTTATTTATTGAAATTATTTTGGTCTCATAACTTATTTATATTTGTTCAGGTCCCTTAATTTTGTTCCGTTAATCAAATTTGTCCATTTAGCTAGTCTTTAACTCTAAATATACCAAGTACCAACATCATATATTCATATATGGTCCACGAAATAACTCGTTAATTTTTTACTAACCTTTTGATCTTTTTATTAAGAACAAGTCCATTGAATCTTGCAAGTCTACTTAGATTCCGTTTGGCCCAGCTTTTTTTAGTTTTTTATTCTCTTTTTAATCAAAAGTTGGATCAAACACAGTCTTAATAAAGCTCTTAATCATAAAAAACAGATTTTTTTTCAATGTGCAAAATTGGATTAAATTAGCTTATAGGAAAAGAGGTTGAAACCTACATTTAAAAAAAATCTGAAACTTTTTTTTACAATGATCACGCTTCGAATCCTACTCATTTATTTTTTACTTTTTTTTCTATGTATGTGTGTGCGTTTAAATCATTTTGTTACTTTGAAATATTGAAATATGTGAGTGATTGTTGTATAGTTAGAGTCATACCATGCTCATATAAACGGGGGAATGAATGATTATCCTCTAATTTCATTTCACCACATTCTGTGATGTGGTAATGCCAGATCAAGAAAACACAATTTATTGTCAGCACCTTCTTAATAATATGAATGATTGTTATTACATTAATAATTTTAATCAATTTTAATAATCAATTTTTGTAATCAATTTTTTTAATAATATATATAAGCTCATATGCTACTTGAATGAAATAACATTTAAAAAAACTTTGTAAACTAATTAGATAAACTTGAGTTTAAAGATTACGCACAGTTAGTGTAAATTAATTTTACACCGACAATTAATAAGAATGAAGCAATTCTTTTACATCATATTAAGAAAGTGGAGTTTAGTGGGATCATGTGGCGGAATATATGATTGTTATTGGTTGATAGTATAAAATTATTTTACACTGTCAATGCATATTCTTTTTTCTCTAAATTTTTTATCAAACACGTCTATTTTTTTCAAACAGGCTTATTAATGGACGTACGCTCTATCCTTTAGTTAAATAAACCTCTTAAAAGAATAGTCTTTTTTTTTAAAAAAAAAATAGTCTGTTTAATAAATAGTTAAATAGGCTCTTTGACTATTTAAATAGACTTCTCTGACGAGTGTGTCTACTACTCCGATTCTTTACACTACATCAATCTCATCAAAGGTTCCCATTTTAAATATCATATTCATGCAGTATTGATCTAGGACATAAAAGATTTGATATCACAATACAATATTTTCCTTTGTCACACTCATAGAGAAGACAATCAATGTCCGGATTTATTCGCAAACTTGGAACTTCCTGAGATCTTGTTTTTTCCAACCATGACTCTCCTTCGATAGACGTTCTTGAGCTGCTTAGGAATGATGCAATATGATATTTATTCCTTATAATCTAGTCTTCTTTTGTCTTTTGTTCTTTTTCTCTTGATCTCTTTAGCGTTGTTTTACCAAACAAATATATATATATATATGTGTCCACACATAAATTTTTTATATTACAAGAGTGCTAAAGCCCAACGGAGGCTTCCACGAACATAATTTAATTAACATTAGACATTGTTATATGCAGGAGTATGAGTTCGAACCTGTTCTAGACTGGACCTAGAAACTCAATAATAGTCGAGAAAAAATTTCTATTGGACTATTGAGCAAGGCACACTAACGGGCAACCCACGAAGACATTCCCTTGGTCCACAGTCATGGTATCTATGCATACCGTAACGGCTGATCACCAGAATTATGAGCATTAATTGCCCATGACAGCTCTCCAGCTATTTTCCGACAACCATTGATGGTAATCAACGGTATTGGTCCAACGCTAGAAGAGAAAATCACCGCCGTCCCAGGTTGACTCTGATCAGAACCTAAGATTCCCTATTTACTTACTTGAAATGTGAAAATTTAACCAAAAGTATATATATATATATATATATTTGTTAATGAGAAAATCCAAATTGATTTGCTTTGAAAACTCCCCCTGCCGGGGGATAAGAAATTTCATTTATACCCCTATAAATAAAGTTCAAAACTTTATTCACAAGTGCATAAATGGAATAGGGAAGAGAAAACTTCTGGTTTGAACCTATAGCAGCAGAGTATGATCTGGGCCTAAAGAAAAGCCCAACAATATCGTATTTGTTATGGGCTTGGCTGTAGCGATAATTTGGGCTTTTGGATTTTTGTCCGATTGTTGTTGGTGCGGTGCCGCTACTGCACCTGAATCTAATATCGAGGACGACACCACAGAATCGAGAAAAGAAGAAATAGGATAGATTAGATTAGATTAGAGATTAGAGATTAGAGGGAGTTTCATTTTGAATTTCTAAACAGAGCAATGAGCACGACGCAACTTCTTCTTCACACGGTACTTATACCATCGCTTATACCTTGCTGCCGATGTAATAATAATAACAATATCTCCACAACTATAATTCAGACTCAGTTCCTCACAACCAAGAAGGCGGTTACTAGTAGTAGTTCAAGAAGAAGAATAATAAAATGTATGGCAAATCCAAAGAGAGTCAAAATGGTTGCTAAACAAATCAGGAGAGAAATTTCTGATATGCTTATCACCGATAATGTCTTGCAGTTTGCCGTTCTTCCAGAAGCTTCTTTAGGCGCTGATGCTTATCTTTCTTCCCTCACCACTATCACCGACGTCGAAATCACCGGCGATTTGCAGGTTTCTCTCTTTCTCCATAATTCATGAATAAATTAAGTGGAATCTATTTGAATTTTGTGTTAGAGAGTGTTGCTAGCTAGTACTCTTGTAATTGGAATTTAAACCTAATTTTGTTTTATGACTGTGATGTAATGTTGTGGTATATTACTATGTGAATTTTTCTAATTCAATATTTTGAGTGTAGGTGGCTAAGGTGTATGTATCTGTTTTTGGAGATGAAAGAGGGAAGGAAGTGGCTCTGGCTGGGTTGAAGGCAAAGGCAAAATATGTTCGGGGTCAGTTGGGGAGGCGTATGAAGTTGCGGTTAACTCCCGAGATAAGATTTATAGAGGATGAATCTTTTGAGAGAGGAAGCAGGGTAACAATTACTATATTCGCCGCCTTTTTATTTTTATTCAATTGCAATTTGCTGCAAGTTTGTGTTGTTCTGTTTCCACATTGTCCCTTTCGTTACAATCTCTCAGTTACTTCTTTATCTAGAGCCACATTACTAATGAATGTGGTCATGAAGTTTGCAACGGTTTTATGATTGTCTTCTATTACTAATTACCAGTAATTGCTAATGTATGTGACACTCTCCCCTAGTACAATGCACTTGCTTGGAGCTCAAATTTTTGCTTAAGTTCTTTCTAAACCCTTCTTGCTACATGGGTTACTGCTACATAAGAATAAGATGGAAAATAGAATTTTATCACCACTTGTATGGACAACTTCTTGTGCATCTACTCTCATTCAGTTAGTGTTTTTTAGAGGAGAAGGTGGTGACTTCTTCGACTGTTTTTTTTTTTTAAAAAAAAATCTTTTTCTGATTGGGATTGTGGGTCGCACATTATTCCGCAGCAAGAAAATGAGGGATTTAGACAAGATCATATACTATTCTACTATGTGTCTGGTTTTGTTATTAATTTTTGATCATATATGATTGGAGGGAAATAAACTTTTATTACGAAGATTTTGTTAGACTTTTATGGAGATATTTATTACACTCCACTAACAATTTTGATATAATAAATGTTACTCTGGGATGAATTCAAATATATGCTAATCAGCAACCTTTATATAGCCAATGCACCGTGCTCTTATCTCCTTTTCTGCATTTCAGCCTCTTGTAAACCACTTTTTATTGATGCACTATGAGCTCGTACTGATCCGGTACCTCCATTGCTTCAAATTTTCAGGTCATTGCAATATTAGATAAACTTAAGGCTGAAGAGAGTGAAACAAGTCAAAACATAGAGCAGTTGGATTCATCAGCAAACCAAGATGAGTCTGGGGAGCTGAATTCATCAGCAGATGAAGATGAAGATTATGATGATGATGATGATGATGATGATGACAACGACGATGACAACGACGATGACGACGATGATGATAATTGGGACTATGATGACCGTGACAAAGGTATCATTTATGTGGAATAGTTGCCTCCCAGAGCACCAGTATTGTGTTTGTTATGGAGATGGAGAGACCATGCATTGCTGGTAGGTATGTTATGATCAACTTGTGTCAAAAAGCACTTAGATAATCTCAAGTTCCGTTTTGTCTAGATGAATAGTTAGTATTAAGGTTTCTATTAGGTTTGTATTCCAAAATGAATTATACTCTGTATATTTGTCCCAAATTTGGTTTGTTCAGCTTCAGAAATATCACAAAGATTTTCATAACTGTTTAGTTATTTAATTAATTAATTACACCCACGCAGTGCAGGGAAACACTTCACTGCAATGCTTATCTGGAAAGATGTTGCTCTTGTTAATTAGTTAAGTGACAAGATAATCTGCACATGAAGCTTTGAGAGGTCATCGGATTTGTCCCAACTAGGGTAGACCAATTTTAGGGCTTTATCTCCAAATATGGTGTAATTCAAGATGAGAATATATGAGAGAACTCGAGTATACATTTGTTTTCTTGCTTTACTTGATCTCTTGAAATTGAATTTAAGTATCTTGAACAAATTTCAACATGAAAAAGATGCACACATCTCAACTTGGTTTTTTCTTTTTTAGTGGTGTGTATTGTGTCTTGCCTTCCTGGCTTCACCTCTTGTCACATTTCTCACCGGTATCTTTGAATCAGGTATGTTGTACCGACTTATTGAAAAATGTCTTTCCACTTGCTTTGTCCAATCAAGCAGATAATGCTTGTCTCACTAACATGAAAATTTTAAGTTGCTCCAACCTCCCAAGAGATCTAGGCTACATTTCTTCCAATGTTAGAAAGCTATAGTCATATAAACTATCTTAGTGTGTGATGCAGGTTAATTAGTTGTGATTTATGTCGCATTAAACAATTTTGATATCAGATCCTGTAAAAATGTCACATTAAACAATTTCGAAATCTAATAAAAGTCTAGTTTCAATTGAAATCTAAAAGTATAGTTTTTAAATTAGAGACTTGTAGTTAGTTTCAGTTTATTTATATCAAAAACGAATTTCGTAGGCTTTTATCAGTGGCATTTTTTAGGCAAAAACAATCTTTCATAAACAAATATTACTTGAAAAACTTGTGCATTACAATATTTTTTTCAATCCAAACTGACTCTAAAGATGATACAGTTCCTCGACAAATATTTATATATTTTGCCTACTTTTTCCATGGACGTAATTCTTGTCCTGCCCTCCTCATATTGGATATTGTTAACTGCTTTCAGTGATGTGAGCTTTCTTTTGAGACCCCTTTTTTTGGCTTGAAAATAATACAAACAGATAAAGTGAAACGAAAATTAGAGCTTCACGCAAACAATCCAATGAAATTTCTACTAGTACTAGGCACACAATTCTTTTCTTTTTTAATTTTTATGGAACTATGCACACAATTCTACTCATCAAACCAACAGTTTTAGATATATATCCAAATCATTTTTATTTTTCAGTTTTCACATTAAGCAATAGTCATGCAGTTTTTTTATTTTATGGAACAGCCATGCAGTATTGAGTGACAAACTGAGTGAAGGGATTAACTACTATATATATAATGTTTAGTTGGGGAAAATAGAGGGGAAAGAATGTTCCCAATATGGTGTTGAAAGAGTTGATAATATGATTATCTTCAAAGAAAAGAATTTGAGTTCTATGTATAGAGTTATTCATGTAACAGGTAGTTCAATCCTAGTAAAACAATCGAATATCAGGCATGTGACTTGAGAATTAGTCTCGTAACAAATTTAAGCGACCTGACATTGAAGATATCTTAGGACGCCTACCGGAGATTAAAGATCCTAACTACGGTGAGTTAACAAAAACATAAGAAGATTGTTACTATTATTTATTGATCACTAGTATTAAAGAAAAGAGAGGAAAGTATGAACTAGTCAGTAGTCACTAGTGAATGAATGAATGGTGGGAGAATTTGGCATATTATGTTTTGTCCTTGCGTAGTCCAACTGTTCAAGTGACCAATGAAGTCTATCCAATAATAATATGCTTTTTAAGAAACACCTAAAGTGACCAAGTCTATCCTATTTCCTCCCTATATTTGATACCCATTTCTCTTGGCCACCGATCATTTGAACCTCCTTCTCTTAACTAAATACGTAAGTCCTTTATCCATATAATTAAAAAAGAGTGTTGATATTTTATCCTAAAAATTGAACATCGTATAAAAATAACTGATGGGTCACCACGAGGGGGCAGCCGGGGATCATCCACATTGGGTCTAAGAACAACTCTACAAGTGATATTTTATGAGTCTTCTTACTTATAAAGTGTTCAACCTCCACTATTCTAAGCAATGTGAAACTTAACACTCACACTTGCCACAACAATAACGTATAAAATACATTCGGTATAAGTGTTTATCAGATTGGAAGAGAAAATATGAAATTAAAAATAAAATAAAATAGAAAGCCGTATATTTATGTCAAAATCACACGGTGTTGATGTGAAAATATTTAAGTCAAGACAAGATATCTTTTTTGAAATTATTCTCTTATACCATATCATCTAACCCAGGCCTCGTAGAATTTTTTTTGATATTGTTGTTTAGTTTGACACAAATTTTCTAATTCTATCTAATCAGAATAAATTAATAAATTAATCTTGATATCTTTAATTAATTAATAAATTAATAATTTAGTTTCATTTAACTACATTTATTTATTTATCTTGCAGCTAGGTTCCAATTATATGATTTAACACAAACTTGTCGTGTATTCACTTGCATAAGAATAATATTATTGTATTCTTAGTTGATGGAGTATGATTAATTCTCTTTTCCATGTAAGGTGTACAAATTAAGAAAGGAATAGAAAGTTAGTCAATTCCATTTTCAAATAAATTTCCAGCTAATGGGTTAGATTATTAGATGCCCAACCCAATTTTCAAAGAGACCAAAATTTTAGAAAAAGTGGAATAGTTTTCAAAGAATCCAAATCCAAACAAAAGGGACATCGCCTTTAGATTTAAACCTCACAGAAAATTTGAGAATTCCATACATAATACAAAGTCAGCGGTCAATTTCATCTGCAAAAGATAGATTCCCAATATTGGTGTTTCTCATGTTAGGTTTAGGTGGAATTTGGATTGCATATAGTCGGTATAGAATTACGTAAGCAACACACATTCTATCACACTTTTTTCTAATTTGTTGGATTTCAAATGGATCTCACTAATTAGAGAAAGTGTGTTGGAAAGAGCGTGTTAGAAGGTGCGTTGTTAGCATTGCTCTATTCGCATAATTCGCATTCACGTAATCATGCTTATGAAATAAAAGTTGACCTTAAATATATTACATTTCATCACAATTTAACAATCACCAATATAATAATTGTGTTAATACAAGATTTTGACGATGCATTGTAATTCAAATTCTACCATGAGGTGTGGAAAGAGATTCTAGTTGATTTCCATATGGATTTCATAAATTTTTGGATTTTATTTGCGAGTTTGAAGGGTGTGGGTAGAGATTCTAATAGATTTTTATAGAGAAATCTTCCATGTCTTTTGATATATTGATTTTGTAAAGAATGATATATGAATGAGACTGAATTTCCCACAATTATTGTATCCACACAATAACTGATGGTGCCTGTTTGAATAAACATAGATAGCTGAGATTAAATTCTTTATTAAACTGTTACATTTAAATTGTTTTAATCACAATCGTCTGATCATAAATTAGAATTATAAATTTCATGATAATTATCTAACAAACTTTTATATATATATATATATATATATAAATAAATTCCATAATAAATCGTATACATAATACATGTTTGTCAGTACATTTGACAAAATTAAGTGATTGACATGTTTTTAAACTTATGAAAAATCGACAAATAATTTTTTATGTTAATTTTTAAGTCCACACTAACAAATTTTTTATTTTTTTAAATCATTTTTTCGTAAATTACTTGACAACTTTATAAATAATACATAAAAAGTTTGTTTTAATGACACTAAATAAATAGGGGATCTTTTGTATTTTGAAGAAAAAAACAATATGAAAAGAAGAAGAGAATCTTAGATATTAGAATCAAGAAGAGAAAATAGAGCGATTGGCCCAACTTGCAAAGTAACAAAAACCTAAGTTATATATTGCGCGCCTCTGTTTCTGCATACCCTGTTTTTGTTACGACACAAACCAACAACAATGGCAGCATCGAATCTCTTTACCCTCTCTAACCCTAAACTCTCTTTTTCTTCTTTTAAACCTTTCAAATATTCAACCACCAACCCTTGTTTTTTCCCTAACAAAACTCTTTTCAATCATAATTCAAACCACATCACAATAACACTTTCTCACTCCCACAACTATAAAACACTTTCTCCATGCAACAGCAACAACACATTTTCATTCACAAATGATCATGATGACGACGAAAAGCCTCGTGAAGAATGCGGCGTTGTTGGTATCTACGGCGATCCAGAAGCTTCTCGTCTCTGTTATCTCGCTCTCCACGCTCTTCAACACCGTGGACAAGAAGGTGCCGGTATCGTAGCTGTCAACGATAATAACGTCCTTCAAACCATTACCGGCGTTGGTCTTGTTTCCGAAGTTTTCAACGACACCAAACTCCGTCAATTACCAGGAACCTTAGCCATCGGCCATGTCCGTTACTCAACCGCAGGACAATCCATGCTCAAGAACGTTCAACCGTTTGTTGCAGGTTACAGGTTTGGTTCTGTTGGTGTTGCTCACAATGGAAATTTCGTTAATTATCGTTCTTTAAGAAATGAACTTGAAGAATCTGGTTCAATTTTTAATACTACTTCTGATACTGAAGTTTTACTTCATCTTATTGCAATTTCAAATCATAGACCTTTTATAGCTAGAGTTATTGATGCTTGTGAAAAAGTTAAAGGTGCTTATTCAATTGTGTTTGTTACTGAAGATAAACTTGTTGCTGTTAGAGATCCTCACGGTTTTCGACCGTTGGTTATGGGAAGAAGAAGTAATGGTTCTATTGTTTTTGCTTCTGAAACATGCGCTCTTGATTTGATTGAAGCTACTTATGAAAGAGAGATTTATCCTGGCGAAGTCGTGGTTGTGGATAAAAATGGTATTCAATCTCATTGTCTTGTTTCTCATCCAGAACCAAAACAATGTATTTTTGAACATATTTATTTTTCACTACCAAATTCTGTTGTTTTTGGGAAATCTGTTTATGAATCAAGAAGATTGTTTGGTGAAATATTGGCTTCTGAAAGTCCTGTTGATTGTGATGTTGTGATAGCAGTTCCTGATTCTGGTGTTGTAGCTGCACTTGGTTATGCTGCAAAAGCTGGTGTTCCTTTTCAACAAGGGTTGATTAGGTCACATTATGTTGGTAGAACTTTCATTGAGCCATCACAGAAGATTAGAGATTTTGGTGTGAAGTTGAAGCTTTCGCCGGTTCGTGCTGTTCTTGAAGGAAAAAGAGTTGTGGTTGTTGATGATTCAATTGTGAGAGGAACAACATCATCTAAAATTGTGAGGCTGTTAAAAGAAGCTGGTGCTAAAGAAGTTCATATGAGAATTGCATGTCCACCAATTATTGGATCTTGTTATTATGGTGTGGATACACCTAGCTCAGGAGAATTGATATCTAATAGGATGAGTGTAGATGAGATTAAAGAGTTTATTGGTTGTGATTCACTTGCTTTTCTACCTCTTGATAGTTTGAAGAAATTGTTGGCTAATGATTCTTCTAATTTCTGTTATGCTTGTTTCACTGGGAAATATCCTGTTAAACCTGATGAACTTAATTAAAGTCAAGAAGAGGGTTGGTGGTGATTCTGTGGATGGTGGATTAATTGTTCTATTTGTGATGATTTTGCAGTATATAGACACCACACATTATACAAGGTAAGTGGGGAGATAAATGTCTAAAGAAACTATCTTCTTCTAACTACAATATTTTATTTACTTCAGCTAATTTTGAAATTTGGATTTTGGAGCTGGCCAATTCTTAATACCTATTTGTTGGTGTCGTATCTTAGGATCTGATATTTGGAATTTTCTTATTTATATACTTTAGGTCAATCTTATCTTATTAAGATTAAAAGCTAGGGAGGTTTATTTTATAGGTGTTTTTGGAGCTTCAAGTTTTGCTTTATTATTAATTTTCTTTACTTTGCTTTTATAGATTTTGCTTCAGGTTTTTTTGGTGTTTTACTAATGGCAAAAATTTTGGTGTTTTACTAGTGGCAAAAGTCAATTGTACTTTCTTCCTTCAAAGGTTATAATATGAATTTTGGTCTATTATCGATATCTCAGTTTTTACTATTGTATTAAGGTATCATAAAAATACTTGAATTCACTAGTAAATTGTGATAACTTCTTTTTTAATAATTTAACAAACTATATGATGATGATTGGATATCATTTTTATATATCGCAACGGCATATTCCATTTTTTATAATCGAAGAGTAGTCATAAGAGGTTGTTCATCCTCCAAGAAATTATTTTTGTCCAAAAAAAAGTCCGAGTGCAGTATATTAAAATCACATCTTTTTTCTCTTTTTATGGATCCAACATCCACACTCATTTGTAAACAATTTGAAATATAGTGTAAATGTTTATGCCTAAACAACTTTGTTAAAATCGAACAATATTAACAAAACAAACTAAGGGCCTGTTTGAAAGACTTTTGATTTTTAATTTTTAAAATGTGTTTATAAAACTGTTTTAAAAAACTGTTTTTGAAAAACAAAACACCTATAACCTGTTTTTTAGTTTTTAAAGCAATAAAATTGGAAACAGTTTTTAAAAACAGTTTTTGAAAACTGGACTTTCAAACAAGTTTTTTCTTTTTTAATTTTTGAAAACTAAAAAAGAGTATTTGAAAACTGTTTCAAACATGCCCTAAATAATTGGTTTTCTATTGCATAATAGCACTATATTGCCTTTTCCCTTTCAGTATAAACCACTAAGGGAACTATTGACCCCATTCATGGCCCATCTTGGACAAAGATGAAATGAGAAAGAAACGTAGCTAATCGTTTAGGGGAAAACATAATGTTGACATAATTAAGTAATGCATGTGCCCAAAAGTGGGAAAATACGCATACCATTCATACACAGTGCCATAATTGAATACAGCGATTAGAAAATTCAAATGGACATAAGCATGCAAAAGTTGGCATTACTCCAAAGATTATTGCTTACATTTCAAATGTCAATGTGATTATTCAATAAATGTTAAGTCAAGGTCAACTATGAAAAACTCCTTGAATGAAACAAAGTGACAGGACGGTCACAAATGTCTCCTCAGCATTTTCAAACTAAACGGGCGGCGCGCAAGACAATGAATTGGCATGAAAATTATTCATGAAAATCAGCACTGAAAACAAACTCCAGAATTAACCATTTTCAGCTCGATCGTAAGCATTTGATTTATGCTTTGGTGCAAAAGTAAAGCCTTCTGGAACTTTGCCAAGTAACATCTCTGATAAACGCACCTGTTTATTGATAAAAAAGAAAAATGTGAATAAAAAGCTTCTTCAGCAGTATGAGGGATATTATAAATTTAGATTATAATGACAGATGTAAATAAAGTAATTAGGAAGTGTTTATAACAGTATCAACTTCATCTTTCACATCTCCTACCAACCACATCTATTTTGTTATAAATCTTTTGTTTGAATAGATCAGATAATATTTACATGGAATACAAATGTTACCCTCCCATCTTTTACCCTCCAAAACACCACGTTTAAACATATGCTTAAGGAAACTTGAAACAGAAGAGAATTGCATACCCAGTCGGCTGCAGAATCTGAGGCCATCAGTGTCTCAAGGTCATCACGCCCATAGTAAGATGGTGGACGCCAATTTATTCGTTGTGGAACCACTTCCAAAAGACCAACAGGTATGTACCTACAAGTATAGCTAAGCCATTCCAACAAGAATCGCCTAGTTGTCTCCACCCCTGATACACAACATATAAGGAAGTACACGTCAGTGAGATAACCAGAGAGAGGGCTTGTTTCATGTTTTTCTTATTAAATCGATTATCGGTTATAGACTACACTACATGTAAAGGATTAAAGGTATACCCTATTGTGAGCAAACTAAATTCCCTTACAAAGTTACAAGATACTCTCACAAATTACATGTTTCTAGTCCAAAAGCCCCTCCCCTAGTACACTCATCAATGATTCGTTTCGTATCCTTTGCAATGAACCAAATATGTCGCATATACATAAGAACCGTACATTTTTGGCATAAAACAAGTACAATTATCAACTGTTTTGTGTTTATTTGAGGCAAGTACTAGTAGCTACTCTAATTTTCATAGTTTTAACACACCAAAGAATAGTTAAAATATGAATATAATAAAGCTACTCCATCAGCATCAATAAAACATACCTTTTGTATCTGAACCCCAATGTTGAAGACCAAAATTCACAAAATCTTTGAAAATATTTAGCCGCTCACCAGAACTGATATCCCAATGTCTTTGTTCCTTTATCTCCGTAAATAACCATGGCTGCACACAACACAACAGTCATAAGTATAAACATTTCAAAAATAAATAAAAATAAAAAACTATGTGAGATTGAGCCAAGTTGGTAATACTAACTTTAATAAGTGCACCACGGGCAATCATGCATGTAGCAAGTTCAGGGCATTCAGTTTTATGGTTGTTCCAGTCTACAAATGAAAAAACATCTCCATTCCCCACTACTTGCAAATTATTAGGGGCTTTCTTGGTACACTGATATACATAATCCCAATCGGCAAGCTTGCTATAGCGTTGTTGCCGTGACCTGCCATGTATTGTCACTGCACTAGCTCCCCAAGAGTTAAAGTCTGCTATCAGAGAGTCGATACGATTCTTCCCCTCAAAATAAGCTGTCCGTACCTGGTGCAATGAAAAAATGGGACGTACACATATTAACGAATTCAAAAGCATGACAAGACTTTTTTTCCCTGTAAAAAGTAACCAGACATGGTCTAATATGAAGAAAATTCGGAACCCAAGAACAGAGGAAGCTATCAAGATGCTAAATGGAATAAATTTTATTGTGTCCGATTGTAGTGTTTAGCATGGAAAATACCTTGATAGTTATTGGTATATCAACTGTGCCTGAAGCTACTTCTACAACACTTTTCATGCGCATTGGTTTTGTAAGAAGAGCTGATCCAGCACCCTTATTCACAACAATGTCAATAGGGCACCCCATATTTATATCAATGAAATCTACTGTACATTCCTTTTCTATTAGTTCAACTGTACGCGCCACAGTATCTGGATATGCACCACAGATTTGTACACCAAATAACTCTTCAGATGAATGGCGTCTCAGCAATGCCCATTCAGAAGCTTGACCCTAAAACAAGAGCAAAATTGAGTAATTTGTAATGTCAAACAGATGGTTGAAATGTTGATAGAATATGCAAAAGAAAAGATGGGGTTAGAGTCGTGCAGAACAAAAGAAAGATGACATTATGAAATAAAACATGTTCCATTCTTGATTATAAATCATCAATCCACAACTGAGTTAAAAAAAAAAGAAAAAAGTATTACTACATTATCGGTTCCTAAATACAGGTTTCGACATTCAAAAGCAGCCCTTCAATGCAACAATGCCAGATAATATAATTCTCTTGAAAAACTTATTACTACATTTTTAGTTCCTAAATACAGGTTCCAACATTCAAAAGCAGCCCTTCAACGTAACAATGGCAGCTAATATAATTCTTTTGATAAATTGATTTTAAGGGGGGAAAAAAAAAAGATAAGAAACTATACGGGAACTGCCTGAAATTCATATCACAATATACCGAAGTTTAATATATCACCACTATATTCATCATACTCAGTATTAAAGAGAGAAACTAGCAGAAAATCCATATTGGTACCTGCAAAAGATTTGTGCACATTGCCATTTCACCACATGTTACATCAGCTCCTAATACTTTGCAAACTCTCCGGAAAGGGAGATTTCCAACAGTGGTCAAGGGTGCAAGATACAACTTCTCCCTGAAATCAATAAGCTTCTTTTCACGTGAGTGCGACTTCAAGCTTAGATCAGTTTCTGGGGTTATAGCTTCACTTCCTGCCTCTGGTTCAGATTTTATGCAGTTTCCATCAACATTTTGGTCAACAACACTCACACCTGTTTCAGCAATATGAAGCTAAGTTCCACTAAAACTGAATGAAAAGGAATATTAAAAAGCAATGATATTAACCGTAAACTATAATCCCTAAAGTAAAAGATGACTTTATGACCTTCATTTTGTATCTCAACATCTTCACAATTTTCTTCAGTTTTTCTTCTCTTTAGGGGACAGATTATATCAGATTCAAGTTCTCTAGTAATGTCATCGTCTTTTTTAACTTCTGCAGAGCTTTCTAACTTAGAACCTGAGTCATCAGCAACCCCACAAGAGCCATCATCGTCAGACAGATGGCATTTGTCAACACCGTCATTGTTTTCCAATTCAGATGTAACCGCACAAGAGCCATTTTCATCAGACTGAACACATTTGACACCACCATCTTTGTTTTCCAAGTTATTCACTTTTGGCTTACTCTGAAGAATGATTATTTAAAAATAGAATGAGGAAATTAAAACATAGTACTAAAAAGAAACCACATATACATCAAGGTACATTTAGAGAAGAAGAAAGCAACCAAGGAATATTGAGAGCTGATCATAAAATTACAGTAACAACGGCATTTTGAACATAGTATTGTAGTAAAGTGATGATTAATTAGGAAGAAAAACTTTGACCACGGCCATGTTGATACAAGCTATGAAGCACGAACATAAATGCCGGACATGACACTGAAATGTGTGCCCCACTAACAATTTAAGAAAATGAAAGTAATTTGAAATATCATTATTGTTCATGAATTGACACATGTATCTACTAGCTAAGTAACAAAATGCCTAGAAAGACAAACATTTACGACAATTTGTAAAGAAAATGAGAAACAGACTTGAGAAGCAAAAAATACATACAAAGAGGCCAAGAGCTTTGAGTTTAGCATCAGCTTTGGGGTAGGTCATCTTATTTTTCCACAAAAGCTTTTGAACATCTTTGCTAAAACCATTCACTTCAGACCTTTTCTCCAATCCATTAGAAGATAATGGCTTACCCTCTTCATGAGTACTTAAAAATCTACATGATAATCCATAAGGGCAAGACCCTTCAGATTTCAAGAAAGGACATTCACCTTCCAAATCATCCGGTTTCTGCACTCATTCAAATTCAAACCAAAAACCCTTCTTAGTTAACAAATTAATAATAATTAGGGTTTTAAAATACAAATCAGTTCAATTCAGTGATAATATAACATGACATCACCTACCTGTGCCTTGAAGGCTTCAATATCGTGGCTGAATCTACACTTATCTTGATAACGACACGAATTAACATCACCAGACTTTGAAATTTCTGGACAAAGATTTTTTGTTGATTTTTGGTCCTGAAGAGTACAGAATGAAACGTATGTTGTATGTTGGAATAGATTGAATGCGTATAACGGAAATGCGAGTGGTACCTACCTGACGACGTTCGCGTTTGAGTTGGCGTTTAGATTTCTTCTCCTTGGCGAGAAGAGGGGGTTTATCGTTTGGGATGGAAACGGCGTCGTTTTGAGAGGGAGTAGTTCGATCGGGAGGTGGACGAATGAAGGTCTTTTTGACGGGAGCTATGCACCTGGCGATGAGTTGTTCGGTGGTTTGATGAATTACTAACGTACTTCCCTGGTGAGAATGATCCTCGCCGCCGTCCATGTTGGCTCTCAAGTTAAGAAGGTTTGTAACTGCTGCTACTATATCAGTTCACCGTTGGCCTCCGCATATGAAGGAAATGGACACAGACACTACGCACGCCCGGTAGGGTTTTAAACATTTTTTTTTTTGGTATTCACCACCAGTTTAATCTGGTTCGGGGGTCAGTTCTGGCATCAAGTGGTTCCAGCCCCCTCCCGATCGCAGTTGCGGGGATCGAACCGCGGTCCTCCCTACCAAATTCAGCGCCAATCACCACTGAACCAACTAACGATTGGTATCGTTCTTATTTGTTATCTAAAAATAAATAAATATAGTAGAGACGCAATTATCCATCATTTTCATGAGTAAATATATTAGCCACGATTGATGCACAATAATGAGTACTAAAAGTTTACCAAAGAAAAAAAAAGACCGAAGTAATAGTAAGTAATAAATATAGTAGGGTTTTAAACATTTAATCCTTCTTTCTTTTTTAACGAAAATGGTTTTAATCCTTTTTTTTTATTTTATGGTAACATAGGAGTATATAATTAAATTAAATAAATATACTCCGTATAAGATAATATATACAGACTGAAGTAATAGTATGTAACCAAAAAAAAGACCGAAGTAATAGTAACATTATACTCTTTCCGTCTCGAATATAAGCAACAAAATAAAAAAATTGAAAATCTCAAATATAAGCGAAAGTTACTACATTTATTACAACTTTTTATAAACATATAATGATTACACTATTTTGTGCGATTTCCAACATAATTTTACTTCACTTCATCAATCCATGCAACTACTAATGTCACAAACAAATCAAAAAGCAAGGCTAAAATTGGAAATGAAATCATTTTTCTCATTACTCAATGCACTTTATCCATTTCTTTAAAATGTGTACTTTTTCTTATTTTTACTTATATACAAGACTAAAGGGAGTAATACAAAGGAGTCGAACTTTAAATTTGAAATTTTTCACTTATTTATCACTTAAAATAATAAATGAATAAACCACAGTTCTTTGTTTCTCGTTATCAAACACTTCATATGATAAAAACTTGTTGATTGATTATCATATTCAATTATATAGCCACAAAAAGACAGCCAACAATAATAAAATCATAATCATTTCATACAAACTCAATACATTCTTCATTCGTAACACAAAATATACACTTATAAGTTGTTCTCTGAATTTAACCTCTTCCTTGCAACTTAGTCTTAAAATTTAGTAAATCTATATCAAACTAGTTCCTACTACAAATAAACAATAGCAAATTTACTATATTATATGAACTATCAAATCACGTCACACTTAATCAGATAGTTAGATGTTAATATTAAACAAAAAAACAGTTTTCAAAATCTTGAGCTGATAAGCATACCATATATTATAACCGATTTCCTAAAAACAAAAACAATTATAACATGTGGATTGGTTGTGTGGTTAAACCAATTATATTGTTTTTTGATTCAGCTGTCTAGTGGTTAGATTCATGCAATGTAAGTAGAGAAGAAGAGAATCCATACTTTGAATCTCGGGTCCTCCAATAATGTTTTTATTAACTACCAACCGAGCTACCCTTATGAGACCGGTTAAATCAATCATTAGAAACTCTAGCAAGCAACCCAAAAAATAGGGGGTATACTTAAAGATGTAGGAATATATATTTAATAAAAGGAACAAGAATGCCATCTTAAAATAATGGGCCTGGCCCATATAAATTATCCAGTGTGTAATTTTTTGTTGTTGGCGATACGCATGAACCAAAGGGAGAGCAGCAAATAGCAAAGAAGAAGAGTATGGCGAGTGGTGGTGCTAGTGCGATGCAGCGGTGCACTGTAGCTGCAAGGTGGCTAATAAGAGGTGCGTCGGCGGAGACGCCTTGTGCGTCTTCCGGAGTAGCAGCTCCGATATTGTGCGGACGTGGTGACAAAAAGACAAAGAAAGGGAAGAGATTCAAGGGATCATACGGGAAATCTCGTCCAAAGAGAGATCAGATGATAGAGCGGATGAAAGATAAGGTGGAAGTTCCCAGGTCTACTCCTTGGCCTCTTCCTTTCAAGCTCATTTGATTCTCACAACTCCATTTGCAAAATGTACTATTCCAATTTTTTAGGGTTTTGTGCTCGTTATTCGTGTTGAACGATATATATGTACTTTCATTACCATTTTCTATTTCAATAGAATATTTATTTTTGGCTTCACATTGCCTATGCTTAATGTTGATTGCATATTGTAATTTTGTGTTGCTGTGTTTTGGTTTTATCACTCTTTTGTTAGGAACAAATGATGAATGAATGAATAAGTTAGAACTATGCAATTTTCCTTAAATCCGATGAATTTAGGTTTTTTGTTTTTGTATTATTGTGTCATTAAGCTTTTAATAGGAAGCATTTGAAAATACAAGGCAATGTTCATTCATGGTCTAAGGTTGATTGATTAGAGACTTGGTTGGGATGATAAGTTATGTACATATTTTGCTGTGCAACCGATGTTGTCAATAACATTTGTACTAAATAACATATCGCAGAACAATAACAGCTTGTCCAAATTATGTAATGTTATAGGGGTATAACGTCGCTGTAGGTTATGTTTAACAACACTGGGCGCAACATTGTTTTGTTATTTAGGAATCAAAAGCAAGTCCTTACCTAGGATCATAAGGGGAATGAAAAATTTAAATTGTAATAAGGATTGTAGGATTATACAAAGTTAACATATATGCATATATTTGAATAAGTTCACTCTTGCACACACATACATATATAATAGCTAAATAAAAACAAAAATAAACTCTAGATTACTACAGATATTAAAGAAACTTAAATTCAAAATTCATAAGCCCAACTTGTAAGTCACAAATTTAAGAGTACTACCAACCAAACTAGCATCTCTTGAAGACATCTGTAGAACGTCACTAAAATAACAAGACCGGAATGAAAGAGAAGACCAAAACAAAGAGCAGAGGAAAAGAACATCTAGGATCCGAGTACCAAACAAACACCAAAACAGCAAACCCTTAACCAATCACCAAATCAAAGGTCCAAAATCTAGCAAATCAAAGTAATCAACACATGTCAGTGCATAGCTTCATACGCTGGCTGTGCAGCATATTTGCAATAACCTTTATTGTTTACACATGGAGTCCTGCAAAGTTTTACTTGGATTTTTTTTTCTTGCAAGTTTCTAAAAGATATAGGATACATGATTCATAGACACAATTATTACTAGAATATAGCAGAAAGTCCTTCTCTTTGGATTTGATACCACTAAAGAAATAGGGATTGTTTGGAATATGTGTTGCAACATATACCGAGAGGTTAGAGTGCATAACTACTTCACCTGGTTATGGATGAATTTTTATAAAAGAAGCGGACATTGCTTCTCATATAGAAGCACAACCTTGCTGTTTAGTCCAGTGTTTATATATATTGCTCTTAGTAATTTGTACATTTCATTTATAATAATTATTTTGTAATAAATTACTCCCCCCTTGTATTTTTTGTTTATTGTATAAACCTTCCTTTTATTGTAAAATTCTACCTTAATTAATTCCATTCTTATTTTTAAAAATGTGATGGCTAACCCTCAAATACTGCCACACACATAGTATATTTGTTTACTAAGTCATTTGCTCATGGAAGTTTTGTGGTAAATGTCATTCACACCTTTGTTCAGCTTTCAGAAAAAGAGGAAATACATTCACTCCATGCCGTTAATTTGAATGTTCAATTTGGCGTCCAACCATTTGAGTCTTCAATTTAGCTTATATAATAGTTTTTTCTCCCTAGTTTTTTAACACATAAGACTGACTGAATCAGATTTGTATGTTGCATTTGGCCATAATGCATTATCGAATTAACCTACTTAAGTTTTCTAGGCTTACTAGTAACTCTATCACAAACACAATACATATCAAGTGACATACTTAATGTAAAAAAAGACACACATAGGCAACATATCAAGCAAGAGAGCCTTTCTAATCATGAATAGTCGAAATTAAGGGTGCAGATATAGGATTTGATAATAGAGGCGGAGATCAAGCAATGTTTGCTTGCTACGATAGGCTTGATAATTTACTTCTTTTAGGGTAAAGAGATATATCCCTCGGCATTGGCAATTTATCTGAAAGACTATCATCAAAGAACTAAAACAGTGAAAAAAAATGTTACAATCAACATCGTATTACATGTTTTCTAGGGTAAGAGTTATGGCAAATGCTAATGAGTGTGTTAAGAGCATTGGTTAACAAGTCTAAAGAAATAAGTTGTTATTACATTGAGAAGATATATACTTAACTTCAGAAGAGTTACACTTAACTTTTCAATAACTAATTATCTTGTTTGGAAATTTTAAACAATGTCAATTTCTTAAGACTCTTAAGACACTTGTTAGCATGACTCAATTAAGAGTTATTGCAAATTATCATTAATTGTTTCCTTGCATTAAAATTGAATTTTTTTTCCCCCTTCTTTTTGTAAAAGACAATATAGCAGAACAGTTGTACTTTTGCATTAAGCATAACCCTTTTTGAAGGCAAATTTCCACTCAATATTTGGAGAACTAACATCTATTTAGAAGGTGAAAAAGTAAAGAGGTTACATGTCCTAAGCAAGCAATGAAGAAGTCTGATCTATTGCTACAACATATAACTAAAATAGTGAAGATTAAAGGGGGGAAATGTTCTGATTGTGGACTCGTAGTAGTAATTTCAGGTGAAAATCAGACACGAGCATCAACTTTAACTTTGAGGTTGATACTCTGATGAAGATCAGTTTCCGCTGGGAATTGTAGCTCCTCTGACAACCCAAGAAACAAGTCTGCAATTATAGGAAGCCCTATAGCCAGAAGCAAGAAACCGAAAAGCATAATCAAGACTCCAACATGTGAAATCCATTGGCCATATAGTTGGTGTCGTGGTTCATTTGCATTTTGATATCCACTTCTAATAGTCCACAATAGCATAGCCACAGCAATGAGAGCTCCAATTATGCGCAGTGACGTTGAACGGACACTTGGAATGGTGGTATTTGATAGCATCTTCGTGTAAATAATGATAACGTTGAGATGCAAAACCATATAATAACAGCAGGATGCAGTTATTTATACAGAAGAGCTCACTGATATATTTTTTTAGCCTAAAAAAATGACTTGAACACCCAAAAACGACGGGGGTTTCTAGATATTAAAAATGCAAACGACACTTTTACTCCCTAGGATATATCTTCAACTCTCTGGTAGGTTAGTACAAAACTTTGGACCGACCCCAAGAAAACTAGTATTTATAAATTAGATATACTTTCTTATAAGTAATCACATATATTTTCATTAATTTATAAGGGAATTCTTCTCTCTTCTGTTTTTGACTGGATATGTGAATCCTTCTTAAAGCCCCTTACAAAGCAAGGGGGATAGATTAATTTATTATGTAGGACAAGGGAAGAAGTCCCGTTTGCAGTATATTTCGCATGCTTGACCAAACTATAAAATCAGATAACTCGGATCATGGATAACTTCAAATTGCATTAGGTGACTGTTTCAAAACATGTTTAATTGAAGGAAACAAAATAAGAAAAAGGAAAAGTGAAAATATAAAAAGGATCTCGAACGACAAAATAATATTCATTGTGGACGTGTTTGATAAACAAAGTCATAGAGGTTGTAATAAGGATTATACCATCTACACCCTCATTATTGTTTCAAAATCTCATTTTTCTTGTGTCCAAAATATTCACTTTGAAAAACAATTTTAAAATACGTTAGCAACACTTCACAAATCAAATGCCTAATAACTGAAAAAATAAATTTGGAACAAATCTGGAATTAAGCAAGCACTACTTTTTCCGGACAAAATCCAGATTATCGTCAAAACCAAACCAACCCAATTTGATGGTGAACGGGTTGATTTTCATATTAGGTCAAATCAGTCATATGATTTGAAAAACAAAATTATATAATATATATATATATAGTTGAAGGACATTTTATTTTGTAAAATTTTTAACACTCAGACTGAATTTCATTATTTAAAAATTCAGCACTGAATCTAAAATACTTTATAGATTCTTCACAATAAAGTCTTTAACTGCATTGACAAAAAATAAAATAAATCACAAATTTCTTTGAGCGAGACAGATTGAAAATCATAAATTAGGTATTGAACCAAGCTAAAAACATCAGAACCAAACGTTTTAAGTTAGAGTGAGTCACTGGGTTGACCAATATCCATAAGTAACTCACATCAACCACCATAATGGCATCGCAGTACAGCTAAATAGCTATCATAAGGTTGCTACTTGCAAGGAAATCCCGAAGAGACCAAACAAATTTTGCAGACAATTTATGCAACAAGTTTTATTTATTAAAAACTCACAACATGAACTAACAAGTACAAATAACAGAGGCTTAACACATTGTTCCAGGAACCAACATGTTCAGAAGCGATTAAATATCTTCGACATCATAAGCATGAAATCAATCTGTATCAGCTGTTAAATATATATCACGTACGAGTACATGAATTTAATCCAACATCTAGTAATACTGAACAATTTGATTGAAAACCTTTATTGATTGCAAAGGGCGAAAGAAAAAAAGGTTTTAGTTGTTGTCTTCACGGCCATAATCATAAATTATCTCAATCTGCACCAAGAACATAATAACAAATTCAGTCAGAAAGAAAGCACATTCCAGAGCAACATATATTGGAACAGTTCTTATAAGAAACAGAAGAAAACAAACAAGGAGCATAAAAAAAGCCGGCATACTGCACAACAAGGACAACAGCTGTACTCATACTCACAAATGGAGAATCCGACTCCTTTTCTATATAGACTATATTCATCAGTTGTTATCACATTTTATGAATATGTCCTATCTGATCAATAATGGAGAACAACAAATGACCTTGTTATTGATCTATAGTGCAAGACCTTGATATTAGGTACACATGGGGGAGGTAAATAGATTTTATAAGATGGGCCTGGAGAGTGTGATAAAAGCCTAGCAATAGGAACTTGTCACACAAATGAAGTAAATTTAAGAAAGGAACAATTCTTATCTAACAAAGTGATTGTGTTATTGCGATTTCAAGGGTAATAAAGAGTTACCATGTATAAACACTTGAAAATAATTTAAAACTCTAAAAATGATTGATGCCGATTGTTAGAAACCAAAGAATAGAATGGAATAGAAATAATTTTTTTATTATGAAATTAGGAAATGATTGGAGAGAATCTATCCTCCAACGGTTTCCCTTTACAATAGAGTTGATACTCTATTCACAAATTTTACAAATTTCAAAATATACCTCTTTAACTCAATAATTCCCCTATTTATACAAATACTTCTCTAATTAAACAACTAACTAACTGCTTAACTAATTCTCTCTATTTTAACTCCTAACACTGCTCCTCTTTTGTAGAACTCGATTCACTAGTGGAGTGAATTAATGCCTCATTTGCCAAGTGCCAAAATTATTTTGAACCATACACAGGACTACTGGTTGCCTCACTTTGTCCCTTTATTTAATTTTAAGAATTATTTTTATAAAATAAAATACAATGTGGGGTGGGTTAAGCTGGGTTGGTTCATTCTGACACCTATAAATTGTAATGCATTTGTTAACGACTTAACGCACTACCTGATGATAAACTCCCCCAAAATATGTTCCGTCTTTTCTCACTAGGACTCTTCTGCAGTGAGCACCAGAATTTCATTTTTGTTCAATGGGATCTAAATCTTGCCTCCACCATTCCTATTAAAGGAGTAGTGAGATGGGACAGCAACTCTGCATGTTTGTGTTGCCGATGGAATGCCCCTCGCACCTCAGCTTGCAGGTCTGAGAAGGACTCAGTGATGCCCGCAACAATTTCTATCAAGGAGCTAAGTTTGGCTGAATGAACATTCAACTGACTGACCTAATGCACTAGAGCATCAATTAGTTGTGAAGCCAGTTGGGGTTGCATACACTAAATTCTCCCTCGCCTAACCTCTCAACCAAAGCAGAGGCAAATGCACGTTCAGTGCAATGGCGGCAACTGTCCCCACGAACAATTTTTTTAGTATACTTAATAGGTGTTGCCTTTATAAGACAATTTTTCGATTAGCTGTTTTTGGATGGTCTGGATGTGTCGTCTGAACACCCCTATGCATTATGGATAAGGTAGAAGAAAATATTGAAAGTAAAAGCAAATAAGTAAACTCTATGGTTCCTAGATACAAGTTGAAACTGATATGGAAACACACATGACCCTTCTCTCCTTCTGAACAACTCTCTATAACAAATTGGTTCTCTTTTTCCTCCAACTAACTTTCCCACCCACTTTTAATTTACAAGTTAGTCTCCCCTCTTATGAGATCCCTTCTTATAACTAAAGCTATTAATTTCATAGCCTTCATCTTCATTATTAGATTATTATGACTACCTGACACCTCAGTAGGACTTTTCAAGCATTCCATTGCTCGTTCAATAATTGAAATTTATTTAATTATCCACTAATTGGGATAGAGAAAAACAATATGAAGGGATATTTTATAGTTTAAGAGTTGGGATGGAGCACACTTATTAGTCAGATATATGGAAATCAGGTTTCTCACTTCACTTAACAACCACAGGAAAGTTCAATACATTCTACAAAAGAAGCACACATGAATAAACACATATTTGGGCCATTTTTCTCTTGGCAAGAGAAAAATGCAGGGCTATATGCAGCTGTTAGCATCTTGCATATGGCTCTATGTATATCTCTCCCATTGAATGAAAAAACTTGTCCTAAACTCCACAAACACACCCATTTATATGTATAGTATGTATGCATACAAATATAAAATAAGTGCATAAGCATAATGACTTACCCCTTCAGGTGGAGGTGGGTTGCGAGTAAACTTGGAACCACCAGGTGCCCATGGAACTATAAAACAGCAGAAATAAGAATAACAAAAGGTAGTATCAGAACAGAATTAAATTACAAAGCATGAAAGAGATGGACAAATGAGTAAAATTTTACAGACTCTTTAAAGCAAGGAAGAAAAATCAACCCGAGACTAGAAAAACTAAAAAATGGGCAATACATTCCCTTTGTGCCTTTGCCCGAAGGCGGGTTGTTGCTGAGGTAAATGAAATGTTTCATAGGAATAAATTTCTTTCTTTCGAAGTTTAATAGTTGAGTTATAGTGACAAACAAAGGTACTGATTACTGTGAACATTTCATAAATCTTACAATTAAACATTACAATATAATATTCAGATGATTTTTCAACCATGTCTTATTACCTATAATTTGTGAGCTACTAGTATGTATAATAAAAGAAATCTCAAATCTTGAGTGAGTGAGGGAGTGTGTGATTTGTTTACCTATATAAGGATCAGGATGGCGCCACTTATTGTAGCTAGCTTCAGCATCAGCTATCAATCTATCAATGGTATCAGGATCTTCCTGTACATTATACATCCAACACAACGGTCAACATCTCAGATTTGTTATAATAGCAAATGGAACATTCCAATCACAACTCAGTTCAAAAATGCAATTTCATTATGAATTTGTAGAACCAAATTAGGGTGAATGCAAGTGAAAAATGCGATGATCTCGAGAAGAGGGAAACTCACCACGTGTTTGTTTTGCTCGAACCTATCGCGAAGATTTGAAGCCTGAAAAAGGAGAGAAAGAAAAAGGAATCAGATAAAAGATGAATTGAAATTGAAATTGGGGAATGAATGAATGGGAGTGAAAGGGAAAAGGGATACGTCGTCGTAGAAGAGGTGGCGATGTACGGCCCAGTTGAGAGTATCTTTGAGGGCGCGGCGGTAGAGAATCCGAACCTTCTCCTTCTGCGCCGCTCGCCGAGCAACGTACGCTGCCGTCGATGTTAAGCTCATTTCTGTTTCTCTCTTTTTTCCTTTTCTTTTTTTTCAGTTCAGACTATCATTTCATATCAACCAGAGAGAGAGAGAGGAACCAGGTACTTTACTACACGGCGTCGTATCATCACCATTGGGCTTTTGGGCTTCTTAATACTTGGACCAGTACTAACAACTTGTCGAGGCTATTTTACACGGCTACTTTTACACCCCCTTTGTTAATATATGTCCTCTCTCTTTTGAATTTTCTCAAAGAAAATCCTCTATTGAATTTAAATATTTATTTTTCACTTTTTCAAATATTTATGTCATTATAGTTGAGAGGGAAGAATCTACTTTGTTTTCTCATATGTAAAAAAATTGTTTTTCTTTCTTCGAAACAAGTAGAAGGTTTTGTAGTTGAGAATTACTAGTAATTAATTGTTGTTGTGTAGCAAGTGTGAGGTTAGAAGTTTCACATTGTTTAAGAAAGTAGAGGTTTAATATTTTAGAAGTGAGAAGACTCTCATCCCTAAATTTAATGTCTTAAAATTTTTGGTAAAGATAAAGTGTCAAACTCACATGTATGGTCGTTCTTGCCTTAATGTGGATGATATTTGATCTCCTCACATGACCAAATAGTGGTGTCAGAACCGATGGTTCTACCGGTTCCTTGAATCACTCATACTTGAGGGAAGATTGTTGTGTTGCAAGTGTGAAATTATAGTTTTGCATTGCTAGAGAAAATGGAAGTTGAATACTTTAAATTTTAGATAAAATATGATATGATTGCTTTTGGTTCAATGTAAAAAAACTTAGACATAACTACCGCTGATTTCGATCATAGTAGTGTTCTTTTGGTTGTAGACAAGGTATATATCTCCATGTGCAAGTGTTGCAACTAATTCCTTGAGTTAAGTGTGATTTGTTTAAGACGTTGTCCACTCCCGACATATATTTTTCATACACACCGATCAGGATCAAACATTTGAATAAATAGTCAAAGGACCTAAACATCTATCACTTGTGCAATAGACTCATGGTGGTAAATGATGAGTTTTAACTGCAAAGTACAATGGAGGATCCCATTCTCTTGCAATAATAAAAACAGGGGACGGACATAAGTAGAAATGAACTGTGTTGGGTGACAAAATTCATGAATGCTAGCCAACAGGGCCACAGCCATTAAGTTGATTTAACGAATTACCTAAGTAGGCCCCCATTGATGTTCCTGTGAAGCATAAGAGATCTTTTATCAAAATCTCACAAAAAAGTGATATCATTAATGAGATTGGCATGCAGTGCGATGGCAAACCTATCTCAGTACAACTACAAATACGGATCAATACCGTGCCTGAGGTCATGAGACCAATTAATATAGATTTGGTAGCTGAATTAATCACTCTCCAACTGCACCACAAATTGCATTAGTATTAAGTTTAATTGTCACTTTTGCTCATACTAATAGATGATGCTACTATGTACTATTCCAATTTTCAGTAGTAGAAAAGAAGTAAGCATTATATCATAGTAATCATAATCATACAATATAAAGCACAATCAAAACAAAAGGCTTCATTGCTAACTTCATGATAATTAACAAACAACCACAATATGACAATCTCACTCAATTCTTGTCAAATTCAAGACAGAAAAAAACATTACACTAGTCAAGAAGTTCTTGTTTTCATCCATCAAATGGAAAAGTCACATATTTTGTGACACTTCAAATTCTGTAGAATTCCTATGTATCCAGCAGCCAACACAAGGAAGCCTCTTCCTTCTTGCTTTTCTCAAGATGAGAGACACATTAACCTTTCCTACATATATATCTACAAAAGAACATACTTAGATTTGTATATATAATAATCATATACTAGTGACCAATTCAGGATTAATTAGCAGCAAAATATGCTAAAACCCCAACAAATGGTGCATTAATGTATGTGGTTGGCTCAGACTTTCTAAAATCAGCCCTGTCATCCACAAAAACATCATCATCTCCAGGTCCTCCCACAATGGCTCCTACAAGAACATTTGGGTTAGGATTTGTTGAGTTGAAGTAAATTGAACCTTCTTTACAAGCAATCTTTTGAGGATGGTCATTAATAGAAGGTAAAGATGAACCACGGTGATGAATACGCTGTGGATAGTTATTACCATAACCAACCATGTAAGATAAACCTAATGGATTATCACCTAAAATGTAATCAACTTGTTTCTTAGCACGCTCCCGAAGTGTCTGTGCACTAACATAAACATTTCCACAGTTTATGGTCTGTGACGTGCGAGATAAGTAATTTGCATAGACCAATTCAAGAAAAGCAATCGAAGTTGCATGTTGTAAGTTGCTTCCACCGGGTCTGTATATGAGTCCACCAGGAGTGTACACTATGTGCGAACTTGATGTTTCTGGTAATAGTGTGCATAGGAAACTCTCTGCTGAGGTCTTGTATGATTCAAGAGATTCTACATTTCCTTCTAGCACTTCCTAAAAGTACAATTTATTAACTATTAATCAGCAGACATTAGTACTCCTATATAAAAAAATGTGCATATATGTTCTAATCACATATAAATTTGGAGCAAACAACCATTTTGGTGGATGAATGTGTGAGGCTTTATCACAATAGCCAATTTGCTCTTGAATATATTTTTTGTAATTTGTTTAATATGTCTTTTGTTATTTGTTAGCTATTTTTCCCAAAATTTACTAACAAAAGGCAAATATGGAGATGTTTTTTGTGATTCAGATATAGTAAACATCATATACATTTAGGAACTAAAATGACAAAAGACCGTTTAGTCCTATAGTGTTGATGAAGTGAATAGAATAGAAATGGAATAGGGTGTGACCTTGGAGACAAGAACGTTGAGGCCAGCATGCTTGTTGTCCCAACCGAATTCATTTATGTTATCCTCAGCACCAAGTGTTTTACCATTGGTTTGAATGTAGTTCAGGAAATTGTCACCCTGCGTCGCTCTCCTTAACCATGCGGCTCCCCATAACAATTCGTCCTGTTGCATCAAAACAAATTAGTACATGTCAAAATCAATGTTATTATTAATCCACTTAATCCACAAATTGACACCAGACAAATACTCCTTCACATATAATTAATTATATTGTTAACGAACTTAATTAAACTAATTTCTTAGTATTTAATTTGATGGTGATTGAAGCATAATGACATGTCAGTTTGGAACAGTGACAAAAAATTCTCGAGATGCAATTAGTCTAACACTTTCACGTGAATGAATTAGTACTAGTGAATTACTTTTAATTAATTAGATAATCACTAAAACAAATTGTGAGTTAGAGACAAAGCTGTCTGTCATCGTCATCTTATATATCTATTCATTCTCCAATAAAACAAAACACAAAATCAGCTAAAATGTTCACAACTCGATTCTCACAAGTTTTGAAAGATAACTTTCACAGTAATTTTAACAAAAACTATACAATGGTATAAAATTACGTTACCCCCAAGAGAAGAGGGAGCACTTGTAAAAAGAGAGAGCAAAAAACTCCAAACCCACCGCTTATATTTTTTAAACTTATTTCGTCACATGACTTGTTTTATTCTCATTTATAATATATCTACTTTATTTCCCATACGTACCTGTTGTAATAATTGTAAATATATACTAATAATTTTTTTTGTTACACTAATTATAATTAGAAATGCTAAATCACATACATGTTGATTTGTTCACGTGAATACATTGCAATGTCTATATACTGCTGTCATTTTCACTGTCTCTTGAATGGAAAATTCAAAATGATATCATCAGATACCTATAAAAAGGAAAAGGCCAATACTAGTAATTGAAAGCAAGCATTATTACTAACCTGGTATCCATCAAAATCACAATAATAAGGGCAAACACCATCCTTAATATTGGCATTGTCACTGTATGCACCTCTGTAATTATCTGCATATTGAAAGGCATTAACAGCATTTCGGAGTAATGTCTCCGAGTAACCGGGATCCGATGAACGGAATGCCATAGACGAAGCAGCAAGTGCTGCAGCTGTTTCTCCGGCAACATCGGAAGCTGGGTTAGGTGCATCAACAGCATACACTGTTCTGCTTGTGTCCATGTCTTCTGGCCTCTCCCAACAGTTATGGTCTGAAATTGGGTCACCCACCTAGTGGTAGCATGTAGTACAATGTTATTTAATAATTTCTAATTTTAATCATTTGATAAAATGAGGTTTAAGATTAAAATACTGCCTTTTTTATTTACATGTACAAATTTTGATTCACTGCATAGTTAACTCTGGTAAAAAGAAATTACTGATATAAATGTAAGAACTACAGTATATTGTTAAAAAAAAAAAAGTGAGTAACAGTGGCGTGTTTGGCGCACTATATACAGTTATGGTTCAAAAAGGTAAAGAAACAGAAATTTTACATTTATTGAGAAGAACAGGGAGTTGCAAAGGCGATGAAATTCACGGGCTTCAGGGATAGGAAGTGGTCCACACTCCACATCATGAGCCGGAAAAATGTTTCATATACTTTTTTGAGTTTTTTCGTTATTTTGGTTCTCCGGTCCGGTGTATAAAATTATTTAATTATTAAAATTACCATTTTTGGTAAAAAAAAAAAAAGGTAAGTACTGTATTATTATTAGTATAAGAGAAATGATGTTTGAAACTTGACCAAAAAAAGTTATAAACAATGTTTCTTTTTTCAACACTAATATTTAATGCATTGGATCGTCTAATCTGATTCGGAGTCAGTTCTGTCATTAGGTAATTGTAATATCCCGATAACAAATCATATACAATGTTGCTTGATATGGTGTCAGTTAGTATGGTTCGATCACCGCAACGGCAATTGAGAGGGGAGTGAAAACCAAAAAAATTACAATGATCATTTAGCAGTGACTAATTTTTATTGAAAGTTTGTAGAGCACATATGATGAATTTTTCTCTCCTAACCAAATTTTTTCTATATGTAATGATAAATAATTAATTAAACCGTGTGTTCTACAAAAATCCATAGCAGTATTTTTCAATAATCAATAATTAGAGTCATGATAATTTTATATTGAAAAATGTTTAATTACTATAAGCTTGTGAAACGAAGAGAGTGTGAAATTGTAAAACCATAGCAGTACGCTAACGATTAATCAACTGAAAGGGCATGGAAATGAAATAAATCAGCACACATATCTATCTATCTAGGAACAACGCATTTTATACAGTTTCCCATTTCAATAAATTCATTATTAACAGAAAAATATGGAAGACAACTATAATAGTACACAAAATTAATTAAAGAGGCATGAGTTGGTGTGCGTGTGATTGCGTGTGAGAGAGAAAGAATAGTGATGAAAACTGAAAAGTGTAACCGTCCGTGACTGAGTCAGTGAGTGAGTCAACACAACGATTTAGCAAAATGCAAAGTAAACACAGTGAGTGAATACCTGAACGAAAATGCGATTAGGTTGAGAAACAGTCTTAAGCAAATAATCAGTACTCCAACGAATTGCAACCAAAGCGTTTCTGAGTTCATTCGGAGGCATATTATCACCGAATTCAATGACACTCCAAGCCAACATTGTAGTCGTAAATGCCATCGGAAAGCCAAATTTAACGTTATCACCGGCGTCGTAATAACCACCTGTAAGATCATAGTTGTAAGTCCATCCATCACTCAAACCCGAATTAGCACGCCACTTTTGTCTCTGATCTTCCGGCAGAAATCCCGATCGTTGTCCTTCGAAAAACAGAATCGATTTGGATAATGCATCGTTATAGTCATGTGCTGCGTTGGTGATTCTTCCTCCTTCAGCAATGAGTAGAAGTAGAACAAAGACGCAGAGAAATGCTGCCATTTTGTTGTAAGAAGGAAGTGTAGAATGGGATGAATGAGGGCGTTGTGGGTAAGTGGGTGTTGAGATGTTATTTATTTATATATATAAATGAATGACGCAGTGAGTGTGTCACGGGTTGAGACTTGAAAGCGAAGTTTAAGGGACAAATTAGTGCTAATACTAACTAACACAGTAATAGTAGTAGTAGTAACAAACAGAGAGTAAAAAGAGAAAGTGAAAAAGAAAGGAAGGGATAGGATGTGATTTGGAGGGAAGGTTGTGAAAGCGCCGACAGATAAACGAGGGAGTGAGTGTGTCAGAAATATCACATGCCAACAATACTAGTCCTCCAAGATTGAGAGTGTAGCACAATACTACTTTGTTGAGTTGAGCATAAGAGAGAAAGAAAGGGTGAAGTGTGATGTGGGTGGGTGCAGAGAACCTTTATTTCTTGTGGATCCCTTTTTAGTGTCAAATTTTGTTTATTTGGTCTTTTCAATAAAACAAGGAAAATTAAATGTCTTATTTTAAATTAGACTCAAGTGGTAATAAAATTTTCTTCGGAAGAATCAGAGTTTACTAATTTTTAATGAGAATATCTTTTTTACCAGATTTTACTTATCTCGCAGCCGAATTTTAGATTATTCGGATTCATTTTTCTTTGCAAATCATATAGGTAATAAAAAAATGGTCATGCTAATTTTTTTGCTTATAATATGAGACAAAGGGAGTATGTTAAGAATATCAAACTACTAATAATATTCTCTCAAAGTTTGTGCATTTAATTTATGAAAAATTTTATGATAAATTAAATACACATATAGGTCTTGCTAAACAGTGTTCTCGGAGCACTCTTTAAGCATTCTATTTAAGAAAATAATTTATTCAAAAAGTAAAACATGCGTTGACTTCACATATTTCCAAACAAAATTCACAAAAATTTACTAATTAAGGTGCTTAAAGAGTGCCCGAGGCACTGTTTAACATTTTCCTTAAATAAAATATTGTTTTATTTGGATTATTAACATGTGTTAACTTTTTCCTAAAAAAATCAGAAGTCTTATTTTATGTGAAAAACAATTTCTTTGTTTTAATTTCGTTCAAGTCAAGTATTCAACACCACCCCTTGTTTTATTTCCCATACATCTGTTATTTTGTAAATTCATGGTTTGTGACAAAAAGTTCTATGTAGAAAGTAATGGAGTGCGTCATAAGCATTTATTTTTTTGTTTTATTCTATACAAGAATATGTCATTCAAATAATAGAACTAAAATTAGTACTCCAAAATTTTGCTTTAGTTTTAGTTGATATGCATGAAGTTTTAGTTGTTAAGTTTTACTAGTTTATGTATTTATTTATGTGAAACACAATTTTGTTAGTTTTAATTTCGTTCAAGTCAAGTATTCAACATCACCCCTTGTTTTATTTCCCATACATCTCTTATTTTGTAAATTCAAGGTATGTGACAAAAAGTTCTATTTAGAAAGTAACGGAGTATGTCATAAGCATTTAGTTTTTGTTTTATTCTATACAAGAATATGTCATTCAATAGCACTAAAAATTATCAAAATTTACTTTTCTTTTATATAAAAAAATTGTGTTTTACTGTGAGAGTGTTTTGGACTATGCCTAAAGGCCCAATATCTAAGGAAATCTACTTCCTTCGCACGTCGAGCAAGGCCTAATAACGTAGCAGCCCAGGAAGACGCAACTCAAGTTAACGGATGACATGTCTGGCGCAATTGTAATGTCCGACATTAGAATGTAATTAATCAAACGACGTGAGTCTTATAAATTTTTCAACAAATATTAATCAAACAACAGTAGAAACTTTGATGCTAAATAATACTACATCTAGGATTGAATATACAAGACAGTTAGATTAATAAAAAGTGAATGTATCTAGCTCAAATTTTAGATTAAATATATCAATTTGTATTGACTCGGCAGTCTCTTATATTTTGGATAAGAGGGAGTAATTTTGACACAAAAAATAACAATAAATAATAATAATAATAATAATTCACTCAATAGATTTGTTTTACATTCATTCTATTCTAAAAAAATACTCAACTAATTTTCTTAAGGAAAAATCGTGTTTCTAACTCTTACAACATCACAACATTGATGGTATTTTTTTAGCTTATTTATTAAGCTACTGTTTTCTAATCTTAAGAGTAAAAAATACTCCCTCCGTCCCATATTATAAGGGAAAAATGACCATTTTTTTTGTCCCAAATTATAAGGGAAAAAACAACTTTCAAGAATGTTTTTTTACTTATTCTTATAAAATTAAATGCAAATTGCATTTAATTTTTTTTCTCTCTCCTTTTCTCAATAAACAACAACCAATCAAATTTGTTTTTACATCTTCTCATGCAACTTATTTCAAGAAAAACCCACAAAACCATATTTCAAATTCTCAAGTTTTGATTTTCTTAATAAGTGTGTTTTTTTTCCCTTATAATATGGGACGGAGGGAGTATACCTGAAGATTTAACGATTAGTCGGTGGAAGTAAGATTAAGATTCTCTATTTTTAAAATAAAATAGAGGACTTTTTTTTTGGTTGATAAATAGAGGACTTTACTTGGGAAGATTAAGCTACAAAATTAGATATTATATTAAATATATTTTTTAATAAAAAAAACTTTAATTTTTGCTATGTTTTTCTCTCCTTAAATTGAGTCATTTTTTTTTTTGGAAATGAAGATGATTTCAAATTGTGGAAGTGGTTCACTTTGAAATTATAGGTAGTTGTGTGACTAGTTTGAGATTCTTCATGGGAGAGTGGGACATTATAATTGAAAAGTGGGAAGTTTTGAAGTGGTTAATTGGAAGTTGAGAAGGTGGAGTAGTGGATTCCTAAAAGATTAACGGTCGAGGAAAAGGAACAAACATATACCTATCTCTCACTTCAAGCAAATAAAAAGAGGCACTTCTAATTTTTTTTTGTTCTTCTCTTTAATCAGTATCAAACCAAATTAGTTTCTATAAAAAATGAATGAGAATAAAAAGCATTGTCCTTCACCAATATTGGAATTGGTTCTTGCCATTTGGTGCGTGCACTCAAAGAATTCTATTATGCTTTAACTTTCATCTAATCCTTAAAGAATGTCCTCAACTTAGTAAATTTATATGCCAAATGAGTGAATAAGGTTGAGAACTGAGGTTGCATCAAAATACAAATCAATCAATTCTCTTATTCATTACTACTCCTCGTGTTAGCTTAAATTATTGTTATTATTTTCAAGTATATAATTAATCTTATTTTACAAATATTTAAGTATAATTGGAAAGTTTTACGTTTCAGATAATCAATTAGTGAAATTCATAAACACGCTAAGTTGAGAGAAAATTGTTAGTATTACGGATTCGAACTAGGACCCACAAGCACATAAATATTTTACCATTTCAATTCTCAACTTCACTTTTACAAATAGATTCTTTCACTTAATGGTTTTTGTTCCATATGCAATCAAATTCGTGACCAGAATTTGTTTAAAACACTCAAATTTCTTGCCACTTAAACTAATCTATTGTGAATGGAAAGTTAAATATCTTATTCTTAACATTTATGACAATTTTATATGCTCATTTTCCTTTTAAAAAATACATAAAAGTGTACTAAATTTACTTATAGTATTAATTTGCAAAGTTATATAAATGTTTAACCATTTTCAAATTTTAAATGTAATTAAAACTTAGTGTGATAAAAATTTGTAAGTGCGATGACACCGTGGTTTTGTTAAAGTTTTAGAGCGTAGTTTTTATTAAAATTGGGGTGATGAATATCACTACAAATCCAAACGTACTTTCTTTTTTCCATTCATTTTTGGGACATGCAAATCTATATTCTTGCATTTGATAGCTAACAAGGCTTCCTACAAGGCCATTTTTGTTTGGCTTCAGATTCTCTATTGGATACCATTAAATTTTTCTAGTACCCTGTAAATTAGTTAACGTGCCTTCACAGATGAACTTGCCTCCTTTTGTTAGCTGTTACCTATAGAGAAAGCTGCAACATTCTTAGAAACAGTTGATAATGGAATTATTATGATGCTTGAACCTGGAAGAATGGGATTAACTAACATCAGAAAGCATGTGGAAGAATAGAAAGAGTAGTAGTGCTAATTACGTTATCAAAGTTTATAGGGTATATATAGTAGTGCTAATTACGTTATCAAAGTTTATAGAGAATAAACGTATATTCATGATAATTACATACGATAAAAAAAAAAGTATTTGAGATTGAACTTCATATTGAAAATTATGGTCCACTGTACATAATAAACTTATTTTTTATCAAAAAAACATTAAAAAAAAAAAACTTAGTTCTTTATCAATAAATGAAACTTAAATTCAAACTTTTTTTGTTTGTTTTGTTTTTGCAGTATTTTGTTATAAAGCTACAAGAAATATCTAAACAAAATAATTAAATTAACATTTTTGCTTGTTCTCGCAAAATTATTCATTCTATCTCTGCATTGATTTAACGAACGGTGACACAAGACTTCATATCTTCAACGAATGCATTCCTTGCACAGCATCAAAGATGAAACATTGAAAAATAAAAACCTATAACCTCGTCTCTTTTCGTCGTTATTATTAATCTAAAGAAACCTCAACTACTGTAGCTAGTCAACCATACATAGTCAACTCCAAGTGAGAAGTGACTCATGAATACAAGACCAAAAAAACAACTAGAAAATAAATGAGATGCTACAATACACAAGTTCTACATACATGATGCCTCCTTACACAATGTTAAGCCATGTAATGGGGAAAATACTGTACAGTAAGAGATGTTTCTCTGCAAAATAATTAGCCCTACAACTCTTAATTGTGTTGATAATCACATGAAGCACCCTTCCTGCAATTTCCACTCTCATGATACCTGCAGATTCCTCTTTGTCCCCCACCGGGAGGTCTAGAAGAACCCCCTCTGCCTCCTCCGCTTCTAAATGATGACTGCCTGTTCCAAGATTTACCTCCACGGCCAGAATCTCCACTGCGCATACCACGTTCCCCTTGGTTGGGAAACCTGTCTCCATTATGAGTTTGCTCGTTTCTCCACATGCCTGGGTTCCCAGCAGAGGCAGCCCAAGCAGGATTGGCACTTCCAGGTGCTGGCCCTTGACCAGGCACACCCCAACCTGCATTTGCATTTACCTGCTGATGTCCTTGACCAGGTGCTCCCCAGCTACCTGCATTTGCATTTACCGGAGGTAGCCCCTGGGTAGGAGCTGCCCATCCTGGAGTTGCATTTCCCGGTGCTGGCAGTTGTGCAGGCATCCAATTGGCATTCATATTGGCAGGTATTGCCCCACTCCAGCTAATATTCTGATTTCCTGGCATGTTTACACCCCAGGGTATGTTCGTCGGTGGCGGGGCCATGGCGTTTGCTTGATTACCTGAAACTTGTGGTCTCCAAGGCTCAGGTGCAGTCATGCCTTGAAAACCATGTGTGGGTAAACTCCCAGTTGGATTTCCATTGCTAAATGAGGCAGAGTTCTGAACAGACGAAGCATCACTCCATAGACCATGGGAAGCTTGCTGGGCAGGTATGGTAGCAGAATTAGTTGGTTCTACTACCCTTTGAGATGAAGTACCTCCCCAGGCCTGTGATTCTGGCTTTGGAACCACAGACTGCCCCCACCCTTGTATTTCAGCATGAGAATTATGGGTATTCCCAACCTGGTTTTGCAAAGTCGCAGCTGCTGTTTTAATGTCAACACCTGCAGCCAGAGCCTGTGCTGTTGCATGAAGATGTACTTGAGTGGTATTTGTAGTCATACCAGGTTGTGAGTTTACTGCCACAGAGGTCTGCAAACTTCCAAGACCGTTTGTGAATGAGTTTCCCAAGACAGACCCAGCCATTTGGACAGGTGTTGGTGACCAATTTTCAAACTCATGAACCTTACCTGAAGAAGTTTGAGGAGTAGGCGAAGGAAGATTTGTCGATTCATTTCTGACACCAGCATCAGAACCCCAACCATTTCCAGGATTCTTAGGGACCTCAACTGCCAATGGAGATGTTTTACTTGCTAAACCTTGAGCTGCCAAAGGAGACATCCTAGAGAATGAGGATGAATGATTTTGAGTCTTAGGAGGAGTTTTATCCACCATGGATGGTTCCTTCGAAAATTTCCCTGCTAAGACATCTGTTAAGAGTATAGATTCATCTTGTCTCTCGGTGGTTTTCCAAATCTTCAAATCAGCAGGGAAGTATCCGGTATTATTCCATTTGCGAAGTTGCGTTATGGAAAATGGTCCTTGAACTTTTCCAGATGGATCCTGATAATGCCACATCTTTTCAGTTTCATTAATTTTCACAGATGGGGCAGCTATTCCGGCAGAAGATGGTGCTGTGGCAGCTTCTGACACAGTAGTAGAAAAAGACTCGGATTTTACCAATGGCTTGATATTTTTAGCACCACCATCCAAGCTTGAAGACGGTAGCTTTTGCCTCTCCCAACTATTAGATAGTTGTGATTCCCTATCTCTTCCCTGGTGCAATTTAGTATCATTAAAAACCTCACTAGCATTAGTAACACCATCGCCTTTGACTGAAAATCCCTTATTTGATAAATTTCTGCTGAGTTCCTGATTCACATGAGAATAACTCCTTGTTCCACTCCAAGAATCACTTGAAATGGAACCACTTCTCGGCGAAGCAGTTTCTCTCCCCTTCCTTCCAAATGCAGTTGATCCTCTAGGTCTCATGAAGTTTTCTGCAGACATAGAAATGAAATTATTACAAATTACAATTAAAAATGTCAAAATATAGACAAGTTTAAAATTACAATCTGTATTAATATTACCTTGTCTTTTATCCTCCATTTCATCTCCTTCATCAGACTCATAACTTGGGTCCATCTTTGGATCCACATGTATTTCTGGAATTTCCGCCAATCTACGTTGCCGTTCTTCAGGGGTATTCAAAAGCTGCAATTTCTCTACACATTCTCTGAGCGTGAGAGGAAGTTAAGGATCAACATAAAACAATAATCAAGAACTATTGGTCAATTTTAATAATCACAAAACTCAGTAGGTTGAATTATGATACAACAACCAAAAGATTGGTATTCGAATACATTAGAGGCACAATGAAAAATTCTTCCTTTAACATGTACAGAAATCTTTAAATATCACAATGTAGGACTCAAATACTACCAGTATAAATTTCTAGCTGCTGAAGAATTTTTCACAAGAGTTCGATAAAATATGATTCTATGATCCCAAAATATATTTCAGAGTGCATCGAACAACTTATTAAGAGCTTATTTGAGCTTATCTAATCGTATAAACACTTCATAAATGTTTGGAAAAGCTTATAATAATAAAAATCATTAAGTACTAAAGACCGCCACAAGTATTGGAGGCAACCTACTGCTGCCAAGCTTGTGTGGTTCAAGAAAAGGTATGGATCTGATGTATTTAAATTTCTTAATGAAAACAAAAGGATATTCTTTTTTGCGTCCTTTCTCACTGGCTCTATCACGAAGGTGATTGAGCCGTACTATCTCTGCTTCTAGCCACTGTAATAGAACAATGAACATTTGAATTAGTTGAGCACTGACAAATACTGGAAAATATATTTTAAATTTCACAGATAAAAAGCAGTTTAAATTAAGACAACAAATTATTAGGAAATGAAATGAGGATTTATTGAAAACATTCCAATAAATTTAGTTTACAATTTAAACCAGCTGGGACTATCAATTAACTTAAAAGTTGAAGTAATCCTTCATTTTCATTGGCAGGCAGAAATGTCAGTCTTATTTAAACAGTTCATATCATGCACTAGTGTTTCATGCACACTGTTAATAGTCTTCCACTGATTTAAACCAGGGGGAAGATCGATGAAAATAATTAACTACAGAAAGAATATTGTGTCCCCTCAATCACCAATGATCACACACTAACTAAATCAGATAGAAAAAAAAGAAAAAAAAAAGAAAAGAAAAAGATAATTCTCAAGACTCATTAAATAGTAATTGAATTCGTCAATCTATTTTCCTTCACATTTCTACTGAAGCAATTAAATAAACAAAACTTCAATTGAAGGTAAGTTCCTCATGAATGTCCTATTATTTCCTTGAATTACTCACATCTTTTACTCTAACTGCCTGAAGTGTCAATGATTTGTCCTGAATGTCACCCTGCAAGGAAAAAATATGGGTTCTGAATACAAACTATAAGTAGTAGCTGATACATAAACGATTTTATCAAGCATATAAAATAATTACCACAGTCATTCGATTAATGAGGCCGCATTTTATGCTTTGGCGGAGACGCTTGCACTCATCCTAACAGAAAAGCAAATCAATATCTTGATGAAAAAAATACATTAATTTAAAGCATAAGTTTAAATGCATTATCTCTAGAGTCAAATATAAGCAAATCCTAACCAATTTTGACATATTAAACATTCATTTCCAAAATAACATTCATTTAATGTTCTCATAACACAAGTTACCATAGGAAATTAAATGAAGAGAAATGGTAGTTTAGGGAATGTAATTACTTATATTATTATTATTATATCAAAAAAATTAAATGACATTAATTAATCTTCTTAATTACTCTGTATTTAGTTTTTTTTTTTTTACAAAAATTACTCTGTATCAAGTTATGTTTTGGTGATTGCTCTTCTCCCACCCCGTGTTGCTCATACAGGCAAAATACACTACCGGAAGATATCTTCCAGTAAGATTTTACACTACCGGAAAATATCTTCCGGTGGATTGGGGATTCTGAGCAAATTTAAGGGGAGAGAAGAGCAATTACCTTTATTTTTTGAAGAAGCAAAATTGAATTAAAGCTGTCAACCACAAAGCACAAGTGCTATTTGGGTGAGAGTAAACAACAAAATTAGTCATTCAAAGATTAGTCCACGTCAGTACTCAAGGATTTAGTGTCGCCGAATTAGTCCCTTAAAAATCTAAAACACCGCCCTTTGTCCTTACATATGACTAAAGTGACATAAAGGGGTGAATTAGGCACCTTTAGGGGACTATTATGATCATAAAGTTATTACAGGGTGACACCTGCTAATCTTTGGTGGACCAATTCAAGGGTTTACTTATGGCTATATAAGTGATTGCGTAGCTTCTTCAGATTCATTTTTGAGCAACTGAAGCATGACATGTTTAAGGTGAGTTTTTCGCCTTCCACCATCTACCACCGACAACATTTACCATGGAAAACTTTAAAGGGATTAAAATGAACTGTCACTAAGTAACATGGCAAGCTTTAATCACCTCTGTGAACTCCTGATTTGAGATGATATCCATTGATACAATCTCTGTCTTGTTTAAATTTAAGATTTCTAACAAGATATCTGTCATCTTTTTACCAACTTTATATGGCTCTGCTGTTTTGCATGTACCTGACCCAAAAGATAAAAAATAGAAAGTATAAAGTTTATTGTATATATTGCAAATGATGATAACATGAAAGTTAATGGTGTACACATATTTACCTACAACCTGAACCAGCCTATACAAGTCTTGCTTCTGACCACTACCAGAAATTCTTATTCGCACAAAAGAACCAACAACATTATCATGAAACTTATCCGTATCTTCAAGTAGTTCTTCCACTAAATTGCGTCTTAGATAAATCAAATTAATATTATGATTATCAATGGCTGCATAATCATCAACATTAGATTGAAGTCCTCTCTCACCACCCTTTTTACGACTTTTACGTTTCTTATCTTTTCCAGCTTTAATATATGTATCATCATTGCCATCACCCTCCAAATTACTAACTTCAGTATCAACAACACTCCCCTGGAGATCTTCAGCCTGTGAATCCTCTTTTAGAAGGAAATGGGATTCAAGAAGTTTTAACATTTCGAAATGTCCAACTCTTTGCTTACCAAACAAATTTTGAAGCCTCGCATCACAAACAATTTGACTTTTTCGGCGAGGATCTCGAAGCTTATTTATTTTAATATATTCTAGCAAAAGAGCATGCACCTCAAACTGTGACAACATAGATTTATCTCCATTTTTCATATGCATAACAAACTCCAAAAGCTCCTTTGAAGCCCACTCAGAGCTTTCATCTGTAGATGGCCCATCAGCACCATGCGCTGTCGCTGCACTATGTGAATTTCTTTCTTTGGAACGAGACTTGGCCCGTTTCTTGGACTTTCTTTTTTTAGATCGACTTAAATCTGCTTTCTCATAAGAGCTATCTGAATCTGATCCTCTATCATTTGTGGCATCAAAAAGTTCATCCGGCGATTCCTCTTTGGAAGGAAGCTTACCAGATCCCTTCCAAGGGTTTTTAGCTTGAGCGAGTTCATCAGATGTTAGAGACAGCTTTCCTTTTAGATCTACATAGTAATCCTTGAAGAGATATTCCCAGCTATTTTTGTCATCAAAATCAACTTGTGCCTGCACCAATCATGAAAAGAAATATAACTAAATATAGTCAAAAGTAGGTGCCGCTGATTAATGGCATTATAAACTCGTAAATTTGCATTTTATATTTAAAGTGGTAGGTCTGTCGTTATTGTGGCGTTGGATAGTTTGTATAAAATTCTATATGCGGTTTATTGATGTTGAAACTAAAATCAAAGAGAAAACATTTGTAATAATAATTAACAAAACATGAATCACTTCATCAGGACTCTCTTAATTTTGCATGCTGAAAAGTAATCCTGCTATGGTGTTGGTTAAACAGTAGAAGATAAAATTAGGTTAAGCTTCAAAAATACCAGACAACCAAACAATGTTCTTCCAAATTCATTTTTCTACATAAACAACATTTTTAAAGAGTGTCCCAGGGGAGCATTTCCCAAATTTATTCAAAAAGTTAAACATCTTAGTTTCCAATGCATCGACTCAACACATTTTTCATAAAAAAAATATTATTTGAGATCCTTAATGACCCGAGGAACTCATTAGCATTTCATTATAAATATACATTCATACATTGTTTAGCATGATACCTTCTAGTGTTGCCAATTAAGATTGGCATTTCATAATATTAATTCCTGTCCACTTATGCGATAAATACAGATCAAAGCCTATTGATTTATCTTTGGAAATTATTAATTCTCTTGAATAAAAATCTGATACATCTAGATCTCTATCATATATGAGAGAACAGATTCACTTGCCCAGGTATCCTTAATAATTAAAAAATGTACCCCGAGAAAAAACAAAAAGAAGTTAGCAACAGGTATATATAAAAAACCAATGATCGCTGCCACCTCAACTAACTGAAGTAGTGTAGAAGGGTCAACACTTCATCAGCTCAAAAGACACATATTGCATCATTTTAAAATAACAAAAGCATTTGACAATAAAAGGGGTAGGAAGTAGGAACAGAAGATATACCATGTTGTTTCCCTCCTCATTCTGTTCAATCAACATTACAGTTCTCATGCATGTCTCGCAAAAGCCTTTGTTTCCCCTAACACATAGCATAACAGCATCTTTGATACAACCCTTGCACAAAGAGAATGTACATGTATAGCACAAGTAGTATGCATTCTTCTCACAGTTGCTGCAAAGATGCCAACCTAAGATCATAAGATGTGGAAAAGTCAGACATGGTAAAGAAATGGAAATATTATGTTTTTCAGACTGAATACCTGGGCATTCAGTACAAATTTAATACCAACAACTGCTTCTCTAAACAATACTGTGCAAACAATGTACAATAAAAATGAGAACAAAAATTGAAAAAACTAAAATTTGTATGCACCTTAATCAAAGAGCACCTTGGTTTGACGGAGTTATTACACTTAACAAGAGTCTATTAACCAAATTAGTGAAATTTATCATACATTTCATACCAGATATTTAGAATCGTTCTAACTTAGAAAACATACAAGAGCATAGCATCACTCCCTCCTTAAAACATTTGGCAATGATAGTAGTAATCTTGCATTAAGATGTCAATCACGTATCCAACAATATTCCAACAAAGATACGTGGGAAAATCCCAAGGTAATACAATGATACAGCCAATTAAAATATTCAGACCAAGGTAGTTTAGGTAATTCTGACTCTACTAGTAACTCAACATATAAGCCTTAAAGTAACTAAACATTAAAGTTCAAATTAAAAAATGGCTAATAAAACAAGGTTTTTCTGAGTCATTTAACGGTCATGACCAGCTGTGATCTTAGCCACTATAGTAGATGGCACTACAGCAAACCGCTCCACTATAGACTTGATCTTAGCCACTACTCTGCTATAGTTACTTGATCAGATTTGAGATACAAAATATACAGAGAGCCAGAGAAGTGGGCAACAGGATTCTGATTCTAATAGACATACAAAGCAAAGTACTTCCAATTAATAGTATAGTACAAGTGAAGAATCTGAACCATTGTAGTCAATATCACGCTTCTACAATCTTGCTAAGATCGTGTTCGTGTATAGCCAAAAACGTAAATTGGTGGGAGTGGCTGAGATCGTCATGCAAAGAAGTAGGAAAGGGGGAATTCTGATCTTCCAGATCCCATTCGACTTCCTCACAAATCTGGGCTCGCGGGACGGGTTCAGCTGTCACGTGCGGCAGTTAGTATCTGACCCATTATACCAATTAATTTGTGGAAATCTTCCCAATATACTCTCTAAGCAGTAATTTGTGAACACTTTCCCAATACACCCAGATTAATTGCACTCCCTCTCTCACGTAGTCTTTAAATACTTTGTTTTTTATTGTTGTTGAGTTTTTGGCATTTATGTTTTATGTTATGAATCTTATAATCCTGCATATGAGTATATTTAAGTATGTTGGGGGTGATTTGAAGTTTTTTTTACTATTATGTTGTTTTATATGCATATATGTATGAATCTATGCAATATACTCCCTCCATTCCTTTTTAAGTGCCGCAGTTGACCACTTCACACATGTCAATCCACAACTTTGACTACTAATATATTTATCTAATATAAAAAATTATAAAAAGTTATATTTTGAAAGTATTTATTAGACAAATTGAACATTTTATATGTTAACATCTGTATTTATATAATAATAAAAAAAATTGTGGTCAAAGTAGGTTATGTGAATGGTGCACATGGACAAACTACGACACTTTAAAAAGGAACGGAGGGAGTATCTGAGTTTGTGAAATTGGTATGATCTTACGACCCGTGCTATGTTCCCCCGATTCACAATTGTGAGATCTTGCGTAGGATCTCGACTCTGACTACATTGATACGAACAGTGATGATGTTGGTAAAACAAATTTCAATATGTTAATCCAAAAATAATTATAGAAAATAATTTGGGAAGCGAAGTGCCAACAAAAAATAAAAATTACGAGTAGCAAATTTGAGAATGCTAAAGTGTAGGAATGAACAAACAAGATAATTTTTGACCAAATGAATGCAACCAAATATTTGAAGGGCAAATATTGACCAAGAGAGAACATAAACTGATCTAATGTGATTTGGCCATGTCAAAACAAAAAACTAATGGAAATTCCAGTGACAAAAGTGGAAATGAATAAAGGAAGATACATTGTTAAATCATAATACAAATCATGAATCGCTGAGTTAATTATTGGATTGTGAGTCGTATTGAGTTGTAAGATAAGAAACAAAATCAAAATGTTGAAATATATCATATAAAGGATAAAGGATGTAAGGTGCCTGTATAATAATTCTAAAATCTAAATTAGAAATTCACGATAGAAAAAATAACCATATGCCGAAATTAAAATAGAGCAAAGGTCAAGCTAAATAAGGTGTGCATAAGTAAGACAATAATTGTGAAAGAAAAGTGAGAAAGAACAATAACAAATTGGCATCCATATACCACATGATTAAAATTTTGTGATTCTTCATTCAATACAAACCATTTGATTCGAATGGATTCAGATTGTGAATCGTGCGACTCCGATAACTAAACAAGAAACTGTTGACATTTTTTACCTTTATTCTTTTACAACTTCTTCACCTTACCCACCCCATTCTCACCATACCACAACCATGCATCCAACCAGTTTCTAACTGCTTTGCAATTACTGTAAAACAGAATGATTATACAATGCAAGGGCCACATAAGTCAACACAGGTAATACGAACCCACACAAATGAAAAAGGAGCTACTTAAGATAGTATTAGACCTTTTATGCAAGGGCCACATAAGTTACAATTATGTATTTTGATAGTTAAGGATAACTTGCTCTCATGATCTACAACAGAAAGATGCTGATTTGATTTCCTTCTCGAGCCTTAATAATAAAGAAATTTTCAAATTTAAAATTTAAAAAAAAAAAAAATAAAAACTGATTGCAAGTTTGTTATATGTCTAATAATCCCTTAAGCATGTAAAAGTCTTCCTAGTCTTATATCAGAAGAAAACTTCAGAGGAGCTTTTGATGTTTATTATGGTGGGCTACGGATCAAGTTGGTCAATGAAGTGTAGAGCTAAACTGTTGACAAACTAGACAAGTAATCTCACAAGAGGTGAATCTACACAATATGACAATACTGAAAGCTTCCTCCAATGATCTGGCGATGTAAGATTATCGTCAGTTTCTTATCTATAAGCATATCCTTGACTGCAGGTACTACAACGTTTCAAATCCACCATCTTCAAACCTCCTAGATAGGGACGAACAGATGACTCCCCTGACTTTTTAAATTCACCATACAAATGCACTAGATTGTCAAGGAATGATTCAGATTCCAACAAGAATTGTTGGCAGTAATTTTAAGAAGCCGAACAATTCTTAATTAACAGGTGTTATACTTTATTGGCCCAAAAGAACATCTTGATTCTTGATCAACACCTGGAAGTACAAACTTCTATAATATCATGCAGAAGCAGATGCAAACACTTTCAAATCAACAAAAGGCTTATCAAATCTCCATTCACGACTCATGCTTATCCTCTCATTAGCAAGAAAGTCATCTCGCTCTACATGTCTACTGATCATAGCTCTAAAGTATCTAATAGGACAATTTATATACTTGGAGCCCTGGCACAGCAGTAAGGTTGCAGCCTCATAGACAGGAGGTCGTGGTTCAAAATCAAATCCTACTAAAAGCCTCTACGCTTGCATACAGCTACCCTCACAGACTCCGCCTGGTAAGAGTCTCATGCACTCGACTGCCCTTTAATATTATAAATATGATTACTAATCATTTTGAATTGAAAGATGTGTTGCTTTAATAAAATTTACTAATCTAGTATTAGCCGTGAGTGTTACCGTACAAAACTAGAGATCAAGATTGATCAATGCTTATCTAAAATCTGGTTTGTTGTAATGCTTACTTGTTTACCTTTTAGATTGATTGATATAAATCAATTTAAACCTAAAGTTGCTTCACTATTTATTTGAGTTTAGAAACTTTGTAAAAAAAAAAATTATATTTGCCAATGCACTTTTTATTTAATCGAATAATTCTAAAACATAATTTCATCAAGCTTCATCAAGGAACCTTGCGGTGTATTATTAACTGTTTATGATAAGTCAAACATTTAGAGCATGTTGCGTAACAGTTTCTATAGTGTCTATAACAAATTCTATTAGGAAGTTAAACATAAAATAAACTCAGAATAATCTAATGACTAATAGATTCAGGTCCTAAATAGCTTCTCATTTCTCGCAGTCCACAATGAATAATTCATTTTGAAGAAGATGAAGATGTTGTTATTTTGCTAAAGTCACACAACCACATTCGAACATCATGCACGTAATTATTTTTATAGCTGGCACCCTATCATTCAAGTCTAACTCCCTACTCTCAGAAAAATACGGACAATACATGTAGAAGCAAAAAAAACTCGCAACTTTCGAAATCATAAGTAATTACCTACACAGCATATGTCATTGTTATTAAATATTCAAATTCAAAATGCAAACTTTATCACAACACTTGAAGAGTCAATAGATTCAAAAGACAGCATCGATACTAAAAAGTACTGTGAAACTGAACACTGAAATAAACCTGAAACTAAAAAGCAAGGAATCCATGATAAAAACAATAATAACAGTGACTCAGGAGAAGGAAACTTACCACAATTCCACTTTCCTTTGGATTGGAAGAAGGCCTCGTCGCGATTAATACAGGAAGGGTGGTAAGCCTTGGGGCAACCCCTAATGATGACCAAAGAAAATACAAAAATGAAATTTTCAAATTGAAAAACATAAACATAATGAATGTTATAAAAAAAAGGGAATAATGTGAGTGAATATCAAGTATCACCTGCGGTCACAGAGCACAAGGTCACCACCATCAAAGCAAATGAAACAAACATCCTCTTCCATCTTTTTCTTCGACGGAACTCTCCCGGTAGACTTTGAAGTCTTAGCATTCCCACGCTTCCTTTTCCCACCACTCACACTCTGCTCCTCCTCTGTCACCTCCATATCCTCAGCAGCCTCTTTATCTTCTGTCAAACCACCATCACCATCTACTTCAGTTTCTTCTTCTTCGTCGTCTTCTTCTTCTTCTTCCTGCTCTTGCTCTTCCGCTTCTTCTATTTCTTCATCTCCTTCTTCTTCCTTCACGTCTTCTTCTATTCCATCTCCTTCTTCTACCTTCTCGTCTTCTTCTATTTCATCTCCTTCTTCTACCTTCTCGTCTTCTATTTCATCTCCTTCTTCATCTTCCTTCTCGTTTTCTTCTTCTCCTTTCTTTTCATCGTTGTCTTCTTCTTCTTCATCATCTCCCACCGGAGGAGCTTCATCTGTGTTTTCATCATCCCTAATTTGAACCTCCTCCTCTCCAATTATCAAATTGGTTTCGGCTTCTTCCACATTCTCAGGTTCCAAATCAACTTCAGTTCCTTCATCCTCCTTCTTTTCCACAACAACAATTTCATCTTCAATACCATCCATCGCATGCATTTCACCGCCCTCAGCCGGTGCCACGTCATCAACAACAACCTCCGTGTTTACAGCGGCAGCATCACTCGTCTCACCTACAACCACAGCCTCAAGCTCTCCGGCTTGGTGGATGTCGGCATTGATAGGGAGGTCCGGCAGCGGAGAATCGGAGGGTTGTTGGAGAGGAGGTGGAGATTGGTTAAGCGGTGCTTCGTCTTCTTCAGCAGCCATAGTGAAATTGAAATCCCTAACGAGATAAGGGAAATTAAATGCAACAAAGTAGAGTTAATTGAAATGAAAGAGGATTATTGATTGATTGATTATTCCTTCGTTGGTGACTTTTATATAATGATTGATTATTCCTTCGTTTGAAATTGAAATTGTGTGTCCCTTCTTCTATACAAACCAAACTACAATCACCGTTCCATTGCTTACAACTTGTTACTGCTTGCGAATTGGAATGGAATCGAATGAATGAAACACGAAGCTTGCTTACGCTGTGCCCTAGTCACTCACTCTACTTTATGGGCCAATACCGTTTTTCAGCCCATTAACACACCACGTCCTTTTTTTTTGTTTTTGAGGCCAATATCATTTTTATTTCTTCTTCTGTTTTTTTGACAATTTTTTTATTTCTTCTTAGAAAAAGATAACTCTCTATTGTTTAAACTTTAAAGATTCTCCCACTTTATTCTGTAAAAAAATGTATTTTCTCATTTTTAGCCCTTGTTGAGAATATGAGTTTGTGAATATTATCAAAAAAAATAAAAATATGAGTTTGTGATTAAAAAAACAATTGAATATGAGTTTGCAAAAATGATGATGTATCATTTGGATGCAATAAATACATACTTAGTCATGTTTTAATTATGTGACATTTTTTTAATATTTAATTCAATATTTTTACTTTTATAAAATTTATTCAAAACATTTAATGATCGGGGATTATTTGTCTCTTCAATCTACTTAAAAACATCTTCATGAGAAGACATTTACACTTAAACTAAAGTAACCAAACAACACTAATTGCTTCAAATTACTCAAGTAAAAATGTTATAGGAATACAATTAGTTAAACACATACATCTCATTGAGTGCAATTTTGTCTTTTTAAATATATGAAGAGTTAATTTTATTCAAACCAAGTCATTTTCGTTTCTTCGTCTCTATTCTCAAACCTAATTTATATGTTCTATCTCTCTAACTCTCTCATGGCAGCTCTCTTTCGTTCAGGAATTTCTCTAGTCCCGAGTTCTCTCCAACCAATCATCTCTCTTTGTCTCGCCATCGGCCTACGTTCCTCTCTTTGTTGACCTGCCTTATTTCTCTCTCCCTCCCTCTCCCTATCTCTCTCTCTCTATCTCCCTCCCGCCTAAACTCCAACCACCACACACCACCGTTGTCTCTCTCCTTCGTCCCAAATATTCTTATCTGACTACCGTTGTACTGGTTTATCGCTGATCTACGCAGTGAATGAGGATGGAAAAAAGAAGGAAAAAATAATGCTTGTTAACATGAGATCAAAGTGTAAATGTAAAAAGGATTCATTATTACAATAGTGAGTATTACACTACACCCATGAGTCATATATATAGGTGTCATACAGAAGGTACTAACTATTACAAAAGAGATAAGCTAAGTAATTTGTGACTAAGTGTGTTGTTTTTAACACTAATCAGTTTGGCTTAGTGTCTGTATTAACTTGGTGCATTATCCCCCCACAAGTTGGAGCTTGGTATATGTTGATTAAGCCCAACTTGGATAAAAGAAGGTTGAAAGGCTGAGGCAGGAGAGCCTTGGTAAAGAAATCAGCAAGTTGAAGAGTAGAAGACACAGGCAAGAGCTTCATGAGACCAGCATTGAGCTTTTCGCGGACAATATGGCAATCAATTTCCAAGTGCTTGGTACGCTCATGAAAAATCGGATTTGCAGCGATGTGAATAGCACTACGATTGTCACAATAGAGAACAGGTGGTTTGATGCTGGTGAGATGTAAATCTCGAAGCAAGTAGAGAAGCCATTGCAATTCACAAGTGGCAGCACCAAGCGCGCGATACTTTGCTTCAGAAGAAGAACGGGACACAGTGAGTTGTTTCTTCGTGCGCCAAGAGATTAAAGACCTACCAATAAAGAAGCATTGACCAGAAATGGATCTTCGAGTGTCTTTGCAGCCAGCCCAGTCGGCATCAGAAAAGCCAACTATATGCAGAGGTGAATCCCTTGGAAAAAATAAACCACGACCAGGGCAAGACTTTAAATAGTGTAAAACACGGGTAGCTGCATTATAGTGAGTAACAGTGGGAGCTGAAAGAAATTGACTAAGTTGTTGAGTGATGAATGTGATGTCAGGTCGTGTAGCATTCAAGTAAAGAAGCCGGCCAACCAAACGTCTATAAGAGGAAATGTCTGGATAGGAAGGGCTAGAGTCATTGCATAATTTCACCGATGGATCAGAGGGGGTTGACACAGGTTTGGCACCAAGTAAGCCGGAATCAAAAATAAGGTCAAGACAATATTTGCGTTGGCAAAGAGTAATACCTGCTTGTGAATGTGCAACTTCAAGTCCAAGGAAATACTTAAGTTGTCCCAAGTCTTTGATCTTGAAACTATGGTGCAGGGCTGCTTTAATGGACTGAATTTCATCTAGTGAAGTGCCTGCTATAATAACATCATCCACATAGACTAGGATTACGATGAATGAGGAAGGAGTCTTTCTAGTGAAGAGGGAATGATCAGATGAAGCTTGAGTGAAGTGAAGGTCCAATAAAAAAGAAGTAAGCTTCTCATTCCACTGTCGACTAGCCTGCTTAAGGCCATAAAGAGATTTAATCAATTTGCAAGCTTGGTTTGGCTTAGTAGGCTGAACACCAGGTGGGATAACCATATATACATCTTCCTTCAAATCTCCATGTAAGAATGCGTTATTAACATCCAATTGGTGAATAAACCAATGGTGAATAGAAGCCAATGCAATGACAGCTCTTACAGTAGTCATTTTAGCAACGGGAGAGTAGGTATCAAAGTAATCAAGTCCCTCAACTTGAGTGTAACCCTTAGCCACTAAACGTGCCTTGAAACGTTCAATAGATCCATCAGCATGTCGTTTAATTTTGTATACCCACCTACAGCCAATGGGTTTCACATTAGGGGGTAGGTCCACAATTTTCCAAGTTCCAGTATTTTCAAGGGCAATTAACTCAGTCTTCATAGCTTGAACCCAACAATCGAACTTACTAGCCTCAGCATAGGTTTTGGGCTCAGTTTGGTTGGACAAAGAACATGCATAAACAGAGTGAGAGGGAGATATGTTAGCATAAGAAACATAATCAGATAAAGGATATAAAATAGAAGGATGAGTGGAATGTAAAGATGCAGCAGAAGAGTGACAAACATAATCATGCAAATGTGAAGGTTTCTTAGTGACTCTCATAGAATGTCGTGTGGGAGAAGTAGGAGGGTTAGTGACAGACACAGGGTTACTCGTAGGACAAGTTTCATGTGGAATAGGTGAAGAAGGGAGAGACACATGGCTATTGGTGGGAGAGGTGGCAGTGGTTGGAGGGGATGTAGCAAAATAGTCCCAAGAAGGAGTGATAGATGAATTTGAAACGGGATATGGCAGAACATGTTCATAAAAGATAACATGTCGTGAAATAAATATCTCCCTAGAGGTGAGGTCAAGGAGGGTGTACCCTTTGTAACCATTACTGTACCCTAAAAATAGACTTTTGCGTGCTCTTGGATCAAGTTTGGTTCTATGGACAGTCAATGTGGAAGCATAGCAAAGAGAGCCAAAAACCTTGAAGGAAAGAATATCAGGGATTTTGTCAAAGAGTTTTTGATAAGGAGATAGGTTATGTAAAACTGGTGTTGGTACACGATTGATGATGAATGTGGCATGGAGGAGGGCATATGACCAAAATGTTTTAGGGAGTTTGGACTGGTATAGTAAAGCTCTTCCTACATTAAGAATGTGTTGGTGTTTGCGTTCAACACGGCCATTTTGTTGTGGGGTTTCGACACATGATTTCTGGTGAACGATACCTTTGGAAGAGTAAAATTGAGTGAGCATGAACTCAGGTCCATTGTCAGATCTAATGGTCTTAGGGGTGATGTGAAACTGGTTTTCAATCATGAGAATGAAGCTTTGAAGCTTATCAGCTACTTCAGCTTTGGACTTAAGTAATAAAATCCAAACAAATCTAGTATAATCATCAACAATTGTGAGAAAGTATTTATGGCCATGAACAGAAGATAAAGCTAAAGGACCCCAAATATCACAATGAAGTAATTCAAAAGAAGAATTAGCAACAGAATTACTTAAAGAAAAAGGCAATTTTCGTTGTTTTGCAAAATGGCAAATATCACACACAGCTTTATTATCAACAATTATAGAAGGGTACAAGTGTATCAAGTTTGAAAGTCTAGCATTAGAAACATGTCCTAATCTAAAATGCCATATGGTTGAACTAGGGATAGTTTGGTGTTGATTAACAACATTATTGATAGAAACAGAAGGAAAATTAAAAGCTGCTTGGGAAGCAAGGAATGAAGCATTGACTTGGAGTTTGTATAATCCATCCACATGCTCACCCAAACCAATCATCCTCTTGGATTTCACATCCTGTAAGGCACAATTATCACTATTAAAGAGGATAAAACAGTTAAGAGATTTGCAGAGTTTGGCAACAGATATGAGGTTGAGATTAAAAGCAGGTGAATAAAGGACATGATGAAGGGACAAGGTAGGAGAAAGAGTGATATTCCCAGCATGTTGAACAAGGACAGAATTACCATTAGGCAACTTTATGTTAATAGGTTTGATTTTATAAAAAGAGTTGAACCAGTGTAAAGAAGAACAAATGTGATCAGAAGCTCCTGAGTCTAAGAGCCAAGATAAAGGATTTGCATCTAAAGAACAAAGTAGAGAAGAAACAATACCTGAAGAGGGCTCAATTGGTGAAAGACCATGAGCCAAAGAGAGTTGGTTGGCACTGGTAGAGGGGCTTTGGTGAGGGGCTGATGCTGAGATTGGTAAGTTCACTTGTTGGAGCATAGCCATGAGCTGATGAAATTGATCTTGAGAAATAGAGTTATTGACAATTGCAGAAGCACCTCCTTCAGTATTACCATTAGAAGCTTCACCTTCTTCAGTGTTGGAAGCATTAACAGATGCTCGATTCTTATGTTGAGTAGGGTGACCATGTTTTTCATAACAGAACTCAACAACATGGTTAGTTCTATGGCAAAAGGTGCAGTACTTTGAGTTAGGCTTGCTGCCATTAGCATAGGAACCTTTGCCGCGAAATTGAGACTTCTGAGCAGCATTAATCAAAGAACTAGATGCATCATGAACAACGGGAGAAGGCAGAGATTGTTCCTCTTGAATTACAAGCGAATAAACCTTGTTCAAAGAGGGAAGAGGATCCATCAAAAGCACCTGTGTCTTAACAACAGAGAAGTGATCACCAAGACCAGTGAGGAATTGAATAACTTGGTCCTCTAACCGGTAATTACGAACAAGTTGCAATGCAGGGCAGCGACAAGGATGCACACAAGAGCAATTGAGAATAGGGCGATGAGAGTTCAATTCTTCCCAAAGCGATTTCATTTCAGTGAAATAATCAAGAACAGATTTGGTACCTTGTTTGAGATTGTTGATGGAATTGCGAAGAGTTGCAACACGAATGCGATCGGCTTTGGAAAAACGCTCTTGAAGATCAATCCAAACTTCAACGGTGTTATCATGGAAAGCGATGGTGGAAGCAATTGAATCTGAGACGGAATTTAAGATCCAAGAAAATACCAAATAATTGCATCGTTCCCATTGATTTCGGTTCAGATCGTGCATAGCAGGAATCTCGGAGGTTGCATCAATAAACGAGAGTTTGTTCTTCGCACCTAATGCACGCTTCATCGAGCGACTCCATGCGAGATAATTCGGACCAGTCAGCTTCGGAACAACACTGATCGAATTAGGACCTTCACTAGGGTGAATATAGAGAACGGAATCGGTATCTGGTTGATTAACAATCGGTGCAACACGAGGAGGCATCGTGAATCAATTGCAGTGAGATCGAGAGAAATTTCGAGAAAATCCAAGGCGAATCGAGAAAATTGACGGCGAATCGAGAAAATTGACGGCGAATCGTCAATCAATTGCAGTGACAACGAACGAAAAATTGAATCGAAGGCGAAGGCGAATCAAAGATAGAATTGATGAGTAATGATGCAAGAATCTGTGAAGATGAAGCAAGAATTTACAAGATGAGACGCGAGGTTGAAGATGAAGACGGTTATTATCTGTAACAAATTCCCATGGAACGTAACTAACTTCTCATTGAGAAGTATCTGATACCATAACATGAGATCAAAGTGTAAATGTAAAAAGGATTCATTATTACAATAGTGAGTATTACACTACACCCATGAGTCATATATATAGGTGTCATACAGAAGGTACTAACTATTACAAAAGAGATAAGCTAAGTAATTTGTGACTAAGTGTGTTGTTTTTAACACTAATCAGTTTGGCTTAGTGTCTGTATTAACTTGGTGCATTACTTGTCAGATACGTGTGTGTCCTATGTGTTTATAAATGTGTGTTCAAATAACATTTTTGTTAGGGGTGAGATTGATAGCTCAACTGATTGAACTAGTTGAGTTAAGTGTTAAAAGGAGTTAGAGGTTAGAGTTCAAGTCTTAACTAGGAGAAAAATAACATATAATGTAATATACTAACAATTTGCCATTAAAAAAATTATACTTTTGTTACTCAAAAAGAAGCAACTTCCATATTTATTTGGGATCGCACAAGTTAAAGATCCACAAATTTTTAGCGTGACAACTCCTTTAAAAGTTTCACCCTCCTTTAGAAACCTTTACAAAAATTGCTCAACCTCCTTTATAAGAAGATTTTATCAGACTTTCAGTCAAAAACATGAAACCGCCTTATCCATGCAATTATGTCATGTGTGTTGTAGCCGAACACCAATTTTTTCAGTTTTTTTTTATGTTACATTGAAGCAATTGACAAACTATTCAAATCCCTCACCACTATACCAATTTTGATGGCTTTTAAGTGAATTGAAAATTTGTTAAAAAAAAAGTAACTAGAAAATAAATTAAGTTATATTTGAATACATTAAATTGACCACCATCTCATTTCTGTCTTCTGAAGCAATATAGCAGTCCACCAAAAAATATTTGCATCCCTAACTAACCCATGAACATGATAAGTAGTCAAAACGTAGTAGGAAAACAAACCGACGAGGGGTAGGGGTGTTCAGATTCAAATCGATCCAAAATAAAATCACAAAACAATTCAAAAATTGAATACCGCACAAAACCGAATAATTTTGGATGAGTTTGAATGTCCTTTTATAAAAATTGTTGGATCTGATCAAATTTTGGATTGAGTCATCAAAACCAATAAAACCAAAACACACACACAATGCAGTATACTGCATTTGCATTAATCTGATATTTGTTGGTTTTAATTTTTTATACTAATTATGAGTTCAATATAATTTATTTGTTCTACTATTTCACATGTTTTAAATATAATACATAATTGTCATTTCGTAATATTAATTATTAATTAAGATATTATATAATATATTTTACATCAAATCTATTATTTTACTGTGTGTTTTATTTTAATCTAACCAAACTTAATTCATTTCATCGACTAATAAATGTTCAATACATAATCTCAAATATATAGAATTTATTGGCCCAATCAATGGCCGCCCTCACAAGAGAATGAACAACTATATCCACATGTCTCGTAACAAACACAACATCAAAGTTTACACAAGACACGTCAAATTAATAATTCCAACAACAATTAAACTAAACTTCGAATTTCCACCCGCTTAGTATGAATAGTTTCAACCAGCACATAAGATTCACTTTCAAACAGAACTCGATCAAAACCTCTATGAATAGTTTCCTTCATGGCATGCAATAAAGACCATGCTTCTCCTTGTAATACCAGCCACGAACTGCCCATTGTTGTCACGAAAACAGACACCCAATGAAAGTAACTCCAGCTCTATCAAAAAATGCAGCGTCAACATTGCACTTCAACCAACCCAACCGAGGCTTTTTCCATCGAGTCAGATGCCGATCTTCAGATGAAGATGTTTCACACTGCTACCTTTTATGAACAACAACGCAAGCATTCCAATTATCGCATGCCCATGCGACCAATTTAGCTTGACAGCTGGACACTATTGTTCCAAACTTTATCATTACGATTATGTCACATGCGCCATAACAACGTCGTTATCCTACCCAGAGTCGCGCAATCCTCATCTCTGCACATAACAAATTAACCCACACAATTGGAACATATTGAATCAATTTTTTTTAACCTGTCAACCAAAACAAAACGCGAATAATTTTAATTTTGGATTGGAAGAATTTTGCCCCATTTTGCACCAAAATGACTCAAACCAAACTGCGAACACACATACCAGGGAGGGGTAAAGCTCACAAGGGCTTGTGCCAATACATAAGCTCAAATAAGCTAATGATGGGAAATTCTAGCTTGTGTTATTTGGAGAAAGACATCTTCTTCATTAGCATACAGTTTGCACAAACAGACCTTTGATTAAACTATTATACAAATCAACATTTATTTTATAGTAGTAGCAACAACATTAACAGCTCAGAATTTTCACTACACACATTTTATTTCATTTTTATTCTCTTTCATTTCACTGAGTTTCAAGAAGTATCATACTTAACTAATGATTAAATTTTGGAAGCTTCAATTGCCCTTTTCCCCTGCTGGTAATACTGAAAATAGATATCAACATAATTTTTCACTGGTCTGTATAATATTGGCCTTGACTCGTTCGCTAGTTTGTAAATTGGTTTAATCTCTTTTTCTGGATCTGGCATGCAGAACATTGCTACTGTGAGCCTTTCCTTTTCTGCATTTATCACTGCTCTGTGCATTGGACTTTGGAAAATTCCATTGCTCATTATCTGTGTAACATTCAAGTTCAAAAGGTTACTTACTTTTGTCAATCCTATATATCGTGTATTCATGTAGTTGTAGTATTAATAAATCAATAGACAATATTGGTATTATAACACATACTTGAACTGAAATACTCAGATATCAAATAACAACAGGTACGAACCTCTAATTGATCACCAACATTGACCACAAGAGCATCAGGGATGATTGGAACTTTAAACCACTGATTATCTTTGAGGACTTGCAGGCCTTCTACCTCTTTATCTTGTAACACAAAAGTTATACATGATCCATCAGTATGTGGCTTCAGGCCCAGAACATGATCAGGCATAGGACATGGAGGGTAGTAATTGAGTCTCATAACCATTGCACCTCTCTCTCCATATTCGTTTAGGAAGCACTCCTCTTCCAAGTTCAGTGACTTTGCCATGGCCCTTAAAATTACTTCATTTAACTTCCTTAAACTTTCAGTATATTGGAGTACAATACTCCTGCATACACAAATCCACTGACATGAAATATATTGTTTACTGTTTTCTGTATCAGTTACTTCATGTAATGTCATGCATAAGAGTTTATACCTGAAATCATTGGGTTTTTGGGGCCAAGCTTTGAAATTTCTCTGATCTTCAGGATGTACCTTTAGATATACTCTGTCAGTCCAATCAAGCCTTTGATTTTCTGAAAATATTACATCATTTCCATATCCTTCAATACCGTTTGGTTCCCTTGCATATTTTTGTTTTTCTTCCATTGGAAGTTCAAAGAATTGCTTTGAAATTTCCCTCACTTTCTCAAGAAACAAGCTTGTCATACCATGGTTTGTTGCCTGAATCAAGCAAAACAATTGAGAATATTATTGAAGCTTAGCCTCAATACGTACCAGAGAAATGATTTGATAATATCATTCTTGGGTTTGTGAAAATACCTTATTTAACAGTTGTTAGAACAGAACTAGTAATTGAAGAGAAATAGGAAATGCAAATTGCAAACATTGAACATGATCATTTGGTTACACAGTTCGGCAAAGAGTGCCTACATCTGCGACTACAGAGCAATTGTAGTATTCCGTATTATTACTTGAATGAATTAGGACTTTAGTGTTACAAGCGAGATATATATATATATATCTACGATTCAAGTATAACTGTATAAGAATACCACGCTTGCTTGGCTCCGTCGCCACCCTTTCTTATTTGTTAAAGTGACTATTTTAAATATGTATTTGAGGAGATTTGAATCTAAAACGTTAAGGTCAAACTCTTATCATGGAAGTGACACCATCGAGCTACAAACAAAACAACATACACGTTTATGATTAGTATTACCTCAAGTCCTTTTTAGACAACGGAGTCAAAAGTTGATGTATCTGGTTGTCCCTTGTAAAAAAGACCGGAGGAAGTATTTTATATGTCCAATTCCCATCATAATTATATTTTTCTAATTTTGTGTGATTTATCAATTATGAAATTCTAAATTGATACTTGAATGTTGGATTGTTGAGGAATACATAAATAAAAAAATGAAAGTTGACCTGAAAGAAGCCCCAAGAAGAGAGTGCAGAGTGTAGTTTAAGAAGCTCTTGTTGTGCTGTAGATGGAGATGCAAGTTTTCCAATGTCAACAACTGGAATTGATTGTAATGGAAGAAGAGCATCACGAAATCCAACACCGCCTTCTTTATAGATATAATTACTATTTGGAAGATTTTCATCAGAATTCAAAGCAAGTTGTTGCACTGATTTACTCTCCACCACCTCTGCCGAACCCACCGATTCTGTTGTCATCTTTCTGATAATGATGAATGAACCAAAAACTTTACATGCAGAAGAGAGGTCAAACTTGCTTTAATACTCTAATGGAATATTTTATTACGTAAATATTTTATTTCAAATACTAATACTACAAATTAGTATTCTTTAGTTCTATTAAAAAATACTACAAATTAGCTTAGAGCTCATTAGTGATAACAGATGCCTTGTAGTTGAAAAGTTATCTAATTGAAATCGGAGTGTTTGTTAAATTTAGCTAGCCTAAAATATAAAAGTAGATAATTATTTTTATGAAACAAGCTAATGAGAAAAACTTGTTATCAAACATTTTATAAAACAAACTTAATTATAAGCTAATATAATAAATTGTAAGCTATCTTATTTATATTAACAAATAGACACTAAGTTGTATTTTTTTTTGGTAAGGAGACACTAAGTTGTATAAGATAGAGATTTGCTAATGATGATTAAATGTACACTTGAAGTCCAAGACAATTTTTGCTTAACACACTTGACAATATGCTAGAACCTTAATTGGATTGTTTTAGTTTAAAAAATGGTTAATTGGATTGTTTTAGTTTAAAAAATGGTGAATATTCCGTATACACATTTTATTTGAATATGTACTGATACATTGTTGAGTGAATAATTTTGATTGGTTTCACACATAATATTTAATATAAAAAACTTAATAAAAATTATTTGTGAACCTATTAAAATAGTCTACACCGACAAATGTACCGGTATATATTTAAATAACATGTGTACCGAAGATTTCACCTTAAATAATATATTTGATATTTGATATTTTTATTTAAAAAATTATACAATTATTTAGTCAAACATGACTAAAATTCTTCTTTCTAGGCAATGAAAAAAATTCTTAACATATACCCAATTTCTATTTTCACAAAGGTATTTTTTAACAATTTTATGACCCCTCTCTATATGCAGAAGGACAAGCACAACTGTCCTTCCCATGTTCAACATTTAAGCCACCTCAAACTAGCTAGTAGGTGGGATTTGGAGTGTTCTTCTGCTATGTGCAAATGACAATGGAAAAATCAAAACAAAATTTAAGAAAGAATTGTTACAAGTTTATTTGATCACAATAAAATAAAAATATAACAGGAAATTATAACTTGTTAAGTTGTGTTAAGTTGATAAGAAACCAAGTAACCATTGGATTTCAAGTGAGTGGTTAAATCTCACATCGATTATAAATGTTTCTACATTCAGTTTCAGGAGAATGTGAAAAGGTTAAAAATGAGTTATGTCTATATTATGTGAAACCAACTTTAAGAACTCAGGTGCTAGGTGTGATGCTGTAACAACATTTAAACTAGTATTATACAAAACGACATTTATTTTACAGTATAAAGTAGCAGCAACACATCATAAAAAAAAAGTAGCAGCAACGTCTCAGAATTTTCATTATACATATTTTATTTTATTTTCATTCTCCTTAGTTTCACATAAGTATTTTAGATGCTTCAATTGGCCTTCTTCCCTGCTGGTAATACTCGAAATAGATATCCGCAAATTTTTTAACCGGTCTGTATAATATTGGCCTTGATTCGTTCACTAGTTTGTCAATCGGTTTAATCTCTTTTTCTGATTCTGGAACGCAGAATGTTGCTACTGTGAGCCTCTCCTTTTCTGCATTTGTCACTACTCTATGTACCGGACTCTGGAATATTCCATTGCTCATTATCTGTGTAACACATTCAAAATCAACAGGTTGTGTCAATCCTATCAGTTATAATATCACGGATAAGCTATAGTGTCGTGATAATTCGTAAATCTAAATACAAGTAATTAAATACCTCTAATTGATCACCAACATTAATCACGAGAGCATCAGGGATGATTGGAACTTTAAACCATTGATTATCTTTGAGGACTTGGAGGCCTTCTACCTCTTTATCTTGCAGCAAAATAGTTATAGATGATCCATCAGCATGCGGCTTCACGCCCAGAACATGATCAGGCATAGGACATGGAGGGTAGTAACTGAATCTCATAGACATTGAAGCTTCTTCTCCACATTCATTTAGGAAGCAGTCCTCTTCTAATTCCAATAACTTTGCTACGGCCCTTAAAATTACTTCATATAACTGCCTTAAACTTTCTATATACTGTTCTATAGTATTCCTGCATTGAGAAATCCACTGACATGAAATATATTGTTCATGTATAAATTAATACAGCAAATAATTGTGTCGTTATGGTTTATAATCTTCTTTCAAATATCCGAGGATAGAACTCAGAATAAAAAACCGTATAGACCAAAAACAAAAAATCGTATATTTATAAGGACCGAAAAGATATTTAAACTACCTTAATAATTTAGGCTTACGGTATATGAATATCCAAGACAGCAAAATCTTTTGGTGGAGCCATTGAAGTATCAGTTACTGGTGCCATGTAAAATAATATTTGAGAAGTGGCGATAAGAATTTATACCTGAAATCATTGGGTTTCTGAGGCCAAAGTTTGAAATTCCTCTGATCTTCAGGATGTACATTCATCAATATTAATCTGTCATTCCAATCAAGCTTTTGATTTTCTGATAATATTTCATCATTTCCATATCCTTCGATACTGTTTGGTTCCCTTGCATATTTTAGCTTTTCTTCCTTTGGAAGATCAAAGAATTGCTTTGAAATTTCTCTCACTTTGTCAAGAAACAAGCTTGTCATACCATGGTTTATTGCCTGAATCACACAAACTAATTAGGAACATTATTGGTACTCAGCCACCAATATGTACCAGAAAAATTATTTGCGAATAGCATTCTTGGGTTTGTGAAAATGACTTATTTAACATTTACATTTCTACTTTGTGATTTGATCATTATAGAACAACTTGAGTATCCAAAGTACATATTATACTATTGTGTAAAATTTGAATCAATAGATCATAACAAGACAGAAAAAATATACAAAGTGGACATTAATTATACTGTTCTCTAAAACTGGATTTCTCTCTGTCGAGGTTTTGATAAATGACGATATGGTAATTCCTATTCAATTAAGGATTAGAGAATGAAAGTTTGTTATCTTTTCTTATTTAGCATTAAAATGACAGTACTAATGACTATTTTTAAGCTACTATATTTGAGGTGATCTTGATTGCATGGAGTCCTTCAGTCAGGCGCATTTATGGCTGTCGAAAAAGATTGGACAGTCCAAATTTAAAGCTTGCATTTTTTAGATTTAATAAAAGGAATAAAACCATGACTAGAAATGCACTGACTTGTAATGTTTCTACAACATACAATCCAAATCCGTATCTTAAGATCAAACTCTTACCACCAAGCTGTCACCTAATATAAAACAAACAAAACTATCTCAAAGGCTCAAGTGTTTGTTGAGGAATACATGACCTGAAACAATCCCCAAGAAGAGAGTGCAGTGTGGAGTTTATGAAGCTCCTGTTCTGATGCAAGGTTGGCGATGTCAACGACTGGAATATTAATATCATCTGATGATTGGGAAGGAAGAAGAGCATCACGAAATCCAACACCGCCTTCTTTGTGGATATAATTATTTGGAACATTTTCAGGATTCAACGCAAGTTCTTGCGCTGATTTATTACCGATAATCTCTACCTCCACCGGTTCTGCCATCTTTCTGATTGATACTCACCAACGAACGATGAAGCAAAACTTTACATAAACCTTACTACAATATATTGATAGCAGTGGCGGTGGTTCAATTGTCAATATTGAGATTGTTATTATTATATTCAACATCAACATGTTCGGTGGTTGTTTGTTTTGATTCAAAGGGTGGAATCTGTTTTTTTGTGTGTGAATGAATGTTTAGAGATTGTTTTGTTTGCATTCCAACAAGAGATATCCTGTGAATTTTTAGATGGTACGTCCGTACGTGTATGTCGATCCATCTACTACAAAAATATCTTGTTAGTAAATATTTTTAAAAGTCTCTCAATATTAAAAAGAGACAATTTAATTTCTTTGCGGTATAAAAAAACTCTAATAATGTGTTTGGTTCTGTGTTTATGCCTCTTAAAACTGCGGCAGAAAACTACAACAAAGTGGAAGCTATCTGTTATATCTTGTGGAAATCATGGTGAAAAGATTCCGTTCCACTAAATTTTGTGGGTTCCATATATAAATTTTGTTGGACCCATGTAAATTTTGACAAAGGATAGTGTGTTAAAATGGTGTTTTAAGACTAAGCAAGGTATTTTCCCAATTCCTCTTTTTATAAGCTTCACTTGGTCATAATCCTAGCTTAGTATTTGGAATTCTCTGTCATATAGTGAGAAACTGGGGTTGTGCTGATAAATTTACTGTGCCAGTAAATTGGAACTCTATTTGGAAGATTAATGAGCCGCCAAAGACACATCATTTGTTATGGTGAGTTTGTAGAGGATACTTACCAATGCGAACTCGATCTATCCACTGCGCACTGAAGAGGAAGACAATTGGCATGTCTTATTCGCGTGTGATACAAGCTGCAGTTGCTGGTAGCATGCAGGTTTCACGCGTGTTCTGCATCACCGCATGCAGCGTCTCAGTTCTGTTATAGAGGTGATAATGGATATCTGTAGTGTGGAGGAGAAGAGTGTGGCTGGTCATGTAGCTAGGTAATGCGGTGTTGTGGAATAATAGAAACACTTGGTTATGGAATGGACAAAAGAGGTCTGCCACTCAATTAGGTGAACAAGCAACAATTATGTGGCAGGAATGGAGTTATGTTCAGCAAAGAAGAAGGCATAGCAGCAGCGATGGAACAGAGTAATGATTATAGCGAGATGGGACAAGATTGGTTAAATGTAGACGCCGGATTTCACGATGAAGGGAAAGTGGGGAGTATGGGTTTTTGTTGCCGTAACAGTAACGGAACCTTCGTGACTGCAGCAACAAGTTGGAAAGCCAACAGAGTTTCAGTAGTTGAAGGGGAGGCAGCAGCTCTACTCGAAGCCATGCAGTTTGCGCGCACGAGTGGCTGACACAATGTTATTTTTGAAAGTGATGCTCAAGTTGTTATTGATGCTATGTCTCTGAATTATGCAGGTGTATCAGAGTTTAGCACGTTTGATTTCTAGTATTAAGAATCTGTTAGATTTAGGTCCAAACTTTGAGGTTAAGTTTGTTAGGCGACAAACGAATATGGTTGCTCAAACCCTTGTAAAGGCAGCCATCTCTTATGCTAGTCACCATGTCTTTGAGTTTATTCCTCTTTGTATTGAATCTATGGTGAATAATGAAATGACTCAAGCTTGGTGAACAAGAGATGCTATAACATACTACCTACAACTAGAGCCAACATCAATTGTTTCCGTCATCTTTGCAATGGATTGTGTGTCCTCCCAGACCAGCCTAACCCGGGATTTATACTTGGTACCTTCTTCCTGTGTGTGTAGTGTGTAACTCTAAACAAAACTATTATCCTGTTCTATTAAGTGGATTTATGCCACCTCAATGAACTTTCCTTCCAATAGCATACAATTAAACTCCATGTACTACTACAATTATAAGTCACCTTTAAGCTAGTATTATACAAATCAACATTTATTTTATCTAAAGCAGCAGAGCCACAGCTCAGAATTTTCACAACAAATTTTATTTCATTTTCATACCTTTTAGTTTCACAAATTTCCAAGAAATTTCATACTTAACTAATAATTAATTTTGGAAGCTTCAATTGGCCTTCTTCCCTTCTGGTAATACTGGAAATAGATATCAACGAAGTTTTTCACTGGTCTGTATAATATTGGCCTTGACTCGTTCACTAGTTTGTCAACCGGTTTAATCTCTTTTTCTGAATCAGGGATGCAGAATGTTGCTACTGTGAGCCTCTCCTTTTCAGCATTTGTCACTACTCTGTGTACTGGACTCTGGAATATTCCATTGCTCATTATCTGTGTAACACATTCAAGATCAAGAGGCTGTGTCAATCCTATCAGTTATATATCATGGATAAGCTGCGGTAATGTAGTCATTGGTAAATCCAAAGACAAGTTTACTATCATTATGTGAACTAAAATACTCGCATTTATTCTTCTACTTCTGCTGTGAAACCACTAAAAATTGCAAATAACTATCTCCCAAAAACTTAATTATATTTTAGTTTTCTAGGATGAATCTTTAAGTAAACAAAAAGAAGTTTGTTACATATAGTTGGGGTTTGTTAAAGGTAGTTTCAATAAGTTGGTTAGTATTAATTGAAAGTCTGTTAAGATTAGTTATGATCTCTATATAAAATGTATCCTACACTCATTGAAATAAACTTTTCTGATTCTATAAATTTCAAATAATCAACCTTTTGCTTAATTTATTCTTCTTTGTAAGATTCTACTACTACCATGCTTCTTAACAAAGTTTAATTAACCAAATTTATTACCTACAACTATTTGATCACCAACTAACCAAATTTATTACCTACCTCTATTTGATCACCAACATTAATCACGAGAGCATCAGGGATGATTGGAACTTTAAACCACTGATTATCTTTGAGGACTTGGAGACCTTCTATCTCTTTATCTTGCAGCAAAAAAGTTATAGATGATCCATCAGCATGCGGCTTCACGCCCAGAACATGATCAGGCATAGGACATGGAGGGTAGTAATTGAATCTCGTAAACATTGAATCTCTCTCTCCACATTCCTTTAGGAAGCAGTCCTCTTCCAAGTTCAGTGACTTTGCTATGGCCCTTAAAACTACTTCATATAACTGCCTTAAACTTTCGTTATATTGTTCTATAGTATTCCTGCATTGAGAAATCCGCTGACATGAAATATACTGTTTGTGTACAAATTACTAGAGTAAATAATTGTGCCGCGGTTATGGTTTACAATATTCTTTCAAATATCGATGAGTTCGAACTCAGAATAAAAAAAACAATAAAGACCAAAAACAAAAAATTGTATATTTGCAAAGATTAAAAATAAAAATATTTTTTGCTGAGATTAAAGTATTAAAGTATATGCTTATGGTGGATAAGAATTTAAACCTGAAATCGTTGGGCTTTTGGGGCCAAAGTTTGAGAATCCTCTGATCTTCAGGATGTACTTTCAGATATACTCTGTCAGTCCAATCAAGCTTTTGATTTTCTGAAAATATTACATCATTTCCATATCCTTCAATACCGTTTGGTTCCCTTGCATATTTTTGTTTTTCTTCCTTTGGGAGATCAAAGAATTGCTTTGAAATTTCTCTCACTTTGTCAAGAAACAAGCTTGTCATACCATGGTTTGTTGCCTGAATCACACTAAATAATTAGGAACATTATTGGAACTCAACCACCAATATGTACCAGAAAAAATGATTTGAGAATAGCATTCTTGGGTTTGTGAGAATGCCTTATTTAACATTTACTAGTACATTTCTACGGACATGATTTAAGCCATAACTCTACTATTGAAGTACTTAGTAATCCGACTTCCAATTCACTATCCACGTACGGCTCCGTGAGAAGGGCGATGGACAGAAATGGCCTTGTTGCCTTATTTAACATTTACTAGTACATTTCTACAGACCTAGCGAGGCATGACAGAACCTAAGTCTTTACCAATGAAACATGGATTTTTTCCATAACAATTCAACACAACAAGAAAACAAAATATTTGATCAGACCTTTTCTTATTTTTATTTCCATTTTTTTTTCCTTCCATGGAATACAGAACCTTATTTGCCTTCGCCTCAGTAGCTGCTCCCGCAAGGCCGAAATTAGTGATTCTCGTCGCTAAGCGAAGACTATCATAATCATAACAGAGTAGCGTACCGGGAAGTCCCTTCGGATAAAAAAAAAAAAAAAAAAAAAAAAGAACTAATAGAGCATCCAAAGTACAAACTATATTGTTGTCTGTAATTTGAATCAATGGATCATAACAGAACAAATAAATATACTAAATGGACATTAATTGTACTGTTCTATAAAATTGAATTCCTAATAGAAAACATGCAATCCAAATCCGTATTTGACGAGATTTGAACTTAGTATGTTAAGCTAAAACTCTTCTTACCACCGAGTTGTCACTTAATAGACAAGTAAAAACTATCTCAAAAGCTCAAGTGTTTGGTTAAGATATAAATAAAAAATTAGAATTAGTATTAGCTTTAAAATGTGAAGTTGAGTGACCTGAAACAATCCCCAAGAAGAGAGTGCAGAGTGGAGTTTATGAAGCTCCTGTTGTGATGCAAGGTTGGCGATGTCAACCACTGGAATTGATTGTAATGGAAGAAGAGCATCACGAAATCCAACACCGCCTTCTTTGTGGATATAATTATTTGGAACATTTTCAGGACTTAACGCAAGTTCTTGAGCTGATTTGCTCCCGATAATCTCTGCCATGTTTGTGATACTGATGAGAAGAGAAGTCAAAGTTGGCTACCTTACCATATAGCAGTGATGGTGGTGGCTCAATTGTCAATGTTGAGATTATTATTTTCAACATGTTCCTGGTTTTTTCAATTCCAACTCAAACGTCGAATCTCCTTTTTTTTTTTTGTGAGTGAATTTTCGGTGATCGTATGGATTCAAATAATTTTGTTGTTTATTCCTTTGGTTTTTAAAATGAAGTGCGGAGACGCCATGAGGCCTAGTATATTTTTGTAAAAAAGCAACTGGTAGTACTACACGAGTTTAAACTTAACGGCGTCAATGGTTTCATTGCTAACATTTTTTTTATAGGTTTCATTGCTAACATTATTTTAGTACCTTGATATGAGTTTATATCCGATTTAATCAACCTGATTTAGAGGTAGTATTTAAATAAAATGTTTTAGATGTAGGGGTTAGATGTAGGGGTTGCAAAACAGGTCAACCCTCTACACTTCACCCCGCTAACAACCTGCTTAATACAGACCAAGATGGGCCAAGTTGACATAAGTCAAAAGATTTAAAATCAAAATCCTACTACGTTATTTCAACTCCGTCCGCAATCAAAAAATAACATGCCTTGTATCTAGAAGAAAAAATAGCTTATTAAGGTCGTATAATGCATAACAATACCACGCCTCTTACATGCAGCAAAACCTTATTCGTAGCACAAGCTGAATCATAAGCTGAATGGCCAATCAATTGGCATCATGATCCTTATTGTGACTCTATAACAAGTTTAGAGTTAATGCAAACACACACTACCAATATTCAACAATCAGTTCTCAAAAAGATATAATCATAGAAAAACGATATAACCATAACTGATAACTTTTTTTTAACGATAGAAAAACGGTATAACCATGACCAATAACTTGTCATCCATTAGTACCTCCTACTAGGGTATCGATCAACAAAGCGACCTGAAGGACACTCATATGCCAAGTGACCACGGCCTCCACAATTGTGACAAATCATCAGGGGGCCCATGCAGTCCCGACTCATATGACCCAGTTGCTGGCAGTTCCTGCACACGACATCACGGTAACTGCCACCGCCGCCGCCACCACTAGCACCACGGAAGCTGCCTCTGCCACTGTGGTCGCCAATAACATTGGATTTTGGACATTGTCTAGCCACATGTCCAGAAACATTGCACACATTGCAAATTGGGTCATTTGGGCAATCACGTGCCAAGTGCCCTGTTTTCCTACAGTTATTGCAAGCCTTCTCATTCGTACATTCAACAGCAATGTGACCCTGCTTATAACAGTTATGGCACAGCCTTAAGTCCCCTGGCGGCATTGATGGAGCTGAGCACTCCCTAGCACGGTGGCCAGTTTTACCACAGGTGTGGCAAATGCCCTCATTGGTACAACTGCTGGCCATGTGGCCAGGTTCTTTGCAATTCCAGCACACGGATTTGGTGGAGCATTCAGAAGCAATGTGCCTGATTAGACATAAAAGAAAAAACTAATCACAAAAACTAGCCAATCAAACCATGACACTTGTCAGCAAATATCAGATAAATCAAGTAAAAGTCAAAGAAACTATATTTCAAACTTAAATTTATCCTAGAGACAGTAAAAGCAAAGACTGTCAACATTAGAATGATCATGATCATGAGAGAGAGAGAGAGAGAGAGAGAGAGAGAGAGAGAGAGAGAGAGAGAGAGAGAGAGAGAGAGAGAGAGAGAGAGAGAGAGAGTCATGATGACTTTCCCTCCACAAAATCACCCAATCGCAACCCAAATGGTAACATAAAGAGGCTTAGACATGCCTACAACAGTCACATAAAGTAGTTGCTGTTACATTTTAGTCAAACAAGGAATTAATATTTGTCATCAGATTAAAAAAGAAAAATGGCTTTCGTCATTTAAAAAAAAAAAAAAACGGTACTGGTATTGTCTAAGTATCGGTTCAGATAGATGTAACAACTGAAAGTAAGGTATGTCCGCGCTAACTGGTATCAAAACCTAAGAAAGAAAAAGTAGCTGAAGTTCAACATGGAATGGCCCCAATGAATAGGTTAAAAACTTCCAATATCACTTGTAATTATGCAAGGTCCAAATTAAAGAGTCAGCACAAGACCAACTTCCGTTCAAAATATAAAGCAAGCAAAACATCAAATAATAAAATGCTCAGTTAAAAAAAAAAAAAGACTCGACACCATACCCTGGAAGGCCACAATTGTGGCAGACTGCAACATTTGGGCATTCTCTAGCATAATGACCAGGCCTCTTACAGTTCTTGCACAAATTGTCTCGGCTGAGGGAAGAAAAAAAAAAACAAATTATGGTTACCGCTGTGAAAAATGCACACACATTCAAAATGTCAAATGGCTCAGTAGAAAGAATTATGAGAGCAGCAGGAAGAGTATGAAGATATCATAAAAAGAGTAAATAAATGGGCTTAAGGATTTACAAACAGCACAGAAAACATTGTAAGCCTCCTCTAGCACAGCACAGTTTCATTCTCCTCCAACCTTCCTAACCAGTACACATTTGAGTAGGAAAAGAAAACAGAAAATAAATAGTTTAAAAAACAACCTGAAGCCCCGACTTGAATCTCTCCTATAAGGAGCGTCACGATACGAAAATCGGTCAGAGCGGATCTTACGGATCCCTGGGCTACGACTCCTGCTCCTGCTTCTGCTGCGGCTGTCTGAACTCATTTTCAGATTTTTTTTCTTTCTTAACTTCTACCACAACTGATCAGCAAACCCACCTCCACCACAACTGATCAGCCACTGCCTCCTCCTGTCCACATCACAACCACATCCAAAGTCATCCTTAAGCCAAACCAAACCCCCACCTCCCATTCAAAATATAAAAACCATAATTCCAACAGTATAGAACATGAAATTTCAACAAGCAACCCATCTCACATCAATCATGTCACCAACACCATACTCAGCACCCAAAACTGGATAGCAGGTCTCCCGTCTCACATTCTTCATAATATTCTCATACTTTTTAAAATAAAATAAAAACCAATAATGTTTCCCAATCCCATCAGAAAGAATATCACTCCAGCCTTTGATCAATTAAGCTAACCAGGAAGGCTGTATACTGTGCATAAGGTAAAATATAGATCCACATAGAAATTTATCTGGAGAGATAACTTTTAGGAACATACTTTTCTTTAGTGTAAGAAAATTTGGGAATAGATGAGAATATATTGTTTACATCTTAGACTATTTTAAACTATCCTATATGATCTTACTTGTTCCTTATAAAATTACACTCCGTTGTGTATTAAGACATCCTATATAAATTAAACTCCGTTGTGTATTTAAGACATACGGTTAAAGCATGTCTTACCTCTATTTTCTATCGCTCAACATTACACCTAAGCAATATCCTCCTCCTCGAACTATGTCAAAGTATTGGGTTGCCAATCTCTAAAAAAGTATGACTTGTTAGTTATTTCTTCTTTGAAAATTGAGTTGTTGTTCGGATGTTAAGCCCTCCATTCATGTTTTTTCGAGAAAAAAAAGTTTGTATTTTGGGTCATAGGTTAAACAGTTTTGTCTCCATGCAGGCATGCACTGCTAATGTTCATTGCCTTCTCTGGCAAATAAAGTAATAAACCCATGTGCCACCTTCTCGTTTCGACTTTTGTCGATTATCACCTTAGTTAACCATCTCAACAAGGTTGTTAGGTTAAGTTTTGTGTTGTTCTAAGCTTAAAGATTATACTACAACTTGGCTTTATTGTTATTAGTATTTTTTTGAGAATTGAGACAGCTAAAAGAGCTCTAAAGGATATGAAAAGTAAAAGTGCATAGTTAGTTTTTTTCACCGACACAGTGAAAATCCTTCAATCTTGCACGCAGATAAAAAACCATCACTATATAGCTACAAAATAAATTTTGAATCGGAACAGTCGAATTATAAAATTGAAGGTCAGCGTATACAAATCCGAAGCTAACCCTAACAGAAAATCGCATCGGTAAAAATAATGAAAAGAATGGGGTTAAAAGAAAGAACCTTATCTCCACTTCCGGTGAGTTTCGGCGCTCGTGGATGGATGGACGGAGTTGAAATTAAATAAAAAGGCAAATAGATCGATCTAGAGCAACCGGACGCGATTTGAGTAGATTTACAATTCGGAGAAACGAAATAAATAATTTGCTTTGGAGAGATGGAAAATAAATTGGGTAAATCCGGTATATATATGTTGCTTTGGAGAGACGAAATAAATAATTGTCACATGTGCATTAAATTTTTTTTTGTATAATAATGTACTCCTCCGGTCTAATATATAAGAAACAAAAAAAATGCACACCCTTTAAGAAAGTGGAGTAAATGATTAGGAAAAACATGTCATTTCCACTTTTACCCTTACTTTTTGTTTAAATTAAATTATTATTTATTATGGGGAAAAGTAAAACAAAGGGTAAAATTGAAATATTCAAAATAAATATAATGATTGTAGTAACTTTTTCTTATATTTAAGACTTTGTAAATTTTTTTTTTGTTTTTTATATATGAGACCGGAGGGAGTATAAATTTAGGATGAAGGGAAGGTGACTCAGTCCAAGGCAAGATGATATTAGGACTCAAATGACACTTACAAATGTAATTTGATTTACTCTCTCCAAATACACTAGTGGGACTTGAACCAGTGAAGTTGGGAATCCTCTCCATTTTTTCAAAGAAATGACAAATGCAATTACTATATTTTTGATGTAAATCAAGAATATAAATGCACGTTTTTTGAGAATTCAAATAGCACTTACAAATATAATTTGATTTACTTTTTCCAAAGACACTAGTGGGGCTTGAACCCGTGGAGTCGGAATCCTCTCAATTTCTTCAAAAAAAAATGACAAATATAATTACTATAGTTTTGATGTAAATCAAGAATATAAATGCACGTTTTTTGAGAATTCAAATAGCACTTACAAATGGAGTCAAGATCTTCTCCATTTATTTTCCTCTTCATTTCCTCCATTTAGAGAGATAAAGACACATAAAAAGTAGAAAGTAATAAATGATGGTGGGACCCACTTAATGATATGACCCACTATTTATTTTTTTTGTCTATCTCTCTCCAAATTGCATCTTCCATTTATTTTTATAAATGGAGAGTATCTTAACCCCCGTGGAGTTGGAATCCTCTCCATTTCTTCAAATAAATGACACATGCAATTACTATAGTTTTGATGTAAATGCACGTCTTTTGAGAATAATTGATATTATTTGAATATTTATACATTTAAACTTTAGTACTTGCATTTGTCATTTCTTTTAATAAATAGAGAGGATTTCTACTTTGAACATGTGACCTCTCGAATTCAAGACTCGTCTTTTTACCACTAGATCAAATCATTGGAGTTTGCATTCAACATTTACCGACGGCCTAAACCGTCGCTATGAAAACCATGTATTCTTGTAGTGGCTACACTTAATAAGTATAGAGGCCTAATAAAATAAAGGGTCATGCTAAACAGGGCCCCCGGGCACTTGTTAAGCAAACCAAAAATAGAAATAAAAGATAAAGTTAATGTTGATAAAATGACTTTTTATACTTTTAATGCATTTAATACACAATTTCCAAGACAAAATTTCCTTATTTGAATGTTCCAATACCCCGGAGCACTGTTTAACATTTTCCTAAAAAAAAAATTAAAGCCAAGCATGCCATGTAATTTATTTTACATTTATGTTTAGAATTGACTTTTTCCAAAAATCTGTTATGGCCTACTGCTATTTTTTTAACAAACCTATATTAGCCTACTTTCTTTTTTTTTTTTTCTTTTTTTTTTTTGGTCAAGTAGCCTAACGGCTTGAAATTCCACCCTTAAAGTGGATAAGTGGGATGACCCGGGTTCGAACCCTAGTCCCCTGCATATATAATGCGGTGTCCAACCAATTGAGCCAAACTCATGGGACATATTAGCCTACTTTCTTACGGTACTTTATGACGAAAAGTCTTCTTGAAGAAGTTATTAAATTTCATATTTAGTATTTTAAAAAAATTACAAATGCATTTAATTAAACATGCCTAGAAAAACTTCATCAGATAAAAATTTCTGTAAACATCATACGGAGTACCGTATAATATAAGACATGCTTAACCATGGTTTGGAATTTGGATATCTCAACACCACAACAAATATAGTCCTCATTTGTTTAGTTGAAAGTATTTCATAACATTATTACCTCAACTATAGCCTTAAAAATCACCAACAAAAAAAACGTGTCCTGTATCAACGAAAAGGAGCCTAATCAGGTAGCAAAATGCATACAATGATATAACAATTCGCTTACAAGTAGCAAATAATTTATTACCGAAACAATCATCAAAGCAGCCGATAGACATGTCTCTCTACCAAAGTAAAAAAGAATGAAGCCAAAACACATGCACTAAACAAGACCCAACAACCTGTCCTCGGAGAAAATTATAGAAAACAACCATATAATTGAAACCCAGAATTCGCATTTCATCAGTACCGCCTACTAGGGTAGCGATCCACAAACCGACCTGAAGGGCACTCATATGCCAAGTGACCACGACCTCCACAGTTGTGACATATCATCAAGGGCCCACCCATGCAATCGCGACTCATATGACCAAATTGTTGGCAGTTCCTGCACACAACATCTCGATAACCACCGCCACCGCCACCATGAAAGCTGCCGCCGCCATCACGATAACCCCCACCACGAAAGCTGCCACCACCACCACCACCACCGCGGTCTCCAATAACATTGGATTTTGGACATTGTCTAGCCACGTGTCCAGAAACATTGCACAAGTTGCAAATGGGATCATTTGGACAATCCCGTGCCAAGTGCCCTGTTTTCCTACAGTTATTGCAAGCCTTCTCGTTGGTACATTCAACAGCAATGTGGCCCTGCTTATAGCAGTTGTTGCACAATCTCAAGTCCCCTGGAGGCATTTGAGGAGTTGTGCACTCCCTAGCACGGTGTCCTGCTTTACCACAGGTGTGGCAAATTCCCTCATTTGGACAAGTGCTCGCCATGTGGCCAGGTTCTTTACAATTCCAGCACAGCGACTTCGTGGAGCATTCAGAAGCAATGTGCCTGATTAAACAGAAAACGCAGTCACAAAAACTAGCCAATCGAGCCATTACACTTGTAAGCAAATATCAAATAGCTAACAGTTTGATATAGCTGATATCAAGTAGCAAATCATAATTCAATATTATCTTATTTTACTTCCAATTTGGAAGTTGTAAATCAATCTTAAATTTATCAAAGAGCGGCATAATGAAGATAAAATGTGTAACAAAGGAATGATCATGAAAGAGAAATGCCACCACAAAGAAAATGTTAAATATGCTCTCGTTTTTTCAATTTTTACCTCTTTGCATCTTAAGTGAGAATCATATTTAACTAATACCTAAAAAATTTACGTATTTTGTTTTTAGTCCCGTTTCCACTTTTAGTAATTTGTAAGGACCGAAAGGGACTAAAAATAAAATCTGAGGCAATTATACGAACTAAATATATTTAACCCAAAAGATAATGAAAACATTAAATAGTTTAAAGAAGGCCATATTGATGACATAAAATAGTTGTCATTACATTCTTGTGGAAGGTGGAAACTAATAGTCTGCCATCTGATTCAATAAAGAAAACACCCTTTGTCAACAAAATTGAAACGTATATATGCTACTAAATTAATTTAGTAGTTGCAGTACCGGTTCACATAGAAGTAAACACCAAATAGACGGCAGTATTTGACATGATTGTAGAGGTATAGGTAAATATTTTGGGATGTAAACCCATAGGTCTTCTCCTATTGGAAGGATTCTTGTTTGAGGAATTGGCGGACACTATATATTGGCACATCATAATAATTGTTTTCTCAATATTTTCAGGAAAAATAACATATCCCACTTGAAAGTCTGACGATATACTGTAAAGCAATTCTTCAACACTAATGAAGAGTACAAGAAAAAGGGGAGACTATATTATTTGAACAAGAGAAAGACAGAATTGGTAGAAGATTTCAATGACATTCCAGACATGAAAGCATGATTCATCCAGAGAGAAAAATACTTCGGTAGAAATGTAGTTAGTGTATGTTCAAGCTAACTAACTGGTATCCAAATCTAAGAAAGAAAATGTAACTGAATTAAAAAATGGAATGGATGCAATAAATAACTTCAAACATAAACTACAATTAAGAAAGGACCAAAGTTTGCAAAAAGGCAAAATTCCATCCTCCCCCAATCATTCCCTACATCACATTTCACCACATGAAACCACACTATTATAGTTCGAGCAAGGAAACCATAAATTAATTAAATGCACAACTAAAAAAAAACAGAAAATGAATACCATACCCAGGGAGGCTACAGTTGTGGCAAACTGCAATGTTTGGGCATTCTCTAGCATAATGACCCGGCCTCTTGCAATTCTTGCATAAATTGTCTTGGCTGAAAAAAGAAATATCAAATTGTTACTTCCCTGAGAAATGCATGCACATTCAAATCGTAAAATGGCAACTGCAGTGTAACACCATTTTGGTAATTATATAACTAACTAACCAAAATTAATCACAACAGCTGGGAGGGTAAAACAATATCATATCATAAGAAGTTAAAAACGGTATATGAATGAGCTTAAGGCTTTACAAACAGCATAATAAAGATTTACTGCCTCCTTTAGCAAATAACAGTTTCAATCTTCTCCAGCTGCAGAAAAGAAAACAGAAAATAAAAAATAAAAAACCTGAAACCCCGGCGTGAATCTCTCCTGTAAGGTGCATCGCGATGGGAAAAGCGCTCAGAGCGAAACCTTCGGTCCATTGGGCTTCTGCTCCGACTCCTGCTCCTGCTCCTACTTCGGCTGCGGCTGCGACTGTCTGAACTCATTTTCAAAATTTTCCCGACTTCTACCGCAACTTCTACCACCAAAACAAACACCACTGGTCACTGCTTCCTCCTGTCCACATCACAACCACATCCAATATCATCCTATAAACCAATCCAATCCATACCCCCTACCTCCCCTTCAAAATGTAAAAACCAAAATTCCAACTGCATAGAGCATGATGAAATTTCAACAAGCAAACCCATCTCACATCAATTACCTCACTGACTGTACTCAGCACCCATCTTGGTCCCATTCTTCATAATATTCATACTTCTCGAAAACAATATAAAAAATACCAATCCACCCTTTAAGCAATTAAGCCAGCCAGGTAGACTGGATGCATAAGGTAAAATAATGGTTCACGTAGAGGGAATCTGGAGGCACAAAACATTGGGGAATTATATATTTTTTCAAGCAGGTTGAAGGTTTAAATAAAGAAAACGATCATCGGAAAAGATAGGAGATACACATGGGATGAATAAATGATTGCAGTTACATCTTGCCAGTGGAAATGAGAGATGCCTCTTTAACAGACTTCTAAAATTGAGGACTTCGTTTCGCTTTCATAATTATTGCGGCATCAATTAAAATACTTACATAGCCATTTGCATGGACTGAACATTTATTGTAGAAAATATTTTATATTGTTATCTACATCTATTGCACACAACATTCGTTCTTTCTTAATTTTGACTGAAATATGCTGCTGTATAGCTACGTTTTAGAAATCTGCAATCTTACACGCAGATCATTAACCCTTACCACGGAATCTCACATCAAACATTTGAATCAGAATAACCAAGCACAGCGACAAATGAGATCGTGTAGAAATCATGAAACCCTAACCCCAATAATAATCGTAACTAACAGTTACTCTGAAAGAACAGAAATTCGCATTAGGAATGAAAAAAGGAAGAGAGGGAGTTAAAAGAAACTACCTTACTGCAACTGCAACACCTTCAGCGGCTACGAACGGAGTTGGAATAAAGTAACTATTATGTAACGTGTGATTTGGAGCGGAGCAGAGACCAGCAATACGCAATTTATCTTTCTTTTTTTCGTTTTTTTTTTTTTTTTTTTTGTAAAAAGAAATATAAATAAAGAAAATAGGGAAGGTCTAAAAACAAAATATTAAAACAAACATGAATTTGTCCGGTGATAAGAGTTTTGAGTTTTGTAAGTAAGTTATTGGGAGTCTTTGCGTGTAAATATTAGTTGGCATGCGATAATTCATTTTTTGTGTTCTACGGATTCTCTGCTATATATTTGTGTCGCTAAAAAATGGTAGAAACTTCGTATCAATAATAGGATAAGTTGGTAACCTAGAAAAAAACTAGCAAACTACACAAACATTCTTAGACAAGCAACCTCTAAAAATGTCACAATAAGCAAACTCTAAAATTCATATAAAAACCTTCAAATATATTACATAGTAAGATCTTTGTTTTATACTAAAATTGACTAGCAAATAGCACATTGATCTCATTCACGTCAAGTGTGCTCGAAAAGAAACTGTCAGTTGCAAGTTGATAGGATCACGAATTCTGCAAAGCAGGATAAGTACATTTCTATGAGTACATTCCACAAATCATAGTCTTGAAATAATTTTCTACTATGGGATTGGTAAAACCATTTTTATGAGCTAATTATGCACATTTATGTGTACATTTCTCACATTTCGACACGAAGAGCATCTCAAGCAAGCATCAATCCTTGGAATATACCACGTCAAAAGTGTATATATTTATTACCATCCCAAAAGTGCATATATTATTTATTACCATCCCTTATGTTCCACACAACATTGTCATAAAACCGATTTGATGGTTTTAAAAACTGACATCCTGCAACATATATTTTTTTATATATACACAGACCATAATTTAAACATTCAACTAAATGATTTACGAATCTCAATAGTTATCTTTTGCACTACAAAATATTAGTATCATCTTATTAAAAAAAAAATTATAATGCTATCTTGTAAATACAGAGTAACTTTTGGTAAAAAAAAAATCTTATAAACAACTTCAAGGCAAAAAGAAAAAAAAACGTATAAAAATCTAATTTTTACTCAAATATCTGTGAAATTAATTAATTTACAAGGTGGTTTATTATTAAAAAAATTACAAGTTGATTTGATATTTTATTCTTTAATTAGATAAAATATATAAAATAGACAAGCTTTTTAATTAAAAAAACAATATAATTAAAAAAATTATCATTTTTTTTTTGGTCAAAAAAATCTATCACTTTCCACAAAAAAAAAAATCTATCATTTTGATATGTGACATAATTCAATCTTAATTAAGTGCAATGAAAAGGCAAAATAAAGAGTTGATATTGGATGTACTGTAAAAATAATTTACATTTATTTATGATATAATATGTCCTTTAATTTAATTAAAAAAAACTTGTTTATTTATTGAAGACCTTCAAGAAAACGTAAAAAAGAAAACCCATATTCGCAGCGGCTTTTGGGGCAAGAAAGCAAGCAAGCATCAACAGTTAAGAAGACGAAGGCGTGCGCGTTGAAGCAAGCAAAGCACTTAATTTTTGTTTGGATTATTAGATTAGATTAATGGCGGCGTTGTGCAAACGTGCTTTTGGATTGGCTTTGAAACCTCGCTGCTTCACAATCACTAATTCCAGTCACATCATTTCTTCTACCAGACATGTTTCACAGGCCGTCGATTCCAACGTTAAGCGTGCATTCCTCGTCGATACACTTCAACTCGTACGTAACTAATTCATTCTCTTTTATTTTCCACTTTATTTGAATGGAGTGTTATAATTAATTAATAATTTAATTTCTCACCTTTAGGTACGGAATCTAGAATCCAATGGTCTCCCTTCGAAACAAGCAGAAGCGATTACTTTCGCAATCACTGAAGTTCTAAATGATAGCTTAGAAAATGTTGCTCAATCTTTTGTCACTAAATCCGATATGCAAAAGGTAGTTATAACTTATAACCCTATCTATCACTGCTCAATTAATTAAGTTAGTATCATCTAATTGTTATGTTTTCTTTTCATACTTTCCAGTCAGAGATGATTCAAGAAACAAATCTCTCAAAGTTCAAATCTGAAGTTCAAAGTTCTCAGGTACGTTTTTTAGTTTTTTTTTTTCATCTATCTGTATATTTAGCTAGATTTAGAGAATTGAGTGTGGATTAACTGTTTCAACTCGTTTGAGCTAAGGGTTAAAGGAGTTGCAGGACCAGAGTTAAAACCCTCTCGTAAAGTAGTAAATACTAACCTAACAACTAATTACAATGACCCCAAAGAGGATATCTAATTATATGTCAAGATTGCTAGAGACTGTAGAATTTTGCGTTGCACATTAACTTCAGTCATGTTCTTGAAAGTTAGAACTATTAAAACATGAAGGGTTATGCAAATAAGTGCCCTAGGGGCAACTTTAAGGAAACAAATGGCAATCTTGTGGTGCTATAAAGCTCCTAGCTACATAGTGGCAGTAACAACTACAACTCCAACTATTGTGGCAAGACTCCAATTCATCTTTCAAGGAAACAAAGTAATGGAACATAATAGGTGATGTAATTGTAAACCAAAACGACAAGCTTTTCTTTTCATTTTTTAATACTACGTGATTGCATTTTTTCAAATATCAGACGTGCAATATCTTTTTAGTTTGGATTGTTGTTTGCAATAGCTAGAAATCCTAAAACACACTGAAAAATGAATTTCTTTGTATAGTTTGGGTAAGAACTAAGAATGAATATTCTGGTCTTAGTGTAACATCATGCGAACGCTCACCGATTCTGTAATAAGATTATAGGAGTGATGACTGTAGGAGTTTGTTTTTACTGTATCTGTCAAAGAGAAGGTTTAGCATCGAGGAGGGCACACATTTTGACGTGTCAGTGAAGACTGTAGACTACTAAAAGTCTCAAAGTGTTGGAAGATTAATCAAGCATTCTTATAGTTTCTGTTTATAGGACATTGAAAAGGAAATGGGTAGAATCCTAGACTTGTAGGCCATAATGCACGGTGTATTAAAAAGAAAGTACTTAGTAAATTGCAAAGGCTGAGTGCTTTTGCTGCATTATATTTCCATGGACCTCTCTTTCACCTTTTTCTTCATGCCTGTAGTCAATTCTCAACATAATCTCTTTGATGTGTACTATTTTTAACCGTGTCAACAAAGCAAGGCTCTAAAAAGTTGTCAGTTTATTACTATGACAAAGAGCAACTATTTCTTGTTTATACTTTAGTTTGTGCTGTTTAATATGATTTTAATACAAACTCTTTCATTTGGTTCTTGGTATGGAGTTTGGGGAATCTATGCATACATGTAGGTGATTTGAATCAATCAGTATCACTCCAACTAGCCGACAGCATTGCATTAATATACATGTAGGTGCATGTTAGACTTCTTAGTATGGCAATTATGTTTTTATTTATTTTTAAGAAAAGGGGAAAGTAGTTATTGGATAGTTATGAGAGTGGGAGGCCAAGCTCTCTAATTCTTGGAAGGGAGAGACCAAAATTCTCTAATTTCTTGGAAGGGAACCATTTGTAACGCTAGACCATCCTATGTCAATTTCTGTCTTAGTTTCTGGTGTGAAGTAATGTAATATTGCTGGCCCTCTGCTTCCGAAACAGAATCCAGTGTTTTATTATAATAAACTCCTTGTTTCTCTTCTATGCAAACAATATAGATACTTACTAGTAGGGTTGTTCATGGTTTGATTTTTCAAAAAGACCAACCCAGATTTAAAGTTAACCACATACATGGACTGGTTGTTAAAACCAAACCACATACTTTTCCTAAAACCGGTGTAAAATTGGTTTAGATGTTAAACCGATTTTAATTGATATTCACTTTCAAATCAAACAACAAATACTACACTCGGTCTCAGATGTCAGAATAGATGTTTTAAACAAATTTCTCGATCAATCTCGCAAGAGAAAATAGAAGAGTCTCTTCATAACAGTTAGCAGATGTAGAAAAATGCACAAATTCAATAAATATTCACTTCCATACCAAGCATAAATAAGTAGTTCAAATTACAGCCTCGGAAAATTTTCAAAATCAAACTACAAAAATACCAGGAAAATTTGATAGAAGAGCAGAACAAAAAATTGGATTCAAAGGAAGAAAGTAACTCTTCATAGCCTGTCACAAGAAGGAAAAGATAAAGAAAGGAAAAAAAAAGCAGAACCAAAGAAAAATAAAATAAAATAAGTGACATATAGGCATACTGTGAACTTTTCCTGTGGTTTTTGCTATATGTAATACTTTTGAGAAGACAGGACAGTTCATTCTTATTGTTAAATTTCACTGTTCCTTCAAATGCTTAAGTAGTCCTTTTTGATGATCGATGATGCAGGAGCATCATTTTTCTTTGTTGCAACGCGAGACTGAAAAGCTTCGTAATGACATAGATAAGATGAGAAGTGAATTGAGGTCTGCACATTGGAGTTTTGTACTCAAATATTTTTCCACCTGAAGCAATTTTGACTTTCACCCCCTAAGATTGTACTATAATGTATATTTAATTATTTATTGATTGTCTGTGACAGGTATGAGATTGACAAAGTCACTGCTGGGCAACGATTGGACTTGAATCTTGAAAGAGGGTAAGTGAAAAAATTGAAACCATAGCTCTATTTTTGTGGCCCTCTTGATGTAGTAATCTTTATTTGGTTTGAGTTTAACCTTACGTTATCATCTCATTTATTTGTTTTCAAATCTAATCCCAGACGCATTCGGGATGAGCTTGCTAATCAAAATGCTGAAACCACCAATTTGACAAACAAACTTGATCGAGTAAGTTTATGATTGTTTACTTATTAGTTGTTATTGGATTGTAAAACATTCAGTTTGGATTGAAATCTATATTGCTTTTAGGAAATCCATGCATTGAGAGCGCAATTAGAAGCTGCAAAGTATGATGTAATCAAATACTGCATAGGTACCCTTGTCTCTATATCTGCAGTGGGTCTCGCTGTGATCCGCGTCATATTGTAGTCTTCTATGAAATCAAAGGTGAATTGTATTATGGTCTAAGTTTACATTTGTTCTTGGCATTTTGGAAATCAAAGGAGCACGAGCATCATTGTTTTTCATTGCTACAAGACCTGCAGTTCCATTTGTAACATTTTTTGGGTATTTTCACAGAATCACCCTCAATTTCATGTGTAGTATCCCCCGCCCTCATTAGCATGCTAAAATTGATTGAATTTGGTAGTTGAGATTGAATTTTACCAATCAGAAAGTAGATAGAATTTATTTGTGGATAGAATATTAATGGAAGAAATTGAAACATCATTGATTCATTGTTATCAGTGCAATGTTAGGATGAATTACTCTTGTCTTGATGTTGAATGCATTTTTTTACAAACATGGTTTACTTTCTGAATTATCGAGACGACCTTTGAGATATTTGCAAACCCTAGATGCCAGGCAGCTGGGGACTTAAAGGGCCGTGTACCCTGAGTTTAGGGCGCTACGTTACCTCCTTCACTCGCTAATAAAAACTCCATGTTTCTGTAAATGTGCATCCAGACGTGCAAAATTTGGTAGCTTTTTGGATGCATACTTCCACCTGATGTTGGGGGGAGGAGCTTCTTGAATTTTTGGGTCGGCCTTCTGAATTTTTGCAAGTCCTGTTCACAAAAATGGCTCTGGATTTGGTGGGGAGTTGTGTGTCGTCCATGTTATATGTTGTGTGTGTGTGTGTTCGCGCGTGACTAACAGTCTTCAAAGAGAGAACAACTAAAACCCAATAAAAAAGATGGGAAATAACAGCTACATTGCATAGTTAATATATTCATTGAAGTATTTAATTTAATATTCCTTTAACGAGTTACTGCAAGTGAGCTAATTCGAGTGGATTTGGGGCATGTGAGCACAGAGGATGTGATTGTGAAATTACTTAGTGATATCTACCAAGACAATTAATTATACAATCACTGCCATCTCTCATTAGTTACTTTCCAGATTCTTATTCTACTTTGCGTTGGCCAACAGTGCAACACAATTTTTATATAGTATACTATACACCCTCGTATAGATGCAATTTTTAAAAAATTGACTTGAATTCTGACAAAGTGAGATCTTTTTAATTTCTTGTAATGAGCCAAAAAAATGAACAACAATTATTTGCAATTGGCAAGTGGGTTGCCCAGGAAAAGGATCTGTGTCCCCCTCTCGAAGAAAAGAGTCAGATAAGTGGCTTCTTTCTTGCTGCTTTAAATGTTTTGTCTTTGGTCATCCTTCAACAAAAGTGAACCTTTTTTTTTACTGGAAAAGAAGTGGCTTCTTTGCTTTCCCCCTGCTTTAAGCTTTTATCTTCTTATCATTCATTGTCCTTTTGTTTCTCTACGTTTTCTACCTCTTTTAATTATGGCTCATGTGTCATCATTGTTGGGTCAAGTAGATAGTCGTGGAATCATCTATATTAGGCTTAAAACAATTATACAAACGAGTTTGACACCACACTTTTATTCCAAACTTTGATGTATTATGTTATCGGTCCTCTAACTCATAAAATGTTCAACTTTTACTTTTCTGAATAATGCAAAAATTTAATGCACCTAACACTTGCCATATCAATCACATATCCTAGTACATGGCTCTAAGAAATTCATCTTTTAAATTATTTATTTTTAACATGCACAGCATGTAAAATCACATCAATCATATATCCTAGTACATGGCTCTAAGAAATCATCTTTTAAATTGTTTATTTTTAACATGCACGTAAAATATAGAATCTATATATATGAAATAGTACGATTATAATAAGTTAATAACTTAGATTTGGTGTTTTGAGTTTGGTAAGCAATATAATAGTAGTGACTAGCTAGTAAGTACTATAAATAGATCATCTAGTTGTGTTGGGCGTATAGGAAAGTGTAGTTGCCATGGCGTGTACGTAATAATAATGTCAAAAATCAAAATGGTGGTAGAAGCCTCCATCTCCATATATAGTCTTCTTGTTTCAATTCCGGTAAGCAGGCATAAAAATAGACCCAATAGCCACTTTATTATGATAAGAAAAATACTACCGTACTTGTTAAGAAAATAAATATAATACAAATTATCATTTTCAATTTATGCATTTTTAACTACGTATGTTCTTGGGGAAGTTGCTATGATTCTTATGAAAAATATTCATTATTTCAAGAAAAAAGGTCTTAGTTGGATAAAAAAGAAATCTTCATATTTTTGTTTGTAAACATATTGTCTCTATGAATAATTTTAGGGATTAATACTAGTGACTATAGTGTAAATTATAATAGGGGAGCTTAAAATTCAAACAAAATTTGGTCAAATACATATGAGCGAAGGATGCACGCCACATACCATTTCAACTGCACTATACTACTTTACTTACATATACGTACACGCTACACAACCATTAATTTTAACCTAATTAGTAATTAGGAACCACTCACTCTTTCTCTCAAATTGGTTGCTGAGTTCTTTTCAATTTAGTTATCAAGTTTGGGATGTTATAGTGCTTATAACGTTATACTTATACATCGGAACGTATTTAAAACTCATTCATCCTTCTACGAAATTTACTTGAAAAATTTTATTGTAGATGCTCTAACTGTCCAAATGAAATGTAACATAAATGATCGATTTGAAGAGAAAAAGTAACTTAAAGGATTTATCCGAAAATGAATCAACTTAAAGACCTCAACTAAAATTTTACCTAATAATGACAATATTTTATATATAATTATAGATAAAAATATATATTTAAATTGATCCAATTTCTTGACAAGCTACCTGTATTTGTTTCTTAGCTCTTAACGTTTTTTTACTTGTGTTAGCTATTAAAGCATTATTATTATATGATGATCACATGGAGTGATCCTCAAAGTGGTGGGCAAGTCATGTCCAAATAGCATGGACCTTAACCTTATGCTTTTTTTAATTGGGATTGTTTAACTTTCACTAGTTCAAAGATTCAATACATGAATAATAATCATCCTCCATCCTCATCCACCCAATTGCACGTTGTTCATTCAATGGCTGCTACTACCTTATATCGTCATTCATTGTTGATTATCTTGTCCTAAATAAATTACAAATAATTTCATGCCCCACCACACCAACAACTATTCACCCACATGTAGTCACGACTTAGATTGCAATGGATTGCACTAAAAAAACACTATCACACTACACTAGCAATACAAAATTTATAATTAATTAAGGACTAAGACTCTTTCCAAATAAAAAGTTTAAGAATTTAAGACGAGGAGACCACGTTCTCAAGAGATGACTCCTATATTGACTAACTATTTGTCAACGCTTAGTTAATTGAAATTTAGATTTTGGAACAATTTTTTTTTACGAAGGAACAGTGGATCGAACCGGAATCTTATACATACTACTCAAACTCTTCACCACTATACTAAACCTAATGTTTTCGATTTTGGGACAATTAAATATACATTTATGTTTGATTTTTTAAATTATTAAAAAAATTACCATAGAAAATAAATGCGTTGCTTTTGTGTCTTTATTTTCAATAAAAACTTGTAAAGTAGTGGAAAAATTGAAATTCAAACCTTAAAATCTAACAATAATATTTCGAATAGGTATTTTGTTAGGGGACGAGTCTTTTAGTTACCAATACATATCAACAATCTTATAATTTATCGGGCTATCTAAATAAAGTTATTTGATCGGAATATAAGTTTTTGATAAATAATTTATGATCCGTTTAAATTGACTTATTTTTTAACGTGTGCTGAATAGTTTATGCAAATAAATAAGATTTTATGTTAATTTATAAATTTTCACTAACAAAAATTGTGTTTTTATAAATTATTTTTTCATAAACTAACTTAACAAACTTATAATAATACATAAAAAATTGTTTATTTGCATAAACTATTTTGAATAAGCTAAAAAATAAACTAATCCAAATCGACTCTATGCAACATTATATTATGGGAGTCTGTCTACATAATTCATGTAGCTATCTTGCAAGTTGTAGTTTAATTTTTATCTTGAAACTATTCTATTTTTATTGTTTTCTCATTTTATCTAAATAAGTGTTATTCACATCAAGTTGATTTTTTTGTAATTTCATCTTCTAAGTGTGTTGTCGTTGTTTTGTTCGTCGTTATGCGGCATAGTTTGGTTTCCTTATCTTGATGCGGTGCTTGTTTTGTTTTGACCGTCATATTAATTTATACTCATTACATATTCAACAAATGATGATATGAACATCAACACTACATGCCTAGATACATGAGTATTAGGACACTTTAATTTTGTTACTTTTGTGGGAATTCAAAGTTTTATGTTATTAACTTAGATGTTGTGAGTTTGTTTGCATATTAATTTTTTTCAATTTTAGCGACTTGAAATTTGTGTTTTTTTGCTAAAATATATATATATTCATTCGACATTGCTAAATAACAAAAAAGATGAATATGCGAAAAACTCATATCATCTAAGCTAATAGCATAAAATGACATATTTAAGCATACAAATAACGTGACAATCAAAGCGAAATGATCATGTCTCTATATATGCATTGTTGACAATCTAGTCATTAGTGAATCAATAGTTGATTAATCAATTTGAACAAAACAAATATTGCACTAAGAAAGAAAAAAAAATGAACATCACACCAAGACAAAAAATAATAATTAAATAACGCTGCACTAAAACTATAAATTCTTAGCACTATATTGAACATAGTATACGAATGAAAAATGGTAACAAGTGTCCCTTCGACACAATAAAAATTGAAATATTAGTACTTTCTAAGCTCCTATACGAATTTGATCAAAAATAAATGTGTTATTTTTAGTAAATAAAAATCAATCAATTCTCACCAATCACCATGACCCGCTCGACCCCATCATGCGGCAGTTGCACATTTTAAGGGGTACACTCACTCAAATGAGTGCCACCTAATAATTTAAATAGTTAATTAAATGCTTCAATCACACTCTAAGTCCTCTCAAAGTTAAAATCACACTCCAAGCTCGCCAAGGAAGAAAAAAAAAACCAACCTAAAATCTTGTTGCTGAATCTTGTTTTGGTCTCAACCTTCTCATTTTGATGGAAAGGGATGTACTATTGATCTAAAGTTCATTGAAAACATAAATAAATTTTCATCAATAATTATTCTAATCATAAATTAAATTTGAATTCTTTTCATTAAATCATTGTCAATGAAAGTTAATTATAATTACTCAAAAGCGTTTATATAAGATGATACAAGTCTCTTTTAATTTAATCAAAGTTATATGTTTGATCTCTTGGTTTGAGCATTCAGCCGCGTTAAAACTTTTAGAAGAATTTGTTGTCCCTTTATGTCTCACAAAACTTGATAAATTAGTGTCTGCAGTGGCACCTAGAAGATATCTCATTTATGCTAAAAAAAACATTATCATTTGACTAAGACTAACCACAGGGTTTGTCTCCTTTTAGCATTGATTTTTTTTAAGAAGTCTAGTGGTTAGAAATTTCACCCTTAAGGTGAATACGTGAGATGACCGAGGTTTGAACCTCGACCCCTTACCTATAGAATACAATATCTCTGTCAGCTGAGTTAAACTTATAGACATAAATGACCATGGGTATTCACAGACACTGATAATAGTCGTTTGTTATCCGTCATGATTGATAAAAACGACCTCATACCTTTGATTATTTACTAAATAGGCATTTAACAAATTTTAAGATATCGCAAGTAATTGCAAATATTTACTCATATAAGTTTTTTAAGAAAAAGTTGCATTTTTTATGAAAATGCTAGTAATTATGTAAAAAAATTCCATTCTTTTGACAAAGAAAAAGCACTAACCTTGTGCATTATACATTACATAGATGCAAAAGGAAGGTTTTTGTTTTTGACAAATAGATGCAAAAGGGAGGTAGATCGAAAAAGATTTAGTTTAAAAACTCTACCATAAATTGTAGGTTAAGTTTATGGTACTCAAGTGAAATAAGCTTAGCTTTTCACGATAAAAACAAATTTTTATCACGATAAATTCAAACTAATTTTTTTTTTTGGGTAGATAATTCAAACTAAACTTAACTACTAATTAATTGATTGAATGTCTTTTTAAAATTAAAAAGAACTAACTTTCTATGATTTTGCTTTTGACCCAACTCTCCCGCTCTTGCACGAAATCAAAAAATGCACAATTAAATAATTAGTTTTTTTGGTTTACACCGAAGTAGATAATGGAATCCAAGACCTCATACATATTATCCAAATCACTCGCCACTAGACAAAACTTAATGGCACAATTGAACAATTAGTTGAAAATTTATTGTACAAATAAATAATTTAATTAGTTGAAAAATTCAATCTAGGACTAATGTGCTATAGTACTACTTGTTTAACCAAAACATTAAAAAAGAAAAAGGAATATCTAAGCAACCAAATAATAACTTGAATCAATGGCCAACTTCACACCTAAATTACCTTTTTTGATGCAATTTCATACCTATATTACTATTCCTCCAACAAACTTAAAATTAAAACCGTATTAGTAGATTAATTAAAAAGAACAAAGCTAAGAAAATGGGAAACAAACAAATAACAATCAAATCCTTCCTAATAATATCCGTTACCTGCTGCCTAGCTGACTAGCACTACAACTACAACCACTAAATATTTTACAAAAAGATAAACCCGGTTCAAACCGGGTTGGTGGATGGAAGTATAACTAACCCACTACTACTATTTCTCCTACTCTAATGACTCAACAAGTCGTAACCATTTGGGTCTGAGCCGGTAAACCGGGTTCCGGTCCAACCATCCCTTTCCTCCTCCTCATCTCCAACACTTTCCGGTGACTATTGGAATGAATTTCACTGCTGAAAGTTGGGCTACAAGCCGGTCTATACTCCGAAAAAAGCCGACCGGACTTATACCGAACCCCACACGCGTTACAAAGGGTTTTAGCTCCTAATGGACCGGTTCTCCACTGTGGCGTCTTCTGAACCTGGCAATGACTACACCTTCGCTGTAAATGGGCCTCAACTTGGGCCTCAACCTCACCATCTTGGGCCTGAGCCTTTTTCTTCTGTTTCTTCGCTGGTGGCTCACCGGAAACCAAAGGCGGCGGAGACGAGAAAAACGGACGCAAAAGCAAATGGCTAAGAGCCCAAACGCGAGGGTTTGGTTTTCTGTTCTTCATGGTTCTGGTTTTTTTGGTAATTTTGATTTTCTCAGAAGAAAAACGAAGAGTTTTTCCATGGTTGGTTTGATTTTGAGGACACGTGTTGTTGGTTTGAATTTGAACCGGGTAGAGAAGAGATAATTCCGGTAGAGAATCATCTACGAAATGAGAAACCCATTCCAAACCTGCCACGTCATCATCCTGTAAATCAAATCCCTAAAATATCAGTTTCAATTTCAATTGTACAAAACAGAGAGAAAATTCAGAGAGAGAGAGAGAGAGAGACTAACCGGAACGAGTAATTCAGTTGAGAAAATGGAATCATAAGAAGCGTCGGTGGAATTGGAGGAATTGTTATCTTCTGAGAGAGAGTGAGAGGAAAGAGATGAGTTATCTTTTTCCTCTTCTTCTTCTTCGTCGTGGTTTTCATGGTGAATAACGTCGTCGCCGTTAGAAAAGTCAAGGAGGTCGTCAACGGAGAAATCTTCACCAGCAACCACCGTGTTAGCGTTGAAACTGAATAATTCCTCACCAAGCGTTTGTTGAAAAACAAACTCACTCCTTAAACTCGGTTTCAAAGCTTTTGCAACGGTAAACTCCATTTTTCTGCAAATAATAATAATAATGATAAATTAAAACAATTGTTTTTTTACAGAACGAAACTCAAAACCTTCGTTAATTAAACGTAGAAATTTTTCTGTTTTTTTCAAATTTTGTTACCTGCTATACTGAAAAAAAGAAGAAGAAGAATCGAAGGAGAAACGGCAGTGAAGTTGTGTTAGGTTGGAAGTATATGGTTTTATCTTTCTTCTTCCCTTCTCTCTTATTAATTTGTTCTAGTTGTTTTATTTTGGAATTTATTTATTTAAATAATAAATATATAGATACAGTAGCTAGAAGTAGCATATCTTGCTTTGTAAAAAGTTTGATCCAGCATGCGTGTGACATTTGGTCACATGGTGGGGCTTGACTATTATTGGTATGCTTGGATTTTTTTTTATTTTTGAATTCAAAGAATCGTTGATGGCTCCGTAAAATTCAAAATTTCTATAATCGATGATTCTTATTTTTTTTGAACCAGAAAATTAAAAATTAAAAAAAAAAAAAACTGGCTGGCCCGGTCCAATGCAAGTGTGTATGAGCCGGCAAAGAACAAAAACGTTAAAATCACACGCCGGTTTTGACTATTACAATCACCTACAGCCACCGTGGATTGGATTATTCCGCTGATTAACGGCTGTGATTAACGTTTGTGTTTAAAGTGTATAATTTGGCGCTAGTAGTTTTGAAAAAACAGATTCCGCAACGCAACGAATTTGTTACGAACTAGGAAACCGCCTAAGATGAGAAAATGGGCCCATTCATTTTGGGTATTTGTGAAAATGGGAAAGAATCAAAGAAGGGATTGATTCGTAGCGTTGATCTCGCATTGTGACGTGGTTAATTAATTTTCATTATTGTATTTTTAAATTTTGTTTATTTTATGACTGACTTTTTGTGAACTGAAACCAGAGAGAAAGAGAAATTATTGACTTTTAAAAGTACTTGTAGTGTGTAACAAAAAAAAAAGGACTAGTGTTAGATTCGTGGCTTCAACTCAACTCAACTTATCACGTTATTGTTTGGATTCAACTTATCTTTGGCGCGTTCCTTTTTATGCTTTGTGCAATATTAGCTGTCTTCCCCCAAACATCAAAATATTGATTTCTTTTCCTTTAAGCGAAATATTTCATTTTTAATGCAGATAAAGTGACAAAGTATTAAACAACCAAAAAAAAAAAAGTGACAAAGTATTATTAGTAGTAATTTACATGCACAATTATGTTGTAGTTTTTTTTTGTCTCAGAAGAAGAAATGGTAATCCACTGAAATTAAACTCACAAATAATTGTGAGATTCCGGGTTCGAACCCGGGTCACGACGTCCGGCCTAACAATTTCGGCATTTTTGCCGGTTGAGCTAGGACTTATAGGACATGGTGTAGATTTAAATCGAGGTGATAGTGTTTATCATAGTTAGATTTCATAGGCAAATTCTACTGTTCAGCGGGATATGTTTTCATTAATAATAATTATACAATAATTGCACATAAATTTAAAAACAAACAGATAACAAATAACGCCGTTAAAATTATATATTCTTAATTTTATTTACTACTTTTTTAAAACTATTTGTTTCTAGTTTCATATTTTTTAGTTTTGAATGATTCATTCAAAATAGTTGATCTATCAACCTACCTTTAATGTTAGAGATTGTGAAATGATGATTATTGATCAATAAAAAATATGTTCCAGAAGGTATAGCTCAGTAGTAAAATGGTTCAGACATTGAAGGAGTTAAGAATTAGGTGTAGGAGTCGTTTCATTTCCTGACTACTAACATTTCCACCACCCCTCTAACAATATGTACTAACAACTAACATTTGCTTATAAAAAAAATCTATAATAACAAATATAATCACTATATTAAACGGTTCAGTGGACTGCATACTGATAGTGAATTTTTTTTTAATAAACTAGCATTGAAGTATAATCAATTCACAATAATGACTACAACATGTTAGGCCCCGTTTGATCCGATTTATTTTATACTTTTTTACTTCTTTTTAAACAAAATAGAGAAGTAAAAAATTGTTTTTGACCCTATTTTTACGTAAAAAAAGAAAAAGAAAGTAAAAAAGTAGAAAGCAATGAGAAATAAGGTCAAATATAATTTTTTACTTATCTACTTCGTTTAAGAAGAAGTAAAAAAGTAAAAAATAAGCAGGGTCAAACAGAACCTTAATATTGTAAATAGGCAAAATAGTGAACTTCCCGTAAATTTAAAAATAGGTATCTTAAGCATGTGTACATCACTTTAGTCCAAAAAAAAAGCATGTGTGGATTACTGGAGCAATATGGGAGAATATTTATAGAGAGAAAAAAAACCCTTAAATGCTTCTCAAAATCATGATTAATTAATCTGTAATGCCTATTAAGGATAAGTGGAATAAAAATAGAGTACAGGTGAAGTTAATTTAACAATAGAAATAAATTATTATTTGATTTTTTTTGTGCTTTCCGCCGTTTCTCACACATCCTGAAATAACAAAAATACCTCTTTATTATTTAAGTAGCGAACTCAGTTTGCACTCTACGTAATGAGTGACAATTATTTTACTCAACTTTAACATTTGCACCCTTCAAGTCCCCACGAATGAAAATATTATGAAAAAACGCACTTCGCATCCTAGGATGCTAAATCAGTTTGCACTTTAACTAGCGAACCTTATAAAAATTTGACCACCGTCCAATATCATATTTTGATTGGTTATATTGAAGCGGCTTTGATAGTACCGACCAGTCTCACACACACACACACACCGTATAATTCTATACATTGAACATCTTTTTTCATTTTTTAATCACTTGCTCATACAATGTTTAATTGCATATATTTTCTAGGTGGGTGAAGGAATGGTTCACTCTTCAACTTGCGAATTGTGTTTCATTCAAAATTGTTTCATGGAATGTGAGAGAATGATTATGAGAATTCGCATCCTAGGATGCGAATTGTTTTTTCTCTCTAGTTTTTACTATTTACACATTCACATTCTACGTTACGAGGAGAATAAAATTGAAACGTGCGTGAATGAGTTGGAGGGCGCGAAAAGAAGGTGTCTTATTATAGAGATCCCCTAGTTATTGTGCTCTACGTTGATGGGTGGGTAGGTTGCGAGATAAAAGTTGGGTCTGCTTCAACTAAAAAAGTATGGAAAATTGCTTTTTTCGCCCCTACTACTGCTCCCAAACCCCCCAAAAATTCCAAAATACCCTCAGTTTAGTCCCAGGGAAATTCGGTACCTTTTTACCATAATAGTATTATTTCGGTACGTAGAAACCGAAGTGATGTTAAGTGGCTACACATACGCGTTCAGACAGCAAGTTTGATGCAAAAATTTAAAAAATATATAGGTTCGGTAGAACGATACCGAATACGCGTGGTTTCGGTAGCTTGCTACTGAACACGCGGGAAATCGGTAGGTTCGTACCGAAGTGTGGTAATATAGCAGTAGACTTCGCAAACCTTCATATCAGTTTCTCCAAAACACAAGTCAACAAAATCTAGGGCGATTCTAGGGTTCTAATCGCAAAATCGAAGGTTAACAACAACAACAAGGTTTAATTCGTTCACAACAACTCATCCATCAGTAGAATTCGCAAATTAGAGGATTGAAAATTCGTGGTTTTTATTGAAACACTTGAACAAGTAAGTATTTTAAATAACCTATCTCATTTACTTGCTTTTGACTGGGTTCTTGATTATATTCTTATGATGTTATGATTAATATGTTGATTCCACGAAATTGGAATGTTAATTTAATTAATGTATAGGGTTTGGATTTTTAAATAGGTTAATGTGCTCCAACTGTTTGATAAAATGCCTGAATGAAAACTTTTCTTGATAAAATGCTGGATTTATTGATAAAATTCCTGGATGATGTTGATTGTTATATGCTGAATTTCTTGATAAAATGCCTGGATGATGTTGATTGTTATGTTGTGCTCCAACTGTTATGATGTTTTGATAAAATGTTATGTATTTTGTTATAGGAATGACGGATGAAGTAGGACGAACGAGAGCTGGTAGGGTAAGCAAAGCACATGGCTCTGCCCGTAGAGAACGCTTGAATGTCGATAAAATTCCAAGTGGGTCCAAGGGAAAAACTGTTGTAGTTGCTGGATCGGCTCAAGCTCAAGAGGAGGAGCCTGATGATGAAAATGAAGAACAAATGGAAGTTGAAACTGAACCGGGATTGGAAGAGCAAGAAGATGAAGACGATTTGAGTGATTTTTTTGATTTTGGAGATGAAGAGGATGAGGAAGAGCAAGAGCAAGAGCAAGAAGTAGAAGCACAGGGAGAACCGCAATCACCACCACCACAAAAAAAAAGAACGGAAAAAAAATACAAGAACAACACAAGGAAGAAACCCACCACGTGCCGGTGAAGGCAAAGTTTCAAGTTACCCTGGTGGTCCAACGGACTTGTCGTTGTTGCCGGGTTTTGGAAAGCATGTTGCCGCGTCATTGTGGAGAGGAGAGGTAAATTCGTATTTTAATTAATTTGCATTGAATTTGTTAAACTTGTGATTATTTCTTAATTTCTTAATTTCTGATTTTCATTGAATTTGTGCAGTGTAAAACGAGGTATTTGAGGTGCATGAACAACGGAAAGAAGATTAATGAATTTACATTGCCGAAGTCGGAGCTGGATTGGTTTTGGGATGTTGTTAAGGCTAGTGGACTTCAACCACTTTTGAAGACCAATTACAATAATCTTGACTAGGGATTGTTGACGGCCTTTACCGAGCGATGGCAACCAGAGACCGGTACTTTCCATCTGCCGATTGGTGAAGTAACGATAACTCTGGATGATGTTTCGTGCTTGCTACATATTCCCATCACCGGTAAAATGCTCAACCACCTTGGAACTTCGTGCACAACGGAAGAAGGTGAAGATATGTGCCGAGAGTATCTGAACTTCCCTAGAGCTAAGTGTAGGGCAGAGTTCAAGAAAATGAAAGGAGCACATATCGGGTTTCCGATGCTGGAGAAGATATACGCCGCCAATTTGAGGCGAGCGTTGAAAGCTGAAGCGGAAGAGGAAGAGGAGGAAGTTGTGCAAAATTATAGGGATTGCACCATACGAGCATTCTTGCTCTACTTGATTGGTGGAACCATTTTCACCAACAAAAGTATGCAGTATGTGGATGTCATATTCCTGACATATTTGCAAGACCTAAGCTTGGTAAACACATGGAACTGGGGTGCTTCTGGGCTGGCATATTTGTATAATTACTTGGAGAAGGCAACTAAGCTGAGATGTGGAAACCATGGAGGGTACAACTGTATGTTTCAGGTATATAAATTTAATTTATTTAAAATGATTTCATTATCTTATCTATGCAGTTGTTAAATCATTTTGTGCATTTCAAAAGGTTTATTTATTGTTACGTTTTTAGGCGTGGATTTATGAGCATTTCACAAGGTTCAGAGGGGGAGGGGCTAGTCCAAAGTATAGGCACCGGGATCCAATTTGCGCTAAATATTTGCCTATGAAAGGTTATAAATATCCGGATGAGCATAGGACGACATTGGATAGGATGGAAGTGGACGAAGTCACGTTTAGACCGTATGAGGATCACCGACATATTCGGCCGTTTGAAGATATCTGTTGATACAGTGGCTGGATTATGTGTGGAAGTGCTATGATATGTCCTTATTTGCCTGAGCGTGTCCTAAGGCAATTTGGACATGTCCAGTCTATTCCCAGACACCCTGATGAATCTGCAAAAGCTGGTCTGAATCGGTTTACAATTGGTGCAGCATTTGCTAACTACATGGCTGAGAACTATGTCACCGAAGAAATGAGAGGGCCAAGAGCAAAAAATGGGTTTGAAACCGTACCCGGATACATTGCATGGTTTTATCGTGTTTCGCATCCGAAGTTATGGCCACCAATTGAAGGGAATCCGGCAAGACCTGCAAATCTGGAAGTTTTGATTGAGGAGGACAATGCGGCTGACAAACAAGACGTGTTTAAGATATGTAGGACGGTGATAGAGGAGGTGAATGGAAAGCTTGATGGTGAGTTGACTCTGGAAGAAGCTAGGGAATTGCTGAAGAAAGTGGTTAGGGATTTGGAGCCTGTGGCGACGTATTCGTTGCCAGTAAAGAGGAACCGAGATTCTGGTGAAGGAAGAAGAAGAAGAAGAAGAAGAAATCTGGTGAAGATTAGTTTAGTTTAGTTTTAATGTTATTTTAGTTTGGTATGTATTAAAACGATTGATGTGTTATTTTGGAGATATGTATTTTGGTACGCACAAAGTGTTGCGATGATTATGTAATTTTGGATATTGATTTTGACTGTTTTAATGTTGTGATTTTGGAGATTGTTGTGATTTTGACTGTTTTAATATTGCAATTGATGTGTGAACATGTGTAATGTGATTGTAAATTGGACAGGTTAATATATCCGAACTTGTGTTTCGGCGTGGATTTCGTAAATCCATGTGAACGTCAATGTTACAAATTTTGTCGAACAGCTAATACATGGTTTCGGTAGCATTGTGCCGAAATAAGTGATTCCAGAATCAAATTTCACTTATTTCGGTAGCTTTGTGCCGAAATAAGTGAATTCCAGAATCAAAATTCACATATTTCGGTAGCTATCTACCGAACTCATGTTCTGTTGACATAGGACACTGGTTCGGTAGCTTTGTGCCGAAATAAGTGAATTCCAGAATCAAATTTCACTTATTTCGGTAGATTGCTACTGAACTCATGTTCTGTAGACATAGGACACTGGTTCGGTAGCTTTGTGCCGAAATAAGTGAATTCCAGAATCAAATTTCACTTATTTCGGTACAATGCTACCGAACTCATGTTTAATCTGTGCGACAAGGCTTTAAACATGTAATTTCACATGGATTTACCAAATCCACGCCGAAACACAAGTTCGGATATTAATTCCTGTCCAATTTTCAATCACATTACAATAAAACACGAAACACTTTACAATGAAACACGGAACATCCTTAATTAACACGTTACAATGAAACATGAAACAACATGAATTAAACACATTACACTGAAATTAAAGACATAACATAAAACATCGGAAGACATAAAATTAGCTTAATTTAACATAGCATACAAACGTCCCCCTTTTGGATCAATTAAAATTTGATTAAACATGGAACGCACATCATCATCATTTTTCAATTGTTTCCACCTGTATTTCTTTGGTGCATCTTCAAATGAATTGCTTGAACAGTCAGCTGCCAGATCGACCCACATTTCTGCATACCCAAGTTTCGCAATTTTCAGTTGTTTGCCTTGTGCATAATGATACATGATTTCAATTCTATTTTTGATTGATTCAACAGTTGTTAGACCGGTATCCAATGCAAGGGTGAACAACTCTTTGTTACCCTGAAACTGGACAGAAAACTGATATGTTTCTACCGGATTGCGAGAACCACCAGAACCACGTGAGGATGACATAGTTAAGAATTGAAAATTGAAAAAACTAGTAAATAAATTGAAACTGAGTTGTGATTTATCTGAATACGCATCCATATATTTATATAATTTGTTGCTTGATTACATCCACAAAAAGTGTCGGTTACATTTCAACCACAAAAAGTGTCGGTTACATTTCAACCACGTTACATTTCAACCACAAAAAGTGTCGGTTACATTACAACCACATAAAGTGTCGGTTACAAACTTAGTCCACAATAATGGGATCATCTTTATTCGTCTCCAACTCCATGTCACCTTTTTCATTCTTCATCAGTTCGTCAAACTCACTCATCCGATCCAAAAAGGTATCCTCCCAAGTCTCAGCCTCTGGCGCCCGATGAGTTTTCCATTCCTTGCAACTTGGAGGCAGTGGACACCCTGACTTCAATTTTACATACACACAATGATTTGGAACCATACCAACACAAATAATCCGTGAAGATGGATCCAATGGTGGACGACCGCGGATTGGAAAAAAGGTTTCAGATTGACCAATACGATGAGTAGTCAATTCAACTACAACGCGGTTGTAGGCGGTTGCAAGGATATGCCCCATATCTGGAAATGTAAACCAATTCTCTACTAGCGCAATTCCACTCTTAGGCATAACTTTTGGAGGGTACAAACCATTGATAATGTATTCAAATCGTTCCTTAGTACCATATATTGCTTCGTACTCTTTCCTAAACATGGTTAACTCTCTAATTAGTTTAGCCCGAACCAATCCTTGATTTTCTTCACCCTTATTAAAACACTCTGCAGCAACGCGAAATCCACAATGACCGTCACCCTTAACATCAATAATATCCTCTATATATGAATGCATGAAGAGTGGCATATACTCCATGTATTTAATTGAACGGCAAGGTAAAACATTAGGAGACAAATTACCAATGCGAGCAGTCTTCCTTTTGGGCTTCGATGATTTTGACTGTGATGCTTGAGAGTCAGGAAATTGTTCATCAATGTACTCCCAATAAGATGGAGATCTGGTGGTTGAACTATTGCATTTAGCTGAATTTCCCCGCTTTTTGGCCCCTTTTGTATCTACCTGCTTGATCGGTGGAGTCAATGATGTAATTTCTGGATAAGCTATCAGACGCAATTGATCCCTGATTTGTAGCTTCATACTATGATCTGATGATTTCAACCGTTCCTAAAACAAACAAAAATATTTATTTAAATACTTAAACCTGAAAGTCAATGTTCTGGTCTAAAATATAAAGTGTATAATTATGTCGGTTACCTGAATTACATTAAACTCTTGCAAGCAGTCAACTTCACCATCAACAGTTTCATCAATCTGTAATCTCTTCCAATGAGTGTTAACCTCATCTAGTCTAATAGGTAGCTTTTTTTCAATCTTCAAAGCTATTAAACAAGCACACGGTAACCCATATGTTTTCTTTATCACACAACCACACTTTTTTCGATTCCTCCCGCAATCGCGTGATCGAATTTCTTCACCGCGAATAAAGTGTAAGGCCTGTCGAGAGATGTTATACACCAACTTAATGTACAAAAAATGATTTTTAAAATAATGTTCAACAGCAGTAGTACTCTGTCCAAATGACGTCTTTATCTTAGTCAGCTGGTTTGAGACCATTTGATTTATTGCCTCCCAACCCTTGACCAAATCACCCTTACAATCCGTCAAATATTGTTTTAGCGCACCATGTTGTGACTCAACTCTGTTGGTGGTAGTGTTCCCAATGTGCATAACACTGTCTGTCCATCCACTCACAAAATTTTCCTTCACCGGATCAAGGACTGTAGTTTCAACATATTTGACAAAATTTGGAAAATTTTCAAACACTTTCCTGAAATCAACAACTGCAGTCGTATATGACTCTTCTGAAGTCGAATCTACAATTGAATTCCATTGAAGTTTGAGTGTCTTAAGTAACTGAAACATCTTTTCGTCTTTTGCTTTGCAAAGGGCCTTAAACTTAGCTTTCACATTTTTATAAACATGAACCCGACACACTAAAGCAGTTGAATTCGGAAAAACCTTTGCAACAGCATTCATCAATGACTTATCTCTATCGGTGACAATGACCTTCGGAAAGGTCTCCTTACTTATCAAAAGACTCTTACATGTCTCAAGAGCCCATACAAAATTATCTTCTTTTTCATTCGCGATATAGGCAAATCCAACATTGTACGATTCCTTAGTTGACGTTACACCGACTATCTCAAATAAAGGCATTTTATACTTGTTTGTTTTGTACGTTGAATCCATCATCAAAACAGTCGGGAAAGTGTTAAACAATTTAATACTCTCAGGATGTGCCCAAAAAATGTCTTGTATAGTTGTGGAGTCATCAATTGTTCTACACTTGTGAAAATATTTGTGAGTTTCACAACACTTCAAGAGATGTTGCAATTCAGAGAGTTCACCCCTAACATCTGTTTTAAACCTCTGGCGCGCATTGTATATTTGCTTCATATTTGTCTTGCTATCTGGATTTCGCCCTTTCAACATCGTCATAATGTTCTTCGGCGCCACCAAATTCTTAGTCAACTCGCGTACACACTCCTTCTCCTCCGGTTTTAAGCGTCCAACAAGAAGATGACCTTCTAATGTTTTTGACATCTCATGGTTATGTTCACCACACACAACACTTAGACTCCATTGTTCTGATGCCAAATAATAACCTCGCAGCCTGAACGGACACAATGTTTTCCTCGTAGCTGTGTCTTCTTTCTTTGATTTCTTTTTCCTTTCTTTGTAAACACCACCTCTTTCACATCCCAATATAAAAAACTTTTTCCTATTATAAGCCCCATTGTCTGATTTCCAAATCACAATAGAAAATTCAGCGATCAGAGCCTGTCGTTTACACCAATCAATCATGACATCTCGCACCTTCATCTTTTCACAATTTACAAAATATTTGCCGGTGTCAACAACAACATTAGATTGTTCGTCATCGGGTTCCACAACATTGGGTTGAACGACGAGAGCATTGGGTTGAACGACGACAAGTATGTCGGGTTCATCAATGTTTGGTTTCAATTCAATAGTAGGAGGTTCAGCCATTACAAAAAACCTACACTATTAACCAAACACAAAAAAAGCAAGTTATACACTATTTCGGTAGCTACGTACCGAAAGGGTACATTTCGGTAGCTACCTACCGAAAAATGGTCATTTCGGTAGCGATTTACCAGAAAATCTATTGACAGCAAAACCAAGCAAATTCGAAAAATAAACGGATTAAAGCGCTTATTACCTGTTGTATGGCAACCAATCAGTGTAGGAACCCTCTATGGATGTATAAACGTCGATTTCTTGCTTCTAAAACGCAAAAATACGCCTTAGATCGCAAACATTGTGATTGTGTGTTGAAGAGGTAATGAAAGTACAAGTCTGTCAGCTAGACCCTATATAGACCAGTTTCGGTAGTTGCGTACCGAAATTAAGCGTGTTCAGCCCGTAGCTACCGAAACTGTTAATTTTTTTAAAAAAATACATGTTTTCGGTAGAAAGTTACCGAACACGTATATTTCTGTTATAAACCACGCCAACAATGTAACGTGACATGAGTTCGGTAACTAGGTACCGAAATGTCTTTGATTTGGTAACGTCTTACCGAATGCTTCAAAGGGCAAATGGGTCATGCAGGGGGGCCTGAGAGCAAATGGTAGGGGCGAAAAAAACAATTTTCAAAAGTATGGCTGTCACTCTTATGCCCATATGAAGAGTTTGGTTGTGAAAAAGTTGTGTCACCGGTTTGATATGCAAAGTGATTCGAGGATGGCTAAAGTTCAAATCTAGTAGTGTGATAATGCATAATCAAATCACTTAGTCTTTTTTATTTACTTAGGAAAATCATGTAAGCTTGTTTAATTCAATTAATTATAAATATTGACCTATCAATTTTGAAAAATAAAATATATTGGTCCATCATTAGCTACCAATAATGGTGGTCCACAATAACAGTTGCTTATAACCCCAAATCTTGAGTAATTGACTTGTTAAAGTTATAGTACAATGAAAATTGCATAATGTCATTGTGTACTTACTTCATTAACAATAATTAATCGAAAATTGCTTTTCCGACCCCTGTCCATTTCTTTTTTACCCCCCAAACTGACGTTTTTGCCCTCGGGGGTATGAAAAAAATTTGTCAAAAGAATTCGGTTTGTAAAAACCGAAAACCATTGCCTTAGAACAAAAAAGCGTTGTCTTTAAGAGCTAACGCAACACTTCCTCAAAACAGTATCCAGATGCATAGCACGCAACGGGTTTAAAGCGTTCTCTAAAGTGTTTTATGCATGAATTTCAACTAACACTTTAGATAACACTTTAAAACCGTTGCGTGTTATGGATATGGATACTGTTTTAAGGAAGTGTTGCGTTAGCTCTTGACAACGTTTTTTTATTCTAAGGCAACGGTAAAAAACTGTTGCCGCAGCTTCGGTTTTTACGAACCAAGGTAGTTCAGTTTGTAAAAACCGAATTTTCTTGGCAAAATTTTTTCATACCCCCCAAGGGCAAAAATGTCAGTTTGGGGGGTAAAAAAGAAATGGGCAGGGGTCGGAAAAGTAATTTTCTAATTAATCTCCAATACTCACCACTTAATCTGTTTTTCAGACCCACAAGAGTCAAACCCAACCACTAACCACTTTTAATTTTCATCTGACATTTACAGCCCTATAAACGGTATCGATTAATTTAGTTATTTCCTCATGAAGAGATGAAATGGAAATTAATTTATTTTTCCTATAAAACATACCAACTACTATTAGTATTAAAATGCATGAAGCTAGTATTAACATAGAAGAGTAAGCTGAAACCACTCTCTGCCGACGCATGACGACATTGCCGGAAAAAGGAATATCCACAAGGTAACACGTGTAAACAATACTGATAGGTGTATGATCCAGTATTACACCACCAAATCAAAATACTTTTGTAAAATATCTCCTCTCATCCATTCATTCATATGTTGATATAAAACATAATTTTAAAAATATACGATATCTTTAGTAAAAAAAAAAAATATACGATATTTTTCTAAATAATTACTTTGATGTACAACATACTATTTAAATCATAAATGAATTATCCACTTTAAAATTGAATTTACTTGTTAAAAAACATTATTACTAAAATGTAAATTCAATACAGCGGTGTTATTTGAATTTGAACATCAAAATCTGTTAGAAACTATACGGCAATTATCCAGAGCTGAAGTTTGGCACAAGAACAGCACGCTAAAGTACTCTTTAGTTCCACTTCTGAACAGCACTCATTAGTTCCACAAGAACTTGCTTTAGTTCCAGTTTTCTTTTTAGAATACACCAAACACTAGTTAAAGCAGTTCAATGGAGTTAGAATGAACCATAAATAAACTCAGTATCAATTCCCTGCTGAGATATCTCATCACATCATTCAAGTTAACTGGAAGCCATGTGTTTGGTTTTGAAGTGAGTTATTCCTGATACGGTAAAAAAAAAAAAAAAGGAACAAACAGGTTCTATTCTATGAGGATAAAAACAAATCAAAATCATGACATTAGAAATGAAATACAATACTAATGCAATAACCATAGAAAATCAAATGCGCGAAAATTGTGTTGATAAATGCGATGCATAAAATTTGTGCTCCAACAACCGGGCACTGTCACTCCAATCCCCGCAACTAATCACTCACACAAGTCACAAAGGACACATGTAGTTGGAGAATCTTTTATTGAGAACCTGTACCCTAACCTAACATTAATAGCGGACCCGCAGCAACATCTACGGCAAGGTCCAGAGGTCCATTACAAATTTTGTGTGGTTCCTTCTATCTAAATAAAATAGGTGTAGATCAAGGGTATATATACATTATAATCATTAATACTGTAAAAAAATACATAACAATTATTAGAAATTAAATACCGGCGTTCACTACCAAAATTGGATTACCCGACTCCAATATGCCAACATATCCACAAGGAGTCAGAGATCATATATTTAAGTAATCTTCCACTTAATATCATATTACCTTGACAAGAAACTACGAAAAGTTGAGTTCCAACACTTCACCAATCACGCAACTGAGAAGTGACGCTTTTCTCAACAGGATGATATTGTGTATGCATGTATCTCTTAGCTTTCTCAGAACCGGGCTGCTCAAGCCACTTATCGTATAAACCTTTAATAATGGGATTGTCGAACGAGTCTGCTGGCAAAACCTATCACATGGAGATACACAATCATTCCCTGTTTAAAAATTATAAACCTCTGAAAAGAGAAAGACAATAGAAAACGCCAGCGAATACAAGATGACAACTGCGTGATTGGAAATTAGTGTGCATTTTCTAAAACCAAATAAGGCAAATTTTCTCAAATCAAACGTGTACTAAACTAATGTTTAGACTTGTGATGTTCTCATTAATACACATATAGACAAACACCCTTATCTCTTTATGATAGTCACGCTTTTATAAAACTGAAGTATATAAACCAAAAAAAGAAATGAAGTGTAACTTAAAAAACTAGCGCATCTAACATAATAAATTATACTCACATTTTCCAGATAAACTGATTCTAATAGCTGACTCAATTGTTTAGCAGATTGTCCTGGAATTGGTTTGATTTGACCTCCCCCATTTAAGCAACCTGCATTGATGAGGCATTGTTTTCAGTTAACCGAGCCTCAATGGAAAAATTAATACAGTGAAAAATACTAAAAACCAACAAATTAATGCAATTCCAGATAATTACGAAAATATGTTACCTGAAGGGCACGCCATGATTTCCAGGAAATGGTAATCAGATTTCCCTGTTTTAAGTTTTCGTACAATGTTTTGCAAGTTCCGGAAACCATAACAGAGAGCAAATTTCAATACTGTCTCTCCCTCAACCTGCATAGACAATATGATTTAGAACAGTAACTGCTAACCAGGAGTAATACTCAACTCCCCGAAATAAATTTAAACACTCTTTGATTAAAAAAACATGTATCTATTATTGTTGTATAAAATTGGTGTCTCAACTGTTTATCATGGACCAGACATAGCCAAACAACCCAACAGTGTATCATATTCTAAGCTGGAATAGGATAACCCAAAAAATAGGATGAAATGTCTAAATAACAAATGGTAAAAACTAACCCCAGCTTACAAACCCTGAGTTTGGAATGAAAACCCTAATAAATATAATAACAAAACTAGTAGCCCGACGTTAACAACAATAAGATATGTCATTTATTAAATATATAGAAGATATATCCAGAGAAACAGACTCTAGCTATACTGGACAGCAAGACCTTAATTTTAACTTCATAACAAGTAGAGATTAAGGGAGAGGAATAATCATGGACTTGTATTCATGTTAGAATAATATATCACAAGAAATGTTAGAATAATAACACTGTCCTTGTGAACTGTACTGAAAACTTATGTCATTTTGAAATTGTTCTTCAATAGTAGATAACAACCTTTTTAATGTTAAATTAAATACAATAGATAAATCTTTTCCTAAGGTGGATAAAAACCTTCATAACATGGTTAGATATTCAAAGGTCCTAGTAACTGATAATGTTTCTCAAAAGAATTTTTATATATAAAAAGTTTATAAGAACTTGCCTCCAAAGTAACTTCCTGAAAATCGGAATTCTTAATGTTTCTGAAGTTCAAAGGACCGTCAATATGTTTTCCAAACAGTGTTTTAGCAGCATATCGGAATATTGTTTCTGCATAACCTCCAGAGCTCCCACGGACCCCATAAAGGTACCCTTCTTCATTAACATTTGTTAGCCTGCAATCACCATACTATGTCAGAACATCGTTGTTTGACAATCACGAAAGCTTAAGCAAAGGAAGCAATTGTAAGTTTCTTACAGTTTATCCAGAGGAGCCTCTTCTAAGCTTTTAAAATCAACTTCTTTTGACTGAAAGATTGAACCCCAAACATGACTTAATAAACACATTAATATGTAAAAATAAGAGTTCGCAAATGATATGCATACAATTTTCTAACCTGAATCAATTCCAAAATCTCCCCAGTTGTCAATACTGAATCTACCTCCAAAATCATGTTAACTTCACCTTCACTCCCTTCAGCATGCTGCTCTAATTGGAAAACAAAGTCGTCCCTAGAAGCCTCTAGCTTCTTATCATAACAAGGCATCACGGTGACATGGTATACTTCTTCTGGCCTGTTGAAACAATTACTCAAGCATATCAGTCTAGGAATTGCAGCATGCCAAACATAACATAGGTTGTAAGATATCATTAAAAGATTAGATAACCCCCGCAAATTTGGAGTAAATGTATGTGCATCCCCACCCCCCCCCCCCCCCCCCACCCCCAAAGTTAGTGTTTAGAGTTAAATCACAACCTGAGTTCCATATCTTGGCATACATAGCGCTTTATGATAGTTCCAATTGTTTGTTGGGGACTTTTCACCGATGAAATGTAAGGTAGAACAAAGGATCCAAGTTTCTTTTCGGCATAGCATATCCAACCTGCATATAGATATTCACACCAATAATATTAGGCAAGTATATTTCCTCTTCTACACAGGACTCATCACTAAATCCTATTCTGCACATTAAAAAGTAACTATGCTCCTTCATCCCATATTTCCTACTCGAGATGGAAATTGCACTGATAAATGCAGTAATTACAACATCCTGAATTTCCAGTTCAATCCTACTTCTAGATCAGTGTTGCCAATGACGCAGAGGCAAAATCCAGCCATACTGGCCGCCATGTAGGAGTATGGCGGACAATCCCGCCATACCGACCAGAATTGAACATGGCGGAGAGCCAAAACCCACCACCGTTATCTGCCATAGCGCTGCCATGGCCGATATCAACACTGTTCTAAATCCAGAATAAAGAATCATATCATCCGACATATCATTGTGCCATCTATCCAAGTTCAAACACATGTCAAATATAACCCCTAGAAATGTATTTCCTGATAAGTTAATACCTTGCGTAATTTTTAATACACTACACCATATTTTGGATATTGATGTGTCATTTTGCATGTATCAAGTTGTGTCTGGGATTGAAGAATATACGTTTCACAGACACAATTTGCCAAAAACGAAGATAAGTTGAATTTCCATACCTGGGCATGCTGATGCAATCATGGGTAGGCTTGACTTACTCCTCTCATCATCTACCAATTGACTTTGTCTATACCTTGTGATGAATTCCACACATGATTCGACCAGGGTCAAGTCTCTACTGCAACTTGTGTCAAAAATAGCCCTCACGCCCAGGGATTTGAAAAATCTTGTCAGTTTTTTGAAAGCCTGAAATATTAGAAGTTTTACACTTAATATTCAGAATTTTGCTTTCCTGATTTATTAGAAAGAAGAACCTTATACGAAAAACTGAAAGAAATTATGAACGAGCAAAGTGTCACCTGAAGAGGAGAAACACCAAAATGGGCTGCAATAGAAGTCCTTGACTGTGGAGAAACAGACACAATCACTGCTTTTCCTTTACTTATAGTGGACATAAACTCGTCCAAACCTTGCTTCTCTAGCATAACTGTCTCCGCTGATGTGACACATCCACTGTATTACCAAACAAACAAATTATAATTCCGTATAAAACTTAGTAATTTACTCTTTGATATTATCAACCATTTATATGCACTTGATGGAGAAAAGACTGGATGACACTAATACTTATATATCTAAAGCTCAAAGCAAGCTGCCTTTCATTTGCAACTTGTAAAGAATCAATTTGAGCACTTGATATTCTCAAACACCAATTGGCCCCACCCAAATAGACTTGGTTGTAAGCTGTAAAATAATTCCACATAACCAGAACATTATAACGCTGAATTCATCACCAAATAATGTGATTCCGTTGGTTCTCAGGTGAAATTTTGCTGGATTGTCTAGGGTGAAAACAGTAGAAAGGTGGGGTCCCTCATAACAATCCAGTCACGTGAACCCGCAACTTCTCGTGACCAGTAAAATTGGCTCTAAACAAAAAACTACATAGCCAATACTTTCACAGCAAGGCAACCACATGAACCACTTGCAATCAACACATTCTTCACCGTGAATCTCCTTGCACTTGACTGAAAAAAGCAATTTAGAACCACTGCGACTCCACTGAAAACCGCTACCTACAAAACTAACCCAAGCATGTGGACCACCATTCAACACAAACAGTAACCTCCTTGCATTCATTTCCACCACCAAAGCATGACGCTCCATTGAAAGGGGCGGTGGGGAAGGGGAATAGGAGAGTTGTAAGTATGAGTGGCATACTTATCTAGAAAATAAAAGGATAAGGTGGTATCTCGTCTGGACAAATTATGACACATATCACCATTTAGGATGACTTCTGTAAGCCACCTCACCACTTAACAGAGTAATCCTAACTACGGGGACGAAAATAAAAAGTTTCTTACAAGGACCAAAATGATAAAATACCTACATTATATAGACTTAAAGAGACTATCTTTTTCATGATTCTAATACACCCTTTACAATAGAGAAGTTGATCAGGTATGATAAGTTGGTGATTAAATTTACAAAGACATTCTCTCTGGTTAATTTGCTTTTGATCACCGGAATTTCTCTCTCATATTTACTCGACTGATAGCTTAACTACTCTTGTACCAATAAAACTTCCTGAGTAATTTTCTCATCTCTAAGATGAAGCAACAAAGTACTTTTCACTCTGCAACAATATCATCTATATATTTACCATAATAGACAAACAATTACACCGGCCAAAAATTAACTTCGCTAACAGAAGAATAAAAATGAAGAGAGTAACCTGCATGCCAAACAATCCTTGAGCGAAATTTTAACAGGTTCTGACTTCACTTGTCTGTCAGCAATTGACACCTACAATTAACAAAAGAATGCAAAAGTTAACAAACAAGTTTCCTTTTGGTTTCACAACCATCCAGTAATGTAAAATGATTTTATTAAGATAAGCCACGCAAAACAGTAATTCAAAACTTTCTACCTCGACTTTATCGGGCTTTTTCTTCCCGTTGAGGGAAACTATGCATGCTTGTGATGGTGCAATGAAATCATTGAGATCTCCAATTCGAAGCGCTGGCGAAAATTTCTCAGACATCTCTGACAAGTGTTTAATGATTTCTTTAGATAATTGAAGAACTACTAGCTATACTATAACAGTAAACAGGAGTAAATTAGTAGCAAACAGAACATGTGCAAAAAGAATTTAAAAAAATAATAATTAGGGTTTCAATTTGAAGGTAATTGAAAAACGAACACGGCCACATGACAATACTTTGCGAACTCATTATGAATCCAAACAACAATTACATGTAGGGTTTGGATGGAGGTAGATGAAAAAGGAATACTAGTATTATAGAAGGAGATAGAAGGTTACCGTGAGGGAGACGCCGGTGAGATGGACGGACAGGCAAAGAACAGAGCGCCGGTGAGAGGCTTGAACGATGGCTTCGAGAGAGAGAGAGAGAGAGAGGTAACGACGAGAACGATGGGTTTGGATGGCGGCGGCGGCGGCAATTTCAGTTTCACGGAGGTTTGAAAGTCGGCACACAGCGGTGGCAATTTCTTTTTTTCAATAAAATTTAGCTTTCTAAATAAACAAATTGAAGACAATGGGAAAAAACATGCGGTGTGGATAAACAAACCATCATAAAGTGATATTTCTATTGTATGTGAGTTTGACTCCATTGGTTGGAGATTGCATTTTATATGCAGCAAGTCGGATTTAAGGGTGAAATTTTTAGCTGTTAGATTACTTACCAAAAAAAGTGGTGCTTCTATTTATTTATAAAAAAAATTTTAAAAAATATTATAAGTTTTTTATATTTGTTTTTCTTGAATGAAATATTAATTTTGAAATCATGTGAATAAATATACATTATTCAATATCTAAATATAATCAAAATCGCGATTTTTCAAAAAAAAATATTTAAAAAGTGATTTTTATAAAAATCTATTTACTAGTTACTTTTAAATACTAACTATAGAGCTTTTAAAAAAATATCCGAGATTCATCGTCATATTTCTCTCCACTACAAATTTGAACTTTCTCTTTATCCATCGTGCACACTTTTTTTTTTTAAGTGGCACCCATCGTCCACACTATCTACAACTTTCTTTAATTTTTAAAAACTAAAATGATATTTAAAAATTATTTCAAGCAGGATCTTAGAATTTTTAAAACATACGTTGACATATTTATATTTGTCTAAATATATATTCAAATCATAACGATATACACTTATTCAAACTTCAATTCATAATGTTGACTTTAGAATGAACCCCAATTAATTTATTTAAATTTATTGATCGAATGCAGTGCAACCTTAAATTATTGTACGTTCAATATATGAATGTCTTGAATGTTATGATCACTCAAACGCAAGGTATCACTTTCAAACCATTTGTAACGCCACAATTACAACAATAGTATATGAATGGACAAGTATATCACATCAAGCAATGCACCTCCATTGCTTTAGTATGGAATAGTCGGTTATATATTCTCAATTGATATGTTAATAGATGATTATGCTATTTTTTAACATGTCACATTTACTACTATTCGATTATACATGAAACATTAATTTATTAATATTGTATATTACAATCATGCAATAGGAATACTACTATCTTCAAACTTATAGGAGGCCTACCGTATAAATTGTTTACATTAAAATACTAAGTTATGGAAGTCATAACAAAATCAATCGAAATAGCTTTTTATTGCGGAAACTTTGAGTTCCTATCCATTGTTATGAGTGCCTATCCCGATTTGATATGAGAGTTGAATAAAATGGTCAAAGCATACTTCACATTGATGTGTTGCATTGTCGTGATAAGGTCTTCAACTTGAACCATGTTGGTCATTTCAAACGTTTTCCAAATTCTTGAGGTCTTCAATTTGAATCATGAGTCAGCTGGTCCATTCAAAAGTTTTCTAAATTATTCTGTGAAGAGTAACAACAAAAACTTGTACGGGTACGTCTGTAAGATAAATTTTTTGTACAGGTACGGTACGAAATACATATTTTTTGGAAAAACTAAGGTATGGGTACTATGTTTAATATAAGTTTTTTAATATTGTTGTACATTGTTAATTAAAACAAATAATTAAACATTAAAAAAAAAATCATACTTTAAAATGATTACATTGTTTCACCTATCAGGTTTTTAAGAGTTAACTTACTATAAAATCAATAAAAGTTCAATTATATCATATTAGTAATAGATATAATATTATATCTAAAGAGAGACTTAATTTTTTATAGTAGTATATATATATATATTAATAATTAATAATTATAGGAGTAAAAATTATTCACTTAATTTCTATAATTATTTTGCATAATAGTATATTATTTTTTATATGCAAAAGTTTATGATTGAACAAGTACATTAATTATTCAATGCTCCTAAAAAGATAATTTTACGCTTATAAAAGGGGATGGAAGAACGGAGAAAATACATTAAGAGTTGGCTAGATAATAATTTTTAGTATTCATGTATCCCCAACAACATCTCTTACTTTTATGCATGTGTGCAACAAAAAGAAGGGGAAAAATGATACAAAAGGAGTAATGAAAACAGAGGAGAAACAAAATAAATAAGTAATTATATTTTTATAAAACAATAATATAGCAAAATTTTATGTGATTATTTAGGATTTGGATCCTCTTACCATTTATTTTATTTGTCTTTCTCTCTCATCATCACTGGTTTATTTTTTATTTTTAATTTCTATCTCTCCACACTCACAAAACAAGGAAAATGAGAGAGAATTGGAGAGAGAGAAAGGGAGAGGATTCAAATCCGATTATTTATAATAAGTTTTTTTTTCTGGTAGATAAACGAAATGTCGTCCGACCTAGCACGTTCGACATTTCTCTGTTAGTTGAGTTCAGATTTATGGACATTTAAGTATAATAAGCTATTTGACTAAGGGTTGAATATGTTTTTGGTCCCTATAGTTTCATCGAATTTTGTTTTTAGTCCATGAAGATTTTTTTCACACTTTTTAGTCCTAAAGTTTTTCTCGTCAGTGTTTTTAGTCCATACTTTTCATTCAATTCATGCTCAGGTAGTGTATATCATTCAATTTTTGTTTCGGTCATGTTTAGTTCATTATATAAATCTCTCTTACAAAAAAATTGATTTTTTTAACAAGAGATGAATTAAATATGAAATTTCTAGTTTTTTGCATATAAAAATTCATAAATAATTCATCTTATGTTAAAAAATTCTAAATTTTTATCGGAGATGTTCTTATAATATTATAAACATGAATACAAAAAATCATTCAAAAATGTAAAAGTATACAAGATATACGAGAGTTTGATTAAAAGTATGGACTAAAAACACTGACGGAAAAAATTTCAGGGACTAAAAAGTACAAAAAGCATCTTCAGTGACTAAAAACAAAATTCTGAGAAACTATAGGAATCATAAACATATTTAACCCTTTGATAAATAATATATACATAAATATTTTTAAAAAAATACATAATTATCAACAACAACAAAAATACATAATATAATTGGGGTTTCGTAAAAATAAAATAAAATAAGAGGAGTTAAAATACATAATCAATTTGCATTCTAATCATATATAACATTCAAATTCACAAGACATGCATGATTTGAAGAGTCATATTTAATAAGTGAAAAATAAAATTGAGGGGTATTAATTGTTTACAAAATATTGATGAGCATATAGTTGTTGTGTTATTTGTTACTAAAATAAATGTTAGTGGTGATATGTAACCAATGACAATGAGAGAAAATCAATTAAGTGTGAATTATCCGATATTTAAGTTTATTTTTAATTTAAATTTAATAATATATTAATTTTGTTATGATTTCGTTATTCATAACATTTAAATTTCTAAATTAATAAAAAAATAGTAACTTCATCGAGAGAAAGACTAATAAGTTCAATAATATAAGCTCTATTAAATAGATTTCATTCATCTCCACTAATATTTTACATTTTTGTTGTTCCTTACAAGTCTTATTCCTTCTCGATAAAGAGCCGAAGAAAAAAAAAAACATATTTTTGTATTTGGTGTACCCCGTGTGTGCGCACCTAGTATGATTTTTTTAATAAAAAAATGGCATAGTTTTAGTGCGAACCTTATGCGTACCATACGCGTACCAATATCAGTAGTTTTGGATTGGGCCAAGAGCTGGCCCAAACCCCGAGCACGACCCAATCTACTAGGATGTCGAGGATGGCCCGAACCTCGAGCACGACCCAATCTACTAGGATGTCGAGGATGACCCAAACCCCTGCTCCTCTGTCGATGACACGTGGCTTGAGGTATTATATGTTCTTCTATCTCACTTTAATTATTTCTTAAAGGCTCTCCTTGCCTTGCTGAAAGTGTGCAGAGGGAACATGGTTCAGCTCTCATAAAAGTCCCAACAGAGATTTTGCCGATTCAAGTCATTTGCATAAGTAGCTAACAAAAATGTCATAATGTTACAGAGGATGAATCAAGCAATTTGCCTTGTTGAGAATAAGTTTGATCACTAAATTCTTTTGATACATAAAAGAAGATTTGCTAAATATTTTTTTGACACAAAATATAAGCCAAAAATACATATTTTTTGTTGAGAATAAGTTTGATCACTAAATTATTGACAAAAATATAAGACAAACGTACAACACGCCTGTTGTTCATTAATACATATTTTTTTATCCTCTCTCTCTCCCTCTACCTCCCGAGAGAAGTCTCGAGCTTCACCAGATTTGACCAACTCTCCCCATGGATCTGAATTGCATGTCTTAAAAGTTAAAATGTTAATTAACTTGATTTGCTTTCAATTTAATATTCTGGGTGTTGAGATTGTTTGTTAATTATGATTATTATTATATTGAAATTAAGAAAATTGTGTATGTGGAAAAGGGAAACTCTTCTTTGGTTGAACAATGGTGACACACTAAATAAGATTAATCCCATCATAAATAAGAACATCGCAATTGATGAAATATTTAAGATGAAGATAGAAGGTGGTGTCAAATTAAAACAAAAAATCATGCGGGGCAGACCTTACAGCTCAAATAACACTTACAAATATAATCACATTTAAACTCAAAGACAGGAAAAACCTTAAAACAAAAAATCATGCAGGTAAGGAAAGACCTTAAGCCTAAAATCTAAGTCACTTTTATGCCTTTGATTATTTTATTAGTCATTATTAGCATTTGAAACAAACACCAAAGAAAAATGGTTGTCCCAATAGGTGGATTAGTCGTCACAAATAAAACAAATTGATAGATTTGTGTTCCTTTGTGAAGACTTTTTCTATCAAGTTTGATTAAAAAACAAAATTCTTTGAAGAATAAAATACTATTTTATTATTTTTGTGAACATAACTTAGTTGATAAAGACATCGTATACGTATAAGTCGAGGTTGGAACCTTAAATAGAAAATGAATGCAGCCACTATTTGATTGCAGGTTCATCTTAGCCATCAAATTTATTAAAGTATATTATTTATTTGATCAAAATTCAATTTAAGGGCTCCAATGTAGTGACTGCATGACTACAAGGTTATTTGACTGCATAGATTGATTTAAATCTCTTAAACATTTCACTCATCACATGCTATTCATTTTAAAGATTGAATTCTATAACTACAAGATTACTTGATAAATAAATATACCGCCTAATGAATGAATTTTTTTAATATGTAAAAAAATAATAAAACAATTTCTTTCAAACTATCAGCTTTATAGGCAACGGGTCCTCTCATGCCTTTTTTTTTCTACTGCCTTCTCTCCTGTGCATTCTCTATGGTTGAATTTAATACTTAATTTTTGTACTCTTTTTCTCTCAACCAAGAGATTAATCTGAAAGCTATAATTAATGACAAGATGGACAACTATAGAGAATACTCCGCTTTTATACGTGAGTTTAAGATAATTTTTTCTATGTAAAAAAAAAAAGAAGTAAAAAGTAAAAACACGGGGTGTAGTAAAAATTTCCATTTTGAAAGCCCCTCTCTTGTTGTCTTCCGTTGGTGTTGGTGCGTGTCGGGTGATTTTGGTCTGAAATCATCATCAAAACTAAACTGTGCGATTAGATTGAATAAATCGATTGGATTGGTTTTGTGTTCTGTACTAATTTGAATTTGAATGGAAGCTATCAGAAAGCAAGCCTCCAAGCTTCGTGAACAAGTCGCTCGCCAACAGCAGGTTCCATTTTAGATTCATTTTCACTGTCTAAACAAATCATAGAGAATAATTAGTTCAATTTTGAGCTGCTACCACTGCATAGATTTGAACTCGATTAATAGAGATTGCCAAATACGAGGGAAATTCCATTTTTTTATGATATTTTTTACTTGGAAGCTGTAATGTAACTGCATCGATTTATGACTGGAACAAGTTAGCTTAGCCAATCAAGTTTGTTTCTATCATATGATTTTATATTTCCTTGCATTTCAGAACAAAATATTAGATACTTTCTATATGAACTGCTTTAGTATCCTACACAACACATAGGTTCATCCAATAACTTCCTAGGTGCAATTTTGTTTCGTCCTAAGCTGTGATGCCAGGATCAATATTGTTTGGTTCCAAACCGGTCAATCATATCATATGCACAGTATTTATTTTATATATATAATGTATCGTTTCGCTATGAGACATTGAATACTTAATTAAAAAAATTCTATTCATATGACTATGGCCTGCATTATTGGGGTTACATCTTTTTTGTAATTTCTTATGTTAATTTTGATGAAAATATTCAATTAATTTCTTGCTTTTCTTTTCAATTGTTCCTTACTTTTGCTAGCTTTCTCTATTGACGTGTTAACCATTAATCACAATTGTTTTGGTTTAGGCTGTGCTGAAACAGTTTGGGGCTGGGGGATATGGAGGTTCCGATAATATGGTTACGGATGAGGTAGAGCTTCAGCAACATCAGAAACTTGAGAAGCTTTACATATCCACGCGTGCAGCAAAGGTTGCTTATTTCTTCTGTACCAATCCTCTAATTTTGTTTGTTTTTCATCTCAACTTATGACGACATCTATTCATTTTTTCAGCACTATCAAAGGGATATTGTCCGTGGCGTGGAAGGTTATATTGTTAACGGATCAAAGCAAGTTGAAATAGGTTAGTAATATTGGTTGGTGAAGCTCTCATGAATTATCATTTTCAGTTTGTTTATAGAACTTAGTACATGATGGGCCTACATCTAGGGAGGGTAGAGTCTGTGTATTATCTCTGTTTGTTAGTATATTTTATATTTCTGCCATTCCATTATCAGTATTTCCATTTTTTAGCTGTAATGGTCGTTTTCTCATCGAGTTAGATCTTATTTTCAGTATCAATACCAGTTCATATCATATTGTTATTCGATTTATAATTTTATACATGTTATTTAATAGGAACAAAGTTGTCAGAAGATAGCAGGAAATACGGTGCAGAAAATACATGTACCAGTGGTAGTACATTATCGAGAGCCGCGCTAAATTATGCACGCGCCCGTGCACAAATGGAGAAGGAACGCGGGAACTTACTAAAAGCTCTTGGCACACAGGTATCTACATTCAAATATATGCACACACACACACATCATAGGGTTATTTGGCTAAGTTTCACACCATGGCACCAATACTTACAATTTTGTGCCGAGATAATGTTTTTGCACCGAGATAACGTAGATTTCCATCGACAACTGTAATATTGAAGTATCCTTGCTTGGATGGATACTGCTTATGTTCCTCTTTAGTTTGCGGCTTATTTTTAGTCCAAGCTTCACCATGCTAGATTTAAATAATGTGTATGCTTTCTTTTGTTTTTAACACTATCAAATGCTTCGGATCCTACTTTTTAGCCAATAAACATTGCATGTATTGAAAGGCTCTGATAGTGCGGAGAAGGTTGTTGTCGAGGCGTAAAAGGACATTCCAAACACTCTCTTGTCTTGTTTGCTCTTTGACGCACGTTGTTTTGTTTTAATTTTTGTACTTGTCTTTTGGTCTAATGTTGTTTATTAGTGCACATTGTTTTCTTTTATATCTGTGTTTCTTTTAAAATCACAAACCACTTTAAAAACAAAATCTGGTTCTGAACTGCTTTACGAAACAAAACCCAGTGTGAAAAAAACAATCCACTTTCGTTTGAATACACCGATTTAATATCTAATGTGAATCAGTTACCATATTGGGGAAGGAATCATGCACATGCCTTAGGCTTTTTGTGATTGTCTCGACTTAGAGGTTGAGACTAGAAGAACGAAAACAATTCGTTAGGATTGGGCATTCAATATTTTTACCAATTTCAAATGTGGGTACCCAGTAATGTTTTCTTTTTGATACATGTCGGGTTGGTTTTTATTTTAAAACAATCTGGGATTTGGCAATACTGCATTGGCCAAGACCTATTCTTTAGTGCCATGCATCAGTCATCGTACCACCACTTGTAATTGAGTGATTTCAAGTTTCAAATATAGCTTCATATATGTAATTCTTCGATTTTTCCCAGAATGGGGTTATACAGAATTATAGATATTTCAAAAACTGGATTTACATAAGTAATGCTTGCTTTCTCTACCAGTCTCCCTAGTTGAACTGTTTTAATTTTAATGGACCTAAATGTAAGTGAAAATCTAGGCCAGGTCCAAGTCCAACATTGAATCAAACTTATGTTAATATCCAGATCCAGATACATTTATTGAGTTAATCTTTTCCAGTACTTATTTATATGCCGACTCATGTTAACTTATCTGGTGTATGCTTGCTTGCCGTCTTTATTTGCCGACTCATGTTAACTTATTTGAACATTGATGCTTAGGTTGCAGAGCCCTTAAGAGCAATGGTAATGGGTGCTCCATTGGAGGATGCTAGGCATCTTGCTCAACGTTATGACAGAATGCGGCAGGATGCTGAAGCCCAGGTATCTTGAATTTCATTTTTCAGCAGTCACCAGCTTTTTTCTTCTTTCTTTTTGGTAAATGTATGAATATAAGTAAATAGGTCATAACTAGTATTTCTGTTTCTTTGAACTTTTTAATTACTCTCTCTTTTAAACCTAGTCAGGCTATTGAAGTATCTAAACGCCAGGCAAAAGTAAGGGAAACACCAGGCAATGCTGAGAATGCTATGAAACTGGAAGCAGCTGAAACAAAGTTGCAAGACCTAAAGGCAAACATGGCCATATTGGGGAAGGAAGCAGCTGCAGCAATGACTGCTGTTGAAGCACAGCAACAGAGATTAACGCTCCAGCGTATTATAGCTATGGTATTACAGTTTCACCATATGATGCTGCAATATTCAGTTTGTGAAATCTTGGATCAGTTGTTAAAAATTATTCGTCCCACTTAATTTCGCTATCTATTTTTTATTATGAAGGTTGAAGCAGAGCGTGCCTATCATCAAAATGTGCTCCAAATACTTGATCATCTCGAAGGAGAGGCAAGTGATGACATCTCTTGGTCTTACTTTTCATTCTATTCTCCATATGGAAGTTGCATATGCCATCTGATTGTTTCATCATTTTCTTTTGATATAAGATATGATTATGCGTTATGTTTATATGTAATGACAGATGATATCAGAACGGCAGCGTATTGAAGCCCCCCCTCCTCCTACACATAATGTGGATAACAGCATGCCTCCACCTCCATCATATGAAGAAGTGAATGGTGTCTATGCTTCTCAGGATCATAATGGCATAACAGACAGTATGGGTTACTTCTTAGGAGAGGTTAGGCAGTTTCTTGTAAGAAGGTTACAGATAATATGTTGAAAAATAATTGACTGTTTAGCTTACTGTACTTTCCGTTGTATATTTTACTCGTGTAGGTTTTGTTTCCCTATCATGCTGAGTCTGAAGTTGAACTGAATTTATCAGTTGGCGATTACATCGTTATTCGAAAGGTTTGTGATTTACTGACATTAGCATTATATATTTATTGCATGTAAAATAGGATTATCATATTTCAAATTGTTCCTAATTTTCTTTTTTCAATCAAAAAATTGTTCCTTACATGATTGTGGTTTTGACAGGTGACAAACAATGGATGGGCTGAGGGTGAATGCAAAGGGAAAGCAGGTTGGTTTCCATTTGGTTATGTTGAAAGAAGGGACCGAGTCCTTGCAAGCAAGGTGGCGGAAGTATTTTGAAGTTTCCGGTTGGTTTCTTGCCCTACGTGTTCACGTTTTGGTTTGTGATTAGCAATAGATAATGTGTTCTTAGCATACAGCAAATTGATTTGTGATATAGGTGACAACTTTTTCCATGCGATTATCAATCATATAGAAGATTGCCTTTTTGTTCATAGCTATTTTATTGGATTGGAGGTGTTCATAACTTTATCTTTCACATCTTGTATTTTTCTTAGTTTATTAATCATTTTTCAAGACTATGCCAAGAATATATTCCTTTGGTATTTATATGGTGCAATAGCGGTGTATTGACCTGTTTCAAACAATATTTTAAACTGCTTTTATATGTTCTTCTTGCTGTGAGATCTTTTAAGAGCATGCCTTTTACAGTTTTACTTAGGATCATTGTTGTGTCAAACCTACAATAGGGATACTGAACCTTTTTAATTGAAAGAGATTTAATAAGGTTCTACTATCATGCTATATGAGGAAACATACCTATATTGAATTGGAAAGATAATCTGGCGCCAAATCTTCAATAGAGGAGTGAAAAATCTTAGATAAACCTATCTCAATAAGTCCTACCTGAAAAGATATATCATAATATAGCCTTTTACCTGCATTTTTGCTATAACTAAGTCTCCAACCACAATAACCCTACATGAATCATGATATGTCAACAATGATTTAATTATTTAACACATACATTTTAAATTAAATAATGATCTTAAACATTTTCCTTTCTAATTGTAACTGAATTCTCAACTAATCTAAAGTGGGGCAGTCATTGGCCATGGTACTGAAAAGTAAAGAAGAGATCACGAGTAGACAAGTTGAGACATAGTTGGACCTTTTCTTACTAGTATTTAACAAAAAGAGACCTAGTTTAAAGTCCATATTCTTATTAATTTGTATGCATGTGTTGGATATGTCATTATCTACATATTTAATTATTAAACAAAAGGGTTTGATTAGTTGCGTAGTCTTGAGATTTTAGAGTGTGTTTTTTTTTAAATCTCATATTCGAATTTGTTAATTTTTGTATTGGATCAATTTATACATGACTTCTGTTGTGACTTTAATTAGACCCTTCTGCTAATAGACGGTGGGATTGATCTCCAAATTAGTTGGTTTTTGTGCTAATGCCATATAATAACTATAAAATAAGAAGAATAAAAATGAAAATAAAAGGAAGAGGAAGTAGAGTAGGGCTGGTGTATTTGAGTAGCTAGGCATTTGCCTTGAATCCACATCCACATATGGGTATTATTGGAGCCCAAAAAATGGCCCAATGTCCCCACGTGAGATAGTAGCTGGCTTGTATCTCGACAGACACAGACACCACCACCACCAAGGCAAGCAAGCAAGCATCAATCACAATTCACTATATATGATGATATAATGAATGAAAAAGGACCACTACAAATTAAAAATCGATGTCCCGTGCATGTGCCGTAAAGCTACTATTATTCCCCACGACACCTTTCTCAAACCAAATACTCCCCAAATCTTGTTTCAAAAGCAATTCTTAGTATTTTTTTTACACAAAGAAACTCATATCATTTTATTATATAATAAACCGTCAATACAAAGAGATATCAAATCAAAAGTATAACAACTAGACCAATAAATGGCCGCTCTAGTTAAGGTACGAACAACCATGTTCGCTTGTCGCTTAACCTCAAAGATAACATACATTTGATCTTATGAATAATGAAACTAAATTCAAACACACCGGTATTCATATGACTAATTGCATTCACTATATTTTGTGAGTCAGTTTCGAAAATGAAATTTCTAAAACGTTTGTGGCTCAGCTCCTTCGTTGCTTCTAGCATTGCTAAGCAATTCTTAGCATTAAAAGAGTATGAATGTATGATCAAACCAATTTACGGAAAATCAAAATTGTGTTATAAAAGAAAAAGAGCAGAAACACTTTAATTTAACAACGTGGTATATGCACAAAGATTGGACGAAAAAATATTAGTAGAAATACTAATTATTTTGAACTCAAAACAATAAAATACACATAATTTATATTGAATTCGTTATAATATGTCATATAAATAAGTTTCATTGCGTTGGGATGAATGTCTTCCTAAATTTAATATTAGAGATTTAATGGCTAGTCTAAGCTAAAATATATTTTTGTCTAAAGTGAAATTGTACACCTTACTAACTTAGATCTTCATATTTTTAGGTGGGATTAAGTTAGCAAACTTTTAACTAATATATATATTATTGACTCTTGCCAAATTTTATTGATTTTGAAAGCCAGAGACGAACTAAATATAGATATTTAAATATAAAGACTAATATTTTTTTTTATAAAAAAATCAATGTTAGTAGTTGGTAATTAGTACTGGGAGATTTTGTTGAACATCTTTTTGTTTTATTAGTTGGTAATTATGTCACCTGATTGGTAAATGTTTGCTTCTCAAATCAAATTTTGTTTTATTAGTATTATCCTTTTTCGTTCTTTTGCTATCAAAATCTCACATAGGGACAACAAAACTTTTCTCCAACAAGTCCCATTTTGTTAGTTCTTTATTTATTTTGACAACGTGACTGGGACACATCTTTTTCAACTGGTTTGAACACTTTGCCGTTTTGCACAAAAAGATTACACCGGTTTGAGTTTTTCAATGTTTTCTTTTAAAAAAATAAATAGACATGTTTATTACTATAGTTTTGATGAATGTACAAATGTTCAATTAATGTATTCAAAGATTAGAAAATTTATAAATGTATATTTATATTTGTTATTTACATCAAACTATAAGATTGATATTAGTTGATAAATATGTTACATTTTATACGTAAGTAGTTTGAAGTTCAAAATTTAAATATTTTATTTATTATTTTAAAAGATAAAATTTTAGCTACCAAATTAATGGAAAAACGATGTATTTATTTTGGGTGTCTATATTTTTTTAAATTGAAGTGTCTATTAAATAAAAAATATCACTATATAATTTTGAGAAATGATATATTGATTTTAACAACAAATTCTACAATTTTTTTGATTATTTATCGGTTTAAATACATGGTTAACACTTAACACAATTCAATTGGTGGGTTATAAAATAAAAATGTGTCCTTTTTCAACTTCAAAGTACACCACAATAACTTATGAGATACAATATTGTTCGTTATGGATTGCGTGAGAGTTCTCAAGATTATATCTTTTGTAAAAAACGTCTCGGTGGATTGAAGAGTACGAATGTTGTATATAACTTATCTTTAGTCTCGATTATCAATCGAAGTGGTACTTGTAGGCACAGGAAACATAATCTAATATATTTGTGGTGATTTCGAAAAGTGTTTCAAACAAGCCTCAAGACTCTTTTACTGTATTAAATCCCTTAACTAGTGTTTTGAAACCTGATACATACTCCACTTGTCTCAATTTATAAGAAAAAAAATATTTTTTTTTTCCCAAACTAAAAGACTAATTTTTAAATTTTTTAAGATATATACTATTTTGACTTAGGACAAAACTTACATGTATTTCTTACTTTTCCTCTCACAAAGAGGTAGTTTTTTTTATTAAAAAATATTTTTATTTTATTTTTTCGAAATGAAAAAACACAAATAACCACCTGAAAAAGTAAGAAATGCATGTTAGTTTTGTCCTTTTACTTATTCTTATGAAATTAAATGCAAATTTGTTTGTAATATTTCCTCTTATTTTTTTCATATCAATAATCAATAAAGATTCTTTTTAAATTTTATCATGAAACATTTTTAAAGAAAACACAAAAAATCATATTTCAAATTATTATATTTTACTTTTTTGAATAAGTGTAAATTTTTGTTGTTATAATTTGGTACAGAAAGAATAGTATTTTTTCTTTATAAAATAAGAATTTAATTCATATGCATAGTCAGTGTAAAGTAATTTTATACATGCCTCCAATAATATACCAACATATCATGTATTGTATTTAAAAACACATGATATGTCACATTTATTAAATGATGTGACAATACATCATTGGATGTATGTGTAAAAAAAAGTACATTGATGGTGCACAACAATTAAACTCATAAAATAATAATATTTTTTGACAATTTATAAAATAAAAATATTAAGTTATAAAAAATGCAAAATTTCGTAATAGGCTGCAGTTATTCCCGCTCATTTTCACACTACATATTTTCGAATAGACTAAATCGCCGCTACACCATTATTTAATTTCCTTATGCGGGTACTACTTCCAAACACTATAATTTAATTCAAACTACCCTTTCATCTGCCACCTCATCACTCAGTAAAAACAAATCCAACAACATCAATTCAATTTTTCATTCAATTTTTTAAATTAAATTAAATAATCCCCCAATTAATTAATTTTTCAAAATAAGAAATATAATTTGAAATTGAAATCAAACCTTCTTCTTCTTCTCCATTCTCTCCCTCACTGAATCTTCTTCTTCTTCATCATTCTCATTCATCACTGCAACAACAATTTCATATTCATATTCATCTTCCTTCAAAAAGACGCAACAATACTCCACTTGTCCGTGAGAATATTTATATCAAAAAAAGCAAAAATCAAAATCAAACTTAAAAAAAGCGATGAGATTGAGAACCATATTTTGCTCCATGTGAGACTTCTGACACATTCTCTTCTTCTCCCACGCTACTTAGATAGTTCTATTTTCTTTCATTTCTACTGAGTCACCAACTCGGTGAGTGAGTTAACTCAATGGCTTCTTCTTCCCGAGCTAGAAGTAGCTCACCGTTTTCTCACCGGAAACCTTCAACTCCTTATTCTTCTACTTCTTCATCTTCTTCTCTCACTAACGGAAGGATAATACCTCGCTCTTCATCTTCCACTACGTCGTCGTTTTTCAATCCTGGTGGCCGATCCACCACTCCGAGTCGCGGTCGTAGCGAGTCAACGTTTTACGGTTCGCGTGGTTATAGAGATCGTTCTCCGGTTGCGTTTGGAGCGGAGGAGCTGATTGTAGACCCGGTCGATACGTCTACGTCAGCAGATAGCATTTCCGTCACGATTCGGTTCCGTCCGTTGAGGTAATGCTTAGATCTGTGTTTTGATTTCAGATCCATTGGTTGCTGTGAGATTATATATCAGTGATTGATTTTGTTGCAGTGAAAGGGAGTATAATAAAGGAGACGAGATCGCGTGGTATGCCGATGGAGATAAGATTGTTAGAAATGAGTATAATCCAGCTACTGCTTATGCATTTGGTATTGTATCGAATCATATCGTGTTGTGTTGTTGTTATTACTTTTGATTTTGATTGATTTTGTTATTGTTTTGAGTTTAGTGTAGAAATGAGAAATTGTGGATGTTAATTTTATAGTTCTGGTTTTTGATTACTGACAGATAGAGTATTTGGACCACATACCGTATCAGATGAGGTGTATGAAGTAGCAGCCAAACCTGTGGTGAAAGCTGCCATGGAAGGTGTCAATGGTATGAAATGCTAATTCTGGAATTGAGGATAATTTATAATGTGATGTGTGAGCAGAGGCTAATTTTGTACTATCATGTCATTTTCATGGATTGATTAAAGCTGCTTTAGTTTCATCTGATATCTTTATTACAATATCTTCGGTGACTTGCTAATGAGTCAGCTGAGTTTTGAGGATAACTTTTTTCCTTTTATAAAGTTGTTTTGGTTGATGGAAAGTAACTTTAATTCTAAACATTGCAGGGACTGTATTTGCATATGGTGTGACGAGTAGTGGTAAGACACATACTATGCATGTAAGTGTCACTCTTTAGCTAACTGTTTTTTTTTTATGTTTTCATTTGATGATTTGTGCTCGAAGCTGGGGGGTCTGTGTTACCTTTCATCAATCATCATCATATTGCAATTTTAGTAGCTTGTTTTGTGATTTAGACTGCACAGTTTACTCGGGTAGTGTTGGCTGTTTGCCAAAATAAGGTCTACGTGAGTTAGTAATTTTGTGCTGGTTTTTATTTTTGAACATAGCAGTGATAGGTGATATTAATATTCTGGCTGTTGCTTGATGTTCTTATGGCTAAAGATCACTTTTCAGAAGATTCGTTTTTGGGTAATGGTTAAAGGGATTTGATTCACTTACAGTTGATACTGTTTTTTTTTCGCCGGGGGACTACACAGTTTGGTAAACTACCAATTAGGACTATTAGCAATTAACAATCAATTACACATGAGGATACTTGTAGGATTCGGATCATTCTTGGTGGAAACTGACAGCTGACTGTGATGGTTAAAAGGGACTTAAAAAAGAGTATGTACAGAAGAAAGATGCATTATTGTTAGGATATATAATAAAGAGAAATTAGAGTAGTTAAAGTAGTTATGAGTTGTTAGAGTAACTAGATAGTTAATTTTTTCTGTTTTAAGTTAGTTGCTTGTGATACTTTGTACCTTTCTCTTGTATAGGAAAATCTATAATCAAAGAGACTTCCACTCCATTAGAAATCATCTTTGGCATATCTTAGTTTTGATTGGTTTTAACCAGTGTAGGAGAGCTTGCCCTCTTGTTATTTCCAATTTTTTAATAAATTTTGTTCTTTCTTTGGAATCCAATTCTTGGGGTTCTAACACATGATACATAGGAAAGTTGAGAAAGTTTTGTATTTTAATGTCATTCAGATATGGGAAAGGATTTGCATGATTGAATTAACCATTTGATTTGATATTGGACCTTAGTTGCTGCGGTATGCCTGCTTTTCAGTAGATTTATTTTAAATCCAATGGTTGAAATTTCATATTTATGTCCAGTACACATAGTTTTGATGACCCATTCTTGTTACCTATTCCCCATTACTTATTACAATTTCCCTTGTTCCTGTACTGTTATTTTCACGCCCTGTAGTTGAATCATATGAAATATGATGTTATATACTGACTTAGAATTTAAGATAGCTTGTTACTAATGCATTCATTTGCAGTTGCAAATAGTATTGATAAGAAATATTTTGACTGCAATTTCAAAAACATTGATGATTAGAAATATTATTGTGTAACTGGCACTGCACTTTGTGTGTATTCAATGATGCTTATAATAGGAGGTATGCTTACTAATCATAGGTTGCAACCATTTGTATAATGGTCTATAAAGTCTGCCATGGTCAACACATGTGCCTCTGATATTGCTTTGTTGCAGTCTCCTGAATGCTACTTCTGCTTTAGAACTCCATGATCAACACATGTGAATGCTTGGTTCACTTGTAGTTCTTACCAATATTAGCTCTCATATAGTTTGCTTCTGTCACATGTCTTTCTGCGTGTGATCTGCAGTGTCTTTTTTTTTTTTGACAGTTTATCTGCAGTATCTTATTGGTATACTTTTCTACGTAGGTGTGATCTTTTGAGTTGAGTTTGTAATTTTGTTTTCAATGATAATATATGCAGGGTGATCAAAAGTCTCCTGGTATAATACCATTAGCTATAAAGGATGTTTTCAGCATGATCCAAGATGTAAGCTTTCTTGCAAACTTAGTAATTATTGATTTTTTAAATTACACACGTGTCACTGGTATTCATTATATCATGTTCGACGAAGTACACATGATGTCTCTGTACCCTTTTGTCACAATTACCATCTCTTTCTCTGTGTGTGACAGTGTTTGCATCACTCTTCCTTTCCCCATGTGTTTGACTATATTTGTGCTCCATTTAGTTATTTCTTACTTATTACACAGATATACTTGACCTCTATGTCCTGATTGGTAATTATTTATTTCTGCTTCAACTTGACATGATTAGAAATTAGAAGTATCCCATCCCATCTATATCTAATTGTACTTTTGCTGCAGACTCCAGGAAGAGAATTCTTACTCCGAGTGTCATATCTAGAAATATACAATGAGGTAATTACTGAAATTATTTGCTAAATCATATTTACGCTGAACATGGTCTAGTGTTTTTTCCCCTTCAATGACCATTATTTGACACGGATTGTCATATTGTTGCATGCATATTGTCTTTTTTTTGTGTGCACATATTTCCAAAATATATAATTTAATGGGTATATGGTGATTGTTTCTGCTTGGTTTCAGGTGATCAATGATTTGCTTGACCCAACTGGTCAAAACTTGCGGGTCAGAGAAGATTCACAGGTTTCTCATTATACTCCTTATCATGATTGAAATCTTATTACTTTTGTTATTCCATCAATTTTTATATCTAACTGTAATCATGAGTCTCTTACTCTTTTTATTTGTGTTTCAATATATGAGAACTGATATTTCCATTCATCTTGGAATAGAGTATATGTGCTTTTGCATGATCAGTGATGGTGTTCATTTTCAGAACATTGATGTTTTAATTTATCACAGTCCTCTTCTTTCATAAAAGTCAATTATGGCATTTGTGATCCGAAGAGTACCTTCAAAATTATTGTCGATTTAGAAATTGGGATCAATTATGGCATTTGTGATCTGAAGGGCATGTGTCTACTTTCGTTTTATTCAATTATTGATGATGGGTTGTAGGGAACTTATGTTGAGGGTATAAAGGAAGAAGTTGTTTTATCTCCTGGACATGCTCTTTCTTTTATTGCTGCTGGAGAAGGTACTTACATTGATAATGATAGTTACACATTTCCTCAAAATCGTTTTTCAATAATATATAATATATTTTTTCTCGTGTAAAATGATTGTTGCGAAGCATTTTTTAGTTAGCTTGTTTCTTTTTTGTGGCAGAGCATCGTCATGTTGGATCGAATAATTTTAATCTCTTTAGCAGCAGGAGTCACACAATATTCACACTGGTAAACATGCTTGATATGACAGTGTTAAAATTATTATCAAACATATTCCTTAAAGAAAAACCAGATTGCTGCACTTTTCTCTTATACATGCATTTTGGAGCTGATTCATGACTGAAAGACCAAAGTATCTACCTATTTCTCAATTAATGTATTTTGGTTTTCTGTCATGAATCAAGCCGCAACAGTGCATCAAAATATTTTTCTAATTTATTTAATTTTGATATATAAATCTAAGCTCTGTTGTCATCTAATACATTTACAGATGATTGAGAGCAGTGCCCATGGTGATGAGTATGATGGAGTGATCTTCTCTCAGCTTGTATGTAAAAATTATTTATAACTTAACAGAACTATTCATATTTATATAAATATAAATGGATCGTTATTTTTATTTTTTATTTATGTTTATGTTCAGAACTTGATTGATTTGGCTGGATCTGAAAGTTCAAAAACTGAAACAACTGGATTGAGAAGAAAAGAAGGATCTTACATCAACAAAAGTCTTCTGACACTTGGAACAGTATGTGTCATACAATGTCTATATTTTTGACATGGAGAATTTTTGTTATATCTTTCTATTGCACCTGAGATCACTATTTTTAATTTCTATACTTTTAGCTTGAGAAAAGTTTTACTATGATATTTTCTTTGTACATGATGCCACTAGTTTCAGAACATGCAATATCGTTCTAAAAGATATTTACAACTGCCTAAAAATAATGCATTTGAAAACACTTTTTTTTTGGGTAATGCATTTCACAATCGACTATCTTTCTAATAGTAGTCTTTTGTGTGTGTGGGGATTGATGGATTTTCATGCTCTTTTATTTTCGTTTTCCTTTTTGTGGTGAGCATGATTTAATGTCTTGATTTTGTGATTTCAATGAAGGTTATAGGAAAATTGAGCGAGGGGAAGGCTTCCCATGTACCGTATCGAGATTCAAAGCTAACCCGCCTCTTGCAATCTTCTCTTAGTGGGCATGGCCATGTTTCGGTGAGTTTGGAATTCTATAGCATTTTTATTTGATTGTTTCACTGTAACTTTTTCTGTCACTTTTAACTCTGTATTATTCTAGATTGTCATTCTATTTTAAAATGCTACTTAAGTAAGGTTTTACTATAGCTATTCTAGTTTCCCATGTAAGGATTTATTGGAACATAATGTGATACTGTTTGTTGCACATGAGTTTCTTATTAACATTTGTTGTTAACATGAACATTTCAGCTTATATGTACTATAACTCCAGCGTCCAGCAATATGGAGGAAACTCATAATACTTTGAAGTTTGCCAGCAGGGCGAAACGAGTAGAAATATATGCGTCACGTAATAAGGTCGACTCAAACTATTAATTATCTATACAATTGCATGCCTATATGCATATACTTGAGAATCCTGATTCACGGTGGAATTATTTGTTGCAGATTATTGATGAAAAGTCTCTAATTAAGAAGTACCAGAGAGAAATTTCTGTTCTCAAACTAGAACTTGATCAAGTAAAGAAGGGAATGCTAGTCGGTGTCAGTCATGAAGAGATTATGACCCTAAAGCAGAAGGTTTTTAGCTTCGTCTGGTGTTCATTTCGTGTTGTGATTGTTAAACAGGATTTTGTGATTGTCTAACTGTATTTTCTCATATATTGTGCTGTTATACGAGTAGTTGGAAGAAGGTCAAGTGAAAATGCAATCAAGATTGGAAGAGGAGGAAGATGCCAAGGCTGCTCTTATGAGTAGGATACAGAGGCTAACCAAACTCATTCTGGTTTCCTCGAAGAATACAATTCCTGGATATCTTACTGATGTTCCTAACCACCAGCGAAGTCACTCTTTTGGCGAGGAAGATGTGAGCTACTCCTTTAATTAACTAGTGTAGATTGTGTTATCCTTCTTTTTCTTCTCCGCTAGAACTCTGTAGAGACTTGGCACAATTGTTAAAGTTACCTCCTTGTTTATGATAAATTTGCTTTGGGTATGGCGTTTTCCCTGTATACCACCATGGTTTGGGTGCTTTACTTTATCAGGTTGCCAACACCACCCCACCAAACCTTTTTTTTGTCGAAGTTCTAGTGCTTCTCTGCTTCTTACTACAATTTCCAGTAAAATTAGTTTTGCATATTAAGTTTCTCTTCATATTCTAAATTTCCATAGCCAAAATATTTCATGCTGTCAACTGTTGGGTTCATGCAGTAAAATTAGTTTTGTTTTCAGTCACTGATTTAGTACAGTGATAAAAATTAAAAACCATTCTGCCAAGGAAATGCTTGAAGCCTAAAGGGCATTTTTTTGGAAAGTGGTTGATTATTTAGGAGGAGGGTGAAATGTTAGTATTGGGGATTGAACCCTGGACCTCTTGCATGGAATAAAACTCCTTTGGTGCTTGAACTCAAACCACTGGGCTAGGGGACTTCACGTGCACCATTCAATGGTGTCCTTTTAACAGCTTAAACTTTTAGGTTCATGCAGTAAAATTAGTTTTGTTTTTCAGTCACTGATTTAGTACAGTGATAAAAATTAAAAACCATTCTGCCAAGGAAATGCTTGAAGCCCAAAGGGCATTTTTTTGGAAAGTGGTTGATTATTTAGGAGGAGGGTGAAATGTTAGTATCGGGGATTGCACCCTGGACCTCTTGCATGGAATAAAACTCCTTTGGTGTTTGAACTCAAACCACTGGGCTAGGGGACTTCACGTGCACCATTCAATGGTGTCCTTTTAACAGCTTAAACTTTTAGGTTGAGTTGGATTTTGACTGCGTGCTAAACTACCTGTTTTGTTAAATATATTCTTACATAGTTGAATGATATCTTTTATTGGACGAACTTTCTTTGTGCTTCGTTTTCTAAGTGTTACAAAGTATATAAATATGTATATTCTTTTTATTTTTCCAGAAACTTGATGCCTTTCGTGATGGTATGCTGGTTGAAAATGAGAGTAAAAAAGATGCTTCTGCAGTGTCATCACATCTGTTTCATGATGGTAGACATAAAAGATCATCAAGTAGATGGAATGATGAATTCTCCCCAACTAGCAGTAGTGTTACTGAATCAACACAAGCTGGTGAACTGATCAGCAAAACAAAACTGGTACCAGTAAATTCATTCCCCTCGCTAACAATATTGTTACTTTCCAATCTTAATTTTGTATCGCAGATATTTTTTAAATAATTGTAATAACAATGGAGCTCTTAAAGTGGTAATGTGGTGAGTGGACCACTTCATCTATATTGGGGTCAGTCTGGAGTCTGGTTTTAAAATTAGCCGTTTAGGGCATTGATGTCAGAGGACTGCTATCAGATATATGATACAACTTAGTAACACCATATGGTGAAAAATGTTTGGGTGGATGTGCTAATATCTTTCGTTTTGAGTTTACCATACCTTCACTTGAGTATTATATTTTGCTGACTTTTCTTAATTTAAGTGGTTAATCATTATGCACTCTTTCAAAATTGTTAAATGTGCTGCCCGTTGAATTGTAGGGCGGGGTTACAATGTCCGATCAGATGGATCTTCTTGTTGAGCAGGTCAAGATGCTAGCTGGAGATATTGCTTTCAGTACCAGCACTCTGAAGCGCTTGATGGAGCAGTCTGTAAATGACCCTGATGGATCCAAAAGTCAGGTATACTGCCTTGTTTTCAAACATTTTTTCACATAAATGTATTGGCATGAAACAATAATGAAGTTTCAATCCATAACATTTTCTCCAACCTTTATATTTACTGTTAGGTCCGATTTCCACTAATGTACAGACCTACAGTGTTATCGAGTGTTTTTACGCTAAACAGTTTTGCGAAAATGTTTATGGGGTTTCGATGCATCATGTTTTCTTAGGAAATGCTTTGTTAATTACAGATCGAGAACTTAGAACGTGAAATCCAAGATAAAAGGAAGCAAATGAGGTTGTTGGAACAAAGATTAACTGAGACCGGCGAATCTTCTCTTGCTAATTCATCACTAATTGAAATGCAGCAGGTATGTAACCAATATTACAGATTTTTGAAGCCTGCATTTTATGTAAATGCTTTCTTAATGCTCATTCATGCAATTGTTTTTCTTTGCGGGTTTATGACAGACAGTCTCAAGATTAATGACTCAATGTAACGAAAAAGCCTTTGAGTTGGAGGTGAGTAGTGTTTTAACAATATTAGAGTGTTTCTTTGGAAGTAATCAATTTAGTTCCAAAATTCTGATTTTTGTACCACTTGTATTTTGTCTTTGAATTGTACTTGTACACATTCAGCATACACCTAGGTTGACACTGATCAATTTTTTTTACCATACTTAATGTGTCTCTTCAAAACAACTGTAGATTAAATCTGCAGATAATCGTGTCCTTCAGGAGCAGCTAAATGATAAGGTACGTGTCGTCAATTGCAATTGGCGTTCCTTTATTTCTTCTGTTGTCTTTTTTATTCTTTCCAGACTAATGAGTTTACTTGAATCCATATGCACTCCTTTGTTGGGTTTCCCTTCCTAAAAGTTGTATTGATTCTGTGTACATCATATTATTATGAAACTTTGTACTTGACAGCCTCCCTTTTGAATTTTATTTTGTCAACAGTGTTCTGAAAACAGAGAGTTGCAACAAAAGTTGAAACAACTTGAGCAGCAACTGGCAGCAAGTACTAGTGGTACATCATTATCTTCTGAACGATTTGCATCAGGAGAACACATTAATGAGTTAAAAAAGAAGATACAATCCCAGGTAACCGACTTTGGTTGCTATTTAAGTTGCACAGTGTGATAGATTATGTGTTTTATACGTTCCATTGTCTTTTGTTCACTTCACCTTTGAACATATTTGTGATGCATTTTTCCCATGCTTGTCAAAATACTTCCCCTGCATTTTTTATTACTTATGAAATCCACTTGCTGGGACTGTAATTTATAATCTTTCCTAAGGCTGCTGAATGATGATACAATGTTGTATTTGATTGCACTAAACTGGTATGTTTCTTCCTTGTTTCAGGAAATTGAAAATGAAAAACTTAAGCTAGAGCAAGTTGACTTGTCAGAAGAGAATAGTGGGTTGCGTGTGCAGAATCAGAAACTATCTGAAGAAGCCTCTTATGCCAAAGAATTGGCCTCTGCTGCTGCTGTAGAACTGAAGAATTTGGCAGGGGAAGTGACAAAACTCTCATTGCAGAATGCGAAGTTGGAAAAAGAATTGATGACTCTACGAGACCATGCCAATTCCCGTGCTGTCGTTCAAACGGTTAATGGTGTTAACCGTAAGTACAGTGATGCAAGATCTGGGAGGAAGGGGAGGATTTCTAGCCGTGCTAATGACTTTTCAGGAGCTGGTCTAGATGACTTTGAGTCATGGAGTCTTGATGCTGATGATTTGAGGCTGGAACTGCAGGCCAGGAAACAGCGAGAGGCAGCTCTGGAGGCTGCATTATCTGAGAAGGAATTTGTGGAAGAGGAGTTCAGGAAAAAGGCTGAAGAAGCCAAGAAAAGAGAAGAAGCCTTGGAGAACGATTTAGCTAATATGTGGGTCCTTGTTGCTAAGTTAAAAAAAGAAGGCGGAACTGTCCCAGAATCTAACGATAAAAACATTGATGTGGCTGAAAACATAAACGATAAAAAAACTAATGACAACGAATGTAATTTTGTATCTAAGGAGCAGCTTTTGGATGTATCAAAACCGCATGGTGAAATTCCGAAGGAAGAAACCCTGGTTGTGCGCCTCAAGGTAACACCATACTACAGTTATTTTAGTGTTTGTTTGTCCTAGAAAATGTTGAACAGATTTTCTATATAGACTGGCCAACAGGAAATTAATTATATAACAAAATACTATCCCATTCAATGGTCCTAGTTATACTAATTATTTGGGCCATCCCAAGGAATACTAACAACACAGTTCTCTACTCTAAAATATTCTTATTCTTAGAAACAATAAACATATTCTAGCAATTGGATCACCTGGTATAACCTGGTGCCACTTTCAGTTTCTGCAGTAATTTCTAATTTATTTTTGAACTTGGATGATTGGATCTGTTGACTAAGTGAACAGTTTCTTTGGCATTTGCTGGAAAATTTATGTTTTGTGCCAGAAAGGTCTGCTGAGAGAATGTTTTTGAGTTTAAATTTTGTGATTTCAGGCACGCATGCAAGAGATGAAGGAAAAAGAACTCAAGTACATTGGGAATGGTGATGCCAATTCCCATGTTTGTAAAGTATGTTTTGAAACTCCTACTGCTGCTATTCTTCTTCCATGCCGACATTTTTGTTGTAAGTATTTTCAATATATGTCTGTAACTCTTTCCCTCAGATTCTTGGCAATTTTTATTTATTTTTGCAAGAATACTAACAGCCTCTTGTTTGCTTTTGCAGTGTGTAAATCTTGTTCACTAGCTTGTTCTGAATGTCCTATATGCCGCACAAATATTACAGATAGACTTTTTGCTTTTACATCTTGACCCTATTAACAGAGGTTTTTGCTGTTATCTTGATATATTTTTATGTTGTCTATTCAAATGATGTAAAATTATTAATGTATTTTAATGCTTGGCTGTTTTATGGTTTGCAGGGATCTATCACATTGAATTAATATATCTCATGCAATTATGGGTGCAATTCTTTTATTAGTTTGCCTGAGTGTAAGAATGTTTATAGGTACATCGATATCTTTCTTTTAAACTACCCCTGGGGAACTGTAAAATAGGGGAAGACAAAGGGGTACGGAGAAAGAATGTAAAAAAGGGAAAGGGTGCAAACAGCACCACTGAAGTACATATGAACAATGTATGTTAGTACGGTAGAATTTTGTTGCAATTCCTCTGTTTATTCATTTGCTGCGTACAAGAGCAGTGAGGTACTGAGGTTTTTATTGACTCGGATAGAATTTTAGATTGAATTTATTTCTAAATTTTTATTGTCGAGATTTTCAGTCAATCAAATTATAACACAAATGAGTTTAAATTTGACATACTGTCAATGGAAAATGTTTATTTTTTATTTTTGGTATTTCAATGGAAAATGTTTTACTTGTTGGTCAATAAATCGGAAGCAATTATACGACTTTAAAAAGTATTTGAACGTCAATTGAGTAATGTCAATTTGAAGGATTTGATGAAACATTCTCCAATATACAATCATATAAGAATTTCGTTGATGATTTGACATTAAGAGTTGAAAAAATATATTATAACATTCATAATTTATCATCATAATTTATCATATGTATAATTTGTTAAAGATAGGAGATTCGAGTCTTGGCCCAAATCCTTATTTTTACATATTGGGCATGGCGAGATTGGCAATGGTTAAGAGGTGGTGTGTCATATTGAGATTTTTTTTTTCAAATATCCCTCAAAAAATCAAATATTTCCACAATACCCCCCATTTTAAAAAAATTTCCACAATACCCCTCAATTTTTGCAGAGATTCCCCTGCAGTGTGGGGACCCCAATGGCGACACTGGGAGTGTAGCCACCTCTGGGTCAATGGCGACACCCCCAGTGTAGCCATTGACTCTGCTGCTTTTTTTTTTTACTTTTTCTGCACGTGAACAGTGCAGGACAGTGATGGCAGGTCTGGTACAGAGAGAAGCAATGGCGACACTGCCAGTGTAGCCATTGCAGTGCAGGTGGCGACACTGACAGTGTAGCCATTGACCATGGTTTTTTTTTTTTTGTCTTTTACGTGTTCTGCATGGGGGGACACATATTTTAGGTTTTTTTTTTTTTTAAATGTGTAATAATTTTTCACTCATCTCATTCTATAAATACCACACTTCATACTTTCATTTTCGGTACAATTTGATGACCGCGAAGAACGATTCTTATTAGAAATTGGAAAATTAAGTTGAAAACATATTTTGATAATTTAATTAATAAAAAAAAATGATTATAAAATTAAATCAAATATATACATTCCGAAATTATTACACAAATATTACACTATTGGGGGGCATCGGGGGGAGGCTGAGGAAATAAATGTGATCCGGTGAAGCATCTTCTAGAAAAAATTTGGCGATGTCCAAATCCCAATAATTCCTCAGGCTCATCGGTGTCATCATCCACTCCAAGAAAATTAATAACGCCTGTGCGTGGAGAGACGTTTTGACCCAGACCTGACGAGTAACCTTGACGAGGAGCCGAATCATGACACAATACCCCCACAGGTGTTATTAATTTTCACGTCGTCGGCTCCTCGTCAAGGTTACTCGTCAGGTCTGGGTCAAAACGTCTCTCCACGCACAGGCGTTATTAATTTTCTTGGAGTGGATGATGACACCGATGAGCCTGAGGAATTATTGGGATTTGGACATCGCCAAATTTTTTCTAGAAGATGCTTCACCGGATCACATTTATTTCCTCAGCCTCCCCCCGATGCCCCCCAATAGTGTAATATTTGTGTAATAATTTCGGAATGTATATATTTGATTTAATTTTATAATCATTTTTTTTTATTAATTAAATTATCAAAATATGTTTTCAACTTAATTTTCCAATTTCTAATAAGAATCGTTCTTCGCGGTCATCAAATTGTACCGAAAATGAAAGTATGAAGTGTGGTATTTATAGAATGAGATGAGTGAAAAATTATTACACATTTAAAAAAAAAAACCTAAAATATGTGTCCCCCCATGCAGAACACGTAAAAGACAAAAAAAAAAACCATGGTCAATGGCTACACTGTCAGTGTCGCCCTGCACTGCAATGGCTACACTGGCAGTGTCGCCATTGCTTCTCTCTGTACCAGACCTGCCATCACTGTCCTGCACTGTTCACGTGCAGAAAAAGTAAAAAAAAAAAGCAGCAGAGTCAATGGCTACACTGGGGGTGTCGCCATTGACCCAGAGGTGGCTACACTCCCAGTGTCGCCATTGGGGTCCCCACACTGCAGGGGAATCTCTGCAAAAATTGAGGGGTATTGTGGAAATTTTTTTAAAATGGGGAGTATTGTGGAAATATTTGATTTTTTGAGGGATATTTGAAAAAAAAAATCTCATATTGATTCATGTTTATGGAAAGCCATTGTTAATATCTGGCCTAACATGCAAGAGCATTGGTACTAGGCAACTGGCGATGTTAAGAATATTCGCTTGATCATAACTTATTGGGTTGATGTTTGGGCTACAACATACATTATTGGTATTTACTTTTGCCGCTCTACCATTTTCTCAAACACGACGTAGCGGACGATATTTTCCATAAAATTTCTCATTTTATAACATCCGCTAGGATGAGTAAAAATAGGGATGGTGACAAAAGTAACTCCCTATGTTATTAGCTACATCAATGGTGCCACTAGTGAGTTCGTGCCACCAGTGAGTTTGTGATCCCAACTCAGATGCTCATTTTAAATCTTGGGTTTTTGTCGTAAACATGCTTTACTCAAATAACCGAATTGTGGAGGTGGATGACCATTTTAACGTGATGATATTAATTGGGTTGCTCCTCCACCAAAGTTGCTTCCTCTTAAGGATGAGGCGTTGAAAATGAGTGGTTGTTCGACCGGATTGTGGAGGTTTACTATGTGATGAGAGGCGTATTTGTATAAGTAGTATTGCCAAATAAATGGTACAGGTGGACTATGGAGTCCTTTGTGCAGTGAAGGGATGGTAGTCTAAGATATGTTGAAGGGATCCAAATCCTCTCCTTTCATTTCAAGTACTCTCTCCTTTTTATATTATGTATCTATCTCGCTAATATTGGGTGTACTATTGATATAGATGCTTTTTTGGACTTTAGCACCATTGGAATTCCAAAAAAATATGTTCATAATATTCAATGGTCTTAAAATTTTATCTTTATTGTTTTACACCACTATACACTTCAGAGTACAGCCATAATATCATTAAATAGTCCACACGCTTATTTTTTGTCTTCACTCAAACTGTGCTATCTATAAAGATCTCAAAAGATCCCTACTTAGAATTGTTGAAGAAGATCTTACTGGCACTTTTTCTTTCACAAAACATTTTTATTAGTACTAAGCAATAGCATACTGCTAAGAGTAACTAAAAATCCTCTACAAACTCCATAGGAGTAGCTTTAAGTTAAGGTTTTGTAAGTTAAGATAAATATGAGACCAAAACAGTAGATATGAATTTGAAAAAACATAGTAGAGAAACAGAATATAAAAAATGAATTATAAGGAAATGCAGAAAGCAAAATAAGAAGGGATATTTTCCAACAGATTTCTACAAACAGTTAATTATCTAGAATATTTAGATTTTTTTATGAATGTAGCACCATTTCCTGGAACTGTACATCCATAATCTTTCTTCCATTTTGAGTTCCCTTTGGAAGTGTTCACTTTTGGAATTTCTTTAACTCCAATCACTGAACCAATATTAGGAGTAGGAGTAATTAGTTGAGCTGATTGAAACTGTGCTAGAGGTACACATGTTACTTGAGGTTGAGGAAACAAAAACTTGCTAGCATTAAGATCTTGGTACTGAAATGCTGAATAATGATTCTGCATAAACAAACACAAATTTCAAGTTTGTTAAAAAATATCTTCACAAATATCTTTGTACCTTTCTTTAAAACTATTTAATATTGAAATATCTTAATAACTATCTAATACTTTTCTACAAAACTATTTTATCTAAGTACATAGTTATTATTTAAAAAAAAAAAACAGTAACAATAATTAAAAGTGTAGAACAAATTAAACCTTACAGAAACCATTAGGAGGGAATGAAGCATTAAGAAAATCTTCGAAGCAGTAACCGGGTATTGTTTCAATCAAGTATTCAGAAATGCTGCTTGTTGAAACAGAACCAGTGTCACTAGCCATGTTATCTTCAACCTTGCATGAAGAACTGACATTTTCATTGGAAACTGATCTTGGTATCATGTTTGCTTTTGATCTACTAGAGTAGTTTCTGGATTCAGAACCAATACTGGTAGATGATGAATCTAAGTCCAAAGAATTGTTTGAAAGCTTTACACCAGAGAGAAGAAACCTGTTATGTTTCTGTGTATGTTCATTTGCTCTATGGATTGGTAGATCACATTCTCTGCATAGAATCGCTCTGTCTTCTTGGCAAAATAGATATCCACGCCTCTCCTGCAACAACAAAAAACACACATTACAAAAAGAGAAATTTTTTTATGAGAATGATGAGTAAGGTATAAAAAAGTCTGTGACTTCCGGTCGCGACATCATGGTATTTGATGTTGCTGCAGTCACATTTGATGGTGATTCTTTAAAATATTAAAGATCGTGATGCGACCGTAACCATTATAAGCAAAAAACAACTTTATAGGTTGATTGAATAAAAGATGTATCTGGACCATAAAATATATTCAGAACGGGAGGGAGTAAGTAGTAATTGATATATTCATTCATACTTGGCAGATATCACAAAGAGGGTAGTCTTTGGAGTTGAGGTGGACAAGAGAGAATCGAGCATGTTTGGTTGCAAGTTTGTTGGCATGGTGAATAGTATGATCACATCCATTACAAAGAGCAGCTTCATCTGAAGGACAGAATATGGAAGCTTCAGCTTTCTCACAAACATCACATTGGATCTTCATGATCTGATCTTGCTATAGCAACTTAGACAGTTTCTGGTTTGATTGCTTGTGTTTGTGTTTGTGTCTATATCTTTTGTTGTTGTTGTTGTCTTCACTCTCCTTTATTTACTTTAACTTTAAGGAGCTTCCTTGAATGGGGTAAGGGAAAGTAAAGGAAAAGGGACAAAAGACTTATGGGCGAATTGGCATTAGGGTCCAGAAACATCAGTTGCCACTAGGCTCATCCTCAAGGATAGTATTTAGTGTCTTCTGACTTTGAGAGAAACACTTAATAACTCATATGAATGAATTACCTATTTTCATAGCTATCTCTTTTTTTGATAATAAATATGGAGTTTGCAAGTTGGCTATATTTTTGGAAAGAGCAAGTTGGTTGAATATTAATATTAGTATTCTATAGTATAGCACATTAGCTATCACTCTCATTCTGAACTTTTAGGCATGGTCTGCTTTATCTGACTTCCTTTATTCATTCAGAAGCCTCATCAGTCTTCATCTTAACTTATTTAGATAATCACTTTTTCTCTATTCTAAGTAACTACTAAAATAAATGACACTGACCAAACCAGAGAAAGGAGAGTGATGTCACTTGTTTCCCTAAGATTTTTTTGACAAAGTTGATCAAAGTTTCATTCTTCCCTTCTATGTAGGGAAAGTCCAGTTTAGAATTTTCAATTGCTTATTTTTAACTTCTTTTAGCAAAAGTAGTTACTATATTAATTTTAAATGATACCGACTATTAATTTAGATTGGACGATGGAGATCTATAACCGTGTCACGTAGCTACAACAGATAATCTATTTGTAGAGGGGACCTAGCATGACATATTAATTTCATTTTACCTAAGTTAGGTTGCCTAGAGTTAAAACATTAACATGTTGCAACAACTATTATGGATATATAGACCACATCTAATCTATATCCCATATTACCAAGTCAACATAGTAAAAAAAAGGACTCACTCATCAATGTGATTTGTTCAACAAGTAGAAATTAACATCTGTTTTAAATAAATCATGGAATTTTTGGAAAGTGAATTTTTATTTGTTTGGTAGATATTTAATTATATCAAAGAATTAATCTAATAAGCAAGAGATATTTTCAAAATCTAGCCAAATTTATTGACTGATTCTAAATGTTTACACTTAGAATTTAACTTTTCTTTTCAATTATAATATATCTAGCAATATGATCCAACTCCTATAGAGTTGATATTTCAATTATCTTGTGCTAGTGAATAAATCAACCACTAATATCAAATACACACATATAATAAATTATATGTAATAAAATATAGTAATATAAAATGTACCAAAATAAATAAATATAGCAATACATATTTATGTATGAGATTGATTCTTCACATATTTGGGAGGTAGTCCAATTTCTCTAATGTTTCGCTATTGTCTTGAAGATTAGTCTTATTGCTTAAATGATCTAATTCATGGAGATACTTTGAGATACTTATTATTGTGGTAAAAAACTCTTCTTACAATTCGTTTAAAAAATTCCTTACTGTAATCCTTAATATTTTTAGTTGAAGATTTCGTCGTTTTTTTTTTACAAAATATGAACCACAAGTTGAGATGTTTTGTTAACTGTAAATTTTGTATCAAAATGCAATTTTAATCATGCTCATAATATAGATGCAATGATCTCATAAGCCACCGTGTCAAACCTTTTAATCTTTATTGCAAGCTTGATGTATTAAAAAAAATCTTTTATAGATCATATATATAAACGTGGTTGTTGCCTTGCACTGCATCATATTAGTTGGCACTTGGCCATATGTGATTGGTACTATTGAAGTACGTACGTAATAACCCAAATTGGAAAGTGCAAGAATGGAAAAGTGATTAAATTAAGAAGTCGGCTTAACTAGACGACAAACAACACTTTTTTTGGGGACTATAGATAGATAGATATAGATGATGATGATCTCTTTGTGAATCTTTGAACAAAATATTGTATAAGATATGCAATTTGTCGGCATTAAAAAGGTAGTGACTAGAAGATAAGAAAAGAACATTGCACTTTTGATCATTTCCTATATTTAAATCTTATTTATAGTTCCAATTCTTCCTCACAATCACATGGATTGTAAATTGTTCTTATACATTGAGTGTCTTATCAAAAGTATTTTAAGAGCATGTGATACAAACAATATTGCTACTCAAGAGGATGGAGAGTGGGCTCATTGTATTTGGGTGGGGGTGTGAGTGCTAATTGAGCATCTTTTAGGTTTCAAATGGGTTTGTTATTTTGCACAAACAAGAAGAAAAAACTACTCAAAGTATAGGGCAAAAAGGCAAGGACTCAACTTTTGTGCTTCTTCTCATTAGAGATATCTTTTCATTTTCATAAGGATTAATAGAATTGGACCAAATCCAAATGGAGATGAGTTTAATAGAAGAGAATTGACTCAAATAACATGACGAATCAATGTTTAAATCACGACCGAAAAATGTGTTTACATTTTATTTATTCATATTTATATGATTATCTCATGTGAAGTAACCATGTTTGGTTAAGTAAAAAGTTTAATTATATGGTAATAGAATGTTGGTTCAATTTGTAATAAGTTGACTCATTTCCTATAAGGAGGTAGATACATTCTATAAATATTCTTTGAGGTCTGTACACGAGTCCCTCAATCTAACTTATACCTAAATTATATGAAACAATAGATTTTACAATAGACATTCGATCCATGGTTAATATTTTCTAAAAAGATATAGGATAATTAAGATGCAATAACAAGGTGAGTGAGCTCTTTTCGTGTTTAGGCCATTCATTTCATCACATATAATATATGGCTCAAGAAGAGTGTATGGTATACTAAATATAGAGATACTGACACGCAAAGTTGAAAAAGGCTTTGATGGCCCAAAACTTGATGGAACTTGCCTACATTCTGTTTGCTACTCAGCTTGCATTTTCACGTGTGATGCCTAAGTTAAGTATGAGGACCATTTACTAATGGGGACCTCCTTTCTATTTGTGATGGGTAAACTTAGCCTAATTAATTTAGACCCCATCACAAGTAACTAGCCAGCTTAGCAAGCAAGTTGTGTTGTGAGTTTGTGTGAGTCTTATATACACTTTTGAGTTAAATATGTGTTCTGTCTCTATAAAATAAAGACTTTTTATGTTTCATTTTTATTAAACTTTTTGGATCTTGCTAACGAATGCTTTCAGAGTATTTTCTAAGCATTCTATTTAAAGAAATTGTTTATTCAAAAAGTAAAACATTTCAATTTACAATGCGTTGAATTCACACATTTTCATAAAAATTTCACAAAAACTTACTATTTAAGGTGTTTAAAGAGTGTCCTGAGGATAGTTATTAACATTTTCCATTTTTATTATATTTTCCATTTAAGTTAACGTGCATTCATATATGTGTAGAACAACATAAAAACAAGCTCAAAATTTTATTTAAATGTCATGATTTTTGTTACTTTGATATTTAACTTTTACCGTTTCAAAAATTAATATTTAATTCATCTCATTAAAAAATATCATATTTTAGTATTTAAACTTTATATGATAATTTGAACATGCTTGTAAAAGAAATTAAAAAAATTTAAGAGTTTGATGATAATTAAACAAATTTAGTTTAGTAGAGACTAAATTTATGTGCAAGAATTTATCATAAATAAATAAATTATGTGTAAGAAATTTTTTATTAGGAGTGAAAATATAATACTAAAAATTACTAAATTTAAATAATCTTCATTTTATAAGACTAAAATCGTATTTAACCCTATGCTTTTGTAGAGACCGATTCTTTTAAATTTCTATTTCTACATTAATATATATCAATTAAGTATATTCTAAATGCAATCGTAGAGACCGATTCTTTTAAGTGAAATAACCAAATAAACTACAAGGAGATGCAAAGAGTATCTTTTGACGGGATGTCATTTGGCACCAAGTTCATGATGGAGAGAGATGTTCTAACAATAATTAGGCTGAAAAGAGTAAACTAGTTATAAACATAGAGTGTTTGGCAACAAAGTTTGACTATTTTGTCTATATATGTGACTGCAGAGCAACCAAAGTTGTTTTGTATTATGAGTGATTGTTAGAAGTCTCATATTTGATGAAAATACTAAAGACAATAGTTCAAAATTAATACATATATAACGCTTTACAACCCTCCAAACACGGATGGAGTTAAGTGCTTAAGAGAGGGTGCCAAAAGAAATTTCCAACCTTTTGCTTTCAAACGAAAATAATGTTAATTGGGCCATTGAATGGTAGAATTGTTTAGTATTGATCAACAAATTTTACAAAAAAAATGGGGAAAGTTTATCAACCGACCCCGCCATTCTTTTATACCCCGGTATTTCAATTTTGTCCTTGCAGAAAAATTCGGTTGTGCAAATTCAGAGCAAAAAAACCGAAATGTGTTTTCAAGGAAAAAAAACTTCGATTTTTAAAAACCGAAGTTTTTTGTAAGGGCAAAATTGAAAATTCAAGGGGTTAAAATCAAACACGGGAGTTCCGTTGAGAATCTTTCAAAAATGTGTATGGTTAATGTTAAGCCTAAAATAATAGAAGATCAGATAAACATAAGTTTTTCTTTGTACCCACAACTTGCGTTTCTCTCACCCCCCCACAATTTTCTAAATTTCCCATTTTATATATTTTCCGCAATGAGATTCATTTATTTTTTTGACTTATATTAGACTCATTGTTATGCATTAAGAAGTAAATTTTTACATATACAACCAATTAAATTACATGTTAGTTTTACGTTTAGGAAAACTCGTTTCTATTGTATGTCTAAAACAAAAAATACGTTCAGAAGATTTAAAAAATTTCATATGAAAAACTCAAATTTTACCTTTTTAACATGTATTTTTTACACTATATATCTTTTCCATGTTAGACACATTAGTACTACACAACATCTAAACGTAACATGTAAGCTTCCTTTATTTGTCTATATGGTTATGACGTATCCTTAAACCTTGTTGATGTTGCTCTTCAAAGTTCCATGTAGCAAATACAAGTTATCATTTCATTTGTCATAAATAAAAATAATTGAATTTACAAAATTTCATTCAATTATTTGTTTGATTAAAGAAAGAAAAACCTTTAAATAAAATAGTTAAAGTAAGGATAAAAAGAAATACAAGAGAAATGATTTAAAAAAACTTGGGGGGTGTGGGTTGTCACCATAATGGGTCCTTTCTCTTTTGCTTTTATAATTTTTTTTCTATTACTCTGTAATAGAAAAAAAAGAGAATTGAGTTTGACCATATGTTTTTGTAGTATTGAGATTGGTTGTCTGATTCTCAATTTGTGGTTTCCTTAGTTTTGAACAGTGGCGGATCTTGAATGATTTTGGTGGAGGTGTCAAAAATTTATAAGTTTTTTTTTTTTTTTTCCTGGTATAGAAAAATTTATAAGTTATGTGTATAAAAAAAAAAAGAAAAAGGAAATTGTTTAATATAATTCATTAGTTAATTGGTAATATGCGTATGTATAAAAAATATCAGACATAAAAAATAGGTTGTTTTAATGGCTAAGATTGAACATTGCTTGATTATTACATCGGTTTGTGTCCTCCATGTCTATGTTTTCAAATAAAAAATACAATAAAAAAGGTGTAAAAAAGAATCAAATTCGTGACCTTTGGGACACATGCAATTATGACATTAATATTTGCGTAAAATAGTATATAATATGACTAACTAGTATATATAAGATATTCGAAGGTGCCACGACTTATGTCCGCTCCAATGAAAATAGATTTTTCAATGAGACTACATTATAGTTTCTTTGTATTACAATTATACGTTGCCTAAGCTTTTCCATTACAAATTGTCTCAATGTGCATGATGATGTCAACTAAGTACTCATTCTTTTTCCAAATTTTCCTTTACTTTGTCTTATGATATGATCAAATTTATGATTTTGCTTTCTTAGTGGTTAATATAATTGGGGAGAAAGAATGTGTTAGTAGCAAGATCCAATATTGAACCTCCTGAATTTTCTCATTTAGCATCTTAACTCATACCAATAAGTTAATCTTCAACGACCATTTTTATTCACACACAAAAAAAGTAATTAAAAGTACTAAAAATAGTTGGCAAAGATAAATAATTTGTGAGGTCTTTAAGTGGGGCTATAAAGCTAGGAATCAACAACAGCTAGTCAACAACATTCATCATATGTGTGCCTTTTAAAGTAGGACATAGCATCATAAAATATTTGCCAGAAAAAGAAGATGATCGAAGTTCATGGAAGCCACTTCATGTGATTAACTAACTACTTGGGGAGTACGGAAAATCTTTGAATTGTTATGCTTTGCTTATGCTATTCTTTAAATTATTTTTCTTTTTTGACAAAATGCTATTCTTTAATTTTGAATAGTGGATGTTATGTTTTTTTTCTACAATGCTACGTGCTTAAATGAATATGTGTGCTTAGTGCTTAAATAAAATAAAATAAAATCAGAAAAATATACTTTATAAATATTATTTTTTAAAACAAATATTAGCCATACAAATTTGAAATAAGTAATATTACATTAATGAGATGATTGATTGTTTCAAAAGATAAAGACAAGGGAAATGCATGCTACCTATGCTGTGTTGCTTCTTTTCCTTTTCTATAGTAAAGAATATTTGTAATCAGAATTTAAATCTCAATTCTCTTATTTATGTGTATGGATTTCTAAAAGCTTTGTCATTTCTCTATGTACGAACAAAATAAAGTGTGTTCTTTATGAGATAAAATTAAAATGATCAACATTGGTCATAAGTACATTTTAAAAAACAAATCATAAATATGAAGATTGAACTTCTGATTCACAAACAAAATACATTATTATTGATTAAATAATTTCTTTTGATACACCATTTTTTTTTTCAATCTAAGAAAAGAGAAAAGAAACCCAAACAACTTTTCTTTTCTATGTAGTACACAAAAACAAATAAGTACCACATGCATATATCATCAAGAAAGAAATTAACACAAATAAAACCACAATTAGGCCTTTGATGAAATCATTAATTAAACAAAGCACACCCCATCCAAAGCCACAAAACACCACAATCCATCAATGAGATCAGAAAATCCTAATGAGATGTAGTCTCATCCTTGTGATGTTCTGGATCAGTAGTAGCCTTAGCATGGTAACCAGGAATCTTCTCTTTGATCTTCTCCAAAATACCTTTCTTCTCACCTTGATCAGTTGTCTCTGTTGGAACAGGAGCAACAACAACAGGTGGAGGAGTTGTTACATCCTCTGTTTTCTTGTGTCCTGGAAGTTTGTCCTTAATTTTTTCAAGGAAACCTTTCTTCTCCTCAGTACTCACAGTTGTTCCATCAACAACCTCAACTTTCTCAACTGGCACTGATGTGTCCTCCTTCTTCTCCTTCTTTTCCTTCTTCTTCTTTTTCCTCTTCTCGCCATTTTCATCTTCCTCTTCGCTCGACTATATATGCATCAAAACAATCACAATCATTAGGTTTTGTATTAGACAAAACGAATCAAAGCGACAAAGACTGAATTTCAATAAATACTAATAAGGCTACTCTACCACTTAAAATGGCCGCAAATATATTCATTGAATACATGATGTATGTGTTTTTTAATACAGACTAGATACATCGGTTATATAAATAGGTACGCTAACTATCATCTATATATATATGATCATGTTTAACAAAATTAAGAAAATGATGGATGTAAAGAGTACTTACAGAGCTTGAGGAACTGTCAGATCGGTGAAGTTTCTCTAAGAGACTGGTGTGTTTCTTTTCACCTTCAGCTTCTTCAACTTTGGTCTCTGATGGTGCTTCATACAAAGTCACCTTATGACTAAAATCAGTGTTGATGGCTTCCTCTTGAGGCTTATGTTCTTCATCCTTTTTCTTACCACCAAGAAAATCAAAAACACCTCTGTCTTTGATCTCTGTCTCAGTGTTTGTGGTGCTTGTGGTCTCGTATTTGTTCTGATTCTCCTCAGCCATGATGATCACTAAGCAAACAAGATTGATCGATAAAATGGAATATGAATGACAATATGAAAGGTAAAGTATGAAATGAGATTATGATTAAAGTGTTGTTTGTTGTTTTGGTTTATGGAAATCAAAGAGATGGGATGGCACTTTATACTAGTTCACTACTACACATAATGACACGCATTACCCGCGATTAAGATTGCTAATTAAGATTAAGATAATTGTAAAATTTAAAAGGACATGTAGCTGACGTGTGGATTAAGTTAAAGAAGGAAGATGAAATGAGTTTAGTCACGCTCCTACAACTACACTCGCTTCAATTATTTGCCATCAAAATTCACTTTTTTATTTATTTTTTGCTAAATGTGGATATTTATTTCTAATGTATTGGGTTAGATTAAATGATAAGTTAATTTCATGCGTTTAATCTAATACTCTCTCTCCTTTCAAAAAAAAAAAAATCTAATACTCTCTCCGGTCCATATTATAGGGAACAATTTGAAAAAATTACACATACCAAGGAAACATATTCTACATAGTTATTTTCATTTAATACTCTTCTAATTTTAAATTTATTTTATGTATACCCTTATTTCATTACTCTCAATTCAACTAACTTACTTATTTTTAATATTCTCACTCATAATAAATAAGGGCACAAGTGAAATTAAACATTTAAAACATTTGAAAATTGGTCAAAGTTTCTTATAAAAATGACCAATTTTTTTTCAAATTGTTTCTTATAATATGGATCGGAGGAAGTAGTAAAAAGATATTCACTCCGTCCAATATTATAAGAAAAAAAACTATTTTTTGTTATCCCAAATTAAAAGTAAAAAAACAAACTTTTACCATTTTCAAGGTTTACTTTTACTTATTCTCATAAAATTTACTTTCTCTCTTCTTTTTCCCATAATCAATGACCAATCAAAATACTTTTTACATCTTCCAATGAAACTTCTGTCAAGAAAAACACAAAAAGTGATACTTCAAACTATCACATTTTACTTTTCTTAATAAGTGTGATTTTTTCCCTTATATTATGGGACGGAGGGAGTATGTTTGCTATTTTATTTTATTTGATAAGATTGACCATGGTGGATGTCTCTTCGTGAAAATAAATACAATGTAAGAAATAATGTGAGAGGTTTTTGGGTGTAAAAATATAACAATATAATAACCGACTATTCTGTGTAAGAGGGATACATATAGTCTCAGGTGTGTAGTTAATATCATCAATGTGAGGACGAATCTTACGGTCTCAACGTTGATGACTATTGAAATAAGGTTAAAAAACCATGATTAACAATAAATATCAATCATTCTGATGTTGATCGTTACAAAAGTGAGAACTTTTGTGGCCGTTGAACAGAGACGTGTGGCCTTGTGCAATCGTCTTATTAGACCGAACTCGACACCTAAATGAGCTATTATTTATATATGAAAATTATTTTACTTTAAAATATTGGAAAGTTTTCTACTATTATTTTAAAAACCAATGAGATATCATTATAAAAAATTAAAAAAAACCAATGAGATATCAAATTTACTTTATGGAATTTTTATCAAAAAATTATTTAGATGAATTTTATTTAATTTTTGCTCTGTTTGGGAAGGCCAAAAAGCTAGCTTATAGCTTTTAGCTTATAAGCTAAAAGCTCTGTTTGGTAACAGTCTTTTCGTTACGAGCTTATAGCTTATTTTGACTAGCTTATAGCTTATTTTCAAACGCTATTTCAATTAGCTTATAGCTTATAGCTTATTGTCTTTTCTTCCACTTTTACCCTTATTGTTTTAACTAAAATCCATTTATATCCTTTATCCAATATTAACGCTACAGTACTATTAATGCTACGGTATACATACATTTGAAGCAGATGTGTGATACCTTTTTAATACTTCAGACGTTTTTTGATTACCAATCCAGACCTTTTTTTGTTACAATACTTCAAGAGTCCAAACAAAAGGCAAGTTTACGTTAATATATAGTCCTACCTTTTTTCTTAAAAATAAAAGATATCAACTTTTTACTTTTAATTTTTAGAAAAAACGGTGAAATTTTCAAGACAAATTTTTTAAATAAAATTTGTGCAATAATTTTTTTGAGTAATAATAAATAAGAGATATTTAGTCAAAATATATATTAAATTAATAAGTTAAAATTATTAATTTTTTTTTTTTTTTTGAGCAATAAAATTATTAAATTCTAAGTATCTTAAATAAAATCCGTGAAAAAAAAGTATCTTAAATATAAATTTGATATAAGTTTTATTTTTTAACAATGTCCTTTGATGTAATTCTACATTTATCAGCTAGTTGAACCGCTCATTTTACCAAATACTTCAATTAGCTTATCAGCTGTAAGCTATAAGCTACCAGTTATAAGCTATTTTTACCAAACAGAGTCTTTATAGTTGCGCTTAAAACATAGTTTGATTTAATTTAATTTAATAAAAAAAGTATGATTAATCGGAGAGAGCGAGTGAAAGAAAATGTGATGCAGCAGCGAAGATGGAACGAAAAGAAAAGAGGAAAAGAAGAGGGAGACACGGCGTTACAAGTGATCTGTATTGACACGAATGAGGAAGAGACACGTGGACGAATAACGTGGGAAGGAGGTGTATTGCGGGACCCGAAAAGGTCGGCCTGGGTTTTAGTTTGAAATGTCGGCCCGGATGTATGTAGCACATAACTGAGAGTATATTATGAAAATCATTCAAAATAATAATTTATATACTAGGTCGGTGTCTTGGGGGGTACCCGTGGCAGAATAACCATGTTTTCGTCAGACAGGGACGTTGTTTTTAGCTTCCTCATGTGATCATCATACTTATACTTGTCCATTCCAATATTTGTTGTAACCATAGAGTCATGGACGGTTTACAAATGATACTTTGCGTTATCAATACAATAATTTTAAAGTGATTAATAAGTTTAATTAATTATTAGTAAAAATAGTTTTTAGATAGATTTTACTTCCTTCGTCACCGAATTTTACATTGCTAAACAACAAAGGGTTTTTTCTACAGAGAACAAGAGGGTTAGTAGTTGAAAAATAATAATTATGTGATTAAGGTTGATAACGAAAGCAAATGATAATGACACATACAAAAATTTGATAACGGAGTTTTTAAATGGTGGATATGTCTCAGACGATAGAATTCGTTACAACATGTTTCTATTATATGCGTCATACTCAACAAATTTCATATTAGATAGCAGATGATATATATATATTAAGAGCTCATGTTAAAAAATTGAATGTAAAAATATTTGTCTTAAAAATTGTATATTCAACTTTTAAAAATTAAAAAACAATTTTTTCAACGTAAAATTTCTATCTCCGAATTGCTTAGCATGAACCATTAAAACACAAGTTGGCTGAACTCGTATTGAGTTAAACTTAACTTTTAAAAGGTACATGTGTTATATTTAATTTAAGCAAAAGCATGGGTTATGTGCCATGCTCTTTTGTGATTTTGTAGTGAGGGGCGTCTTTACCTCATGTGCGGCATGTGCGACGGCATAAGGCATCATAATAATAAGGGCCTCTAAAAAAAATTATAAGGTAGTAGTATTCGTAAATAAGAAGTACAAAATTAAGGATTGCATGCTTCCAAATGAGAGATTGTGGAGTCCAAATATTTGAGATTCTCTTTACTCTAAAATGAGGATTTATTAGTTACAAAACGTCCTAAAAGAGATTTTTCTATTGTGAATAAAATTTTTAGACATTTAGTTTTATCAAATGGAAAGATGTGTAATGGAGATTGTCCCGTTCATCAAACTTTTTTATATTAGTGAAAAAATGATTTTTTTTTTAATGTTATTGATGTTATTTGTAATTTAAATCGATGACAATTTTTTTATATTTTTTATTTATTAGGGTCTATTTTTAATAATCGCATAGGGCTCCAAAAAGTTAGAGACGCCCTGTTTGTACTCATAAGATTTGTGCTGAATTTTTCATCATTTGTTGTTCTCCGTTGTTTTATTTAACATTTTTTATTATATACGTATTAGTTATGAATTTTCAATTATCAATTTCAATTAGTGAGTATTTTTTTTTTCTTTTTCATTTTGAACCTTCACTATACAAGTCACCATGTTATTAGTCTTCTCAATGGCAACATCATTTCGACTGAGTTGTGATCTTGGTAGCCTCAAGGACAAAAACGACTAGCAAATTGAAGAGTAGAGACTAATTTGTGTTTTTTGTACTGTATAACTTAATAAGGACAACAGATTATACTTTTAGGTAGAGTTATCAATTTCATAACGCCAAAAAAAATTGGACACTAACCCTATTTATAAAGGGTCCGAAAAATTTGAAGGCTTTGTTTGTGAGTTTGAAGGGGAGAAGAGGTGAGGATTTGAAGGAGAAAAATAGAGAAATCTTTTACGTTATTTTGAAAGTGTTTTTGTAGAAAATAATAAATGAATGTTTCTTATTAATACATTTTTAATTTTAAAAAATATTATAACAACATAGATTAAAGTTGAAGAATTCATATAAGTCATCCGAAAACTTCATCCAATATAATTTTTTAGTTCCACCAAATTAAGATGTGTTTGTATTATGAAGATAAATGAATCCCCAAAATTCTCTATTATTTCTGTTTGCTCCTTCCATTTTTACAAAACACCCCCTTCTCAAATCTAAAATTTGACCTAAGGCCCTAACTTTTTAATTGATGATTTTTTTTTGGAAAAACGAAGAAATGTCAAAACAAAGAGAGCACTGATGTGTGTTGTTTATTAGGATGAAGAAATGCATCCTTCTGGGACAAAAAAAAATCTAAAAAAGAAAATAAATAATGAAAATTACTTTAATTGGCCTTAATAAGGTGTATTGTGTTTGAAAATTGTGTTGAAATATCATACTATTTTTTTCTTTTTTCCTCTTTCTCACTAAACCATCTATCTTCCTCTCTACACCCTCTCTGATCTCCATATGCTATGCTATAACTATTCCCTCATTTGCCAATTGTCACCGAAGACACACTCACGACTATTGGTCTCGTTCTCGCCGTCACCATCTTCCATGTCCTCATTCTGGTCGGTCACCTATCTTTAGTGAACTCAACTTTGTCTTCATTGGTCGTTGAACTTTATTGCCTTAGATCTATCGCACTCTCACCGATCTCCTGTTTTGTGGTCGATGGATGAAGAAGGAGGCAACAATGATGTTATTGAGGTGATCAGAGTTGCAAATCTTTGATGGTGGAGGAAGAGAGAGGAAAGAGAAAGATAATACTTTTTTTTCCTACAAAATTGTTCTTGTGTCAAGTGTCCGATTTAAATTTTCTTCAAATTTTCTTTCATATTAGTCATGTTATAATAATCTTAATCATTCGTTCACTTTTCTTCTCTCCTTTTAAGTTTTTTTATATTATATTTTATCTTTGTGATTCGGCAACCATTGAATTAAGAAAATGAGAGATAAGATGATAAAAAAAATTGAAGAAGGTACAAATCCATTTCAAGTAGTATGTCAAAATAGTTGTGTCATCATTTATTTTTATTTTTTTTGAGCTCTACTTTCATGAACCAAAATAGTGATTTCTACTTTTGATTTTGGTCCTTTTGCCACGCCAACTGCCATCATGAATTCATTATGACATCACCAAAGAATAGAAAGTCTTGATTTTTTTAAATTTTGTTGGAAAAAGTTTTGATCTTTTACTAAAGTAGTGTCTACTGCTTGTAAATAAAGTCAAGCTACTTCACAAAAGTCGGAGTAAGAACAAGGACCTGAAGGGGATTGATGGAGAATCTACATCACCACATAATAATTACAGACAAAAGAAACACATCCTCCACTTTCAAAGGAAACAAGGATGGATACTCAAACCATTGACAAACACATTTTTAAATTAGTCTCTTCCATTAAAGTAGAGAAAGACTATAGTTTACTAGATATCATTGTCTCCGAGTTTGCTCAGCTTCTACCCAGGATCACAAAAGCAAGGGTCCCCTCCATTATAGATCTACCTCCTTTTATGCATTATCTACTATCACTTCTACCTTCGACGGCGTTTAGTGTCCACCTACATACAATACCAAACAAAATATAAACATTAATGCATTGATTCTTCCTTTTGTCAGCAGGAACAAATTACAGGAAAACTGCAGTCTATCTCACAAATCCTTAAAAAGAGGAATGTTTACGGTATACGATTTTGTCTTTCCATGGCTATGCCTATGGATAAGCATCCAGATATACAGAGTATCAAATATTTTTCGGGTGGTCAAACTCGGTTATTCTTTATAACATGATATAGTAAATATAGATTTTCATAAATATGTAGCCCGAATATAGTAGGCTCGCTTATTAGGCATTCAAGTGATTCAACACGAAGCTTTTGATTCTTTAATAACCAGCATAGGAATAAAAAACAGAGATCATTGTCCTAAAATTTGCATTAACCTGGAAGAAACATAAATTAACCTAAAAAGCGGTAGAAGATGTGACATTCTGACATTATTTCAGTCTCCATCATGCATGTTTGTCGCAATTAGACTTTTGTTATTGTTCATAAAAGAAAGTTACATTCAAATTTGTCATGACTAGTTATATTCTCATATTGGACAAGCAACTTTCACCCCTGTATAAAAACAGATCATCTGATAATACATCTTGCATAGAATCGAAGTTTCTGAAGATATAAGCATACGACATCGGAATATGAATTTTACAAACCAATAGATAACAGATCAAGATATCAAAAATTTCAAGTGGCCAGGTAAGTCAATTCAAATGGTATTAAGTGCTGAAAACAAGCTCGTTCTCAAACCATCAAACAGCAGCAATTATAAATACCTTGGTATCTGAGTGTCTTGTAGCAGAATGAGGATTTGGCAACTTTGGTTGACCTTCGGCAGAACAACTTTCACAAAAGAAGTGGTCAAGTCTCTCGGCTTCCTCCACAGTCATGTCTATACAAGCAGGATGAAACCTGAATCACAAATATTATGCTGAAGACTACATTCACTCAAAGCCTGATATCCATATTATAAAGACCTCTGTTGCAAAACAAACTATTTGTCATGTAAATCCTCTTTGAACATGTACCGAAACCTCAAATCTTCTCCATTTATCATGGCTTAGCAAACAAACTAATAGCCTCAAGATAGATCTTTAAAGCCCACTTAAAAATGATTTATTAATAACCTTCCAAATTGATCATGTCTCCCATAAAAATAAGCTAAAAAAATGTCATGATTCACAAGGCAAGTTTTCAGTTATTTTTATAAAACAGCTATATTTTTGTGATCAATGACCACGATCACGGGGTTAAAGAAATTGCAGATAATTAAATTGATGTTCTCTTCTAATCAATATTTTAACAAGTTGGGATAACCTCTTAAAATTTGTCACTATACAAAATCTATCTACCTAAGGTTATTCTTTAATTAGTCTCTGTAAGTGCTTACTACTTGAGTTGCCAGTAGAATAATTACACAGAAGATTCCCCTCTCAGAATAGGAAAGAAGGACTACATCCCCAGAGAAAATTAATTCTCTTCATCATCTTCTAAAAGGGAATTATTCCTCTGAATCTTTGCCTGGCATTTCAGATCTTCATTATCGATTTACCCTTACTATCTTATGTTCGAGCATATTTCCAAAATCCACTTAAATAGATATCTATGGGACCTTAGAGCTAAGGCAGAACTTTGCAGAAAGATCCCATTCAAGTGAATTGTAAACAGAGATTTGAATGTCCGTGATGTTTTTTTCAGTGAAATACTAAAAAAACATCATTCAAATGCATAAAAAATTTATTCAATTTGTAGTGACTCTTTTACTCTTCACCATTTATATTCATTTAAATTTAATTATACTCAATGCATGATTTTTATATGTTAGATTTGATAATCTACAAATCAGTTGTACAATTTCCAAATTAAACTTCATAAATCCACAAATTTGGCTTCGATAGTGCTTGGATTGGCACAACATATATGTGTAAGGAACTACAGATGTTCATGCATGTTGAGATTCCAATAAAGCTAAATAACATGACCACCTAACTAGAAGTATTATTTTCTTTAGCTTTCCATCTGTAGCTTACCTATATGACATGAACAGTGACAACTTTACAATCTAGATATCCATAATCCAAAAAAAGCTGCTATGAAGAAACGTTATATCATTCATTAAGCAACACAGCCAGGTACCAAAATATCAAAGCAAAGGGTAGTCCAAGTTAATTGGAGAGTCTTGCACAAGGAAAACTGATGCTCATATGGTTAATGCCGACTTAAAATACTTGTTTTCTTCACACGAGGACGATACAAAATGTTCACAGAACCAGACATAGAGACTCCAGAAAATCAAACAGATAATATCCAACTTACCAGTCACTGCATCCCTCACACTGGACCATAAGATCATCCGGGTTGTAGGGCATCTCACATTTGCAATACCTGCCATGAAAATTTCCAGCAATGAACAATACGTAAGTCAGAATCCAGAGAAAAGATCTCACACCTTCTCCATTGTAACAAAAGTTTTTACTGTGTAACAGAATGGACTTGGAAAGCCCAATCTAAAGACATCTCAAAATTAAGTCTTGGGCCCAATAAACTACATGAGACGATAAAGCAAAAGAACTCTCCACGAGAATAGCCATCAGAAACAACCTGATAAGAAGAAGATCTTATCATAAATGCCAGTTATTATTATCATATAATGGCCAAGTATAATAAATAGCCACCAAATGGTCAATACTCAATCTGACAGCACTCAAGTCCTCGCCCAGATAAGGACGACGGAATCAATCAATAAAATGCTTCAATCATGGCATAATTCAAGGGCTGAAGTATTATAAATAAGGGGCTAACCCCCCAAGTATAATCACTCAATTGATACTTCACTTAAAGCCCTGCTGCTCTTCATCCTACCTTACTTTGGTATCAGTGTCTTTGCAGGTACCCCTCACATTGGGCAGGAACATTTCCATTCTCCAACCGTAAAACCAAATAAATTCTATCTTATCATAACATAATCTAAGCAATATCTTTTATCTTTTGCACAAGAATCTAAGCAAATATCTTCAAACCCAAAGTTGTCTTTAGCCAAATCATAACCTAAATTAATTGCTACTTGATATAGCTGCCGAATAAAATAAAGATTCAAAAATTTCATTCCAACACAAAATCATACACCTCAAAAAAATAAAACTACATAATTTGAATGAATCATAAAGACACTAATAATTGAAAGATCAACTTACACAGCAACTCTATCAGGATTGAAAGAACCGGTAGCGGAATTATACTCGAAACGACAGAAGAAATCTTCATTACCAACAGCATCAAGCTTGGTGTAGCTCTTGAAACTGTGAACAGTACACTTCCCTTCAATTGTATCAGCACTCTGAACATCGAAATGATCAGAAAGAAAAACCTCTTTCGAGCCATGAAACTGTCGCCGGCCACCAATTGACTCCTCCGGCCGATAATACCAACGAACATGAATTTTGACATTAGCACCTCTTGAATCAGCTTCGATCCCCTCGATCCTAGCAACATACGAGGGTTTCGATGGTTCAGCTGGACGCATCAGCACACAATCACCAGCTAGAAAAAAACAAAAGAAAAAATCAAAATTAACGCAAATTGAAAATTGAAAATCGAAAATTGAAAAAAATAAGTAGTTGATTATTATTATTACCTTTGATATTTTTGTTCATGTGTTTGACTGGGTATGACTCTAGGGTTCGTTTTGGAGCTTTTGGTTTAGCCATGGTTATGATGATGAAATGAGAGTGAGTAATTATCAAAAAAGGTTTTTGAAACGGAGAAGAATGAGAAAATGAATGAATAAGTAAAAACCTAATAGTAATATTCTGGTGTTACGCTGAACAGGGATGAAACGGTGCGTCGATGTGTTTATCAACGTTTCTTTCTTTTCTGGTGACTGAAAAGGAAATTGGTGGTGACGACGTTACGTGATTGTGGTAATTTGGTAATTAAATCAAAGTGTAGGGGTGTTTTGTTTGTGTAAGAGAAGATATTGACGTGGCATTGTGTTGTGTAACTGTTTGTGTGCGTGCTTTACACATCACATGGTGGCGTGGATGATTATTTATTCCGGTTTAATTTAAGGATGCTTCTTACCAAACTGTGGAAACTGTTTTGTTTTGTTGTCTTGTCTTTCTCATTCTCAGTGTGTGTCATTTGCCAACTTACTACTAAGACTTTGACTAGTAAGCCTTTCTCTTTAGCTTTGAATTTGTGTGTTTATTACCAGATCGATTGGATCTATTAATTTGTCAAAGGAAAATTTTGAGCAAATTTACCCTAACCCTTTATTTATGATTGGCCGAAAATTCATGATTTGTAGAGATAGGGTTTTGGAAAAAAAAAAAATCTTTTGAGTTGAAAATTTATTCAGTTGATTTGATTTTATTGAAAGTAGAACTATCACAAGTTGTTTTAACACATCAATTTTTGAAAGAAATGTTATGAAAAGAAAAGTCCTAATTTTTATGAGTTTTGATTTTAAGGTTTTGAGAAATTGATTAAATTTTGCAAATTGATTCAATTAATGATTTTTTCTCGCACTTGAAACAATCACAAGAAATTTTAGAATCTTGATTTCGAAAGAAAATGGTAGAGAAGCAAAAGCGCTAAAATTTTATGATTTTTGAAGTTAGGGTTTTGGAACAAAATTGTTAGTATGAAATTAAATCAAATCGAGTTTGTTTATATGACATTAGTACTTGAATAAGTATTTTAATTAAGTTAGATTTTTTAAAAATGACTTTGAGATGATTTTCTTATTCTTCTGTCCGAAATCTGCAAGGGCATTTAGGTCATTTTAAAAATTAAATTTCGTCCTAAAAAGTAAATCATTAGATATACCTTTTTGATACAATGAAATGGACATAGGTTTGCAATGATCGAACAAAAATTGACTATAGTCGTTTCAAGTTTGTAATTGTTTTAATGTCGTTTTTTAATTTAAAATATAGTTGTAGAAAGATAATAGAGATTATATTTCTATGACGAGTAAAATGTTTGGAAAACCAACTTGTAAATTTAAAAGAAAATTCTTTTGCCAGTCTTTATATTTTCAAGGTTTGAACATTAATGTCGTGAAAAGTATTTAAGTGTAAGTTGTGCTTAAAACATTTTGTTTTTAATCAATTTACCTCATTTGTTTCACTGAGTTCGAGGAAACCTAATTGGGTTAGAAATCCTAAGAGAAAACCTAACCTTAATATTAACAATGATAATTTTGTGTGTTTTCAAGTTTTGTTGCATTGGGGATATCACAATTCTATATATATATATATATATATATATATGTGAGTTATTGGACAATTTTCAATGGCAGAACCTATTTTAATAAGAAATGGTACCTATCATTGGAGCAAAACAAATTTGAGTACCTAATAGGTATTAATTCTTAGGGTAAATACGGAGGAAAGTTGGCGAATTTTGGATTACCCTCTGCAATTTTTTTTTTTAGGATTATCCCTTGCAATATGTAGATTCTGTCAATTAGCCTCCTGACTGCACAAGTGGACATGTGACGTGGACATAATCATGACGTGGCGTGACACTGGAAATTAATTTTTATTGTTAGTTTTTTTTTTAATGACACGTTTTAAATTTTTTTTGTGATATTTTTTTTAAAAAAAAAAACATAAAACAAATCTGGATAATAATTTTTTTTTGTGATATTGTTTAAAAAAAACATAAAACAAATTTGTATAATAAATTAGTAACCAAATCTCCTAAATTTGTGATATTTCTTTAAAACATAAAACATAAGTAGAAATAAAAATCATCAAAAAAAAAAAAAAGAAGAAGAAATAGAAATCAGAAGTTTAAACGTTTAGTTAGTCAGAAATAGAAGAAATATATTTGCCATAAACCATTAAGAAATAGAAAAATCGCGATCAGAAATAGAAAATCAAGAACGAGTAAGAAATCAAACAGAAAAATCGAAGTAATCTAACAAGAAGCAGAAAAATCGCGATGAAGAAGGGTTCGACGAAGAAGACGAACACGGAGCAGAACGACGCCAACAACGGTCCTGCGAACACGAAGCAGAACGAATCGATGAAGGTTCCGGCGACGAAGACAAAGCATAACGAATCGATGAAGGGTCCGGCGATGAACACAAAGAAGAAGGGTGCGACAAAGATGAAGAAGAAAAAGGCAAACAGCAATAGCAAAGAAGAAGAGACTCTGAGAAGAAAAAAAATTATTATGCAGATTTGTTTTATGTTTTTTTTTTAAAAAAAAATTTAAAAACGTGTCATTAAATTACATAAAAAAAAAACTTAAAACATTTACAGGTGGCATTAAAAAAAATAATAATTAATTTCCACGTATCACGCCACGTCATGATTATGTCCACGTCACATGTCCACTTGTGCAGTCAGGGGGCTAATTGACAGAATCTACATATTGCAGGGGTAATCCTAAAAAAAATTTTTGCAGGGAGGTAATCCAAAATTCGTCAACTTTGCAGGGGGTTAAAACCCTATTTACCTTAATTCTTATATAAGCATTGATACATATATGTTTATGTGAGACTTATTTGTAATGATGTAGAGTTATCAGTGAGACTCATTTAGAACTTTATTAGAGGTGCTGGGTTGAAGGGAATGAGTGCTTATTATGTACTATTATTAAAAAATTATGGATAAGTGATGTGTACATGTGAGACTCATTTTAGTACCCAAAATTGGATTTCTCTATTGTGGACGCTCTTAGTAAAACAATCCTACATGAATTAATTAGTAGTATAAATGTATAAGAATTGTATAGAAGTGTAGATATTTTCCTTTAAAAGTGTAGATATCTATATGACTTATTTCAATCAATAGTGGTAAAGTTGTTTAAGAGAAAGTGTAAGAGAGATTGTCCATAGCATTCGTCTTTCTTAAATTATATTACAATTAGTATAAGCAATTAAATTTACATGCACAATATTACTGCCAACATTGTTGTTTTGGCACGAGGTGAAAAATATGATCCACCATCATTTGTAGAAATGGGTAATTTTGAAGGTCTTACACCTCGCTAACTGTTTTCCAAAGAACATGAAGATTTGGCCAGACAAGGAGAAACATGGATGAAGGGAACAACAAGTTCTTGTATGGCAGTTTCAAGTCTTGTAGCTATAGGAGTATTTGTCGCATCATTTAGCTTATCGTGTGGCAATGGTGAAAGAAAATCTCCAAAGTATTTGCAAAACTTATTTCTCATATTTTCCTTATTAAATGATATGGCACTAATCACATCTTCAATTTCGATCATGATCTTACTTTCCATCCGTATATCGAGATTTGCAGAGAATGATTTTTTCAAAGCATTGCCTAAGAAGTTGATTTTTGGACTCTAATACTTTTTCTCTGAACAATTAGTGTGATAGTGGCATTTCGCATATCATTCTTCATATATAACATACCATCATGACTTAAAATGGATCATTATCTTCATTTCTACCTTGCAACTTTATATCAGTGTTCACTTGTCTACAAATGTCTATGTGGTATGATATAACATATTGTGCTTATATTTGTAGTTATTTGTTTAGGCCAAACAAACATATGATTTAGATGATTTTTACATGAATGTATTCTTGAGTAATTGTGTAAAAAACAATTTTAGAAATGTTACTTAACAATTCGTTATTCGGTTAATCGATTTAAATACACCTATTGCTGTTTGAAATATGTCTTGGAAACACAATTTTTTTAAATCGCATATCAATAACAACACTCATTTGAAAAAATGACTTGCTTCATAAATATTTTATATTTTAAAAAGTCTCTAAATATATTTTTGATCATTACGGTTGTTACCAACTTTCACATGCTAAAAAATTTCAAGTTAAAGGATATTTTAAGTTAAATAATATAAAGAAGTATTTTTCTCATAAAAAAAATCAAATTCAATTAATTTAAAAAATGTTTTATTTTATATGTTTTTCATACACAAAACTCCACATCTGGCCAAGAAGTTGTAGATTCGAGGAAACTTCTCTTTCATTTACTTTCTAGTCGCAAACTTTATTATTTTTTAATATTACTCACTCAAATATATTTTTTCACCCTTTCGCATAGCTGCTCTCAATGGCGATTGGAAAGAAGCCTAAAAGATAAAAATGCAAGTGTAAAAAAAAAATCGGGTCAAAATGCACATAACTAAATTGGGCGAAACATTACTTCATATAGCAAAATAAGACGAAATAAATTTATTAAACAAATAATAAATTTTTAAGATATTTATATCTCCTAATTTTTGGAAATTAATTAATCTATTTGAGGTAGCCAATTATATATTTCCGAGGTAGCTAAATATAATATATATATATAAATATATACTAATCACGTTAGCAGACTCATTCACCACGTGCTCCTTTGTCGATGACATGCGGCCTTTCGAACTTATCTGTCATCCCTGATAAGCGGAGTAGCTTGACCCAGGATGACGAGCCTGAACGGCTCATCCATTCTTCTATGCAGAGTCCTGGCAGTCATTCTTAGTGGGCTGCTCAACACGGCCCATTAGGGAGACATTTGGCCCGGCGCTGGGGGTGCCTATAAAAATACGCATTTACAGGACGGTAAGATATTCAATTATAATCAATTGAATGAAAGTCAGAGCATCTGCAAGTTGTGCCTATCTCGATTTAATATGGGAGTTGAATGAAAGTGGTTAAAGCGCCTATCTCGATTTGATATTAGAGTTGAATGAAAGTGGTCAAAACATACTTTAGATTGGTTTTTGCACCATTGTGATAAGGTTTTCAATTTGATTCATGAAACGGGTCCTTTCAAAAGTTTCCTAAATTCTTTTGTGGATAGTAACAACAACTTGTTGCATTTTATTGCAAACTCAGCACCACAAGATCACCTCAATGTAGTTTCTGCAGCACCTCTGCAAAATGAAGTTGGAGCTATCATGGTTTGAGGTATATTTTTTTTCAAATATATTCTTTTATCTCAAACACTCTCCCATACCAACACTTTCTTTGAATGGGCCAAGTCATCCACATTTTAAACTACTTTTTTTTTTCGTTATCAGTTCTTTAACTACACAATATTTTTCTATGTATTTTATTTATTTTATATTTCATTTTGTCTTATTTCATCAGGCATTTCTCCGATACAAAATCAGTAGCAATTGAAAGAGTCTTCTTTACAATCTAACTACCACACCATCAAACATTTTTCTAATGAAACCCACCATCAACCCCCTTAATGATTCATGCCAACTCAGCTTTTAATCCACTAAAAACCTTCTCCACCCCCAAATTCATTCAAAACTAGCGGCACCACAACATCAACTGCAATAATTCTTAAATGGCTCAAGCCATTTAAGAATCCATTAATCCATATTTAAGACATTTTCATTTTATTGGGTGTGGGTTTTTTTTTTCTTTTTCGGAAGAGATAAAGATGGTGAAAGATAGAAAACAATTTTTCAAAAAATTAAAGGACCCATTTTTTAATTGACAAATAACCGATTAAAATTTAAATTGGCATACAATGATAACCGAAACAAATCAAGTTTAATTCAATATCAGCAGGACAATGCACAAGTTTAATGAGATATATGTTTGCATTCAGTTTAAAATAGTAAATTGTTGGCAAATAATGTAAAAAAAAATATCAGGAAGAAGGGTGCTCATAAACATAAAGTAATGAATGTCAGTTCCGTTTCCTCGCAAAACATTTCCGACGAATATTTCCTACGAAACGACATGTCAGTTCCGTTGACCGTTGAAGAGTAGAGCCTTTCCGACGAAAGCTTCGTCGGTAATGTCATCGGTACTGTTTCAAATTTTTACCGTTGCACAACGGATACATCTGATCATCTGCCTGTATATCTATCTCCTCATTCAACTCTCATTTTCGCATATTTTCTTCTTTCTTTCAAATTCAAATTTTCTTCCAATTTTATATCTACGCTACTCTATTTTGTGTTTTTTTACCTACAAAGTTGCAAACCAATTTCATCCGTTTTAACATGGCCACAGTGAGTATTTTTCTGTTCCTAATTTTGTTTCTGCAGTTTTCTCTCTTTCTCAAGGTTAGGGATGAAGTTGGAATGGGCTCCAAAAGCCCATTAATGTTATGTCCCTTCTTACACAAGCCCATATATGAAATAAAGTTGGGAAAAGATTTTGAGGTAGTTTTTCTGTATTCCCATTTGATTTTATTTTTAAAAATTCTTTCAAAAAACGTTCTACAGAATTTTTTATTTATTTATTTTAAAATGAATTTATTTTTATAATATACGTGTGAAATTTTTTTTCATATAATACCTGTTTTGGTAATTATACCGTCAAAATCAATTTTGAGCAAAATCATCTGAACAACATATATTTGTAAGAATTACTTTTATGTTAGTTTATCCAAGTATAAATCAATTCATTTTCGACTCACTTTTAACTAAAATCAATTCTCTCAGAGTAGAACCAATTATATCCAAACATCTATTTTATAACCAGATTATTACAACTAGTTAGTTTTGTGAATTTAACTTAAGTTATTTTTATATATAATTTTTAATTAGTTATTATATAATGTTGTATATTATTTTTAGTTAATATTCATTTAATTTGCTTGTATTTTTTAGTGTGATGTTGCTATGTTGATGTTGTTGGGTTTTGGGCTCCCTTCCTATGTGGAGAAAAGTCCAATTTTATTAGCCCATTATGTCTCACTTATATAAGTGGAGAGTGGTCATACTAGGGTTATCAAGAGAGTAAATTTTGTGAGAGAACAACCTTCAAAGAGAAAAGAGGAGAGAAACCAATTCCCGTTTTTGACACAACAGTCTCACTAAAACTGAAATTCCCGATTCGTTAACCGTTGGAATTGGCTCAAATTTGGAGGGCATATTCGCAGCTTCAGGGGCTACACTTTCACCGTTCGGATCGTCGAAATCAGGTCTGGATCGTGAGATATTTTAATCGCAGTGCATCAGGATTTTTTGGGGATTTTTCATCTTCTAGTTCTTGTTTTGAAAGCTTTTGTGCTTTGTTGTGTAATTGGTTGTTAGCACTTGTTTTGTGCATCACTTTGAGACTCTTTTGTACCCATATTTGATTATAGTGGAGCTATTTCTTTGGTCTGGACGACCCGTGGTTTTTTACTCTCATATCGAGGGTTTTCCACGTTAAAATTCCGGTGTCTTTATTTTGCTTTATTGTCTACCATATTATTTGTTGTTGATCCTCAAGGTTCTTACAAGTTTGGGGAATTTTATTTCCGCTGCGTATTGCTCGTTATTATTATTATTGTGTTAATTCCCCATCAGATGTGTTGCTGCTGCTGCAGCTTTTTCTCATAACATTACATTATTTGAGGTTAGTTTGTATAATTTATTTTAAATTGTTAGTTAAAAATAGAGTGAAGACCCATTTTGGTCTCTCACAAATTTCTGACAAGACAATTTAGTCCCTGACAAAAATAAAATCCAAATTAGTCCCTGACATTTTCATATCGGGGACAAATTAGTCCCTAAAATTTTCATATCGGGGATATATTAGTCCCTCTGTTATAACAAATTGGGGACTAGTTTGCCCCAAGTATGAAACTGTTAGGGACTAATTTGAATTTTATTTTTGTCAGGGACTAAATTGTCCCGTCAGAAATTTGCGAGGGACCAAAATGGGTCTTCACTCTTAAAAATATTATCATGTAATAAAAATGTTATAAGTTGATAATGGAGTGTAGTTAAAAAATATTTATATTTACAACCACTAATGGAATTGATTTATATTTACAACCACTAATTGGTAATTTGAAGAAGTTAAAATCTTGGGCGATAAAGTGTTAATTAACAATTTAAATGTCTAGTTCAAAGCTATTAGAGTTCACTTATGATCATTTGATTGAGGAAGAAGCTCACGTCAATTTTTTTTCTTTCTTTTGATGAGTTTTCGAAGCATTGCACGTGGGAGTTTCACCATCATGATGACATTGAACGCAATTTTCATTATACAGCCAGTATACGATTAGAAGATATGTTGTATGATGCAAGATAGACTTACAAAATAAAGAATCTCCCATGAGAACCATGTCGTCCTCGCTGGATTGCAAAAGATGTTTGGAACCAACTGTTTAAGTATTGGGCCCAACTTTTAAAAGGTGTTCCGAGGCAAATTAAGTTAACAGAAAATCAAGCAAATGAGGAAATCTGCACACTCAGGGATCCGTCAACGTCTCTACCCATGCTCGAGATGCTGACAGATCCCTGAGTATGCAAATTGCCCCCTTTGTTTGATTTCCTGTTAACTTTATTTGTCTCGGGGCTCATTTTAAAAGTTGGGTCGGTGTCCCAATACTCCAACAGTTGGTTTCATACATCTTTTCCAATCCAGCGAGTACGATATGGTTCTTCTGCAAGATTCTTTATTTTGTAAGCCTCCTTGCATCATACAACATATTTGCCAATGGGATACCGACTGTATAATGAAAATTGCGTTCAATGTATTTATGATGGTGAGGCTCCCACGTGCAATGCTTCAAAAACTCCTAAAAAAATTCTTTCTTGACCTCTTCGTCCTCAATCAAATGATCATAAGTGGGAGAAAAATTTAAGTAGACAACTCTGATAGCTTTCCTTACGGCTATAGTCGTCTCCATAGATGGCTCCAACCTAGACATTTAAATTGTTAATTAAAATATGTATTTTAAAAGAAATAAAAATAAAGTCGAAGTACATAGCAATTTTTTTTAATATCTATCCATTACCCATAAGGAAAATTAAGACTTTATCGCCTTATAAAAAGGATATCCGGATGGTTATCAGGATTTTAATTACTCTATCTATTTGAAATTATAAGTTTCTATTGTTTTTAATGTATTCATTTTGTATGAAAAACTTTTTAAAATATATATTATATATTATTGTGTCTAATTTTATTTATTATTTATTTTTGGTCGATAATTTATTTTATCTTATATATTATAAGACGTCATAAAAATTTCACTGATAATAAAGAAAGTTCTTATAGTAATAAATTTGTAAAGATATATTACTTTTACAAAAATAGGAATACCCTGGCATCTAAAAAGAGAAAACCAATTTGTGATTTTCAATTGAAAATTTAATGCAGTAAAAAAAAAAAAATTGAAAATTTAATATAGGTATTTTTGGAAAAAAAAAATTACTGTGCATATGAAAGTTTGAAGATTGTTTTATTTTATATTAAATTACTTATTACTTATATTATTATAAAAAAATACTTATATTAAAGGGCTAAATAAATTTTTAATCAGTCAAAATTTTTTCTTCAAACAATAGTCTTTTAAATATTTTGTATGCAAAATTATTCCAAAAGTCTTTATATATAGAGTGGTAAATAAAAATTTAAAATAATATTTTTGTATATAAAATATATCTCATGTAATTCCATAAATACAAAAACACCGTTAAATCTTACAAAATTATTGAATTGGAATGACATTTTATACGTGAAGATTGTCTTGATTTAATTTCTGAAGTACACATGAAAGAAAAAAAATGCCGCGAAGGAAAAGATTTACTAATTACTAACAGATTTTGATATTGAAACTGTACAATGTATAGAGAACGTAGGTGCTAAAACAAATAAATAATAATTAGCTTACAATATATACAACATGAGTTGTTTCAAAAAATATATACAACATGAGGGGGAAAGAGGAGTACTTAATTCATCACGCGGAGTGAATGATTATCAATGCACTTTTGGATTGCCGAGTGACATTTTCATAATCTCGATGAACCGCCATGATTTTAATAAAAACTACAATTTGAAGTTTCTAACAAAATCACGGTGTCATTGTAAATTTGTTAAACCCACCGTCAATTTAAAGATGCACTGATTTATTGTGAACAATAAAATTGAACAAATTTTAAGCATTTACGTATGGCGTAGTTAACTGCGTGCAACTTGGTGCCCTTCGACAAGGATATGGGTTGATGAATTCCTTTCTATGAGATTGTTTCTTCCTTTTCTTTGCATCATGATGTTTTGGTTTCTTCAAATCCTCAACGGAATGAACATCTTCCATGCAAACAAATGATCTTGCTTTTCCTGAATAACACCTCGATAATCCTCTCCTAAGAACACAATTTAAACAAAATTAATTAAACCAACAAAAATAGAGACTTTTATTTTATTGCAATAATAATAATAGTAATAATTAAATGTTCTTACTTTTGTGAGAAACTGGTTCCAAGTGAACCCATGTTGAATATCATATTCTCAATCTCTTGTTCCATTTTGTTAGAATAAAGTGAGAAAAAAGTTATAAATATAATTGTTAAGAGTGTTGATTGTGATTGTGATTGTGATTGTGAGATTCTTCAATGTCTATCATTATATATGAGAAGTTGGTGAATCAACTAAATATAAAATTATGGAATGAGAGGTACATTCATTGCTTAAGGAAATGATTGGATTTAGGTTCAATAATTAAATATGGATTTTGTGTTTATAGATAACAAGATTGTATGTTATCACCGCATCCTTGTCTACGCTTTCTCTCAATCATTCAAGAGAGACTTCTAATTTCAGGTGAATAAAAATATCTGTAATGTGCCTCATTCTTAATTTCTCATTTTGGTTGTTAATATGTGCCACCCTCCACTCCAAATTTGGCGAAATGAAAATGAAAAATAAGTAAACTAATCAACCATCATGATATGATCGTAGATGCATTATTCTATATTTGAATTTTTTCATACTAATTATATTAAGTTGATTTATGTTATTAACTCAGATGTTGTGAGTTTGTTCGTAGATTCTTTTTTATTTTTTAGTTGATCTTACCTGATCAGAATAGAATTGGCCGGTAGTTCTCCTCTTCAGTGTGGGTTGTGGTGAACGGGAGTTGTACCAGACACGCCGACACTCAAATCAATATATGCATGAAGTGAATGTTATAGAGTTAGTAAAAAGCATCTGAACCTTTTGCATTAGAAGGGCTATATATAGTCCTCTGCGCGGAGTTAAGACCATTAATGTGGCGTCTTCGCCATTAATAGTTGTCGGAATAACGATTGAAAAGTCATGATTGTCAATAAATGTCAATAATTATTATGTCGGCCATTACATAATGCTTGTTTCTTTTGACCGTTGGATAGAAAGGCACAATCTTGGGCCTCTAACATAATGGGTCGAACTTGGCGTTTGTGCGAACGAGCTTTTCGTGTGTTGGGTCTCAAACCCAGTCCAGAATATTAGCGAACTCGACTATGTAATAATTTTGATTGATGTATTTTACAAATTTAAATGAATGAATGTTATTTTTAGTTGAAATATTTAGAACATAAAACTCACGAACCATATTCTTCTCCAATTTGAGTTTGTATTTCACAATTCAATTAGTTAAAATATTTTGTTACATTGAAACCAATGAGTTACAAATCTAAACTTCGCGCATACTTTTCAAATCATTTACCACTGTATCAAACTTAATGACTTCAATTAGTTAATTTATATATAGAAAATTCACCCATAAAAATTGAATAAATAAAAAATTCACACCTAATCTAGGTTATCTAAATAAATTTATATACAATTTTTTTTTTTGATAATATATTATTTGATTAATTTTTTAATTTTTTCAACTTTACTTGCTTAGGCGGCAACCTATATTTCCCTATATATTCAGTAGGCGAACATGAAAGAGTAGCAACCTAAGATTTGTTCACATTCATAAATCATTCATCATCACACACACTTCATTCTGTTTAAGTTAACGTTTCAAAAACAAGATGTCGTTAAACGAGAATGATGATGCTGTACGACGTCGTTCTGCTGCTGTTAACGATTATCGCAAAAAGCTTCTCCATCACAAGGAGCTTGATTCCAGACTCCGATCAGGTAAACCCTAATTCTTTCTCTCTTTTCCTCTTCATTGCTTATACCTTTCTTTTTCTTTTTCATTAAATTGTTTTTACATTGTGTACTCAGTTAGAGAGAATTTGTGGAGTTCAAAGAAGGATTTCAACAAATCAGAGGATGATTTGAAGTCTTTTCAGAGTGTTGGTCAAATCGTTGGCGAAGTTCTCAGGCCTCTTGATGATCAACGCAGTAAGCTTTAATTTTTTATATATTCTATGTCATTGTGTAACTTTACCATGTTTGATCAATTAGGTATTTGGTGTTTGAATTAGTTTAGGGTGGAAAAGTTTTGATTTTTACTACTTTTATTGTTTGTTAGAAGGTGCGAAACAAATCGCTTTCAACTCATCTTCATGCCATGTGTTGTAAACTACTATTACTTCAATTCCACTTTCAAACATCCCATATTTACGATGTAGCGAACTAGTGCAATTCAAAGTGGTTTGCATTCGAAGCAGTGTTGTCAAATAGTGACTATAGCATAGTAGAATCTACCAAATCGCTATTATTCTAAGGGCTAGAATTTTTGTAAACAAGATAATTGTAATTAGAATTAAGATAGAATTCAAATTTTCAAAATCAAAAGGGTCTCAGTTTTTCATGTTCCCAATTTGCACTTGGTCAAGCATAACTTTAATTTATGCATTGCTCTATTATGTCTGTCCTTCACTTAGAGCCATAAATCGGTAGATTGGTTAAAGATGATAATCTTAGCAGTTCATGTTGTTTGAATATTTTCAGTGATCGTTAAAGCGAGCAGTGGGCCAAGATATGTAGTTGGCTGTCGTAGTCAGGTGGACAAGGAGAAGCTGATTGCAGGAACTCGAGTTGTGCTGGATATGACTACGCTAACCATTATGCGAATTCTTCCCCGTGAAGTATACCCCATCATCTAATCTTAGACCATGTTTTGTGTGGATGATAACTGCTTTTAGCCTTTTACATTCGTGTAATGTGTTTTGATCACAACTTGGCAGGTCGACCCAGTTGTGTATAATATGCTGCATGAAGACCCTGGAAATGTTAGTTACTCTGCAGTTGGAGGGCTTTCAGATCAGATTCGAGACCTAAGGGAATCAATTGAATTGCCTCTAATGAATCCTGAGCTTTTTCTTAGGGTTGGAATCAAACCACCCAAGGTAAGGATATCTCAAACATATTTGTATGACTTATTACTAGTGTTTCATTGAAGGGAAATGAACTGAAATTACTTGTCACAGGGTGTTCTTCTTTATGGACCTCCTGGAACTGGGAAAACATTATTAGCGAGAGCAATTGCTAGCAATATTGATGCTAACTTCTTGAAGGTTGTATTTTGTTCTTTGTGCTCTGCGCTCCAAGTGCTTGATGTGTCATTTTAATCCAAGTTATATTGTATTTCAGGTCGTATCCAGTGCTATAATTGATAAATATATTGGTGAAAGTTCAAGGATGATTAGGGAAATGTTTGGGTATGCTCGTGATCATCAGGTAGGAAGAATTTCTATTGCATCAAACTGGTTTTTTTTCTCTTCTGAATACCCACTCAGAATTGATTTTTACTGTTTTGATCCTTTTGTTTAGCCTTGCATCATATTCATGGATGAGATTGATGCCATTGGTGGACGGCGTTTCAGTGAGGGCACAAGTTCTGATCGTGAAATTCAAAGGACCCTCATGGAGCTTCTTAACCAGCTGGATGGATTTGATCAGCTTGGAAAGGTGATTTCCCTTTCTGTTATTGTTCTTAACGTTTACGAGATCTGCACTTCTTAGACATACATAAGCAATAATGGTTTAACTTGGATGTTGTCTCTAGGTTAAAATCATTATGGCTACAAATAGGCCTGATGTGCTTGACCCTGCCCTTCTGCGCCCGGGTCGACTTGATCGGAAAATTGAAATTCCATTACCAAATGAGCAATCAAGGATGGAAATCCTTAAAATCCATGCTACTGGAATTGCAAAGCATGGTGAAATTGACTTCGAAGCTGTCATTAAACTTGCTGAGGTACAGTAAAAAAAAGTTGCTGATGTTGATTATGGATGCTATGCATGTTGAAATATATTTCACATTATTTTCCTTATGGTTTCTATGTATTGTATTGATTTCAGGGGTTCAATGGTGCTGATCTTCGTAATGTTTGCACTGAAGCTGGGATGGCTGCCATTCGTGCAGAGCGTGATTATGTAATTCATGAAGACTTTATGAAGGTAAAGTGCTTCAATTTGATAACACTTAGTAGATCCTTTATGTTACATACTTGTGATAGTAAGGAATGGCCATGTTTCATTGAGTGCTTTAAATCGTAGTTTCTTTATAGGTAACATGTGAAAGTATAAGTGACTTTTTTGTTTCTACCAGATCATATTGAGGTCTTGTTCACTGTCCTGCTCCTGTTAGTTTTCTGTGAGTGGAAAATGTGTATTTAGAGAATTTAGATCCCTTCCATCTATTCAAATAGTAACATTTGCACTTTGATTGGTGTTGCAACTTTTAGTCGCACGGGGTGCTTGATGCCTAAACAGTGGTTTATCCCAAGTTTTCCAGTCCAAATTTTATATTGAAAACTTAATGCATCGTGGTTATTTACTAAGCTTTTTTTTCTATTGTCATGGATCTTATTCTCACCTTAGACTTTAGTTCCTTTTGGTTCCAAGCTAGTAGTTTGAAATTGAGTTGTGATTGCACAAGATGCTAGGATAGATCATGTGCTAATTTACTTCACATTGTTGTAGTAGGAAGGTGGAGATTCATGTGTGGGTTATTTCATGAGTAGAAATGTAGAATAATTATTTTTTGGGGGTAGGATGCCTATCTGGAATTCTTTATTGTCTTTCTAATATCTTTCTGATCTTCCAGGCCGTGCGCAAACTGACCGAAGCAAAGAAGCTGGAAGCAAGCGCCCATTATAATGCAGATTTTGGGAAAGATTAAAATAACTTTTATGGCAGTACATCCGTGATCTAGCACGACCCAAAGGACTTTTGGAGCAAGTAGAATACTCCATTTTTTCGTTGTCTGGTCTCTTCTAGCTACTAATTGATATACTCTTGCTCTGAAAGCTTGAATAGTTTTCATTGGCTTTGCAGTTTAATTTATTAATTATAGGTTAAGGTTAAATGCTTTCAGTATCCAGGGTTGGCCCAACACATTCCTAGGACTAAAGCAAACTTTTAAGTGAGACATTTTGTAAGGTACCAAAATGAAATTTTTGATATAGATACTTCTGTAAGTTTGTGTACAATTTATCTGTCTTAACAAACTTAACCATGTTAGTTGTTTCAGTGTGAAAGGTTTATCCTTCAAACATGAAATGAAATACGCTTGTCTTCAAATCTGCAGGTAGATAGTTTTCATGTGTTTTTTTAGTACTTTGCGTTGTGCGCGTAAAAATTGCGATGTAGAGTCATAGACTGGATTCAAACCGACACCCAAACTATGGTGCAGATCACTTTTAAAATATCTACATGACTTGCTATTTTCCTTTTCATATTTGAAAACAAGGGAAGGAATCTTTTGTTTATATAGATTCACTATCTTTTTGCTACTGTTACTATCTTAAATGGATGGGCAATTTGAAGGTCATTTCAAGGGTTTAACAAACATGACTTTGAAATGTAAAAAAGCAAACATTTTGATTAAATTGAATTTAATAAACTTGAGTTTCAAGAGAATGGATTTATGATAAAATGTTTTTACTCAAAATATTCAATGTAAAATTTGGTGTAAATTTTTAAATTCAACAGGAAAATAACCTTTTGTCCAAGTAAAATTGCGACAGACAATTATGTATGACTAAACTTACATTTCATAGTTCTCAATTTCACGATTTTATCTCTTTGGGATATAATTAATGAGTTGTTTTTATGCACAGGTGGTAATTTTAGAGTGCTAACATAGTTTTTTTTTTAACGCAAGTATGTCTAATTTTTGCCTTAAAAACAAATTTCATAAGAGTTGCAATAAACTTCAATATTTTCAATCATAAATTCAAACACCAAGACTGAATTAGCATCTCTTCGTTATTTGTAGTCTGACAATTATCCTTCACCGACTACTCGTTTGGCAATACATCTCAAACATAATATCTTTAATTATATAAACCACAGTTCAATAAAAATGAAGATGAACCAGCATGATTTCAAGTAAAAATAATGTTCACAAAGATTGGCGTACACCATTTGAACTTTGATAAATACATGCCGAACAATGGAATCATAATCCATGTCCTTAGGAACATCTGAACTAGGACACGGCTTCCGGAGCAGATTACAAATTTTAACTGTACTTGAGTTATCATCCATACTACCATTTTAAGGAATCTAAAGCTTGTTGATGAATCTGTTTGTCACCAGCTGCCACAACATTAAAACCTGTCACAGACAAATGGACAATTCATTAAGACAACAAAGGGGCAGAACGAAGTTAAAGTGACAAAAACTTACATGAATTTTAAGGTGGCAAAAAGACTAAAACAAAGAAATTAAATTAGTGTTTGGCAATCGGATGGAACAAATCAGGACAACTTGTTTTGTTTTGTTCTCTTGGGTTACTTTACCTTTAAGATGGATAAAATGTGCCACTTTTTCATCCTATTTTGTTCTATTATTAATATGAAACAAACACACAGCAAAATCCATATGTTTTGTTCTATCCTGCTTTCATGTCTATCAAATGCTACTAAGAATGAATAAGAAAATAGGCAGGACTTTAAAGGAGAGATGTTGGCTAAGAATATACTTGTTGCGATTGAAAGTGATGAAGCTTCCCAACGGAGCTGATGTCCTTTCCAATCAGTTATGACACCTCCAGAGCCTTCAATAACAGGTATCAATGCTAGAAAATCATATGGCTGAAATACAAGTTCACCCAAGGAAGATATTCAGATAACGAGTAAATAACAACTCAAATATTGTTTTAATCATCTGAGTTTTTCTCCGAATAGCTCAAAAGATTCTTAAGCAAAATCAAGCAACAACAGATTGGATAATAAAGAGTACGGAATACCTTCAGACCAGACTCGACAACAAGATCCACAAAGCCAGAAGACAATAGAGCATATGCATAGCAGTCACAGCCGTATAATGGAATTTTAACCTGAAGAGTGCAAAATATAGAATAATTGAATGACTGTAAAAAGTCTAGACATGTTTTTGGGAAATAAAATCGTATTTTATCATTACTATCAGAAGCAGTAATCGTGCATAGAACATTTCACAGTGTAGACATAAACAAAAACAAGACAAACAGTAGTGCAGTACTGTAAACTAATAGAGCTAGAAAATTTCATAGTGCATAAGTGGATTCATGTGCCAAGTCCTCATGTTTTAGGTTAAAGACTTGTGTAATCAATGCCTCGAATATAAATTTACATTGTATCTATTTATGAAAATATAGCTCCTCAAACCAAATGCATGATAGGTATAAATTTTATTTTTTTATGATATTATGTGCATGATCTTTATATTAATAATACAGTAAAAAATGCAACACACCTTGTCTCTCACTCGGATGAATGCCTCTTCTGCATCTCCACTGAAAAGATGTGGGCTTGTGGTGTACCTGAATCAATAAAAGTTGTAAAAGTCAGTAGATAGAAAATGTGTCAACTGCAATTTCTTGCACATCTTTGTTATCCCTCTTCCACTTAAGAACTTCCGATGATAAAAGTTTACAAATGAAAAAGAAGAAAAGTATACAAATATGCTTGAGAAAGGTCCGCACAAGTGCGTGTGGACACTTCTTGGCCGTTGAGTGTAGTTTTCTTTCCAGTTATTCCAATCCATCTTTCTTTTAACACAGGTTGATCAATTACGCCAAGGATCTGATGAAAAGGAAACCAAACTTAAAAACATAAGGTTTTACGACACAAAAAATGAAAATGATGACAAACTGATTACAATTTGCAGTTCATCTTAATAACATCCTCAGTTTGTCTACAATTCAAATATGTAGGTAAAATATTAAAGAAATCAAAGATGATTTTTATAACATCCTCAGTTTATCTACTCAATTAACTGATTAAATTGAATATCTTGTTTTTATCTACTCTTCAATAAGAGACATTCAAAAAGGAAAACAAAATGACAGAGTCAAATTCAGCATAAGCATTGAAGTAGTAAGAGATGAGATAATTACTTACCGGTGTGCCATTTTTCAAAAGAGCAATGAGAGTACCAAACACGGGTTTCCCTGAAATGGATACAAAACGAGGAGAGTGAAAATATAATTTTGAGTACTCTGAGTGATCCAATAATAATGAAGTTAAGAAATATAATACCAGTGATAAAGCTCTTAGTTCCATCAATCGGATCTAAAACCCAAACATAATCAGCACTGTTTTGTTCACACCTCCACCCCCTTTCCTCTCCATAACTGCAATTTATTTAGTGAAAAATCCAGACTCAGTGCTTCAGTAATTTAAATTACAAAACCTACCATTCGAATGCAAGTTATGTTTTCCTAGTTGCTACTTCCAAGTTCCAAATCCACACCAATAAAATTGCATAACATGCGCGTATTTGGTTATTCAGTGACACATTGATTTTGTAAAATTGTTTCTAGTTAAAAGTGATTCTTTTTGGCTATCACCACCAGTTTAATCTGGTTCGGGGGTTAGTTCTGGCATCAAGTAGCTCCAGCCCCTTCCCAATCGCAGTTGTGGAGGATCGAATGTAAAGTGATTTATATTAGGATTCATTCATGTAAATAGATGATGAAAAATACATTCAAGGCTAAAAATTGATTTTAGAAGCCAAAAGCTAAAAATTGTAACTTCAAGTTAGAATCAATTATGCAGACAAAACCAATGCTACTCAAGTTAGAATCAAACATGTCAAAATCAATTCTACATCTCTAAAATCAATTCTAGAATTAATTAATGTGCAATAAAAAACAAAGGTAGGTAGAGGGAAAAAGAATTACACAGCATGAGAAGGGAAATTGTCAAGTATGATAGAAACCATAGCTTCTTCAGCAGATTGATCAGCAATGGTGACAGGACCTGCGTGATTGAATCACTAAATATTAATAATAAGTAAGAATGAAAGTGAAGTAAATTAATTAATATTGAAGAAAGAGTGAAATTCAGTTACTGAGATCCTGTTTGTGAATAATATCGAAATTCTTTCTGAAATATTGACGGATAACATCTCCGGCGGCATCGGCGGCTTTGTTAGCAACATTGGTGAAGTCGTGGAGTTGGTGTGGAGACGAAGAAGAAGAGGCCATAGGTCTGAGTGTGAGTCGTTGAGTAGATTGGAGACGAAAGGTATTATTATTATTATTGTTGGGAAATTGAGAGCGAAGAAGAAGATGAGACTGTGACAACAACATTTCACAGTTCAGTTACGGTTGCAGTTATGGATTTTTCCGACTCCGGTGAAGAGTACCACTGAGTAGAGTCAACACTCAACACACTGCAGCCTGCAGGCGAGGCGAATCAAAGCTTATTGTTTGTTTCAGGGAATTTCATTATTTTTTTATGCTTGAAAAAAAAACATTGTTTAAATTCCAATATTTTGTTTGAAGCAATGATAAATTCCAATATTAAAATTTAAAAGTATAAAAATAATTAATTTTTTAATATAAAAATATTTTTCCTTACAAATAAATCATGGATTTTTTCAAAAATAAAATAAAAATAATATTAAATAATTCATATATTTGTACCCAAAATAAATAATTCTTATATATATAATTTTTTCTTAGCACCCAAATAGGATTTGGATAGAAAATTGTTATATAATTGTAACGTACTCATTTCTTCCCTCTTTAATCTGACGTAAGGAATGAAAGATTCTTCTTATAATAGAATGACAAAACAAACAAATTTTTCAAAATTGAATCAATAGTTGAAGAATTGTTTAAAAGATAACGTAAGAGATATATTGTATTCATCTTTTTAAATTATATTACAATTTGTATAGGGAATTAATTTGACATGGAGAAAATTGGATGAAAGACACGTCAAATGCTTGCATGGTTGTTGCAAATATTGGAGAAAATTTGATGAAATGCACGTCAAATAGGGTTGTTGCAAGTTTGGTAGCCACGAGAATATTTGACGCATTATTTAATTTACCGGGTGACAACAACGATGAAGCAAAATCCCCGAATTTTTTGAAACATCCATTATTCCTCACATTTCGATCATAATTTTACTTTCCACCTCATATTGAGATTTCCAAAGAAAGATTTTCTCAGATCATTGTCTATGAAGTTGATTTTTGGATTACTGACACTTTTTCCTCTCATGATTATCTCAAATCATTGACAATAAATTTGATTTTTGATCCTGACTTTTGGACTACACACGTTTTAATATTATGTTTTGATTATGTTAAACAAAATGAGAACCTAGCTATGATTTCTGTTTGGAGAAAGAAAAAAAAAACCATAATTAACTTGAAGCACTGAAATCATCATCACTACTAGTTCCTTTGTCACCATCGTTATCACTTTCACTTGCTTTATCACTTGCTTTATCGCTATCGTCTGTTTCGCCAATAGAGCCAAAGGAACTAATTGTGATAATGATGGTAGCAAAGGAACTAGCGGTTGTAAGTTTTGTTCCATACAAAATATATCAATATATCATGCAACATATATATTAATTTGTTTCATATCATGCAACATATATATTTATATATTGATTTCTTTAATTAGTATATTATTTTTATTCTCATTTTTATTTATAAAATACAAAAAATCAATAACGTGTCACATTAATTAACAACACTACATTCAAAATGGGTAACAATTAAAACATTATTGAATGTATGTGTAACAACACAATTAATCTCTAAGTAACTAACCATCTAAGATAAGAATTTGGGAGAAATTGTTTGCTAAATCAATTGAATAGATAAGAATTTGAAAGTTAATATTTGAATAGTCTTGTGAAGTTTGAAAGTAACCTCCACATTATGTGTAAGCCATAAAGATCATTCCTTCTTTCAAATTGGACATTTAGATAGCAAACAATTGGAATATATTACTAGCTAAAAGGAACCAATCATAGTTTGATTCATTCATTGTACTCCCATAAGTTTGTTGTCTCAAATGTCCGATTGATGTGCATGTTATGTTAGGATGTTCCATTCCATCCCCTGTTGATAGAATCTTCAATTCAATCCCCCCTAGATGGTGGTGGTAATTAACAGTACAGCTTAATAAATTAAGCTACTTTGAGCAAAGAATGAACTATTTAACATAACATGATAATAACATAAAGCATAAATTGAACTTGTTATTGATCATTAATTAGTACAATGTATAAAACTAATGATAAACACACAAACGACATAACATATACCAGTAGTTACATTACATTACATATAATAAAAAGTGCACATCTAATATAGCTATAGATTATTATATATGTTCAGTGGTTGTGGTGGCCAGGCAATTTTTCTTTGATCTTATCAAGTATACCCTTCTTCTCATGATGTGTTGGCTCAGCTGGATGATGAGTTGCCGTTGCAGCCGGAACCGTCGTTGTTGTCTGTGAATTATGGTCCTTACCTCCCACTCCTGGGATCTTCTCCTTCACCTTATCCTTCACTCCCTTCTTCTTCTTCCTCCTCCCACCTTGTCCATCATCCTCTGACTAATTCATTATTTCAAAAAGTAAATCAATAATTTTTTGCCTCGGAGAGTATATGGAAAACAAAAAGAGAAGTGCATACATGATTTGAAGATATTTATTTATCGACCAATGAAAACAAGCCACATAAGTAAGTTTCTTTGATGTCCAAAATTAAGTAACTTTGTAACAAAGGTTTGAATTAATATCTCTGAATTTATACATGACTTATTTTCATTGATAGATAAATAAATACTCTCAAATTATTAGAGTTTGAGAAATCTATATATTAATACGTACAGAGCTAGAGCTTGAACTGGAGGAGCGACGATGCCCTCCAGCAACCTGATCGGTGCGATGGAGGTGCTGTTTGCCTGCAGGTTCGGTGGACAACAGATCTGCCACTGTTGTGGTTGGGTGTGTGGTTGCACCGCCACCATAAGCGCCGGTACCATAAGTTCCAAAACCAGCTGAACCTGCAGTTGGATTATGAGTGGTGGCCGTGGCGGTGGTTGCTACACCAGTGAGGGTGATAGGGTTGCCATGTTCGTCGGTTAACTTAACTGGGTTACCAAATTCATCAGTAAGATGAATTGGGTTTCCATGTTCATCTCTTATTTGCACTCCGGCCATTTTCTTTCAACAATGTTGTTTGTTCTTCACAAATTGATTGATTTAGTATCTTCTACCTTAAACACAAGAGCTAGCTAACACCATTAATGTTGTTTATAAAAGCAAAGAAGCCATTGGCGGTGGAGAATGCATGTATCTTTGCGCCAACACGTAGCTGGACAACACAACATCACTCATTGCCACGCAAGATCAATGATGACACGTGTCTGTCTCCTCTTCAAGTGTCATACACAGCATATACAAATTGTGTGCACTCACTGTTTCACACATATCTTATTGTTTCATGTTAATCGAACCGGTTAAAATTTTGAGACTGATATTTTAAATTAAACTGAAAAAACTATTTTACAATTTGAACTATTCTTGATAAAAAGTGAATAAAGATGCATGTGTCTGTGTGTAGTCACATTGCACCTAATCCAATTCTTTCGGACTCTTGTTTGCTTTTCAATATCTTTAATTTGATGATATATTATTTGAAAAACAATTTAAACTAGATAAACTAAATCAAGTGGTTAATCATCAAATGACAGATCATTTAGGAAAACCTAAGTTCGGTTGCTAGGTGAAACTAACTAGACTTTACTTGTATCACAATCGAAGTCCGGATTACTAAGCATCATTATTCATTAAGAGCTTCATTAAATTGGGCTTTTATAAACTCTGAAGACTTGGCATGCAACATGCAGTCAACAAACAACATAAATCCTTTTGCCCCCAAATGTTTAAAGGACACGACCCATCAATGAGTATTCATATATTTCAATTTACTTCATACTGTACTGATTAGTAGTTAAATAAAAGGCACAAAAATTTGATGATAGCCTATCAGAAACTTTTCTTTTATTAAAACCATCCAATCAAAATAATTAGCATTGCTGATCAATCTGTAAAGACTATTTGTCCAACACCAGAAACACCATTAGTTTATTGGCATGCCTTACATACAAGAAGAATCATGGACAAACATAACATCATTTGGATATTCAATTATATCCATCCATCCATACAATAAACAAATTCACATGTACAGCACAAAAAGATACTACTTGTATGTGTTCTTTACAGAGTCACTTCAGCTTCTAATTTTCTTGAAATCACAGATTAGTCTATAGATACTCCGGAATCTTTTCGATGGTGCAACATTATCAACAGCGGAGTCGAGCCTGCTATAAAGGTAGTGAAAAGAAATGTGTTAAGCTAGAATTACTACATTTACTGTGGATTTCAAGGATGGTAAGCAGCTAAAGTATACATATGACAAAGTGTTTGAACTTTGAAGTGTTTCTGAAGTTCAGTTTCTGCTACATGAAGGCAAATCCAAAAGAATTTGGAAGTGCTATATATTCCTATCTATAAAATGGAAAAGGAGCAAAATCTTATTTACTGTAATGCATGGCATAAGCAAATTTTAAGGATGTCGGATGGATAAATTGGCGCATGCAATAAAATGAAAATAATGCAACTAACCTCTGCCAACAAACAAGAAGCAGCTTATGCTTTGCTAGATTTTGTCCAAAAGAAGCCCTTCTTTTTTGTAGGGTGATTATCTAACATGGATCTGGAACCTTTTGATCCAAACGTGAAGTGTCGCCTCAAAAAAGGTTTCCTGGAGGAGCTTCTCCCATTGGAACTGGAGTCTATCCGAGGACCTTTGCCTTTGCCTTTACCTTTAGTTTCTCTGGCTTTTAAACTACCGAACACAACAGAATCATCGTCTTCAATATTATATTCAGCATCACTGTCCTCAGCCTGATACTGCAATGCCTTGTTTCTAGCCTTCAAATCCATTTCAGCTTTTAGAACTTTTTGGGACAACTTCATAGTTTGTTTCTCACCAAAACTGCAAACTGGGCAAGCTGGGTCGTACTTATTAATATCAGCTGTCATATTCTCCAAACATTCAGCATGATAGATGTGTCCACAGATAAGAACAGCAACTACAGAAAGGTCATTATTTGCATATATCTTTTGGGTGCTCCAAGGAGACTTCTCCTTTAAAACCTTTGAGCAAAAGCCACATGTTCTCAAATCAACTGGTGAGGCTGAAAACCAACTAGTAGATCTAACTATCCTTTCATGATTAGAACCAAAGGACTCGCTATCAAATGACCATCTTTCTCTGTGTGGAGTTCCCATTAGCTCCGGCAAGCCAGGTATAGACCAACCATCTGAAGATCCCCCACGAGAGCGCATTCCTGATCCGTTGCTCCATGAAGGAAACACAGGTCTTTCCTCAGACGGGGAGTAGCTACTGGGCGACTTATATGTTTGCGTTCGGATATCAGAAGTTTGCCATAACAGCTGGTGTCCTGGGGAATGGCCGCGCCACCTTGATGGGGTAAAGCTAGGTGGAAGCATGTGAGATTGGGATGATACAGGAGATGCTGACAATGAGGTTGAATGCAATGCGGATCCATTTGCCTAAAAAATGATTTATTAGCGAGGAAAGCGTGAAAGAAACCACATACAAACAACTAAGCAAAAAAGCAATATAATTTTCCAAAAATTCTTTACTATATAACCTCACCTGTTCCATGCCCACATCCATAGAAACAGACCTTGAAATAGATTGATCTGCAATATGCATGAATAACCATGTCAGATACTACAAAAGAACCAGTTGACAGAACAATAATCAATCACAGGATCAGTTACATTATAATAGTGTCATAGTCATAGCATCCTTAACTTTTAATACAAAATGAATCTTAGCAGAATTGACTTCCTAGTATGGTATGATAGGTTAACACAAAGCCACACTTTTGACTACCTAGTTCAAACCTTAGCAGAAAGGTTCAGATGATCAGATTTAATTGAGAGGTTAACAGAAAGATTGGACTTTCATCAACACCAACACGATTACAAGCTTACAACCAATGTCATTATGTTGTCCTGTTTATTTGATGCCAATCTGTTATTAAGCTTAAATTGGATCAAAGAAAACTCTCATACCATCTTAGAATTTGGGGTAAGGGTTGCCCACACCTTTTGTCCCTTATTAAAGTGTCACTTTAGGTTTATAACACAAATTAAGAAAAGTTGTAAATAAATGAAAGATGTTCTCCCTTTGTCTCATATTAAATGTCCCATATGGAATATCTACTTGTTTCATATTATTTGTGTTTTTAGATTACCTATGAAACTTTTTTTAAACTAATATACCTTTATTTATTGCGCATCAACTCACTCAACCAGTCTACTAGTTGGTTAAAAAAAAAAACTAATATACCTTTATTTATTTATTTATTGTGTTTTAAAACATTTTTATTTTGCTAATGGGACTCTTAATATGAGATGGAGGGAGTACTATTCAAATTTCAAACCATGTCACATGTAAATGCGGGACTCTCATAGAGAACTATCAATATAAGTACGATTAATTTTCAAGTTTTCTACTTCGCGTTTGATAGCTTACAGATAGAAGCATATTTGTGAAGGGATGACCGTGTCTCAAAGTTAAACGTATCACCATGTACTAATTTCATGTCTTTCACATATATTTGTGACTATAAGTGTATAATGTCTATTTGAGCTAAACCTAATTAAACTGCAAAAGATAGTAATTGAGGTCAAGCATTATAAAGATCACATTGGCGGGATCTCAACACACCCTCTCACCCTCAAGATTAGACATTTAAAGAATGGACAGAACAGATGTGGTTGGCCCAATAACAAGATAAATTATGTAAAAATGCAAAACATGTGTTGTGATTCCATGATCAACAACATAAATTATGGGGCCTTTCACTGCTGCGCTACCGATTGTTTCTGTCCATTGCTTAGAACTGTTCTTACAAATTATTAAATTTGGAGGCCTATTTTTGAGGATGAAATGTAAAATATCTGATACACAATACAATTATAAACAGTCCAAACCGCATAGGTCCACAGTTAAATCCAGAAAGCTAATTGTATGAAAGTTACCTGAAGGTGAATCTCTAACATTTGCACCAGTCCCTTCAGAAATTTGTGCTTTTTGGCAACTATTCTGTTGACGATTCTGCAACGGACTTCCATCCTCTAATACATGTCCTGATTCATTTTTATTCTCTGATCCATCATTCCTACTAATACTATCAGAAAACCAGTTTATAGAAGTATCTTCACCAGCCACACGCCCTCGATGATCCCAACGGAAGCTCCATGTAGGAGACATTCGAATATTTCGATGCGAATTCTCATTAGTCGGTCCACTTTGTACAGTTTTATTTCTAGCAGGAACAAAACAAGCAGCACCCATAATGAAGTAGCAACAACTTTCAGCTTCTTATACTAAGACAGCCACTAAATTGCTTCCAAAATTTCAGATCCACACCATTCACTCATGAACAAGCAACTCTTATAATCCTGAAACAGTGATGAAAACGGCTTATAATCAAATACAATGATCAATACTATGTCAATCAAAATCTTAAAAAAAATCATCCAAAACAAATTACTACTATCATTGTTACTCAATGAGTCTATTCTTGGTGAAATTAAACTTCATTTCAAATCAAAAGCTAAAACCCCACCAAAACAAAAAAAAAAAAAAACAGAATATAATTTCTCATCCTTTAATTTTGAGCCGCCAAATTTATATGGGGAATCCAGACTAATAAACCCACTTAAAGCCATAAAAAAAGAACACAACTTTAAAATTATCCATAAGAAAGGAACACAAAAATTAGACATTTTGATACAGTAGAACACACATACAAATGATGTTGTACACTTACCAACCTGAAATGAGCAGCAGAGAAGAAAAAAGAGTGTGAAAACAAAAACAAAAAATGAAATTGCGAAAGAATGAATGAGCTACACAGACACAGAGAGAGAGTGAATAGTGAAAAGAGTAGTGAGTGAATAAGTATAAATAGAGGAAACAGAAGATCCCAAACATGAAGGTACAGTCAGAAGGAGGATCCGAAATAAATGCTAAAAAAACGGAAATCAAAGTCAAGACCCACAAAATATGAAATTAATGAATATTATTATTATTATCGTAATTAAAGGGGGGTAAATAAATAAATAAAAATGAAATGAATGGATTTGAAATTAGGCGCATAAAGAAACGTGATTTGTGTTGTGTTGTGGTAGCAGTGAGTAGATAGGAAAATAAATCAGGCAGCGAATATAGAGAGACATATATCATCAATCATGAATCATGGAAAACTGGCGCGTACCTTTTAATGAAATCAGCCTCTAAACAGAGATAGAAGAAGAAGAAGAAGAAGATGATGGAGAAGAAGAAAAGAGTGTTTGTTTGTTTGTAAGTGCGCCGTCCCGTTTGGAAGTCGTCTTCTTCTTCTTGCACTGTTGTTGTCTGTCTGTCTGCCGTGCACCTCCAACTTTACTCTCTCAACTCAACACGACGTGGGAAGAAATATGTTGGGTCCACCTACCTTCTTTCAAAAAAACAATCATACTGTACCCACTTTTTATAAGCACACATTTTAACACTTTTCTTATTTTTCTTATCTCATTTTTGCTTTTTAAATTCATTAAATAATCAATGTATTTGGTCTATTTTTTAATTAAATACATCAATTATTGTATGAATTAAAAAAGTAGTTTCTCATGTCCTAAATATAAAAAAAAATATATATTTTACAATTATCAAACAATGAATGTATTTAGTCAATATTATAAACTAGATACATTATTTTTTCGACGAATCTAAAAAGTGATTTGTTTCTTATATTTATGACTGAAGGGAGTATTTATTAAATGATAGTACATCTGGTTTATTTTATAAAAAACAATTTACTTTTTAGATTCGTTCAATAACTGATGTATATGGTCGATATTATAGATCAGATACATTAGATATTCAATGAATCTAAAAAATTAGTTGTTTATTATAAAAAGGGCCGGAGGAAATATAAATGTCTTTATATATAAAAAAAAATGTAAAAAAATGTATATTTTTACTATATTCATTATATAATATTTATTATTATTATTATTATAAATAAATTAGAGTGAGACACATAAATTTAAAATAAGTTTATTGGAAAAAAATATCACATTGACACATGTAAGCAAAAGGCAAACATGAAAGACTCCATTAATTTAGCAGAAAAATACCGAATTGGAATCCTTTCCATTTTCTAGTCAATTGCGGAAGAAAAATTTGTTCTTCTTTCCTCTCACTTTTCTCTTGCATCCAAACAATGGAATTTTTTGTGAAATTGGTGTTTTCCCTTCCCCGATTTTATTTCCTACCACTTTCACCTCAACCAAACAATAGGTAAAAGTTAATAATTGAGAAATTTCGAATTAGAATCCCAGTGCGACGGTCCCTATATATTGTGACTTCCATACAAATTGAGTTATACTCACATAAACAATAAATCTTTTTTTTATCGAGTAGTTTAATGACTAGAAATTTCACCTCATAAATATGTGGAATGTCTTAGTTTTGAATCTCAACCACTGCAAATAATTTACGGTATTTAAAATATGAATTTATTTTATGTGCATATATACATGTTATAAGTTGTTCAACCAAGAGACCGTGTTCAAGTGGTTAATAAACTCCCTTAAAACAAATCATTCTGGAGGACCCAAGTTCGATTTCTAGTGGAAAAATTCTTAGTCGTTTTACTTACCTCGTAACTAAACTTTGAATTATTGATCCCTTTCTCATGAAGCAACTAATACAAAAAAAAAACATGTTAAGTTGTTATTTCCGTTTTACATGGTGGTATTTATCACGAGCTGTCAAAATAGGCTAGCCTGTATGGGCCGACTCAAAAAACCCGAATTTAATTATGGACTTTTTGGTCCAACCTGATAAAACTCGAAGTCCATCCGAATCAATTCGTTCAAGACCGGATAGTCCATTTTGACAGTTCTATTTTTATCCACGTAGTGTATTTTCAATTATTATTTTCACAGGTATGTTTAAGAACATCATAAAAAATTCATCCCAAAAACGAACTCAAAATATAATTTCTTAGTCATAATTTTCGATACTTTTATCAACTCATAACCCACATATACATCTTGATATTTTACCTAGAAATGCTCGTGTGTTACATGGAGATGTATACAAACAATAACCCGATTGCATAACCAATAACCATCACACATACAAATATTTTATCACCCTTAAAATGAAGGTCATATATGTCTTTTCGCAGTACTTAATACCACGTAGAGCGAGTTGGATCACTGTCGAGTGTCAACCATCGCGCAGTGTCGTGAGTTGGTGAGAAACGCCATTGTATAAATCCATCTTATAAACTATAATTAGGTACGAATCAATTTTATACCTAAGAAATTAATCATTAAACGTCAAGACTTAAGAGTTACTACTACTAACAAGGTAAGCTACTACCTTACTACTACTTGACAAGCCAATTACATTGAAGTTGTTGTATATTAAATGAAGGAATTTTGTTGCAATATAAAAAGAAGCATCTCTAAAAGATCCTTCCATTACCATGTCTATATATGGTAGTTAGAATTAATAACCAAACCGAATTGCTTTAATAGTATTTGGTCTCATATATGTAAAAGTAATTTTAGACTAAACACATCAATTTTTTTTACTCAATTTTCATTTATATTTGAGATTGAAGTAATAAGAGATTTGAATACAACCGTTGTGAAAATGTTTTCTATTTCCATTTTAAAAAATTAGTGTTAATTTTACTTACTACTAAAATGATATTATACTCTTAAGCTAGTAGGTTTGGTAGTGATAAAAGATTTGAGTAGTATGTTATAGATTTTGAGTTCAATTTTCAGCTCCGTTTGTAAACCAAAAAAAGATATTTTACTCTTGAAGTGAACAATTGTGTACATTTTAAAAAACCAATAAAAATGTCAAAATATTATTGTCATTATTTTTAAAAATAAGTCATCTCTAACTAATCCTTATCTTCTTTCCATCACAATTGTTCATTTTATTAATTTCGCATATATTTATTAGGAAGTTAAAATGCACATGTTTTATAAAATGAAAACAGAAAATATTTTCAAAAAATAGACAACCCCTCAATTTTTATTTTATTTTTGAATGTACCCCTCAATTGTTTTTATGACCTAACACTTATGATTCATTGATAGTATACATTTTTTTACACATTCTGTACATATGAATTAAATCGTATATAAGTTTGTTTAATTTAAGAGTTTAATCGATATGTTATGTCAGTGTAAATTAATTACATTAACATCCAATGACAATCAACCATTTTTTCATGTCATACATTGAAAGTGAGGTGTAGTGGAATGATTTAGCAGAATACACAGTTAATATTGAATGATAGTGTAAAATTAGTTTATACTGTCTGTGCATATACTATTTTCTCTTTATTTAATTTGTTAATACAAATATTATAAAAAAAGTTACACGTGCAAATATTTGTAGAAATATTTTAATAATTAAACTATAAAAGTGATATTACAATGTAATTTATTTGAATACACGTGCGGTGCAAACAAATTTTACACCGTTTGTATAAAGAAATTAGTATCATGGACACAAACAAGTGACAAATTCTTAATTGTCATTTGGGAGGGCAGAGAAGGGTTGCACTGCACCGCAAATTCTTAATTGTCATTTGTCACACACAAAATATGTATACACCAATTACATATCAGTCAAAAAAAATTACACCTATATATTTTCTAATGTATCTAAAATTAAAGTGTCAATACCATACTTATGAAAAAGATAGCCTTTGTGAAATTTTTACGTTAGTTTCCACATTTTTTATTTGGATAGGCATATACTGTTCCTCGATACTTTTAGGATATTTGCTCAACCGTCGATAAAAATAAGTCATATAAATAAATTTACATGTGTTGTCTATAATTAATTTTTAACCAATTTTTACTTCACATAAATGCCTTCAAATTATTAAAAATTAGTGTAGAAAAAACCCTTTTTACTTTGGTCCGATTCAGTGATGATTCCACCGCCCAGCAAGGTAGGGCACTTGCCCAGACTCTTCCAATTTTTTTGGTATTTTTAGGAGTTAGTTTAAGATAAATCGAAGGCTTTTTAAAGTTAGTTTAGGGCAAAACTGGAGTTTTTGTTTAAAACTAAAAAATTTCAATGCAAACCTGAGATTTTATGTTCAAAATTGAGATTTTGCCCAAACTTTATAAATTTTCTGGGTCCGCCACTAATCTATCTATTGTATATTGTAACTTGTAAGTACTATTTTATATTTATTTTTTTGATAAATATATATGTATATCGTGTTCCCAATTTTACGTTTCCTAATATATAAAATAGTAATAGATGGAAGAAAATTTCTTTTAGGCCTTTCAATATGCTCTAAAGCTCCCTAATTTTTTTTAATGTTTTTATGGATATTATTTTTATAAAAATTGCATAAATTTATTTATAATGAGCCGGCCGCCTAATAGGCCAGTCCGATCCAGCCACAATTTTCATATGGGGTATGTGGGCTTGAGCCAAAAAGACCCGATTGCATTTGAGCTACATTTTTTAGGTCTGGTCCATTCAAGACGGTGAGAGTATAATATAACTTCGATAATAACCTAATTTAAATTTAGAAAATCCTAATATATGATAGTGTTTTGATGTGTAGAAAGTAATTAAGGTGTGTTAGACTTACTCGCTAGCTAGCAAGACACACGCTATTTGTGTAATTAACCTAACCAAGAGTTCACCATTTAAGCATGAAAATGAGCTATACTACATTACTAGTTCGTGTGTATATATATACACACACATCCTCATTTCATTTATAATATCAAACAAGCAACACAAGTGAACAAGCAAACATGGCTAGACTCCTTAATCGTATTCAAATCTTTGCAGCTTTCTTTGCTATCATTCTCTTTGTAGCATCAGGCAAGTCACAATAAATTTTGTTCATCACATTATTTACATTACATACGTATTTTATGTGATCATTTTTCAAAAATTAATGTGCAGCTCATTCGGAAGAGAAGGGTGAACCAAAACCAAGCAAGAAATGTTGGCGTAACAGTGAGACATGGCCTCATGCAAGATGCTTCCATTCAGCAATTTGCAACCATTACTGTCAGAGTGTAGAAAATGCACTATCTGGACAATGTGGTTTCTTTTTCAAGAAATGTCAATGCAAATACTGTGATGAGGATCCTTTCTCCACATAAACTCTCCATGCAAGTCTTAATTAATAAGATGGGGTCAAATTACAAAGTTGTTTAATTTAGTCTCTTGATGAATAAATATACTATCTACCACTAATTTCAATTTCAGCAATTTCTTAGTCAAAGAATGATCATATTACATCTTGCATACATTTTAATTTCATTTCAATAAATTAGTTTGTTATATTGTACACGTTGTTGTCTGGTCTATGTATTTCCATCATTGCCATACAATATTGTTATTGTTTATCATTATTTAATAAAAAAGTAAGTAATTTAATTAGTTCTTATAATTTATAAATTAGTTAGCACATACATACGTTTGGTTCTTTGTTTGTACTTATTGTGACTTTTGCCTCAAAGTCAATATGAGAAATGTTGTTTTGAACAATTGATAACAAGATGGAAATAAACTAAGGTAATGTGAATGTCAATGTGATCCTAACATTTAGCATATTACTTCAATGAAACTCTCTTAATTTTTTTTATTTTTTTTCATTTGTAAGAAGGACCAAAGATAATAATCGGTAAACTATATATATGATTACAAACACGTTAAAATGTAGTTTAAAAACAACGAAATATGATGACTTAAATCAACAATCAAATCATTCAAAATTTGGATGAGAATCACTAAAAATGTGGTCCTCCCTAGCTAGCTTTTGATTTACTCAAATACTAGAAACTAGCCTGAAAAATTATGCGAAAAAAAAAACAAAAGACTAGCCTGAAAAATTATTAAATTCTCTAGGAACAAATAACCATACCTTAATCCATAAATGACAGTTCAGTTCGCAAAAATGTCGAAATTACTAACTTCGAACGCCGTGATCGAAATTCAAACCTCAAGCTCTCGATTTTGTGTATAACTTTTAAATGGATTTGTCTTGGTATATTTTATAAAAAAAATATGCATATCTTTTACATAATTTCGAAGCAGATTTCCTGCTGTAAAGTTTAACACAGTTCCACGCGGTTTTAATTTTGGACCGTCCGATCTGTGATGGACGGTTGTGATTACTTTGATTGATTTTACAGCAGATTTGATCAAAACCGTCTGATAAAAAACAACGGCCGGGATTAAAACTGTGTGAAAACTGTGTGGTTTATCTATTGTAGCAAATCCCGGTCCACATAATTTAGGAGTTGTGTTATTTAAACAACAATTTACATGACAACTTTTGAGACAACAAAAATTTTACAAAGCAAATGAGGCATTGACACAAAAACCAAAGCAATAGAGAGAGAAAGTAAAAACATAATGTGAGTATGAGAGAGAAGTTGTCTCAAATGTTGTCCAAAAAATATTATTAAAATAACATTTCTCTAATTTAGTCTTCAAGAAAATCATAGGATAATAAAAATTGAAGGTTGTTGTGCAATGGTTGAGCATGGAAGTGACAAACATGTCCCAAGCTCTGCAACTTCACGCTCAATTCCTAAAATCCCAAAACCAAAACCAACTAAACTTCTCAAAACTCTTCACTTTCTCAGCTCTCTCACCCTCCGGCGACCTCAACTACGCTCGTCTTCTTCTCAACACAAACCCATCTCTCAACTCTTACTACTACAACACCATCATTCGTGCTTATTCTCATAGTTCCAATCCCACCCATCATTTTCAAGCACTTTCTCTCTTCCTCTTCATGCTCCAACCAAACAACAACCACCATGTACCTACACCTGATAACTTCACTTATCCTTTTGTTCTCAAATGCTGTGCTCGTTTGAAACTTACCCAACAAGGAAAACAGCTTCATTGTTTGATTACTAAGTTGGGTTTTGGTTCTGATTTATATATTCAAAACTCGCTTATTCATATGTACTCTGAAATTCGTGAATTGGGTATTGCACGTCAACTGTTTGATAGAATGTCTTATAGAGATGTGGTTTCTTGGACGTCTATGATTGATGGTTTTGTTAATTGTGATCTTCCTATCGAAGCAATTGAGTTGTTTGAGAGAATGTTGGAAGGTGGAGTGGATGTGAATGATGCCACTGTGATTTCTGTTTTGAGAGCTTGTGCGGATTCGGGTGCATTGAGTGTGGGCAGGAAAGTGCATGTGATTGTGAAGGAGATGGGGATTGATTTGAAGGGTAATGTTTGCATTGCGCTAATTGATATGTACTCGAAATGTGGGTGTTTAGAGAGTGCAAGGAAGGTGTTTGATGATGTTGTGGATAGAGATGTTTTCGTTTGGACTGCAATGATTTCTGGCCTTGCTTGTCACGGGATGAGCAAAGAAGCAATTGACTTGTTTGTTGAAATGGAAAAGTATAATATAAAACCTGATGAGAGGACAGTTACGGTGGTTTTATCAGCGTGTAGGAATGCAGGTTTGGTTCGTGAAGGTTACATATTTTTCAGTGATGTCCAAAAGCGTTATGGTATGAAACCCACAATTCAACATTTTGGTTGTTTGGTGGACCTCCTTGCAAGAGGAGGGTATTTGGAGGAAGCTGAAGATTTCATTAATGCAATGCCAATGAAACCTGATGCAGTCCTTTGGAGGACCTTGATATGGGCGTGCAAAGTTCATGCAGATACAGAAAGAGCTGAGCGTTTGATGAAACACCTTGAGCTGCAAGGTATGACTGCACATGATTGTGGAAGTTATATACTTGCTAGTAATGTTTATGCGTCCGTAGGGAAGTGGTGTGACAAGGCAGAGGTGAGAGAGTTGATGAATAAAAAGGGACTGCTAAAGCCACCAGGGTCTAGTAGGATTGAAGTTGACGGTGTTGTGCATGAATTTGTGGTGGGCGATTATAATCACCCTGAAGCAGATAAAATATTTGTCAAATTGGATCAGATGGTGGATAAACTTAGAAAAGAAGGGTATAATCCAAAAGTGTCAGAGGTAATGCTTGAGATGGATGATGAGGAGAAGGCCATTCAGTTGCTTCACCATAGTGAGAAGCTAGCTCTTTCTTATGGACTGATTAGGACATGTCCTAGGTCCAAAATTAGGATTGTAAAGAACCTAAGGTCTTGCAAGGACTGTCATGAATTCATGAAATTAATCTCTAAGGTATACCAAAGAGACATCATAGTAAGAGACAGAATACGTTTCCATCATTTCAAAAATGGGGATTGCTCTTGTAAGGATTATTGGTAGCATGAGAATTGTCATTGGATTGAATGTTGTAATGCGTAAAAGGAAAATTTGTAGAGAAATACCCATGTACAGTCACATGAACTGTTATCTTTGATGCCTAATTTGGCCATCGAGACAAATTACAAAAGCCAAGGCATATTTTCTGCTTGCATGGACATGATTTCAGATTTTAAACGTAAATCATGAGTGATGTGATGCCCTTTTCGGATAAATATCAAAAGACAGGATATACTTACAGTCTATCCATAATCCATGACAAATGTGCATTTTCAGAGTACTGCTACATAATTCAGTTTCTATGTGGTTCAAGGTTGCCAAACTCTCGAGTTAACTCTTAAACTCTTACGAGTTGAGTATATGCCTCAATTTCTACATAGGCCACAAGTTTACCTAGGCTCTTGGGTTTGACAACATTGATTTGGTTAAGATATGGTCATATAGGACCACCCAGAGAGGGGGAACCACATTTATTCTTTGGAAGCTCTTTGGCCAGATACTGTTAGCAATTTGCAGGTATGTTGCAAGGACATATACATGTTTTTTGTTGTGAAGTACTTACATTCTGTTCTTTAGTTAAAGACATTGCTACTTGATAATGGATTAAGTTGTATCATTGAATATACATTTTTATTAAATTATGTGTTATCAAATCAATAAGAACTTCTATTATCATATTATTATTCTGTCAAAAAATGATTACTATTTTGAAAGTTTGATTTTTGTAATGACTTACATACACAGAATTAGATAATAATGCCAAAAACTTTACATTAAGAATTGAACAGAAATTATACTTTTTGATCATTATTGTACTCCTTTCTGGAGTCGTATTCATATATTTGAGATAAGAATAAGAATATGAAGCTTTGTGCTCAACAAAATTAGATTGAGTGCTTTATAACATGTTTAGGTTAATGGTGTCACATGAGTTTGAACTTAATGTAGCTTACAAATTATCAAAATCTCTTTCCCAGTTGCCTCTATCCTTTCTTTTTGGCATTCACAATTGGTTTTTAAAGTTCTGGCCCTTTTACTTGAACAGATAATTTATCTTAGCCAGTATAGGAGCTTTGTCCCTTTTGTTACTTAGTTAACTGTATTGAGAAAATTTTAATATAAAATTGACACAATATAATTACAATCAAGCTTCATGGACTTATTTTCCTTTTCATTGCTCTAGTCCCTTCGCAGAATCCAATTTCATATTTTAGTCAGAGTGACTGGAACCCTAATTAAAGAAGCAGCACAATGTATTTTTGATTAAAAAATCAGAACTATTACCGAAGATAATCCCTGTGATCCCAGAGTTAATGCTCCTTAAAGAAGAGATGAATCTCTCTGTACCCAACCCAACCCAAAAGGTTTCTAACAGCAATGATGCTTGAATGATCTCTCCTTATATTCCCTCACTTAGTCTAACAACCTGCCACGTGACGTGATACAACTCCTCTCTAATTGCCCTATTCCGTTTAGTTGTTGGGCTTTAAGCCCAAACCCGGAGAGAGTCCTATCACAGACCTAGTCATGTTCAGAAAACTTTGAAATATTCTTATTAAAAAAAAAAAAAACCTTCAAACTATCATGGAAAAAAGAGGAATTTTGAACTAGATAGTAAAAGATAAATTAATCTCATATGTTTCTAATTGTATGCTTTACCTTTGGAGGAATTCTTTGAAGATTTTAAACATAGAAAAATAAAAAAAATAAAACTTGTCACCTTATATTTGTCAATAGAAAGGGGGAAGGGATAGAAGACAACAACAATCAATAAAAAATGGTAAAATGAATTCGGCAAGTTTAACATTGTTTGTAATGAAACTGTTTTTAATTATCATAATTTAACATGATTATTATTGTCCTAAAAATAGTTTTGCTCTGACAGGTGAAGCAAACTGATTCCCCCGTGATTGTTGTTTGTAACATGGGTTTAGTTGGTATCATGCACCTACTATTCACTCATTAAAGAAAAGCTGCTTAGATCTTTTGTCCAAAACCAAGAGTTTGAGAATAAATAATGATTATGCAGTATTCTGACTCGTGAACATAAAAATTCTAAATCTGGTGGACAAATATCTCAATCAATTAAGGAACAGGTTACTAATTAAATTTTTAATTGGAAGATATATTACTCATAAAATATCATTTGTGGGGTGGGGTTGATACCAATCAAGGACCGAATGAAACCAATTAAGCAAGAAACATTGAACATCACCTTTTCTTTATATTTAACTACACCGAGTGCATGTTTGGTATCACGATGCCTCATCGTAATTTCGGTAAACTCACTGTGATACCAAACATGCATTGAAGACCAATGGTGTCAGGAACTCAGAATGGTTTTAAATTCTGACATCAATCTTGTGAACTATAAACATGAAGGAATGCTCCTCTGAAGTTAAGCCTCATTTTAAATGATAAAGTGAGAGATCTACAATCCATTGCTGATAAAATAAACTGCTGTTGATATATTTTGTCATTTATGATAGAAATAAAACTCTTATGCTGTTTTATAATCTCTAGGAAGTCACCATCTATATTATAACATGGCATTTGTTTTCTTCAAAAACAAATGGCATTTCTTATTCTTTACTACCTTGTGGCATTGAGTTTGAGAAACTGACAATAGATGTTTTTAAATTAATCTGTTAAATATTTTAAATTTATTAGAATGCTTCCATAGTCAGGAACTTTGTATGAGTCGGTTCATTGCTCAACCTTAATTTTGGTTCCAAGTAGTCTCAGTTTCTGTACTTTTGTCAGTTCATGAGGCAGTATTCTTTATCAGTTTTTACAAATTATTGCTAACTCCAATTCTTTGAATCCCTAATATGGACTTCATGTGTTCCTGGTTACCTATATGAATTTTACTGAAAATCTGTGTTTGCAAAGGGAAAAGAATACCTGTCTCCAGTACCAAATAACTACCTATGGCCCTCCCTTTCTAATGATGCTCAACGACGCCATATATAAGAACAATTTTTTAGGGTTTAATGGAAATGCACTCACTGTCGATATAAAATAGTTTTACAGCAACATCCAATGAGAACTCATGATATTGTCAGTTTGCACTGTAAGTTCCCTTTTCTAACATTTTTTACTCAGATCATATATATTTTTGTTTAACCCATTTTTAAAGAACATGGCATATTCTAGAGCACTCTTGCTAAATGACATCACTTTAACCTACTTCAATTAGAACTTAATTAAAATACTAAACTCCTGCCAAATGTAAGCAGAGTTAGGACAACTTTTTACCAAAGCATGTGAACCATTCAATTGCATGGCTGGCCACATGCTCACCCCCCCTTTTCAAAAAATAATACCCTAAAATTTAATTTTTAAACATGTAATCAAATATTCTAATCCAAAAAAAGGCATCATGGGAGATTTCATCACCCATGCCCCTCTTTTCTAATGTTGAGACTTACATCAAATTCATCATATGATATAATAATACCAGCCTAGTACATACACACCCCAAACATAGAATAATAGAATTATATATAAATTATATAAACCAGAACAGCAAAGTACACCGACTTTCATAAGTTCTGTTGCTTGTTAAAAATTAATGTCTTTTTCCATCTTTGTTCCTTTTAATTTCTAAAGCAAAAGTAAATGAAATGTAAATTTGGGTGGTTTCATCTTTTTAACTTTACTTTGTCACTTGAGCAACTAATGGAAACCATGTAAGAGTCACCATTTTGTAGCTAAGCCAAGCCTAGTATTACAGGCAATAGGTATGGGAATCTTATCAGGTAGTATATTTTTAACTTGAAAACAAAGGACAAGCACCAAAAAAATTCTCTTCTAGAGAGGAATACCAAATACATAACAAACTTTAAAACAAGAGGCAAAATAAGGAAATTAATAATGTATTTTTTGACTTGCTACTTCTCTTACTATCTTTTTCTAATAATGGTTCCAAATGCCAATAACCCTTATAAGAGAAACTTTATTATCTGATTGAAATTTATACATTCTGAGAACCTTTGTTCCTTTACAGCAATCTTGCATTCCTTCACATAACATAACATGTAGCACTGTGAAGCATCGCCAAAAGATGTATTCCCTCCGTCCCAAAATATAAGCAAAAATGAGTCGAAGAAACTTGATGTATTTGATTCAAAATTTGGACCAAATGCATTCACTTTTGTTAACCAAGTTTTGCTTATATTTTAGAACGGAAAGAGTATATAATTTATGCTTTCATCTGAAGACCACTAAACCGTCCATTTATCTATTTCCCTTTTGTAATCTGGGAATTGTTCTTTCTTCATTTGTGTACCAGAGTTGAGGGAAATGTTATTAATGGGAATAGATAGGGCTGATAAGAAATAAAGCATATAGGTTTTATTCCTCACTAGAGATAAAAAAATGTAGATAACATAATAAAGTGGTTGACACAAGTGGTTAATGAGCTTTAGCTAAGGAGGAACCATTCAGAAAACTCGAATTTGAATCTTTGCGGGAACAATCATTGGTCAACAGTTTACTTACCTCTCGATCAAACTTTGAATTATTAGAGCTCATTTCTCCTAGAAACCAGTGGTTAAGACCAAAACGAAATTGGTGATAAAATAAGTTCCAACTAATGCATTATAATTCTGCCTTTTTTAAAAAATAAATTATAATTCCCTGTCTGTTTGAAAATTTCAAATTATTCTCCCAGATTTATTGTCAACCCTCCAATTGAAATATTGTTACATGCAAAGAAATATATGCCAATTCAATGGTGGCCATTAAGCTTCTATGATACATATTGGAACTTTTTTAGGTCTCCCTATTGTTCTAACTATTGGACTACTTTCCATGTAAGTTACTCTCTTTGTTTGGGACTGCTAAAGATTGCATGCTCATACTATTGAAGTGTGCGTTTGGTTTAAGTTATAAAATTTAAAAAGGATGTGGGAAAAATATTCCACGAAGGTGAAAATGAAATTTGCATTATTAATATCTTATTCTTACCCCACACATCAGTCACAATATTCCCATCTCAAAAACATTGTGAGTGTTTTTTGATGTCTATTTAACATCCAATATTTAGTCTTATAAAATATTAGAGACATGTCTCCGTGAATTTAGCTCAGTTGATATAGACATTGCATTATATATGCAGTAGTCCGAAATTGAACTCCGGACATTCAACTTATTCGTCTTAAGGGTGAATTTTCTAGCACTAGTCTACTGTGAAAATGGGTCATCTTATATTCTTATTTCCCTCTCCATATTCTCAATTAGTAAATTTTTTTAGTGATTGATGATGTATTAGAGGATATCAACCTCAACTACTGTAAAGTTGAGAGATTTGTGAAAAATCTTTTGGTATGTTTGGATGGAAATTTTGAAAAATCTATTGAAAAGTTTCTTCATGTTAAAAGAATTTTGTAACAACCAACAATAAATTGGTTCAAGCGGTAAGATTTGGGTCTTTTAAACAAATGGTCAGAGAGTCGATCTCTAACTGCTTAGAGAAAATGAAAATTCTATTGGAAGTTCTCCAATAGAGATCAATTACCGTTAAACAATTGTTAAAACTTTGTACTTAACATCATAACTAAAAAAAGAATATAGAAAAACAAACTTTTCGTATTTATAACATGATAACTAAAGGAAAAAAAAATTGTAATGTGAAAAAACAAACTCTTCATTCAAGTTGGTCGTGGTTTGGTTTCTTTAAATATGTTGCGTTTGGATATTTGAAATGAAAGGGCAACAAGACAGCTAATCTTTTGGTGCATTACTCTTTAGTTAGGCCTAATGAGGTATGTAGGTTCATTTTTTGTATAATATAGTACTGTTAATACTCTATAACATCTTAAACTCAATAACTTAATTAGTAAATATTTAGTTTAACAATTAAATTTTTAATTTAAAGTTATAGGTAAATTACAAAATTAAATATTAAAATGATAAATTATTAAACTAAGGATATTTTAATGCATTAACAATGAGATGCCATTAAAAAAATCATTTCAAAAATAAAACGCGAATTTTTATAAAAAAAACCTTTGACTAAAATTAGAAGTTTGTATATTTAAAAGGATCAAAAGTATATTTAACCTTAATGGTAATAATAATGATTATTTATTAAAAGAAAATATATTTTTTTTATTGAAATAATTATGTTTTTAAGTTAAGAAATAATAAAATCTGATTTAAATAACAAATTAAATATGAAATGACCATTAGCAATTAGCACATATCATGTGTCATATCATTTAAAAAATGTGTCAAGTCATCAAGGCTAAATAAAGAGGGTGACCAATTGTCTAAATCTTTCAAAATAGATGGACAAAAATTGGGCAAAAATATAGACCACCAAAACTGCATATTTTACAAAATAGAATGACTAAAATTACATTTAAGCCACAAATAAATTTAATACTTAAATTGTTCGAAAAATACGTTATACACGTGCTTGGCACGGGATCCATACTAGTTTTTCTTAAAAGTCCTTCCCTCTATAACTCTCAAATTAAAAAGAGCTTAAAAAAATATTTAATTAAGTTGCGTAAGTACTTGAAGAATCATGATAAACACTTGTTTTATTATTTTTGGGTTGTTATGGAAGCTTTGATAGCCCTTCAATAGACCCCTAACATGGTTTGTATTTTGTGGAAGAATACGTACCATACAAAGACATGTGCATGTACTTTGTTATCTATAAAATTTAAAAAAGACGTGTACTGAATTAAAAACAAATATCTAGCATTTTATAATATTATCATTTGTTCTTGTTGTTTACGACGTAGAAGTGTAAAAGTGTTAGAATCTTAGGCATATATAGGTAGAGAAAATGAACTTATTTTTTATAATTAAAAAATATTGGAAAATAATGTTGTGTTGATCATGTACACTGATTACATACAAAGTTTGTTAAATATCTTACATGTTGGGGATAGGAAATTCTGTTGATAGGACACCAAGCAACTATTGAGAGCAAGATAACAAAATTTCACCTTAACATCATATAATGCATGAGAGAAGTTTTAATGTTTTTATATATGTCAAATTGTTTATTTTAATGTTGGATTGGAGCCTATTTTTGTCACTTGACTAGCCTTTTCAAGTTTTCATTCGAACTTATCATAATTTCCCCATTTAGTTTAATCAGGCATTAAAAAGATTGGGATAGTTCTCATTAGGGAAGATGTTAATTAGGGGTAGTTGTTTTCCTTGGCATAGTGCCTTAGTTGTTTATGTTATTTTCTTATGTTACAATAAAAAAAATATTGGGATGATGTGATTTTTGAATTGGACTACAATGTTTTTTATTAGACCATTAGGCATATATTAATATAAGTTTTATCTTTTTATTACTTTTCATCTTTTATTAATTAAATTAAACACATTTAAAAAACGCACATAAAAATCAAAGAACATTGTATTTGACATTAAAATTTTGATGTCAAAGTACCGTTTCTTAATTCGATACGAGGTATTATGTTTGTTATCTCACCATTAAAATCTATTCGTATATGTTTTAAAAGAAGATTATTAGTTTAGTTCAATTATTTAAGTCTATAAGTATTCTTCCTTCTATTGTTGAAAATTTTTTGGTTGAATTTATTAGAACACAAGGCGTCAACGCCGCATACAAAAATTGATTATGTCATGTGTACATGCGAGAATAAAATTATCTTATATGTGAAAATTATACATGAGAGAATCTATTTTTGTTGCTTATACCTTAAGTCGAGTAACTCACTTTAATCTGTGGCAACAGTTTTTCCATTAATTACTTCTTAGCTCTTCCAATGGAATTTATTTAACAAAGTATTTGATATTTTAGTAAACTTTTCCCCATAAAAACTAGTGATAGTATATATGAAGAAAGACAAAATTATTAGTTCACATGTATTAGGAGAGTTCTAAATCCATAGAAAGGTTTAGTCTGCATATAACAAAGTGTTTGTAATTGGAGTCAAATACAAGCTGCTTTATTTATACTTTTCTTTACTACATGTAATTAAAACGATTTTATGGGTACAAATTGGCGTGCTTAAACTTTTCCTATATCTATGAGCAAGCAAAGCAGCCTTTGCTATTACAAGAATCTCTTCATCCTCCTTTTATTCTTTTCTAACAAAAAATTCCACAGAGCACACAATAATATAGAAATAAAAACGGTATAAAGCTCACAAAGAATTAAGTTATTTTAGTGCTAACATGGGATTGACATGATAGTAAAGGCTTGAGACTTTAGAGCATGTGTTTTCTAAGTTTTAGGTTCAAATATTTTCGATGTCAATTTTTGTGTTGGTTCCGTCTATATAGAAATTTGTTTGCCTTTAATTGTGGCCCTCCTAATAAACTGTGGGATTAGTACTACAAATGAAGCAGTACTTGAGTCAGATAGTAAGTTAAAAAAAAATTAAAAAAATTCAGTGCTAGGCCTCACTGCAGTAGGACTAAGAGCGTTTTGAATTTATAACTTTTAATTTTCTATTTGCTGCAATGATTTGTGGTCCATTTTTTCAGAGTACTCCCAAGATTCCTTAGTCGTAGCTCCTCAATTAATTCACATACAAATACAATGTTTGATATTAATTTCTCTTCCTATTTAAAAAATTCAACCAATCGTTAGTTAATTCGGTGATGATTGACGCTGAACTTTGATAGGAAGGACCACGGTTCGATCTTCCGCAACTGCGATCGGAAGGAGGCTGGAACCACTTAATGTCAAAACTGACCCCGGAACCAGATTAAACTGGTGATGAAAAACAGTTAAAATAAAGATGGAAATTCCTTACAGAAAAATAAAATTGGTCTTCAAATTTGACGACTCTAACATTTAGTGACGGAATTACATAATACTTTTATCATTTTCATCTCTAAATTTTGTTTGCTATTTGAAATTTTTGTAGTAGTATATACAAGTCATATTTTAAACTGAATTTTAATTAGCTCCATGTGACTAAACCACATGCTCAATGTATTAATATTACCTATCATTAATTTAATGAGATTGAGCTAAAAGAAGTCACAGAACTTAACATGTCATATGCAAACCATATATTTACATGTTCAAAAACCAGTGGCTCAGTAAACTTAGTTGATTGCACGTGGAAATTGTGGTCTTACACACAAAATCAGCGCACTCATCTATGATATATATAACTAAACAACATGACTTTTTATTACTTTCCAAGAACTTTGGTGTAACAGCTTTAACACAAAGTTGTATGTAACTTTTACTTTCAGTTTCTTTGGTGTCAGTTTAGCTCTCAAGTTAAACTAAGATGAAAATAGAAAAATGTTGGAACTAAAATGTAGCATTTGCTTAAGAGCAAAACCTACAAATGGTGTACCCACACTTATTGCTAAAGTGTGATCTACAATTTCAGTGTCACATCACTTTTATTGAATCTACAAGGCCATAGCAGTAGAGAAGTGCTATACATGTGATTTATGTCCACTTCGTCTTTAAGTAGAAATTTAGATTTATGTTTTTGTGAGTGAGATATTGACCTAATCGGTGAGGTGCTAATATTTGTTTTGCATATTTTTTTTTAGGAAGAAAATTGAGTCATTTTTTCAATTATGAAGACAACCGATACTATAATTTTTACTTATAAGAAGTAATGTCGATTGTTGTTAGAGTTTTTAACTATTTTCAAATAACGATATATCTAGATATTCATACATTATTTACTCAAACGTTACAACTCATAAGAACTCAAAATAGCTAGGTTTACAAATTACCTCACATGCAGATATTTTTCACTTGAATTTTGTTGTTTCATTTGTTTTTAGCATAGCCAAATCATTGTCTATTCAGAGGGTAAAAGGATTGTACTTAAATTTACATGCAACTTAATATTACTTTAATCTAAGTGTGAAAAACAAGTGAAACTCATGTACTCATTATTGCTCGTGAACTCGGTAGTCGGTACCTTTCGGATTTCCCCACAAGTAATACCAAAACTCTATTTTGACTCTATATCAAAAGTCTTCTTAATAATGGAGTTAGGTAACATGTTTCGTTAATTGGTAACAACATAGTAACGTCATAGATTAGTTCTAAATATATATTCGAAATCACATTGCCACCTTGATTTTTGTTGAAATTACAAAGTATAATTTTTATCAAAATCATGATACACTATAATTTTATTACAATCACCCCAATCTAAACATCAAATAAGTAACTTTGGCTGTTAAAAAGGAAAAAAGTAATTTTAATTGGAGTAGGCCATAGTGTTAGGCATAAGTAAAGACAAGTAAATAGGTGGAAACATAATGATTCATATTAATTGAAGTTGGAAATATCACAAAATACAATAGACACAAAACCATCCGTAGATGTTTGTGTGTTTCCTATTTGAAGGAATTTCTTCCTTAGTTGCAAAATAAAAAGTAAAAAATAGTATGACAAGATCACAAATTGGGTACCATTGCCAACTCTCCTCAGCACCTGTCTCTTTCTTTTGCTGCTCACTTTTGGACTTTTCCTTCCAATAAGATACGTATCTCTAGTCATTACTTAAACCCTCCCTACACAAACTCATTATATTTTCAACTACTATAATCTAATATTATATATAAATCTTAATATACTTTTTTTTACCAATTAACACATTAGATAAATTCTTCGATAAACATCTTATTTAGATATGTACTAATACATCTATTGAGGTGAACAATTTTACTAATACGTGTAGAAGCACTCTTTATTATCCATCTTAGCAATATAATAATATATATTTAAATAAGATGTGCACTAAAATATTTAGCTCAATTCAATTACTAATTCTTTTCTTTGTTTAATTATCATCATCTTGTGTGAATTGTGAAGCCTCAATTAACTTCTTTTTTTAAAGTAATCAATGAACTTAATTCTTGTGAGAGTGGAAACTTAATGGAAAGTAAAGACAACAATTAATATGCTATATACTGCAAACATAAGTTAGAAAAGTTGTAAGTATAAAATTTATGCTTACGCACAAACCCACTGATTAAAAGATTAATTGCATGCAATGCATTAGTATGTCTAAGTTCAATCAAGACTTACTATTATAATGTTGAATTATTATTAACATGAATTCAAGTTTGTCTACTCAACTATCATTTGAGCAAGTGCCAAAATTGTACACCATCTCAATTCTAGTCAAATAAATCACTGATTCCAAGATACATATAAAACAATAAAATCATACAAAGCATCATAGCAAGAGGGACACTAAATAAATTTAAATTAAAAAAATTATTAAATGGAGAACTTAGTCAATATTAATATGATTATATTATATTATTATAAGAAGAAAGTTAACAACAACAATAGTGACTTAATCATAAAAATACAACCTTAATATAGTGATATATGAAGTGTGAACACTACAACAAGGGTTATTAATAGAAACAGCACCTAACAAGCTTTACCCTCTTTATGATACATTACTACTACTAATAGGACACATTCATCATTATTCCTTAATATCTCTCTATATGTGGCAATAATCTTCACTAATCATAATTTTTCCAACAACAACTGATTCAAACAAACTTCAAAACCCAATAGATCTCATATTTTTTCTGATAGGATCCATTAATGACTCTGTGCACAGTGCAAGTTTTGCGTTCAGAAGAGCAAAACAACAATAGAGTAGGCATAACCTAAGTAGATCTTATATCAATAATGCACCATGTTCATGTCTGCAGAAGCCATGATTGGTTGATTCAAATAAGCCATATTCAAAGGGTTATTGAAGTAATTGTTATTATTATCAACAACAGGTTCAAAAACTCCATTTGTAACATTCATGAAGTTGATAATCTCATTCAATGACTCAAATCTGTTGTTGAGTTCACTCAGTTGAGCTCTAAGAACAGAGTTTTCAGATTCAACAGCCAAGAATCTTTGTGTTGTGAGGTTAACAGAAGTTAGAATCTGTTGATTCTCATTTCTGAGCTGACTCACTTGAACAGCAAGATCATCTAAGTGTTTTTGTTTCCTCAATCGAGATCTTCTTGCTGATTCGCGGTTTGATATCATTCTCTTTCTTTTTCTTTGATCCATTAGTAGCATCAAATCCTCCTCTGAACCTGAGTTTGGTAGTGTTGAATAGCCTGAAGATGTGCCACTTGAAGAAGCCATGTGAGATAGAGAGAGTTTTTTAATTGCAGAAACAGAACACAAAACAGAGAAAACAGAGAACAGAACAAAGAAAGCAGAACACAAAAACAGAGCACAGAACAGAGAAAACAGAACACAAAACAGAGGAAAAACAGGACACAGGACCCAGAAACTAATAAGAAAAAAAGAGAAAATTTTTGCAGAAAAATGAAAATTAATAGTAATATAAGAGATTAGAAAATAGAAATCATGAAACGTAGTAAAGCCAGTAAAGGAAAACAACAGAGAAAGATTGAACTAAATGGGTCCTGCGCCTAACAGTAGAATTGATCATACAACCAGAAAAGTAAATTTCACTCAGAATTTGATTCATGAATCTCAAACATCAATAACAATATGTTAAGCATTTAAGATTTTGAAGCTTATTTCTGTTTCTAATTCTTCAAAGAGAAAACAGAGGAAAACAGAGCAAAACAGAGTTTTGAAAAGGAAAAACAAAAAGCTGAATAATAAGAAAGAAAGTAAGAAATATCTTAAAAGAGAGAAAGAAGAGGAAAGTGGAAGAGGAGTGAATGAGTTTGAAGCAGTGAATTTATAGAACAAAAAGGTTAACAAGTTGATGAAAATATAATATAAGTCGTACATTGAAATCTAGAAAAGATAATAAAATAAAGAAAAAGGGAGGGTCCTGAATTATTTTGCTTTTTTCTTTGTTTTCTTCTTTTCATTGATAGATATAAATAATAATAAAGAAAATGGGTTTTATTTTGGAAAGTGGAAGAAGTAACTAGAAGAAAGAAACAAAGTAGTAGTAAATAGTAATAGTAGAATAGGGAGACTGTGCAATTCAAGTATGGAATCAAGTTACAGCTGGGAACCAACAATCAAATAGGACATATTATGTCTTATTTGAAAAATACTTCCAAACCACATGGCATCTTCTCATTTCGTTCATTTTTTTTACTTTGTTTTAAATGTTAAAGAAGTCTCACATTGTTTACAAGATAGTATGAATGTGTGTTTATAAGTGCGAACAATCATTATCTTACAAACCGATTTTATAGAGTTGAGTTAGATCAAACTTTCAATTTTAAGAAATTAAGATACAATTAATCGGTTGAATTAGAAGACAGTCGGTTAAATTGTGAAGTTAATCTTAATTACATTGCGGTTTGATTAAACCATAGTATGAATTACAAATTTGGTTTGATCAATTTTTAGCTTTTATGCAATAAATTAGGTTTGATTAAAGTACTGTGTTTTATTTTTTTGTGCGGTCAATCATAAGTTCAACGAATGATTGAACCAATTAGATGGGAGGAGAGGTAAAAAAATAAGGGGAAGTCACCACCACAAAGATAACAAGCATTTTGACATATATTCTTTTCAATCTCGAATATGAAAAATAAAATGTATGTTGTCTTATAATCAAAGTGATACGAGTTTACAACTTTATGAAATTTAACTAGAACATATAAATTTGGCAAAATAAACAAACAACTAAAACAACTCAATGAAATGGTGACCATGGTCCAGTCCGTCAAACGCAAGTAATGAAATATGATATTCGCGACACTACACAAAGATCCACGCCGAAGCAATGACTAAAAGCATCACGAATATATTGTAATTCATTTTTCTTGATGAGCCAGCCTTATTCGGAATTGTTGGAGGAGGTAGCAGTGGTAGTTGAAGTGGTTCAACATTTATTTCAACCCTCATTCCTTGAAAGCAAAAGCCTCTACCACATAGAAAGTAATATGTCCTCTCCTCTGAAAGTTGGAAAACATCTCTTCCTCCTCTAGTGATATTACTTATGTAGTCAGTCTCAATACATTTCTCATAATTTGTTTTGTTCACCTCAAGAACATTATAAATGTGCTTATCAAAACCAAAATCTGTTAGCAAAATAAAAATTGCAATGGTATAATATAAAATAAAATAAAATGTCCTTATATATATATCAACAAATATAAAGATATGAAAATGATGAATGAACTTACATAACCAATCATCCTTGTAGAAAGTCTCATTACTTGCCCATTGTGTGAAGTTAATTTTTGGTTTCCATGTATACCTTCCACCTCCAACCCTATGCAGCACAGGTTCTCTACCAACAGTCTCATTACACCCTATTGTGATGATCATCAACAAGCATACTATTATTTTTCTACCAAATCCCATTTTCTACAAGCCTTCTTAGTTCCTATAGTTTAAAGAAATTGAATTTTCAAATGGAAAAGAAAATAACTTAATTTTGTGGCTAAATTTTGTACCCATCATGTTTTGTGTATGTTTTGTTCATCTAAATTGTGTATGAAGCAAAATTTTGTGTACCTGTAGCAGTTTTGCTCATCTAAATGTACCCATCATGTTTTTCTAGTTTCAAACTAGTAAGAACGTTACGTATATACTATATACTTTTAGAAGTTACATTTTGTTAATCAAAATTGAAAAAAAAAATTGATTTTTGAAGTTAGATTTATTTAATCCGCAACAATATTATGAATCAATAGCATACTTATCTCATATATGATATGATTTATTTAATATAATTTTTTCGAAGTTATATTTATTTAATCGGTAACAATATTATGAATCAATAGCATACTTTTCCCATATATATGCAGGCTCGACCTCCACGCAAGTGCAAAGTGTGCGACGACATCGGGCCTCAAAATGTTTCGGGCCTCCGGTCAAAATTTTGAAACCCTATAATAATAGTTATATTTTTTTATATTAAAAAAATATCATACGTGTATCAATAGATTAATTTTGAGACCTTATAATAATAGTTATATATTGTCAATGTTCATAAAATATTAGATGACCGTATTTTTTTAAAAAAATTATATGTTTTATTAGGATCTATTATTAATATTTAACCGGACCTCCAAATAGTCGGAGCCGGCACTACAAATTTATTTAATATAAATTTTTCATATTCAAAGTAAAACAAACTTTTGATCATGCATTTAGGTTTGATGATGCATTTAGGTTTGGTGTAACACACGAAATTGCCAAAATCACACATAAACTTCTTTCTTTTATTCTTTTTTTTTTTATTGTCTCAACTGTATGTCTCATCAATTCAATGCTTGTTCAAGACCGAAAACACATTGTTGCACACACATATTCATGTTCATGTTCAATTATTTTCAGTAGATTTGGATTAGGTGAACTTTGAATGCATGCAGTTACACATAACACATATTCGCCTGTTCAATCAAAATTATATGTCCAACTTTTAAAGCACATTTTGATTATTTTTATAAATCTAAAATGACGAGTTTAAAATTTAAATTATTTGATTTTGATCGAACAATTAGTCACAAGGTTGTGACTACACACAACCTAAATTTGTTTTCATTTGGTTTCTATTAGTCGGCTATTGATTATAGTTCATTATTTTAAATTTCCCTTGGTCATCCTCCCAAAACGTGACTTTTGCCTTATTTACCTTAAGGAAAATGCTAATGCGTGTCCCGGACATTCTTTAAACACTTAAATAGTAAGTTTTTTTAATATAATTTATATGAAAATAAGTAAAGCTAACACATTGGATATTGTGCTATTTAACTTTTTAAATAATTTTTTTTTAAATAGAATACTTAAATAATGTCCCTGGTACACTCCCTTACCTTAAATGACAAAAGTAAATAAATGAACAAATAACATTTGTCTTCAACACTACTACCTACAACTACAAGATGAAGAAACATTGGGCTTAGGGTTTAATGCCATTTGTATAGGTACCAAAGAAAAATGTTGTTAAATATTCTTTTGGAAAACTCTTAAAATGTTCTAAATACGTCTGAAAAATAATATGTCTGAAAAAAAATACTCATAAATTTAAAGGTTTAAGAATAACTAAAAATTAAATTTAGCAAAGACTTAAATTTCATTTAGAAAATTTTATAGGAACACAAACCGAAAAACTTAATAGAAAGCTACTCTTCCAACCCCATGTTTCTTTTATACTCCCGAAAATCTTTCGATTTTCTATTTTGCCCTTTGTTAAAAATTTCAGTTTTTAAAAACCGAAATTCTTTTGCCTTGAAAAATAATTTTGGGTTATACAAACCAGAATTTTTCTAAGAATTAGAAATTTTTGGGATTTTGCGTCTTGAAATTTTTTTAAGGGCAAAATGGAATTTTTGGGAGTATAAAAGAATCATAGGGGCTGCAAAAGTAGTTTCGACTTAATATTTGTAGGGATAAAAAATTTACTCAACTTTTTTATTATTTGTTTCATTTAGATCTATGTACTAAAACCAGGAAAGGAAAAAAAAAAAGGCTAAGCCTACTCTACAAACAAAAGGGCAAATATTAATGGGTCTGGGCCGAATACAACAAAAAGTGAATGGGCTGAACTTCAAAAATGAAACAAAGTATTCTGATTTGGCCCTTTCACTCCATAATTTTTAAAAAATAACGTTTTATCATCTTTAACTTTTAACTTCTTTATGTGTCAAAAAAAAAACTTTTAACTTCTTTTTTACCAAAACTTCACAAAGTATATATTTTTTAAATGTATGAGCTTTAAAAAAAAACAAAAAATACATTCAAGAAAAATGACAAGGAAAAAATTTGTTTCCAAATCTAAGCTTTACGATGAGCTCTTGTGTTTTGTAGCATGAACTTTATTTTTTTATTACTTTGATGAATTGACATCAAATAGAAGTATTAGGTTTATTTTTCCAGCAATAACATAAGTCGAGCTTTTTTCACAAAAACATATGCCCTCCTATCCATGGTCAGATTTATTATAATGACATAACATCTCCTTGATTATAAAGACAATGATTCATATGATGCAAGAAGTTGTATTGCGTATAATGCAGTGGAGATTGACAGAGTTAATTGAGACTAGCAATCACGTGATCTCTAGTTTAAACAATGACCACGAAGATATGTCTAAGTAGATGAAGTCATATGAGATAATATATTTTATAATATGCGCATTATTGATTCTTGGAGTGAAGCAGTGGCAGAGAAAAACCATATTCAAGAATATATAGGTTGAAGTCTTATATAATTTGAGATTTTTTCATTTTTAGTTTCTTTTTTTATTTCTTGAATTAATTTCTATTTTATAAACAAAACTATCACCAAAGATATACATAATTTTAGTATTTTTTTTTTGCCTTTCACCACCAGTTTAATCTGGTTCGGGGGTCAGTTCTGACATCAAATAGTTTCAGTTTCCTTTCGATCGCAGATGCGGGGATAGAGAAATTTTAGTATTTTTATTGAAAGGTTAACAAGTAGTTTTTCTTAAAGAACAATTATTAAATGTTAAGTGATTGTGTGTAGCTCGGTCAAAAACTAAAAAATATAAGAACAATGTGATTGCTTGTAGCTATTCGATCACACCAAAGACCAACTATAGTTTTGGAATTATCCACCTTTTCGCAAACCCGAATCTAAAATATTGCATTAGTGAATGATATGAGTTTGTTGTTCAAGATCAATTTTTTTAAAGAAGATGCAAATCAAGATGATTAATATTGCTTGTTGTTGAAGAATTTTTCTTAATAGACATGTTAGAAAATTGGTGTTTATGTTTATTTTCTCAACCGGGCCTAAGTTCATTTTTGCCATTGTACTCGGTCCAATATCTAAGGATCTAACCAGTCCACGTCATAAGTCCATCTCTTCCTTGGATCATAGAACTATGAGATTTACAAGGATCTAACCGGCGTTTGTAAGTAGCGGACAATGATAATTTGGTAAAATTGTAAGGCTGCGATAAAATAGGTAGAGTAATAAAATAAAAGTACTTCTACAACAATTTTCATTTGTAATGTCCACCAATCAATCTTTATCTTGATGATATTGGTTCTCTCTTGTCGTTGATAGGATCCCATAACCGCCTCTTTCCCTTTAATGATTGAGGCTCCGCATCAGATCTAAAAATACTTCTTCCTCTAAAGGACTTTGATACATTGTTCTACGATCTTATACATCCCACTTCGCATGTTATTATTGACTTGAGCATTTCAATGCATGAAGGTACCCCACCATCAAATAACTCAATCTTTATGTGACCGACATGCTTGACGTCAGCCAACACTTTATTATTAGTTAAAATCAATTAATTTTTAAGGTTTGAATCTTGAACCCCGACTTAAAATTTCGTCTATATTTCTTAGTTGACCAACTGATGTACTATTTGAATAAAAGTTTTACAAAAAAGTTCAATCATAACTTACCATCTAGAACGGTAAAAAAGAGAGAAAAATAAAAAGTACTATATACATGTCGTCAAAAAACTTACAGGGGACTCTAGGGTGGAAGACCACAATACTAGGGTGGAGTATCATAATATCATGTCACATTGAATCCAATACATAAAACACGTGGTGCATCGGTGAAAGACCTATTATGGTTTCCCACCCTATAATCCGTCAAGACTTATCAATGTAGATATTTGGGTTGTAAAAAGAAGTTTTTTTTTTTGTGTTTAGAAGTTAGGGGTTTTTTTTTTTTTGCATGCAAATATTTGTTTTAAATATGAAAGTTCGAACGTGTAACTGTAATCTAATATAATCTAATTAGAGATACAAATAGAATGTGCCTCTTTTTTTATTTTTTTTATTCTTTACAAATAATAGAAGTTTAGATAAAAATTACTAATATTTATTATTTTATTGAAAATGACAGCGAAGTGAGGATATAATGTACTATACCCATATAACCAACTTTGATCATATTTTTCTATGGATATATAAAAAAAATATTATCATATAAAATGTTGTTCAATTTATCTCAATGAATATTTTTAAAATGTTGTTCAATTTGTCGCATCACTAGACCAAATCTAGTGGCTTAACCGTGCAATTGTTTTTATTAATTAGTTTAATTTTTTTTATAACAATAATTAGCCTAATCTTAATTAATCCATGTAATTGATGCTAATTGATAGTTTTTTATTACAGAATAAAAAATTTATATGCTTTATTAATTACATGACTGGAAATGGATATTATTCTATTTCTTATCGATAAAATCATTAAATTGTATTAAATAATATGATATTATAGCATATATTAATTAAAAATGTAAAAAACAATTAGGTATGATTTTGAAATCTGCATTTAATTAGAAAATCAGTCAACATAAGTTAGAACCAATTAACATAAATATGACATAAATGTAATTGATTTACATTTATTTATTATTAAAGAATATACATTTATTTATTATTAAAGAAAATAAAGATATATCTCATATTTATTAAATTAACGTCAATCATGCTATTATTATACTTATAATAATAATTATTATACTTATAAAGGCAAAGATAAAAAGAGTCTTTTAATTATAACAAAATTATCAATAATTATTAAAATTTATGGTGATACGAAGTAATATTTTTTTTGTTTACAATGAGCCGAAATTCGAACTCAGGACTTATGAGGTACTATCCAATTTCTCCACCACTAGACTAAACCTAATGGCTTAATAGTTTCTAATGATAATTTTAAACACTAATTAACGATAAACCATATCATAGTATTCATAAGAGAAACTATTGTACATAATCACAAGCTTAAATTAATTTTTCTTAAACACACATACATAATTTGAAAAATTTTAAAAGCCACTAAGTTTGGTACAGTGATGAAGAATTTGAATAGTATGTATGAAATCTTAAGTTCGATTCTCATTAGCAACATTGTAAAAAATAAAATGAAAAAATTGATTAATATTATAATGTGACTAAATTATTTATTTTTAAATTATTTTCAATAATTTGGCGCAGTAAAAAAAATACAGTAAGCTGTAGATATGGACACGTTAGTAAAAAGCTGCAGCAGTGTTTGACAAAACGACCTCCCTCCCAAGGGCAAGGGAATGAGGAATTGTGCAATAAATACTGAAGAACTGTTCAGTACTGAATCATCATCATTATTCATTTAGGTCTTCTCTCTCTCTGAGCCCTATGATACGTATCCTATGAATCATACTATCTATCTATCTATCCACTAACCGAAAATTAAATAGTGGGACCCACTCTCTTTACCCTTTCAGCTACACCATTGTCAATCACCAACACATTATTGCCAACACAAGACGGAAGAAAACACCCCACGCGCCCCACTCTCTTTCTCTGTCTTTAGCTGTCTCCGACGTTAATCATCCATTTTCCTTTTTTAATATTATTATTATTTTTTTACTCTTTAAATTCTCTTTTCTCATTCTTACTTTGTTCCTCTCTGCAACAACAAGAAGAATCTCTCTCAAACCTTCATCGAATCATTTCAATCTCAATTCTCTCCAAATTAGGGTTTTTCAATTTCTTTATGCGTTTTTGTTTCTCATCGATCTAAATTTGATCTTCTAATTCCAACAATGTCCGGACCCCTGGATCGTTTCGCCAGACCTTGTGAGTACCTTTTCAATTTTTCATTTCAATTCTTCACTTGATTCAATGATTCATACACATGCACTACACTACACACACAAGATTCTGTTGAATTTGTGTAATTGATGATTTGAATTGATGAATTTGACAGGTTTTGAGGGGTTTTCGGGAAGTGATGAGAAACGAGAGAGAAGATCTGATTTTGAGAATTCTGAAGATGAAAGGAGAACCAGAATTGGATCTCTAAAAAAGAAAGCATTAAGTGCTTCTACAAAATTCAAACATTCTCTTAGAAAGAAGAGTGGTAGGAGAAAGAGTGATGGACGTGTTAGCTCTGTTTCAATTGAGGATGTTAGAGATGTTGAAGAGCTTCAAGCTGTTGATGCTTTTCGTCAGTCTTTGATCATGGATGAGTTACTTCCTGAAGCTTTTGATGATTACCATATGATGTTAAGGTTAACTTTCATATTCTTTCTTCTTATTACTTTGTAATTTAAATGATATTTGGATTAACGATCTTATAATTGTATTTACATGATTTTTGTTATATTTTATAGATTTTTGAAAGCAAGGAAATTTGATATTGAAAAAGCAAAACATATGTGGGCTGATATGCTACAATGGAGGAAAGAGTTTGGTGCTGACACCATTATGCAGGTAAAATGCACTTTAGAATTTAGGGCTTTTGTTTCGTTTGTCTTCTGTTTCTGAAGATTTAATTAAAGGGAACATTAGTATATACTTTTAGGGTATGTTGGGAAGGATGATTCCGGAGAGGAAGTGCGAGCTTATTTTTAGTTTCTAAGTTAAGGAAGATATTGCCATAAATTTCTAATTTTTTTTAGTGTGATTGAAATGTTATACGATCATCTATTATGTTATTATATCAATTTTTTTCTGCAATATATATCAAAATATAGACTTAGCCCTCTGGAGTCTCCCCCTGCAAAGCCCTCAATTTGAACATGCCCTAAAGTGATTGATCGCCTTACCTAAATATTTCATTTTTTACATCAGGATTTTGAGTTCAAAGAGTTGAATGAAGTTGTGAAATATTATCCACATGGCCATCATGGTGTAGATAAGGAGGGAAGGCCTGTGTATATTGAAAGGCTTGGTAAAGTTGATCCGAACAAACTTATGCAGGTTACAACTATGGATAGATATGTAAAGTACCATGTGCAAGAGTTTGAGAAATCTTTTGCAATTAAGTTTCCTGCTTGCACTATTGCTGCCAAGAGGCATATAGATTCAAGCACCACAATCTTAGATGTTCAAGGAGTGGTATGTTTCCAGTAATTATTTCTCTTTGCATTAGCTGTAAACTGAAGTTCTAAATCATTCAAATCATTTTTATTTTATGATTCAATTTTCAGGGCCTTAAGAATTTCACAAAGTCAGCTCGGGAACTCGTTATGCGATTGCAGAAAGTCGACGGTGACAATTACCCTGAGGTGCAAATCTCATTCTGTATATTGCTTTTGCTATTTTTTATTTTTGAATGTTATTTAACTAGTTATTGGAAATTCCAATGGTGGTGTACTATGTTTATAGTGATTACTGGTTCGTTTGTTCTGATACAGACACTCTGCCAAATGTTTATTATAAATGCCGGCCCGGGATTTAGACTGTTGTGGAGCACTGTCAAGTCTTTTCTTGATCCCAAAACAACTTCAAAGATCCATGTACGTTAAATGTTTTTGTCCAGCTGTTTAAAACTCTGTTTAATGATAGTATAAATTGCTGACATTTCTTGATACTTGGTTGGAAACATTACTTAGGTTCTTGGAAACAAGTATCAAAGCAAATTACTTGAAGTAATTGATGCCAGGTACATAATGGCTCCATGATATTTTCCCTTTCTATTGACAAATGCATTCTTTAACAAGCCTAACACATTGTGCTCTTAATAAAGTGAGTTGCCAGAATTTCTCGGAGGTACCTGCTCTTGTGCAGATGAGGGAGGTTGCCTTAGATCTGATAAAGGGCCATGGAAAAATCCTGAAATATTGAAGGTTATATGCTATTCTTGGTTTATCTTTTTGATAGATTTTGACAGATGTTATACTATAGCAGTCTGACTTGTAATAGGCTGACAGTTTATTTTGTTTGCACTTTTTGTAGATGGTTCTCAATGGTGAACCGCGGCGGGCAAGGCAAGTAGTAAAGGTTCTCAACAGTGATGGGAAGGTTATTGCGTATGCAAAGCCACGATACCCAATGGTAACTCTTTGCATTTCTAATTGTTGCCTTAATCAAGTGGAGCCAATTCTGTGCTTCACACATTCTTCTCAACGGTCTATTTATCATATATTTCACTCTCACCTAACAGGTAAAGGGTAGCGATACATCTACTGCTGAATCAGGGTCAGAAGCTGAAGATATAGGTTCTCCAAAAGCAATGAAGAGCTATTCGCACCTTAGACTGACCCCTGTTCGTGAGGAAGTGAGTCTTTGACCTATTATACAAATTGCTACTATTTACTTCAAATATATATAATAATAACTAATCTGACAGGATGTTGTGGTGTCGTGTGATCTACATAGCTGACTCCATAATGTAGAAAAAGGCTTTGGTTGTTGTGGTTGTTTGTTGCAGTCCACAATATTTCACGATATTGTGACGATGACGATAATCAAAGTATAACATTAAGAAACCTGTTCAGAGAATTTTCCCTGTTTTGCTTCCATTATAATACTCGTTCACATTGTGTTCTTTGTCAGGCTAAGATAGTAGGAAAGGCAAGCTATGCTAGTAACATGTCTGGGTATGATGAATACGTTCCAATGGTAGACAAACCTGTTGATGCTGAATGGAAGAGGCAAGCATCTCTACAGAGGTCTCATACATTAAAAGGTTGGTGTAGCATTTATTGATGCACACTCTTTTGATGATTTTTCTTATTTTGCTTGTTCACTAAACTTTCACGTTTCACCCAATTGCACAAATAGTTCTACCAGTATGATATTTTGATAGGCTTTATGATTGTGTCTAGACTATGCCACTATGTCTTATGTTTAGCATTCATGGTTGTGGTATAGATCATTTATACTGGGCTATAGCTTTTTCGGGGCCAGTCATTCCACACTGTTAGCCAAGATTGACAACTATGCACCCAGATTTCATTTGCACGTAAATTTCGACCTGGGGTCTGTTAGAGATTTAAACCATTCCTGGATTAGTATTTAAGAGTTCTAGCTTTTAGGAGAGCTTGTGCTTGATGGCGTTGCTTGGTTTCTTGATTTTAATTATTTAATGCAACTTTCTCCAGCAAAAGTTACTGGAGCACGTCCTCTTCCTGACAAACAAAATACTCCAGAAGGATTTAAAGCTCGGATTTGGGTAGCACTGGCTGCTTTCTTCTTGACGTTATTTGCTCTTTTCCGTCAATTTGCTTGCCGCGTGACCAACAAACTTCCTGCAATACCATCTAATGATGATCAGAGAACTTCAAAACCAACTCTTGAGGCAGCAAACATGGAAGTTCTTCCTTCAACAAGCGAAGCACAATCAGAGGAAATTCTCCTTCCCTCATTACTGAAGAGGTTAGGTGAGCTTGAAGAGAAGGTTGACACACTCCAATCTAAGCCATCTGAAATGCCTTACGAGAAGGAGGAATTGTTGAATGCTGCTGTCTGCCGGGTGGATGCTTTGGAAGCAGAGTTAATTGCTACTAAAAAGGTAGGATGCTTTATTTTTGTTTACCACAAAAAAGTGAAGTCCTGGAAATCAATTTTATAATAGCAGAGGATTACATGTCTAAACCATTGAGATATATCATCCATTGAGATACATCATTTTTTTCTTGCATTCTTATCTTCAAATTTAAAACGTAAAACATAGTTTTATTGTGCGATGATTTGAAAAATACAGTCTCATTGATTCTGTACCTAAGTTAGGTCCTAAATTTTTTGTTTTTCTGGATTATGTATAGGCTCTCTACGAAGCATTAATGAGGCAAGAAGAGCTGCTGGCTTACATTGACCGCCAAGAAGAAGCCAGGTTCCGGGTAAGTTGGCATCTATATCTTTTCTATCAACAGCTAAAATCTTATTATAAATGGGACATTTTTTCAAATTTCTGATATTTCTGTTTCCTTCATTTGATGTGTTTCAATCAGAAAAAGAAGTTTTGCTGGTAGAGGTATATGGCTGCTGATTGAAAGATACTCCACGGAGGAGGATGTTTCTGAGAGCACAGTTGTATTTTTACTTTCAAAATGTTGTACCCTTGTTGTAACTCTATCCACTGTTTTTCAGTGAACTATGAGTAAACTAAACGGACAATTACTTCACATGTGTGTATATCCAGAATAGCATCTTTGCTAGCTTGTTAAACACAAGCTCTTTCAGTTTTTGGTTGTGGCAGGCAACCTTTGTTTATCATTGTATCTGGTTTGTTTTCTTTGGTTGAAAAGCTTTAGTTTCACACGGTTTCCTGCTTAGATCTCTCTTGTCCTGGTTTTTGTTGAAGTGCTTTCTGCAGAAGTAAAACGTTGTTCTATGTTTGTTTATTCATGTGTGTTGTTGGCATCCAGTATGTTCGTTTTTTTGGTTTACAAAGCACGCGTTGTTGTAATGCACATGCACATGCACATGCGTACAAAGGTGAAAAAGTGTGTTTTTAATTGTGTCTGTCTAATCCAGCGGAGCTTTTAAGGCACCGAAATCAAACACAGGAGGAGTTGGTACGGAATAGTATCACATCAAAAATAAAGATCTATTTGCAGAGCTGGTCAAAAGGAATCTCTTGGAGTCTAGGCTATGTCATTTTTTCTTTGTCCAAAAAATTCACTTTTTAAATATATTTATAGATTGTTATATATTTAGTCTATTATTATAGTAGTAGTATATACTATCAATCTTTCAATATATTTTAAAAAATGAATTTTTTCATATATTAAGGACAAGGGTGAGTAGCATATAAGATGTTGAATTTGTTTAGATAAATATTTTTAAAATATCAGTTATTTTTATAATTTTTACTACTATTATATTACTAAAAATATTAATGATTTATAATCAAAATTATACATGGACATGGCATGTGTGAAATAGTCAATCATCTAATGTATGTAGAACTAAGGGAGTAATTAATAATAGTACTCTACTTTCAAAATTTTATATTCTATTTTACACTCATGATATGATGATGGTAGAAAATACAATCTGTTTCTTATTATTTGTTGCTTAAGTTAATATAGTAAAAGTGTAATTTTTTTTGACAACATTATTTCAATTTTTAATATACGTTAGTGTAAAGATTTATTTTAACTATTGTATGGAAAAATAATCAATGGCTCATATTTAAAAAAATCAACCGCATATATTGTAACCATGTTATTGGTGTGAATTACTATGAATGAATGAATGGATGAATAATTTACTAGGCAAAACTTCTTTTATATTGACCGAGTTTGAAGATTGCTCATAGGCAAAGGGGTTACAATTACAATGATATTCAAAACCAAATGTCACTATCAATGGGTTTGAGACTCAATAATACAACATATACACAATTGTCAAAAGATGGCAAACTTTATTATTAATAATAATTGGGATAATAGTAATATAATGCTAGATATATGAAGAACATAGAAGAATGCTGCTGCAGGCATTCGACGGTGCTGAAAATATAGAAATCCTCCCAACTCTACAACTCTTGGTTTTTGGAGGTCACATAACAAACACAATTGTCCCTTTACCAGTGCAAGCGGAACTGTAATTACACAAACAAAATAAAGTAAAGTTTGTGAACAAAAATACATACTTGATATTAGTCTATAGAAGAATCTTATCAAGATACAAAGCAGATATAACGTACCAACTTCTTCTTTTTCTTCTTGTCAATCTGAGCTTGGAGTCCTACTTGGCGAGCAAGGGCATCATCTAGTGCCTAAAGTCCAAACAGGGAGGGTAAAATTAATTACACATTAAGAGATATAACACAATCTTGTATTTTGTTATGAAAAAACAATAAAATTAGTTCCTAATGCATATAAATGTAATGAACTAGGATTCATAACCGTGCAAAGCAGGGTCACAAACATGTTGTGACACAAGTGAAATGATAGATATTTGAGTATTTTAACCATTTAATTAGTGTGTACGAAAAAACATACTCTATTTAAATGTCTGTTAATTAGTGTGATTCGAATAATTTTATTTTTACTGTATATAGTACATTACCTTTTTGGTTGCACCCAACTCTTGCTCAAGAGTGCTGACCCTAGAGAGAGCATTATTAAGCATTTCCTCTTTTTCTGGAGGCATGATCGGCCTAACAGTGAGAACAGTAACTTTTTCTTCAAGTTCAGCCATGCGCTTCATCATGGCCATATACTCATTGTTTGAAATTGCAGCTGCAGCAGCAGCAGCAGGTGCTTTCATCATGGGCCCATCATAATACACTGAGTTGCCACCATAAAGTGCTGCTTCTGTGATTTTCTTTGGCACGCTTCTTGTCATGCGAATCATGGTCACAATTCCCATAATAAAGGCCATTATTCCACCAACAAATTGTTTGCTAATCCCACCAGGAATCTTTCCATCATTGTTGGGGAAACAATCTGCACATTAAGGAAGATATTTTTTTAATAATAGTAAAATCAGTTCATATAGTATGAGAACTAGCGGTGGAGTACTAATATGTAACATGAACATATGATAGTGGAAGAATAATGTATGAATGGTATGTTTGAGTTGACTTATTTGAGACTCGTTGGAAGAGCTTATGAAAATAATTTGGAGAATCTCTCTCGTGACTCAGGATTTCTTGATCTTAGAGTGACCCTACCCAACTAATTCTCTCTAAGTAAGAGCTCGCCCTGACTTAGTCTTCTCGATAGGAATGAGAGAAAAGGTCATTCCTTCTCCTGTGAGAGACTCCGAAGTGGGCTGCTTTCAAGGGCTAGAATTTCCCTGTTTCGACGTGAGATTGGCTTAGCTTGGTCTTTCTGTGTACCTAGAGTCAGTCTTCCCATAGGATCCTTTTTTTAGTAAAGTACCAGTGGGATTCGATTTGCCAACTGATCCGAGGGTCAGGAACGGGAAAAGAAGAATAAGTAGGACAGGCTCGAGTTTCAGCTATTTCTATAAGCTGCCAAGGAATAACTTATGAAAACAACTTATAATTTATATAAAAACAGTTTGATAAGCACTTATGCTACGACTTAGGTAAATATTTTATACATGAACACTTATATCATAAGCACTTATAATTAAGTGTATAGCCTATAGAAATAACTTATATATAAGCACTTATATAAAAATAGTTTGATAAGATCATATGTTGTAACTTATAACATATACATTATAATATAAGCACTTAATTAAGCTGTTTATTTAAACAGAACCTCAAAAGGTATAATACCTTTAGAAAGTGCATATTTTTCATGTTGGATTGTTGTTTTCTTCCATGATGAATCAACTGTTTTGTCAAGTACTGGAACATCATAGGAATCATACTGATAAACATCACATTTCTTTGCAACCTGCAACACACAATATTAAAAAAAGGGTAGCAATGAGATTAGAATCTTAGTTTAGTTTTCATCAAGTAATGAAATTTGGTCTAAGATAAGCAAACTAGGAAGGTAGTTTCCTATTCCTAAAACTTACAGCATAGGATTTGGGTTCATCATGGGGTAAGCAGTGAACATCGAATGATTCTGGAAATGGATCTTTGAATTCCTTCTTATATACAGTTTCAATTTGTTGGATTGTTTTCTCCTCAATCTGTGCGGATAAGGGCATTCTTGAGCATTTGCCAACACCATTTTGAGCCATCTAATTCATCCAGAGAAAATCGTTACTTTATCGTTTTACTTTGCTAATACTAATCTTATGTCACAAATAAAATTCATCATTTTTGTAGCAAAACTACCTTCAAGATATCTGGATCATTCCATGGACCCTTGTCAGATAGCATGCATCCACCTTTATCTGCACAAGTACAAGTACCACCCAAGAAATCTGGAAGTTCACTGGTAAATTTACATAAACAATTTAAGGTGTTATTCATTATCATAAATAAAATCAATTAATTTGATAAGGAAGAGTTAACTTTACTGAATTCTAAATTATGTCACAACATGATTTAAGAAGGAGATAAATTTAACCTGGCATCAATGATTTCAAGTAACTTGCTCTGGTACTTGTTACCTAGGACCTGCTCAATAGATCAGTAAAATGTTCAGTTCCTTGCTTAACAAGTTAGCTAAAAATGGACCATAGGTACAAATTTATAAGGATCCTAAAAATGCTTACATGGATTTTGGAGGTGGTCTTGGGATCTAGGAATGACTTAACAGTGTTCCACAATAGCCTAAATCCAGAACCAGCATTGATGATGAACATACGGTTGAGGGACTGTGTGGAAAGAAAAGTTCCATTAGGGTCAATTTACAAGTCAATTCATGCCTCTGTGATTAAATAGCGGTGCTATAGCATAGCAGAATTTGAAGAAAATACTATTGTTTCATAATATGCTATTTAGTACAAAATGTGGTCAAATAGCGGATACAACTGTGCTATAGCATTGTTGCGTAGCAGAATTTGAACAAACCACAGTTTTTTGCAACATGCGATTGACAACATTGACCATGCCTATGGTAGAATAGATAAAGCAGTATACCTCAGGATAGTTGTCACCATCGATCTTCTGAAGCTTCTGGAGGAGATCTCTTGCAGCTTTGTTCATACTTTTAAGACCCTGAGGACAAAGCATGCTAGTCAGCAATTGTGAGAAACTTATTTCAATATGAAAAATCATTTATAACAACTGATATGATATCCATAATTATAAAATAGTCTTAGAAGTAGAATTTTGTACACACCACTCCTTGCACATCCAAGATAGTTGTGCTTTGGTCGATGTGCTTCTTTGCGGCAATTGAACACGCAGGCAACTTCTCAGTAAAAGTCCTCTCAAACTCTCTTACATGGTACTTGAGATAACGTTCCACCGATGTTACTTGCAGCAACTTGTTACAATCAACCTGACCCAACCTTTCAATGTAAACAGGTCTTCCTTCCTTATCAACTCCATGATGCCCTTGTGGATAGTATTTTAGAACTTCATCTTTTTCCTCGAATTCAAAATCCTTATAACAGAAAACAATTTACAATAAGAAACATAAATAAATAAAGTTATGCAGAAGTACATGATATGAATATGATTTTTTTCCACTTGAATATACCTCCATGATAGTGTCAGCACCAAATTCACTCCTCCACTTAAGCATATCTGACCACATTTGCTTTGTTTTCTCAATGTCATACTTTCTTGCCCTTAAAAATCTAAACCATGGTACAGTAAAGTTATAGGTCCATTAGAACAATGAAATCAAATCTCAAGGCATAAAATAAAACTACTCATGCTATAACTAAAAATATGGGTTCGGTGCGAGTTTTAGATTACAACCGTCTAATATCAAATTAACAGTCGAGGCCATTTTAAGCTGATTTTGTTTTTTTGTAACATGAGAACGGTTGATATAAAAAACTATGTAACCGCGTGCTTTTCCCAATGCAATGGAATCCAGATAAAAAAATATATAACTCGAAATTACACTATATGATGAGTGTTACCTTAGCATCATATGAGGATCATCATGTTTTGCAGGTAATAGCTCATCCAAGATAAGGGTTTGGCGAAAAGCGTCAACTGCCAGCAACTCTTCAGCATCAAAATCATCCTGAATAGCGATAGACACAACCCTGCTGTGCCTCCTCCCCTTCTTGGCAAAGGAATTCTTGAACTTGCTTGAGGCACTCTTTGCCACCTTCTTTATAGACCCAACCCTTTTCTTCTTTTCATCCTCAGAATGTTCCATTTCATGACCTGTGTTTAAATCACAAACAAAATTTACTAATCGAAAGTTTTGATAAATATGAATTCCATGTTTCATGTTATAACATATTGTATTTGAAAATGCTATCTCCTTTAATATAGAACCAAACTTTTCACTTATCAATAAAATAGAATGCATATAATTCACGCACTATTATATCATATAAAAGTGCATATAATAGTGCGTGAATATAACATATATACTTGTAAAAATTAAAATCGAAAGCTTTAAATATGAAATTAAAGAATTGAATTAGACTCACCGATTTTGATAGGTGCAGGTGCGGACATAAGGTCACACATGATTGATTGAATATTGCAAGATAACTCGAATGATCAAATACAGCCTTTAAGGCAGAAGAAAATCAAGCACTAGCATAGATCAAAAACAATATCATGTGCACCTATTATACCTTATACATATAAAAAACAATAACATGATGTTAGAAACATCAAAAATAATCTTTGTACTTATCATGCAAAACTACAAAAAATGAAAGATAGATAACTTAATGATTAAATGCAGAAGAATTAAGCAAACTAGAAAGGCAAGAATAATAGTTTGTACATACATGATGAAAAATGATAGAATAGAATCTTAGGAGATGAAATGAAATGATACCTATGAAACAAGAATGTAGCTAGGGGTTTGAAAAAGCAAAGACAAAAGGGCAAATATATGATCCGAATGAATCTGATTAAATGCGGCTATGATATGATTCATAGTTTGGTCAAAATGGCAAATGCCAGATAAGGTTGGTGTACAACTTTTTAACAATTATAGACTTTGCTGTTTTTGTTATGATATTTATTAATACATTGACTATTTTTTCAGGTGTGGTTGAGTTGGTGTTTGCGAAATGCAAGCCACTCCGTTCATTTCTTTCATAATCTAATTCTTAATTCCCACTCAATCTTACCAACTCATTATTTGTTGTTCATAACGTCCTTACATTATTGTTTTCTTCAATACATGATTTCTTACGTTGCACTCTTGCTTATACACATATATGGTGCTCCAGTAAGTCGAGATATTCATGCCTACCACTACCACTCACCAAAATGAAAACTTTTGTGACAAGAAAAACTGTTCTTAAAACATTGATAAATAAAAAGATGGACATTTATCAATTGAGATCAACTGATTAATTTTCTTTAAGATAAATAGTTTGGAAAAATTTTGAGTTTGATTTGTTGTGAAACAATTTTTAATCAAAGTTTATTCTTTGTCAAACATTTTGGATTACCGAGACTCATTCCTCTAAAGTTAATAAACAATTAGTAAAAGAAAAAAAAAAATAACTTTTCACGATTACAACTACAAATCATGTCATCAACTCCATACTCTATTGACTACTCTCTTGGATCATGATTGGCTGTTATAGCTATTCTACGTATTTTCACGCAGTAATTGATATCAGTTGTTGATTTGTGATCCATCGGTTTATATATACTCATAGCAGATTTGACAGTTTAATAATTTATTCGACCAATGATAGTGCTTGCTTTTTGATCGAAAGATCCAGAGCACCTACTGTTACCAACTGCGTTAAATCCAAATCTCTACTCCTCGTGCTTTTGAAGTACATTAAATTATTTTTTTCCTTATAATTTTTTTTGCTTATAAATAACTTCCAACAAAATATAAACTACTAGGTTTGGTTTATTGATGAAGGTTTTGGATAGTATATATGAGATTCAAGGTTCTATCCTCACTAACTTCATTCTAAAAAAACAAAAAAAATTCCAACAAAAAATATATATAACATCTTCCAACAATAAAAATGTACAAGTTGTCTCAAATACCAAAATGATATTTTGTCTATGAAACAAAGCATAAGACAACAAGTTGTTCAATAGTTTAAAAGTTTATCATGTGTCTTTCCATCAAGTACTTACATTTTGCAAACCAAAACTGATCCTTTAAGTGTGAAGAAGTGAAAAATCTTTTGTTTGAATTTAGATCTCTGAAAACTCACGTCCTTGTAGCTACTAATTGACCAGTATTAGTTACGGTGCCACCAACTTAATAATTTATTCAACCAAAATTTATTCAAAATTGTGGTTAGTTGTGTCTAGTGGATGATTATCTAGTTGCAACACCACATTGTTATATTTTTTGTTTGAATTTAGATCTCCGGAAACTAGCACTAACATCTTTGTAGCCACCAATTGAGTTGTATTAGTTACGGTACCATCAATTTAATAATTTATTCGACCAAAATTATTCAAAGTTGTGGTTAGTTATATCTGATGAATGATTATCAAGTTGCAATACCACGTTGTTATATTTTAGTGTAAATTGGTTATCCAACGCGAGCAATTGGATAAATTAATCCCTCGAGTTTTGTGAGATTCAAATGAGTGACAATCTCGTCCTAAATTTTTTATTGATGTGGCATGTCCAAGCCAATGATCGGACTCAAAATTTTGGTTAAACTTAAAGAGACCTGCGTGGTAGGGTAGAGACATCACATTTATATATCTAATAAAAAAATATTAAATCGGAAGAAAATATATATTTCACATTGACTTTAGAAAGCACTATCTAAAGTATCTTTTTAGACAACACTCACCATAAAAATAAAGCACTATCTTATGTATAACCTTAGACAACACTTCTATTTTGTCTGAAAGCGCTTTCTTAGATTTAATAAAAAAAGTTAAAACTAATATACGCTAAACCTACGCGTTTACAATAACTTTTCCTGTAAAATTTATTAAATTTGTTGTATTAAAACTATTGTCCCGTATATATATTTTCAAATAAATTATAATTGATATGTTATATTTTTTCTACATTAGCTGTCTATAATTAATAAACTTGGCATTAATATTGTTTATTTGTCTATGTTCCTATTTTTATGCGTATTTATCTTAATTTTTTTTATTAACTTAACTTCGATAATCTTTTTATTTTTATGTTTTGAGAAAAAAATAATCTTTTTATTGTTTTGTATTTTTATCGATAGATTCATATTTCTATTTTGTTTTTATTGTTTTTTTTTGTTTTTTGATAATCTATTTTGTTTCTATTTTTATGTATTTATTTTTAATAGAGTAAAATTACGATGAAATATATAAAATTTGAAATATTATTAAAACTAATAAGGATAAATCAGTAAACTTGATAGTAATTAATTTTATTATATTATTATTATATATTATATAAGATTAGAAGTAGATTCCTATTTTTATACATTTTTTTTGGTAGAACATATGTATCTTATTCTTTTCTATATTCTTTCTATCATATTTTTTATTGGCTAAACTTTTTAATCTTTTTTTTGTTTTTGTCCTGTTCATATTTATCTTATTTTTTTAAGCCAAATATGAATCCAATTTGGAATCCATAAACCTTGTTTGTGTTGTAAACCCAGAAACCCTCTCTTACAAAACCCTCAAACTCCTTCTGCGGTGAATCCCTCTAACTTACGATTAATTCAAAATTCCGCGCCTCGCTTTCATACCGGTTAGTCACCATCTTCTTCATTCTTCCCTTTCCCTCTTTTATTTCTTTTTCTTGTTTGTATTCTCTGCATTTTCATTTCACTAAGGATAATTATTTAATGTGTGTTTCAATTCTTCTGTTTTGCTTCAATTGTTGCCCAAATATTTGTTTTAACTTTTAATTTACTGTTTCAGATTGCACTGCACTTCCAAAATAATTGGTTGTGCAGTCCTCGTTTACGTCGAAATCAATCTTTAAGTTTAATTCGGTTTCTCACTTCTACTATGTCTGCTGCTCATTCCTCTGTAATCGTCAATACAAATGGCAATGGCAGCATCAACCCACTCCCTAACCTACACAGGGCTTACCAAGTAGTAGTTGCTGCCACCCAAGATATGGGAATCGGTAAGGATGGAAAGTTACCGTGGAGATTACCTACCGATCTCAAGTTTTTCAAGGAAATCACTACCACAACATCTCAATCTGGGAAGAAGAATGCCGTTGTTATGGGAAGAAAAACATGGGAGAGTATCCCTCTCCAGTTTAGGCCTCTTCCTGGTCGTCTTAATGTTGTTTTGACTCGTTCGAGTAGCTTTGATAATGCCGCAGCAGAAAATGTTGTTATATGTAGAAGCATGTCTTCTGCGTTGGAACTTTTAGCCGCTTCTCCTTACGGTACATCAATTGAGAAAATATTTGTTATTGGGGGTGGTGAGATATTTAGGTATTACTTCGGTTCTAATCTTTCCATTTCATGTTAAGTATTAATTCTATTTGTTGTCGACTTATAGCCTGATTATTTCTGTGTATAGAGAGACTCTCAATGCACCTGAATGTGAAGCTATCCACATCACAGAAATTCATACAAACATTGAGTGTGACACTTTTATGCCTCCAATTGATACCACTGTATTTCGGCCATGGTACTCGTCGTTTCCTAAGGTGGAAAACAACATCCGATATTCTTTCACCACTTATGTGCGTGTAAGGAGTTCTGCAGCAGAGCCCCTGAGTCAGAATAGTGATTCACTTTTTGATAATAATTCAGCTTCTAAAAAATTTGAGGTTCAGAACTTTTCTTTTCTTCCTAAAATGATTTTTGAGAGACATGGGGAGTACATGTATCTTAATCTGGTTCAAGAAATCATATCTCAAGGTGCCGCCAAGGGTGATAGGACAGGGACTGGGACCTTGTCAACATTTGGTTGCCAGGTAAAACTTCAGTTTGTGTCTTTTGGGTTGATGCAATTTATATGCTTACGTCGTTTGTAATAATTCTACAGATGAGGTTCAATCTGCGCAGAAGCTTTCCTCTTCTAACAACCAAGGTGTGTATGTAGTAGAGATTATGGTTTTTGGTTTGTTTGTTTACTACTTTCGGTCTTTATTGGCGAAAAGGAATATATGTTTGTATATTTTTATGAAAAGTTGAAGTGATATCTACATTTGATTGCTAGAGAGTATTTTGGCGAGGGGTTGTTGAAGAGCTTCTTTGGTTTATCAGTGGCTCAACAAATGCCAAGGTATTTATATCCTTTACCAATCTTATCCACAAGCATATAAATCGTCAACTTTCTTTGTTAGGTCACTAACCAGCTGACATGAACCAAATATTGGGTTGCGTAAGGCTGGGGTGCTATATGTTATTTGAGCTTAGTTTTGAAAGAGGCAAAACTATTGAAAGCATGTTATTTAACTCGCTTATATTGACAGGTGTTACAAGAAAAAGGCATTCATATATGGGATGATAATGCATCCAGGGAATTCCTTGATAGGCAAGCATGATGGTTAATTGTTGTAACTTTTAAATACAAATTGTACACTTTCCTTCTGCCATTTATTGACTGGCTTTACATTTGATTACAGCATTGGTTTGTCAGAGAGGGAGGAGGGTGACTTAGGACCTGTTTATGGGTTTCAGTGGAGGCACTTTGGTGCCAGGTATGTGGATTTAGACCTTTTCTCACTAGGTCAATAGACTATTTATATGGTAACGTGCTCTTTATTCTCCATATTATAATTTATAGGTATACTAACATGCATGATGACTACACCGGCCAAGGAATTGATCAACTTTTAGATGTTATCAACAAGATAAAGCATAATCCAGATGATCGGAGGATCATTCTCTCTGCATGGAATCCAGCAGATCTTAAATTGATGGCTCTTCCTCCCTGCCACATGTTTGCACAGGTCTGCAATTTCATTTGGGAAATTTCACTTTAAAAACTCTGTCCCCCTACCTCTCTAGTCTCTCCGTCCTTTTTAATTTATATTTTCAAATTTAACTTTTGCAGTTCTATGTAGCAAATGGGGAGTTATCATGTCAAATGTATCAAAGATCTGCTGACATGGGCCTGGGTGTGCCATTTAACATTGCATCTTATGCCCTCTTGACATGCATGATTGCTCATATTTGTGGTATGCATATTTATCCAAGCATCTACTGTAAAGTAACTATGTTATAATATGTATAAATCATCTTAAATCTTGAAGTTTTGTGGTGTAATAAGAGATGATATACGTTTTTTTATTTGGTTATAAATGTCTCTTTAATCTTGTTAGTTGGTGGTGGTGGTACCCATTTCCTGTGCTGGGGTAAAAAGTAAAAATTTTCATGTGCTGAGCTCAGCCGAATCTTGATTTAGTTGTTTTTGTTAAATTGAGATTTACCCTAGGAAGTTAGCCTCATTTGGTTTGTTCAAACTATTAGAGTTGTAATATAAAAACCATTCATTTATTTTCACCTTACAACTTAAGTTTTTGGGATATTTGATTTACGATATAGTATTTGATTTGATCTTTTTGACCAAAATGGTCTAGAGTTTGTGCTTCCTGCTCCTATTCTTCTAATAATTTCAACACAAGGTTGGTGAGCCTGGATATTGTCCATGCTGTAAGCCCATAGAGCTCCCACATGAAGTGGCATGTTAAAGATATATAATAAAGACCATTTGCGCATCTTCACCGCACAACTTAAGCTTTTGAGAAAATTGGTTCATGGCATAAATTCTATATTTATTTTTACTTGAGTCATGTGTTGATACATTACTAGTTCTATGCATCCTCTTTTAGTAACATGAATAATTTTGAATACATGGGGTTAAATCTTTTATTTTATTGTTGTTTCTCTTTCAAATGTTCTATCACATTTTTATATTTATTTTTGGTAGCATTGCTTTTAGACAATGTATTAAGAATTTTTTGCTTCATTGACGAAGGTCGATTTAAAAAGTTATGGATAAAAAGTGAGAAGTTACCAGTATGGATTCACATTGTGGAAATACACAGTTTTTTCCCAAGTAGAAGTAGAAGTAAAACAGAAAATATGGTTAGAAATACAAGCTGGTTTTATAGTGTTGAGTTATGCCCCAACCCAAATTTTAACAGTAAGGTTAGAAGTACAATAATCAGTAAGATAATTTGATAGGATCCAATTGGTCTAGGAATAAAAATCAAAACACAGAAGTCGAAAGAAAGAAAAATACTGCTTTATTTAGGTAATAAGGTTAGAGATCAAACGGGATCTAACCATGTATACAATAGGTTTATGAAAGAGATAAAGAAATACTGGAATTTAAACTAGGGTAAGCAATTCGAGCTGCTTAACACTCCTATGCAGAGACTGCAATCTGAATACTTTTTTCTACCTACTCCCAATAATTAGTTCCATATAAATAGGATCTAGAGTTGTGTTCTCTCACTGCCACCTGGCAGTCATATCTGAGGCATTTAATTAGATGAATTAGTTGCACCATCCTGATCTCGTGCTTCTCTCCCTTTATTTTTGCGCTTTCTGGTATAAACTATACCGTATCTATCAATACCCCCTCCTTCAAGACTCTCTTTGACCTCAAAGAGAAAATCAGGGAACTCTTGTCTCATCTTTTCCACCAATTCCCATGAATTTTCAAATTCTGGTAGTCCTTGCCACTTCACTAAGACTTCTAACTCCCCCTTCTCATTGACCCTGGTGTCCTTTGCTTCCTCAGGGCCTGGCTCCAATTGCCAACTCTCATTCATGCAAGTAGGTAAGGGTTGAGTTTCTACATTTGCTGAGACTGCTTTTTTTAACAGCGATGCATGGAATACTGGATGTACTCTACTATCTTCTGGTAATTTGAGTTTGTAAGCCACAACCCCTATTCTTTCCATTATCTCATAGGGTCCATAATATCTAGGACTTAGCTTTTGGTTGAATCTCTTGGCCAACTTTTGCAACTTATAAGGTTGGATTTTTAAATAAACCTTATCTCCTACCTGATAATCTACCTCTCTTCTATGCTTGTTGGCTTGTACCCTCATTTGGTCTTGTGCTTTCAACAGTTGCTCTTTCATTTCCCTAATCATTTCATTCCTTTCAGCAGTTAATTTGTTGACTTCTTCTACTGCAGAAAGATGCACATCTCCTCTAACTAACACTGGTGGGCTTCTCCCATATAAGGCTTCAAAAGGAGTGGATTTAATAGAGGCATGGTAATTGGTATTATACCAAAATACTGCCCAAGATAACCATTTAGGCCACATTTTAGGCTGCCTCCCTGTCAAGCACCTTAAGTACGTTTCCAAGCATCTATTCACTACCTCGGTCTGTCCATCAGACTGGGGATGATATGCACTACTGTACTTCAACTTTGTACCCGCCTGTTTGAACAACTCTGTCCAAAACGAACTCAGAAAAACCTTGTCCCTGTCGGAAACTATTGAACTAGGAAATCCATGCAGTCTGACTATTTCTTTGACAAATAATTCTGCTATATCCTTGGCTGTGTAAGGGTGCTTCACCGGCTAGAAATGAGCATATTTAGTCAACCTATCAACCACTACCATAATAGTATCTATTCCTTGAACTTTGGGTAATCCACCAATGAAATCCATGGATATATCACTCCACAATTGAGTGGGAATAGGTAATGGTTGTAGAAGACCACCAGGACTCAAAGTTTGGTATTTATTCCTTTGGCAAACTTCACAAGATTCAACATAGGACTTGATGCATTTCCTCATTCCTTCCCAATACACCAAACCTGCAATTTTCTTGTAAGTCCTTAGATAGCCCGAGTGTCCTCCAGTGGCTGTATCGTGAAACTCATGTAGGATCCAAGCTATCCGGGGTGATTGTTTTGGAATCACGATCCTTCCTTCGTGAAACAGTTTACCACCTCTCAGCTGATAACCAGGATGACTCATTGAGTTACTCACTAAATCTTGAATAAGATTTTTCAACTTTTCATCTCCCTGTATCTCTTCTTCTAATCCTTCCCAAGCTTCACATTGTATCATAGAAATAGTGGCATATTGCATCTGTCTTGAGAGGGCATCAGCAACATTATTTTCCCTTCCTGGTTTGTACTTCACCTCGAAATCAAAACCAATCAGCTTTGCTATCCATTTCTGTTGATCTTCACCCATCAACTTCTGTTCAGTGATGTGCTTTAGGCTCTTTTGATCAGTGTGAACTTGAAATTTTCTTCCCAACAGATATGGTCTCCATTTTTGTACAGCTATTACTATGGCCATAAGTTCCCTCTCGTACACAGACTTGCTTTGGACCCTAGCAGATAAAGTCTGGCTCATGTATGCTATTGGTTTTCCGTCCTGCATCAATACTGCACCTATTCCATGGCCAGAAGCATCAGTTTCTAACACGAAATCCTTCTTAAAATCTGGCATAGCTAGGACTGGTATAGTGGTCATTGCTCTCTTTAAGATTTCAAAGGCCTGTTGTGGTTCTTCACCCCATTTAAAATTATCTTTCTTCAGTAACTGTGTTAATGGCCAAGCTATTTTGCTATAGTTCTTGACAAATTTCCTGTAGTAACCAGTTAAGCCCAAAAATCCCCTCAGCCCTTTTAAATCCTTAGGAATAGGCCACTTCAACATATCTTCTATTTTCTTAGGATCGGCTGATACTCCCCCCCCAGAAATAATATGGCCCAAGTATTCAATCTCTGTCTGGCCGAAAGAACATTTTTTTCTATTTGCAAACAGTTTGTGACTTTGTAGAGTTTGCAGAATTTTTGTTAAATGTAATACATGTTCAACCTTGTTGGTGCTATAAATGAGAATATCATCAAAAAAGACTAATACAAATTTTCTCAAATACGGTCTTAACACCTCATTCATCAATGCTTGGAATGTAGAGGGAGCATTGGTCAAGCCAAAAGGCATGACTAAGTATTCATAGTGGCCCTCATGTGTCCTAAAAGCAGTTTTGGCTATATCTGATTCTTTCATTCTAATCTGGTGATAACCAGATTTCAAATCCAATTTAGAAAATATGGTAGCACCGCCTAATTCATCTAATAACTCTTCAATTACAGGTATAGGGAATTTATTAGCCACAGTTACCTTGTTTAAAGCTCGGTAGTCAGTGCAGAACCTCCACCCTCCATCTTTTTTTTTAACCAACAAAATAGGACTTGAGAAAGGGCTTGTGCTATGCCTGATAATTCCAGCCTGCATCATTTCTTTTACCATTTTCTCTATTTCATTTTTCTGGTAAAATGGATATCTGTATGGTCTTAGGTTAGGGATAGCTGCATCTGGTTGTAATACTATGGCATGATCATGTTCCCTATGTGGTGGTAACCCAGTCGGCATGTTGAACACATCTTCAAATCTTGTAATTACTTCTTCCCAGTCAGAAGTAATCCCATGATTTATCTTGCCCTTCAACTCTCCTTCTACTTCTTGCACATAGAATCCCATCCCTTCTTTAGAAATAGCCTTTAACATGGTTCTCCAATTTACTTGGCTATTACACATGGATGGATCTCCTTGAATAATATGCTTGTTCCCTTGCACTTCCCACTTCAAGCATAAGTTGCCAAAATTTGCTTCAATGTTGCCTAGACTTGCCAACCAGTCCATGCCTAACACCATCTCTGAACCACTAAGTTCCATGATAAAAAAATGTTGTTGGAACTTAACATCTTGGATGTTAAATTCCAGCTCTTCACATACTCCCTGATTCTTCACCTTCTCTCCATTCCCCACCTCAATGACATAAGTAGGTGTCTCAGTTACTGTTAAACTGAGCTCTGTCACCAATTTAGAAGCTATGAAATTGCTAGTAGCTCCTAAGTCTATCAATGTCAACACCCTTCTGCCTGCTATGTCAGCCCACACCTTAAAAGACTTGTTGGAAGTGAATCCCTCTTTACTTTGCAAGGACAGTTGTAAAGTCTTCAACTCCTTTACTATTTCAACCTCTTCCTTCTGCTCTGTCCCCCGGTCCTCTCCTTCCTCCTCTTCACTACTTGCTTCGCATAATTTCAGTTGCATGTGCTTGAACTTGCACACATGTTCCCTATTCCATTTATCCCCACACTTGAAACACAATCCCTTCTTATGCCTTTCCTCCAACTCTTCCGGACTCAACCTCTTGCCTTTGAATTTATCTCCAGCTACAGCCCCCTCTTATCACTATCTTTCTTGGCTCCTCCAAAATCACCAGGGTCTCTAAACTTTACTGTACCACCTCTATCCTTCCATTCTGCCTTCTCCTTACCTCCAGCTCCTCGTTTCATCAAGGCATCATTCTTTTCCTCCAACAACAGGGCACGATCCATAGTTTCTGCTAAGTCTCGACAATCATAGAGCTTCAGCTCAGCTTGAATTTCTTCTTTTAATCCATTTAAAAATATGCTATCCAACATCACCCTCTCTTCTCTTCTTATGGGAGCTACCAACGTTTCAAATTGCTCTCTAAACTCCATAACTGTTCCCTTTTGTTTCAGATTCAGCAATGGACCAAGTGGGTTTTGAAGGATTCCTGGTTGGAACCTTCGAATCAGTGAGAGTTTAAACTCATCCCAAGTCCTTGATGCAGTTTGTTCTTCCCACCACATAAACCAATTTAAGGACTTATCCTCTAACGCGATCACAGCTGCATCTAACTTCTCATGAACGCGTACTTCATTCAAACGAAAATACCGTTCAATACGAACCAACCACCGATAAGCATCATCCCCTTTGAAGATTGGGATCTCTAGCTTACGTCGGCCTCCCTGGTACCTAGGAACGTGAGGACGTGATTCTCCCGATATCCTGCTATCATCACTTCCGTCATCATCCTCCCTACACGACAGTCTCCTACGTGGCCTTCCTTGCCTTCGTCGAGGTCGAACTTGCTCCTGTAGTAACGATCGAATCTCACCCAACGCATTTTCGACGTTACCCATCCTCTGTTCTAACGCATCAGCTCTCGCATCTTCCATTGTTGATGATAAAGATCAACAACAACCAAGGCTCTTGATACCAAATTGATAGGATCCAATTGGTCTAGGAATAAAAATCAAAACACAGAAGTCGAAAGAAAGAAAAATACTGCTTTATTTAGGTAATAAGGTTAGAGATCAAACGGGATCTAACCATGTATACAATAGGTTTATGAAAGAGATAAAGAAATACTGGAATTTAAACTAGGGTAAGCAATTCGAGCTGCTTAACACTCCTATGCAGAGACTGCAATCTGAATACTTTTTTCTACCTACTCCCAATAATTAGTTCCATATAAATAGGATCTAGAGTTGTGTTCTCTCACTGCCACCTGGCAGTCATATCTGAGGCATTTAATTAGATGAATTAGTTGCACCATCCTAATCTCGTGCTTCTCTCCCTTTATTTTTGCGCTTTCTGGTATAAACTATACCGTATCTATCAATTAGAGTTTCCCCCATTGTAGAATTGATGGTAGTCTTGTCTTAGGTGGTTGGGTTATGTAAGGAGAGGGCTTGTAGAAGAGGGGTGTTTTACAGATGGAGGATAGCTTAATAGCTAGTGGTAGATCAAAGACACTATACGCCAAACCATTAAGAGAATTTTTTGGGGGTAAATGGTCTTTGGATCTAATGCTTGACAGGATTTTTTGAGATCAACTGATCCACCCAGTGGGAAAGATCTTGGTGGTGGTTTTTGTTGTTGTTGTTGTTGTGCTTGGGGTTCAAAAGTTTATTGGGTTGATAATATCATTAAAGATATCAATAAGTAATTTGAAATTGAAACTATCAATTCTTAAATTTTTTTTTTTTCTTGTCAGGACTTGTTCCAGGTGATTTTATCCATGATATTGGGGATGCACATGTTTACCAAACTCATGTGAAGCCTTTGCAGGATCAGCTTCATAACCTTCCAAAACCTTTTCCAGTATGTGTAATGTTTAAGAAAATTATTGGCTTTAATGTAGTTAGGCACACAGTTTTTTTTTACCATTTAGCACTACTTTAGATTTGTTTTGATTACTCTTTTACTTGCTGACTGAACTGACTCCAATGCAGACTTTGAAGATCAATCCACAGAAGAAAGATATCGATTCTTTTGTGGCTACTGATTTCAAGCTCATTGGCTATGATCCTCACCAGAAGATTGAGATGAAGATGGCTGTTTAAAATAAGGGAGATCTTAGTCCCTACTTCAGGTTGTTTCTGCTGTTTGAAATGAGGCAAGTATGCAATTTAGTTTTGTTGGATATTCGTTTACCATTAAGGTGATTCAGTTTTTATAGAATGCGGATTGGTGTTTTCTTTCTTATGGTCCATGAGGTCAGAGCCTTGTTGAGCATGCACACTAAAGTCAACTGCTGTATGACATACTAAATGACACATAACTTTTTGGAAATAACTGCTTATATAAATATATATCAAGTTTGAAAGAGTTTAAAATTATTCTTATTTTCTTTCAAATTTGGATTCTAACTAGTTTTTATCATCAAATGTTATTTAGAAAAGTTAAGCCCGTTTCATTATACCTGTTAATTGTTGGTTTTGAAGTAATCCTCTATAAGTACATCATTAATTATCATGCTTCTGAGAGAATTTTATGAGAATGCTTCGTATTTGTGGTGCATTTTTGTTTTACCTGTAACTTGATTTTCACATTTTATTATACTCAATGTTTCAGGCACAACAATAGATTTATGGACTAACAGCAAATAGATGGGAATGAAAAGTTCGTTTCAGAAGCAAAGCAACTGAATGATAAGTTTGTATGTAACTTTATTTTGCATTTATCTGCTGCTATACTACAAAACTCTATCTGTGTGAGAAAGAGCGGTGCACTGCGTAGCTTTTCCGGATAAACGGATTGGAAGTATAACTCATAGTTTTAAGAAGGGTAATTGCTCTTCTCCCCCTACATTGCTCTGAATCCCTTCATTCTCACTGAAAGATATCTTTCAGTAGTGTATTTTTTCTGCGTGAGCAATGCGGGGGGGGAAGAGCAATCTTCTTTAGGAAGATTCTAATGAATAGTAGGCAGCTACTTGGTTCTTAGCAGACTAATTTTATATTATTCATTACTTGTAATTTAATTAAAAAAAGTGTAACACCCTACCCATCTCGAGAATGGTTTCACATATGCAACTACACTTTAGTGATTTTGTGTTTTGCTCAATGGAATCTTGCACATAGAAGTAGATATAGTAATTTTTATTTGAACTGAAATCCTGATTTGAACTACTAATTTCACAGTCCTTTTCCAAATCCATGAGAAATTAATCATAGGGGAAGGTTCATTCAACCATTTTATTGTTGAATTGAAGCTCATCAAAGAGGTATAAGACTTAAGAAGGAATGTTCATGATAGTGCTACCTGGACAATTAAGTGTGGGAAGTGAGGTGAAAAGTTATCATAAGATGCACAAGGCCTAAACCTATAGTGGTAGACAGTTAGATTTTGGTACCAAAAAATAAAGACCTGATTAGTGCCTAAAAAGGTTGTAATAATGTACTTTGGCTTGTTGAGTTAGTGCCAATCACATAAAATGGCTATTACATTGCGGCAAAGTTGGGAAAATGGTAGTAAAAGTAGTTCACCCTAGTAATAGGAATGCGTCATACTTTCTCCCTATAGAGAGGCAAGCTCAACTAAACTAAATTTTTTCTATATATCAGAAATTATCAGCTCATAAATAGTTTAAGAGAAATATATAATTAATAACCTTTTTTAGCTTTGTGTCCACTCCAGCTAGATAGATTAGTTTTTTCAGTTCTCCATGAAAAATATCTGATTTACATAGGAAAAATCCAGGCCATACCATAGGATGTGAATTCATATCTTTCCTATGTCTATCTGAGATGGAATCAAAACCCTTCATCTCAAGCTCAGTGAGTCAGTAGTACTACTTAATCAACTCAGTTCACTTATTGAGTTTTAATATCAGATAACACAAAATATTTTTAGATTTGAAAACAAAAACCCAATTAAATAAACAGAGCATGTTTTATTATCTAAAAAGTTATTTACTCACTTACCCTAACCTTTATTTACATGATGATACAAAATACATCACATATTTGTTTGTTCATTGAAAAAGAAGAAAAATTTAGATAAAAAACAGGAAAAGAAAAAACCAGAAGGGTTTTAGCTTAGTTTACAACCCAATTCCTGATAATATTTTCACACAAATTACACAGTAATTAGCTAGGAATAAAAGCTTTGTATTGCGTTTGTTCGTAGCTTCTGTTGTCGTGCAATGAATGCCTCAACGGTTTGACGAAATTCATCATTGCTCATTCCATCTTCAGGATATAAAGACGAATTCTTCACCATCATTTTCTGTTTATCAAATTCAATGTTTCTCTTCTTTCTTTCATCATTCTCACTCTCACACCTTTGCAGAACTTTTTGTTCCTTCTCAACATCACTATTCAGGCCCCTCACCAAAGTAATTTCCGATTGACACCTCCTATATTCCTTCACTTCCATACCTTTGCAACACTCTGTTTTTATCCCCTGTTTCTCTTCCAACTTCACTTTCTTATCATCATCACTTTTCTTGCACTCTTTCTCAGAGAATTTCACCATGCAACCATCATTGATTCTACGACTCTTTTTGTTATTCTCCATTTTTATGCTCAATTTTTTCTGTTCAAAACCTTGGATTCTCTGATACATGCTGCTGTTCTTAAGAAACTCGAGATACAGTTCATCTTCTGAACTTCTTTTTGCAGAATCATGAGATGAAAAATGACCAGATTGAGCAAAGAGCGTGATGATAATGATGTTTCCAACAAGAAAAACAAATCGAGGACTAACTGTGAAACCTCGGAAATACTCGCTCGAGATCTTCAAAGCTAATGGTAGTTGTTCAAATGAAACCCTTGAAATCAAAACCAACACAACACACATCTCTACATATCTCAATAAATTTGCAATCTTTCGTAGCTGACGATGTTTTTGAACTTTGTTGGATTTCTCTGATTTGAGTTTATACAACTTGATTGAACTTGAACCCATTTTATCTTAATAAAAGAGCAATGAAACAGAACAAAACAGAACACGTTCTGTTTTTTTACTCTGTTTTGTTTTTAAATAAAAGGGACTGAAAATTTATGCATATAAACAATATCTGTGAAATCAGATAATAGAGAAACTGCAGCTAAAATAGACACTGCAGTGGTATTTAAGATTAGAAGCATGGAAATTGAGAGTGAATAATTTTTATTTTAAAGAAAAAGATATTGGAGTGTGAGTAAGAATCTGAAAACAGAGTATCTATGTTTTGTTCTGTATTCTCTTTGGGTTTGGTCTATTTTTCGGAAATGAGTGGTCTTGTCTTCCTTTAATTTATAGAACCGAATCAAAAGCATGCATAAAACAAGTGTTCATAAAACAATTTATTATTTAGAGACACGAATCTAGTGCTTTTACTTTTCCCCAATAATATTCCATTTCCTTTCCTACTTTTTTTTTTCTCATTTATTTATTTATCAATTTCCTTTTCTTTTTAAACAATGATTTTTCTTTTCCTTCTTTTATTTGAAAATATATGCAACATATATTCTAATTGGCTTGGTTTAGTCCAAAACAAAAAACTATATGGGTTTTCTACATTTATGTTTACAACATTAACATGGAATCAATTTAATATGATTTTTTTTAAAACCCTAAAATTACAAGATAAAAATAATGAAAATATGGATCTATAAGTTATTTTTTGAGTCTGCAAAAAAATTATTCAAAATTTTTAAAATTTAAGAATAACTAAACAATTGTGAATTTAGCAGACTAAAATCGCATGCTGAAAGTGAAAATTTTTATAAGATGCAAAAATGAATTTTATTATAGGGATTAAAACTACAAATTTAATATTTGTACAAAAAAAACTTATTTAACATAAATTTTTATTGTACATGATTACACACACTATTTAATTTATCATGATATTTTAAATTTTACCTATTTTTTTAGGTTTCAAAATCTTTTGGCCTTTCCTTCACCCAATATATATGATCTCCATGCTTTAAATTATTTTCTTTTATGAATATACAATATAGTATTTTATATTTTTAAAACATCACCTCAAATGAAATTTTTTGAATATGAAAAGAATAGTATTATTATATATGACTAGTTGTGGTAATCTGGCAGTAGCTTATTGGAGTGCATGACAGTTGGTCAATATAGGAAGAAACCACAAAGATTTGCATCCCATTTCTTACTCTTTAAGAAAAAATATGCCTTGCCAATGCCACCCACTCTCTCTTGCTTTCTTCTTCTCTTTTTTGTCAACCCTCCAAAGCCTCCATGGTCCCTCAGTAACTTTTTTTCCTCAATGGACCCATCAATAACAATAATGGAGGAGGATGCTACTTTTTGCCTCTCATTAAACAATTTTTAAATTAAATATGTGCACAAATTCAATTGGTTATGTTTTCACTTCACTATTATACCATTTGTTTTTTAATCTTAAAGGTGATTTGTTAGGTATATAGGAGTAATAAGGTTTAACTATAATTAAATTGAATGTTAGGATGAATGATACATGCACTGGCATAGTGGCATGATATAAAAAATCTTTCAATTATTTCATGTGACAATGACATTTAACTTTCATAGTTTTATCATGGATCAATATGGTTCGAGAATGATCTATATTTGATACTATTAAATATCAAGTCCTTGCATAGGCCATAGCTAATTACTTAAACGAGAAGGATATAAACATTAGTACTTGGTAGTGGTATGGATTGAAGGGTCCACTATTCCTTTTTCTCTATTTGGTAGGTAGCTATGTCCTAATGTTAAAGACAATAATCATAAGTTTAATTTTTGGTAGTGGATAATGACATGGATAATATGATTGAAGAAGATGAATTATTTCTCTATAATGGCCATCTATGAGGAGTACTTAAAATAACTTTCAAAACCTATGGCACAGCACCATGTTTGTGGTTTATGTTTGACCATGTTGGTATTAGTTAATAGGCAAATATGATCGAGTTTCATATTGCAACTGAATGTTACAGCTTCTTATGGCAACCTAAACACATGAAATCCTTATAAATTTTGAACAAGGTTGGAGGTTGGATTAAAAGATGTTTATTTCTTTTTTGAACATTAGAGTAAAAGATGTTTAACTTAAATGTTAAGATGAAAAAACAACCGTGGCGTGATGTTGCACACAATTTTTTTGGTTGTATTTTAGTTTTAGTCTTATTCATTAGATAAATCTGACAGTTGAAAATATTGCGGTAGAAGAAGCGGTAGAGAAGTTGACCGTTGAGGATCTGATTTCAAAATTTACACATTATGTTTGACAATGTTTGAGACAATCACTTTACTACACACTCCATTACATAATGAGAGTGTATTTTATATCAATTGTAACCCTTATTTGAGCACTATAATATTCATTTTAGAACTAATTAAAACCTATACCCGAGTCATGATAAACTCCTTGTCCTTGAGTTGTGCTTTTTGGGGAAAAGTTTGTCTAAGTCTTAATTGTAAAGGGCACAACACTATAAATAAAATAGCAGTGTACTTTAAGTAAAATAGAATTATATAATTTATATAATTAAGCTCAATATTGCTTCGTATACATGGTTTGGTACAACTGTACTTTCAGAAGCCACTTTACCTAACAACTAATACACACATTATTATTAGTAAAAAAACCCACATATTGTTTTTTTTTTTTGACGCAAAAAACCCACATATTGTTATACTTTGGGATATGTAAGCTTAGCCAAAATCGTTACGAAGGTGATAAGAAAGAATATTTTTAAAGGTATAAAGTAAGGCCATATAACATATTTCTCTATAATGTTAGTTTGCAAAATGACTAATTTGATGTGTTTATCCTTATCACATTTATAAACTTATGAAGTAAGGTTGAAGAATGATTAGGGGTTGTATCCTACAACACGTTATATACTAATAAAGTACTAGAAAGAACATCAAATACTGTCCTCTCTTTTTTATATCTTTAAAGCCAGTGTAGTTAGAGAAATAATACAGAGATTAATTGGATTGGATAAGACATATCTATATTTATTTTTTATAGGAAACAACATAAAAATAGACGTTACCTTCCCACTCTATCAATCTACGTTCGTGCATAATACTGATTAAAAATAAAATAAACGTAACCCTTTGGAATTTATTTTTTGGTAGGGACTCGTGAGATAGTGGGAAGAGTGAGAATCTTTTGGTGTGTGCAAAAGGAAAGGTGATCAAAGAAGTAAGGGAAAGGAGTGGCCAACTAAACTTGGGAAAGACTGAGGAATGGGGTGCCAATATAATTTGTGGGCAATCTTAAAACATAATGCATTGAAACTAGGTTTTACCTTTTATCAGAGACAAAATTGTATTTTTGTGCTGTTGAGCTTAAGTGATTAATAAATTCTTTCTAAAACGAATTGTTGAGGAGCATACTTCGACTCTTAAAAGAAATAATATTGATTGTACCATGAGTTTAACTCAGTTGGTAGGATATTGCAATAGATATGCAGGTAGTCGAGGTTCGAACCCCGGTCACCCACTTATCTACTTTATGGGTGGAATTTCTAACCAATAGGCTACTTGACAAAAAAAAGAAAAAAAAGAAATAATATATTGATTAGATTTTATTTATCTCGTGGCCGAATTCAAATCCAAATGTTAATGATACATATTTTAATATATAATATATAGTTTTTTTTTATTTTGCTGATAAACAAAATGAGTTATCGATATTGTAAATTTCTAGATCTTCGACGATATTCTTGTTTACAAAAATAAATAAATTATTAGTTTTTTTTTATCTAACATTTGCTACTTTGTGTAAAAGAAAACCCGCTACTTAAATAGCGGACAAATAAACATGAAAAAGAGCAAGACGCACGAGAAACACAGTGACGCTAAAAGAAACTCCCAAACATAAATGATAATTTTTATTTAAATCCCTACATTTTTCAAACCCCTCGATTTATCCAAATTTTAAAGTTCAAACATTCAATTTTTTTTCTTCACATGTTCGAATTTTAAAATCCAACAAAACAAGAGGCTTTCAGAATTGCGGGGTTGGAAGAAAAACGGTCAACCTAAATGATATTTTCTCTCCCCGCCCTCTTATCTCTTTTTGACCCCCCTAATTTTCTTTGTTTGATGGGGGTTTTAGGGAGGTCAAAAAGAAATGAGAGGGGAGTGGGGAGAGAAAACAACAACCTAAACCATCTTAGCCCAAAACAGTGCTTTGTGGCCCAAATTGACATAATATTGGGCCTGGCCCAATAAAAAAATTGTCTTCTCCTCCTATAACAAAAAGTTGTAAAACCCTAGAAGACGATTTAGGTTTGTGATTGTGAATTTGTGATCGCCTCCATCTTCTTCTGTCACTGATCTACGAAATCATGGTACTTTCTCTTCAAAATTCAATATCTCTAATTTTCATTCTTATTACAATTTTCTAAATTTTTGTTCTGTGTATCTCTTGATGGTACTTTCAGGCTCCAAAGAAGGACAAAGCTCCACCACCTTCCTCAAAGCCCGCCAAATCCGGTGGTGGAAAGCAGAAGAAAAAGGTCATTTTCTTCTTAAAGTTTCAATTTTTTGTCATTATGCCAATTGGGTTACACTAGATATGAGAGATGAATGATTTTGTTGTGTAAGAGTGTAAATGTTAATGTCAACTTTTGTGATTTTAACAGAAGTGGAGCAAGGGTAAGCAAAAGGAGAAGGTTAATAACATGGTGTTGTTTGATCAAGCTACTTATGATAAACTTTTGTCTGAGGCTCCCAAATACAAGCTCATTACTCCTTCTGTTCTCTCTGATCGATTGAGGGTACCTCTTCTTTTACCCTTTTTCTCTATTTTAATGGATTAGTTAGTTGTTGTTGTTGTTGATGTGAATGCTTTTGTTTTGTTTTGGTGGTATCCTGATATATTTTATGTAAATTTTAAATTGGAATGATTAGTAACCTATGAAGCACGGACACCGGACACACTCACACGTTGACACTAATAAAAGCTTATACAACATTGGATCCATGATGAGATGTAAATCTTGTTTATGTGTGTACTGTCTGCTATGTGCTGGTTTTATGTGGATAATGATCCTTTTAAGCTTGTTTTATGCATAATATCTTCGTCTCTTATGTGGACATGAACATGCCTACATTTTCTAGCTATGATGTTTCACACTTTTTTGGCGGAGGATTCTTTACTTGTCAAGAAACAAGAATATTTGAATGTAGTGAGGCATGTATTTGGGTGGTATGGTAAACATTATAGACCGTAGTCGTAGATATTGAAATATGAAACTAGTTAGTGTTTATGAACTGTTTGTTTGTGGTCAATTTAAATACATTGTTTGTAGAGCAAGATTTTCATGATTTGTACAATTGGATCCACCTTGCAGATTAACGGATCACTTGCAAGGAGAGCCATAAGAGATCTGATGGCTAGAGGTTTGATCAGGCTGGTATCTTCCCATGCAAGTCAACAGATTTACACCAGAGCTACAAACACCTAAGTTTTATGCAGCTCATAGTTTATGTTGTATTGAGATTTGATGAGTAGTAATTTCCCTATCCATGGATATGTATCCATTCTATAATGCATTAGTGTACTTGTTTCTAATTTAATGGTTCGTTTTTTTTTTGTCAATGGTAAAATACAAGACTTACGGTTATCTTATTGTTTTTGTTTTTTGACTCGCCCTTTATTTGATCTACTATTATTCTTGCTAATAATCTACATGTATCATTCACTTTAGTCATCTTAGTCGAAATTCAACATTACCGTGTATAAATTTAACATTGTGTATGATTTTCATTTTAATTCATTATATCCCCATAAATAAATTTAAATTTATAATTTCCATGAATAAGATGTAGCATGGATTCACCATTGTAGTGAGTTCACGCAGTTTTTTGCACTAGTAAATCTTGGCCATCCATTTGTGATCCAATGATTCTGATTAAACCATCTAGATTTTGATAATTTTATATATAGTATAAGATTTCGGCTGTTCATTTTTAAACTGACGGTTTAAATTAGTTACTGCATTGTTGCAGTAACTGCATTATATCCAAACCCCAATTTTTGGCAGTGCCCTTCTAATTTGTTGAGACTTTATAGATGGTCTTTTTAACTACCTTTCTAGATGTCAAGAATTTCTTTGCCTCTGCAGTGCCAGTGAGTTCCAAGGAGATGGTTGCATTTAAGAATGAGTGGCTGTGAGTTCAAAGGAGAACCTGCCATTTTCCTTCTTCAATAAAAGATAGAACTAAGCTTTGTGTTACACAAAACCCATATGCACGTGTGGATATGTGATGCTAAAACAATTTTCCACCGAGTTTTGGTCATTTCTTTGAGAACATTTTCTTTTTGTGTTGTTGCGCATTTTAGAGTCTCGAGAGTGGTTGCTTATGTCAATGTTGATTTTCGATCGGATTGGTAGCCAATTGTGATATTTGGTTATTATTGGTGATACTTTGGATGTTAGTGTAAAATTTTAATACCGTTAATTAGTGTGTAGTAATCAAATTGAATAAAGTAATTATTTAAAATACACTAATCTAATTTTTTTTTTAGTAAGAACACTATTCTCAAGTAAAGTATTATCTCATTTAAAAGGGTTTCATTGCCGTAGTGACAGTGTTTATCTTTTCTCTGTTTTGGAGTGGAATGTTTCATTGTAGTATTCATTTCGTTTTCTTTTAAATTAAACTGCCAAACGTTCAAATATGTTTAGGCCAAGCCCATTTATGAATATCATAAAACAGCCCATGGAAGTCTCTCTAATCCTAAAACCTAAAAAGTTCGCAACCGCCGCTGCCACTCACCTGTCTCTCTTGTTCCGATTCTAACCATTGATTTTAATAACCATTTTTTGAGGTAAATCATTGAAATGATGACTTTTTATAAATCATATTTCAATTATAGACTTTCATGTTATCTAAGTCTGTGGTAATCTTGATAAAAAAATGGGTTTGTAATTGAATATCTGTTTGCAATGGAGAGTCTAAAGACGAGATTATGGAACTACGCAAAAGTACAAAGTGAGATACTGGAGAAACAACTCCAATCATTTAGAGAGATTACCACTTTGAAGGAAGAAGTTGCTGTGAAGGAAGAGATTACCCTTTTGAAGGAAGAAGCTTTGAATGATGAAAGTGTGAAGGAAGCTGCTGTGAAGAAAGAGGAAGTTGTGAAGGAAAAAGCTAACTTGGTAATAGTATGATTAGTAACTTGATATATATTGTTTCATTTTAAATTTAAATTGGTATGATTAGTGTACTTGTTTCCAATTTGATGGTTGTTTCTTATTTTTTTTGTTGTCAATGTTAACATTCAACTACATTTGCTTTTGAATGTCATCATGTACATAAGTTGCAAAATTAATCTTATTTGAGATCATGAATTTGAATTTGGGTTTTTTGAACAGACAAATATGTCTGCTATTTTGGATAATTATTCTCGCATCATAATGTCACTGGATGAGCTGGTACTTATTTTAACTTTCACTCTTTTTTTTATTTTTTTATTTTGTAATTGATTTCATCTCATTTAATTATCGTTTTTGGCAAACAGGAAGCATGCGAAAGAGCACCTGAAAGTTGGTTTGTATGTGCTAATTGCCATTTAGCTAATAAACCCGTAGATATTGAGGTTCCATATGCGGAACCACTACCTTAATTAGGGGTGATTATATCCGAACCAATTCAAAAGTAAAACTGCAAATTGTTAGAATAATGTAAACATATTATTTTAGGTATTATCAATAATATTTTTGTTTCTTATTGTTTTCTTCCATTCCTTCACCTAAATACCTTGGTATCCACCTTGAAACATAATTCCGCTGCTTTACTTAACTTTGTTCATATAAACCCTAGCCGTCATTCTTTTTATTTTGTTCCACCTTTTTATTTTGTTACCCTTTTCGTTCTTATTAATACTTTGCTTAACTTTGTTTTACCCCTTTTGTTACCCTGACATATGCAGCCCACATGCCACTTTTTCATGAGTTCCCGTTACCTTTACTTCCGTTACCCGTTTGTGATGTTTTAATCCGCGGTCCCGTTTGTGATACTTTAATCCGCGGGTCTCCGTTTGTGATACTTAAATCCGCAGTCCGTTTGTGATGTTTTAATCCGCGGGTCTCCGTTTGCGATGCTTTAATCCGCGGGTATTTTACTTAATTTGATATGGATTCATGCTCCGGCCGCTGCTCTACTACTTACTTGATTTCTCCTCTTGCCGCTTTCAAGGACTTTAATTTATTTTCAGGGTTTATTTTGTATCAAGCTAAAGGGGGAGTGTTAGAATATATTAAGATATGTATAAATTTTTATTATATTTGTTGAGAAAATATATTTAGGTTTGTTTATTTTATTCCTTATAATTAAAGGATTTAATTTAGATTTAAATTAGTTTACTTGGTTATAAATATCAAGGTCGTTGTACTGTTTTAGTATGTAAATAACGTAAACATATTATTTTAATGTCATTATGAATATTATTCTTGTTCAATTTGTTTCTTATTGTTTTCTCTAATTCAACAAAACCGAAACCGCAAAAAACCGCATTTAGTTTAAACCGCACGGATAGTTTTTCATCTAAACCGCGCGGTTTGGTTTGGTTTGCGGTTTTCATTTTAGAAAACCGAACCAAACCGCAATACTTAATTTAACTCTATCAATTAATAGCAATCAACATATTACCTAGTCCAACTTAGCAAGTCAACCCAAATTGAGTCCATAAAACAATAGACTGTGAAAATATATTATTTCACGCGATCCAAAACTATATTATCGGTATTAAAAATAAGTTCTTATGCATATGCAATTTCTGCATATGCATATTATATCATTAAACAATAAATAAATTAAAATTTCCTATGTTTGTTTCGTAACAAGTTGATAATATCGTCATATTTTTTATATCGCGATAAACCGCACCAACCGAACCGATCCTAACCGCGTTGGTTTGGATTTGATGACTTTTTAAATCCAACCGAACCAAACCGAACTGCATGTATTTTTATCTTGCGGTTAGGATGACTTTTTAGTTCAAAACCGAACTGAACTGCACCGCGAGCACCCCTAACCTTAATCCTATCAAATATAAATATTTTACCTTTGGATTACATGGCTATGGTTCTCTCGGGTAAATTATTATCTCATTTCAAAGGTTTCATGGCGGTAGTGTCTCTGTTTTGGAGTGGAAGGTTTCGTTGATGGCGGTAGTGTGTGTCGGTTTTGTTGTCCTTTATCGATTCTACTCGTATCTGTTTTGGAGTGGAAGGTTTCGTTGTACTAACCTTTGCTTCTTATAATGGATTGAAGTTCCCTTGTGCATTCTTTTGTTTGAACTTTGAAGTAAAACATCTTTGGCTGCACTGCATAGAAGCTGGGGAGTGGTTGCTTATGTCAATGTTGATTTTCTATTCTATTGGTTGCCCATTGTGTTTTTTGGTTATTATTGGTGATATGTCGGAGGTTAGTGTAACATTTTTATACTTTTTGCATCAACTGTATCCAAGCCAATACCACCTAACCAATTTAAGTGAGTTTAAAAAAGACGAACTTAAGTTGACATGTGCAACATAAGAGATCAAATTAAAACTTTTAAAAAATAGAGGATCAACATAAGACTAACTTTACAAGTATTTTAAAAAGGTCATTAACTTTTTTAATTTGTGAAGATAGTTTATGTATTTAACCACTTATTATCAATTTAGTCTCTATATTTTATTAGTTTAATTTATTATCAATTTATTCTATAATTTATCCACTTACTAAAAATTTAGTCCCTAATCTACATTATAAATAGGATCTTTTGGTGCGTACAGAAAGAAAGGTGGTTAGAGTAATTATTTTTGACAATTATGTTTTGAATTTATTTTGCAAGTTGATTAGTTTGTTTGTTGGGATTATTTTGAGCTTATTGTTGGATTCAATTCAACATAAACTATTTGAAGGCTATTGTTGGAACAATTGTTTGCATTGTTTAGAAAAAATGAAAATGATAAAATAATTGTTTTTACTAAAAGGTTTTAATTGACATGCAAAATGAGACCAAAGAAGATTTGGGTGTGGCCTCAAGGACAGGTTTGAAACGTAGTAATTGGAAATACATAACTTAAGTAGGGAGCTCCATACGATATAGGCCATTTCTAAATTTTACTACCCAATCCTCTCTCATTTGGGTGTTGAGTTTTTTTGTTTGTTTTGAGGGCCACAACAATGGTCACAACCCTCACTTGAAACCAGATTTAGTCTCACTTATTTTATTAAACTTATGCATATGGTCCTTCTTTATTAATCCAATATTTTGAGCACTATTATAAATTTGTTGTAAATTTGATCTTAGTGACTGTTTTCCAAAAAAAAATGCCTTATTGCCATAATATTAAATTTAATGACTAAATATCTCTTTTTAGACTAAAATTCACATTTTTTTTACACAAAAAATCTCAATTCTTATGGTAAAACACATGAGTTGAGACTAAAATTATAATAAATGTGAAAATAAAAGGGGTTTGACTTAAAAAAAGTGCCTATAAAATGAATATTCACTGTAATAACTTTTGATTTATTTTTTAATTTCTTGTATATGTTATACTTTTAAATTTTAAATTTTTCTTTAGTGAATTGGACTTTCAAATTCGGCCTCCACTAAACTAATTTTCTGGCACCGTCCCTGCTTGAAACTCCACGAAACTCCACGCAAAATTGGATTAGCCAATTCAAAGGTCTCTTAGGTGGAGTTATTGAGTTCTAACTAAATTAAAAGGTTCCTAGAGTCATGGACACAACAAAAAAAATATTGCCGCTATTGCAAATACTAGCAAGACCACAACACTTTTAAGAGGAGGTCGGATTTTTACGCCGACCCTACAAGCCATATGCCAAGAAGGTCAACGCTCACCCACCAGTAACTTGATATCTTTTAAATATAAATTGGAATGATTAGTAACTTAGTATTGTGATGGGACTAAGGAGTTAGTTGCTTAGTTTGGTAATTTTGTTATATATTATGATTGGTATTATGTCCTTGATTTGAATTGTCTAGCCTACTTGAATCAAAATATGTTTTTTTGAAACAGATTCAAAATATGTTAGAGACTGCGACTGGTTGCTTATTTTGATTGTATTGGTATTTGGTAGCCCATTGTGATATTTGGTTATTATTGTCAAATGTAACATTTTTATACTTTTTTTCCCACCATCTGCGTATCCAATCCATTGAACCGTTTAATCTAATTTGGAAATCAGTTCTGACATTAAGTGGTTTCACAACCTCCTTCTGATCGCAGTTACGGAGAATTGAACCGTGATATTTTCTACCAAATCCAGCGTATTGGACCAACTAACAATTCTTAACATTTTTATACTTTAAATTAGTGTATAGTAATCAAATTCAATACAATAATTAATTAGACTGGGGAGTGGCTGTTTATAAACTTAGATATCATTCATAAATACATTCAAACTCACAAATTTGATACATGTATAAATAACACACAAACCTCACAACAATTTTATTTTTTTTAGTATAAGGAGTGCTCAAACCCTCGCAAACAAGAAATGGGAAAATAAGGCGGAAACACAACAACAAAAGAAGGAAAAACTAATAAAACAATCAAGAAAAAAATACACATGCGGCCCAGCAACCACAACAGGAAAACAAAACTAGCAAACCGAAGGGAAAGCAAAACACCGACCAACACCACAATCGCTAATCATCGATGGTGTTTGCTGGCGAGACAGCGATTATAGTAATTAGGACAGTTTTTAAAATCATCAATCGCACATTTCTTATACAAAAACAAACAATCAAGCACCCACCAAAGCTTTTGAGAGTTGTGAACACCAGCTACATTTTTCTCTAGTTCATTACCTCGTCCTGCACCAACAACACTATAGCCATTCAGAACGAGAGCCATAACAAGGACAACAAGAACAACTGAAACAGTGATTTTTGCCATAGTTACTATATATGAATGAGTATTTTTATTTTCTTCTTATTGATAATATTGTTTTGCATGAAATAAAATTGGCTTCATATCACTTCAATTTATAGCACTATTTTTTTTACTGAAGCACTATTCATTTCGTTAAATAAGAAAATGAATTAATTATGTATGATGGCTTTGCGTGAGAATGAAAATATATATATTAATAAGAATATAAGGAGTACTCAAAACTTACAATATAATATCTTTTAAATACTTAGGAGACACTCTAAGAGATTAATACATCAATTCGAATAAGAATAGATATTGATTATGCATTTGTTTTCACCGGTTAATTATTATATGGACCGATTACCTTTTTTTTTAAATAAGAAAGTTACCTATCTATGTTTATGCGCAACAATATATACATAAAAGATGTGAGGCATATGTGATAATGAATTAGCCATATAAATAAAATTTTAAAAAGCCTAAAATGTGCTTTTGATACACCTCAGAGAATTTGAGTTTTAATTTCTGAAAAAAATAGCTTTCACCTTGATCTGTAATTTTAAATTACTTTCGTTTTAGTCCCTAATGTAGCCATATCACACAAAATGCTAGCATAGCCAAAAACTATTGATTAGACCACTGCCGAGTGTTCAGAGAGCGATGACTTGACAAATTACAAAGATTAAAATCAAAATTCGCACAAATTACATGTTTGAAAATGTGAAAACAGCCTTACAAATTCACCAATATTATATGGACCAAACGCACATTTTATCCTTTACAAAATGATACTTACAAATTAACTTTTACTCCACTTACAAATCTACTTATGTAAATGAATTTTATTAGTTACTGGGTAAATTATCTACTATTGTTTAAGAGTAATGTATAAAAAATAAATAGTCTGAGTTACCCTTTGAATTATTATTTTTAACTCAACGTTACCCTTTGAACAGACCTTATATTTTTTAGTAGAAAGGTTGGGGATCTTTTAGTGAGTACAAAAGGAAAGTTGGTTAGAGAATAATTTTTGACAATTATGTTTTGAATTTATTTTGCAAGTTGATTAGTTTGTTTGTTGGGATTATTTTGAGATTATTATTGGATTCAATTCAACGTAAACTATTTTAAGGTTATTGTTCGAACAATTGTTTGCATCGTTTAGAAAATTGAAAATGGTAAAATAATTGTTTTTAGGCTAAATTATATATATATTTTGCATTGAGGCTAAATTATACTTTTAATCAATAAGTTTTCAATCATGCAATTTTAACCCATTAAATTTGAAAATATCACTTTTCGCTCCTTATCTTCATTCTAAGTTGGAAAAAAAAGTCCTCTTAATTTTGACACAATAAACATTTGTACATGAGTAATTAATGTTTACAAATTTAGGGGGTCAAATTGCAATTTTCAAACTCAAGGGACCAAAATTGTCGGAGTAAAACTTGTTTTTTACGGACTGTGAAACTTTTGATGACTAAAAGTGCTATTTTCAAATTTGGGGAAGTTCACTTTTGCAATTGAAGATGAAATTAAGAGGTCAAAAGTGTTCACTTTTTCAAATTTGCTGGGCCAAAATTGCAAGACCAAAATTTCATTACAAGAGTCTCACATCATCTTATTAACAATGTAAAATGAACACATATTTTTAAAAATGAAAATATAAAATACTTTTATAAAGTAAATGAACACTATTATTTACTCCCGTTCATTTTTAAGTATTGTTTTAAAAGAATTTGTTTGTTCCTATTTAATTGTCGTTTTGATAATTTCAAGTTACGATTTGTCAAATATACTATTTCCCTCTCAATAACTCATTCACATTTTCCATAAAATTAATTCCTTCTTTCTTAATAACTACTTTTTTTTTCCTTTCAAAATGAGGGTAGAATAGAAAAAAAAAAACTCTAGTAATCCACTATCATGAGAGTTTTATGTTAAACCGATACTTAAAAATTGTATATTAATAAACAATTCACTAGTAGAAAAAAGACATTTGGTTTTGGGATTCCACTACTGATATACAAATATCAGTAGTGAAATACAATTGAGAAAGAGATTCCACTACTGACATGTAAATATCAGTAGTGAAATATTCATGGGTAGGAGATACCACTACTGATATGTACATATCAGTAGTGAAAAGTAGACGCGGTGGCAATCTTGTAGATACTATGAAATTTTGTTTTAACACATTCCACTACCCATATGTTGTTCCACCGTAGTGGAATCCATTCCCTTGAGAAATACCTACGCGTTTCCTTCGTCTCACTCACATACGCGTTTCCCTTCACTGAACTTCCTCTCCTTTCTCTCACTGTGAACCCTAACAACCATCTTCACTGAAATCTCTCATCCTTCACTGAAATCAAAATCAAAATCTTCGTTCTCTCCCATCCTTCATTGAAATCTCACACTCTTGAAATCTCCAGTTCCTTCTGAAATCAAACGAACCCTAATCTCTTCACTCTCGATCTTCTTCTTCTTCTTCTTCTTTGTCTCTGCTTCGTTCACTCTTGATCTTCTTCTTTGTCGCTGCTTCGTCTTCGGTACTGGCGCCGGCACCGGTGCGATTAGGTTCAGGAGCCATTGGTCTTCATTCAATTTTTGAACTCCAATCTTCGTTTTCGCTCTCAGGTATGCTAATATCTTCGTTTATGTATTTCGTTCTACTTTCTATTCGTTCTAATTCTCAGAAGATTGTAATTTAGGGTTTTTGATTTTGTGATTTTGTACTTTCTCTTCGTTTTTTAATTTAGGGTTTTTGGTTGTGGTTTTGTGATTTTATTAGGGTTTTTGGTTGTGATTTTGTGATTGCTGTAATTTTTCATTGAATCTGGTCAGTGTATAGATGTTTCAAATTGACTATATAGTTATTCATTTAGACATGTTTATATAAGCATTTAGTTGTTGTCTGTTGATTTTGTTTACTGTGATTTTGTCTGTTGAAGCAGATCCAAGGAATATTAAAAAGAACTATGATATGTGGAAGGTTTGTTTCCCTCTTTAACAAATAACCCTTTCCATTACTGCATAGATTGGTATTCATTTATCCATATTTGAATGTTGATTCATGATTGTTTGTGGCATTATATGTATATTCAGGCTACCGGAGAGGATTATTCAGTTGAACCAGCTGAGTCCATAAGGCCTTTATGCACCCTCATTGTAAGTGTTGATGACTTGGTGATACTGACTCAGTTGCTGACTAGTGTATTAAAAAGGTTGTATGTGGAACAAGAGTAATAAGGTTTTTTAGTTATTCCCCATATTATTCTATGCTCTCTACATCTTTTTTAACAAACTCAAGCAATTATTTTATCGTGTACTCACTTATTATACAAAAACTTAAAATATTTTTCACTTCAGTGTATCCAGGGGTTGCCAGAGGGTGCACTTAGGAGAGTTATTCTAACTGCATCTGGAGGTTCTTTTAGGTACGTAAATAAACCTGAATGGATGTGCTTTTGCTGTTTTGCATGAACAATTTTTTCTTTTTATGTTAGACACTTTATCTTTTATGAAATGAAAGGGAACCGGCTACTCTAAACTTTTTTATGTATGTCTGAATTTTCTCTAAACTTTCTTACATATGTCTGAATTTTGCTTGCTTCGAATTTGTCATATCACGTTTCTAGACCTTATATGATCAACATGACGATAAGTATCTTTCACTTCATGATTAATAGGGACTGGCCTGTTGAGAAACTGAAAGATGTTAAAGTTGCCGATGCATTAAAACATCCCAACTGGAGTATGGAGAAAAAGATAACTGTGGACTCTGCTACACTTTTTAACAAGGTTTGTTTTTTTCTTATGATGTGTATGATTATGTGGTTTAAATTTCCTGATTATAACGTAAATTTTGTTCTGCTTAACTTCTTTGTAGGGTCTAGAAGTGATTGAAGCACATTACTTATTTGGAGTTGATTATGATGATATTGATATTGTCATTCATCCACAATCAATCATACATTCAATGATTGAAACACAGGTTTTAATTTAAATTTTCATATATCAGACGAGGAACCTGCTCCTGCGTTAGGTAAAATTTCTCTTTAGTGCTTGAGTCGTTTCCCATTGTTTTTACTGTTTTTACTGAATTCAATCTATAACTATGCTTTAATTGCAGAGATGAAGATCAAAAAGCTGTTGCCGGTGGATGCCGAGTCTCGTAGACTGATCGATTGGATGGAGAAAGGTACGTTTAAGCTATTGTCTGATTGAACTTCTAGCAAACAAGTTTGAATTGCTTGAAGTTGTTTTAATTTGTTTATTGTGTTGTATTTCTTTTCCAGGTGTTTACGATGGCTTACAGAAGCAATACCTAAAGACGCTTTTATTCTGCGTGTGCGAAGCAGTGGATGGGCCGATGATTGACGAATATGCATGTAAGTTTTGACATATCTGATTTCAATTTTAATCACAAGAATATGATGGAATTGGGAATCCGTTGTTGATCTGTAATGTCACCTGAGAAGTTTCTGTAAATTGATTGATTTGTTTTTTTCTTATGTTAATCGTTTGATTTATTTTGTATTTATTGATTTTGTTTTATTTACGTGAATCTAAATCGGTTTTCAGGTGCTACGGAGATTAAGAATCTGTTGGATAAGCTTGATGTGTTGAAGGTTAATGGAGGCTTAGGGACAACTATGGGTTGCACAGGTCCAAAGTATGTATAGGCTTAGGGACAAGTATGATCTCTGTTTGGCAGAAGTGGGGAGTTGAGAAAATGTTGCTAAAACACTTGCAGGTATATGATTTGTACTTATGAATAGCTTAGGTGATACTATATCTCAAAAGTTCTTGACTGATATATTTAGAGATTGTATAATAGGAAACTAGTGTAATATTTTGAAACTGTCATAAGTGAGAATGATATATATGATGTACATAAGTAGTTATGTAAGACAAACATAGGATTAGAAATATAAAATTAAAAGTATTGACATAAAAGTTGTGAATTGTTTCAAAGTCTATTTCCTCCTATGCACTCTCAGTCTCACGATTTTATCAAGCACCTCGAACGAATGAATGAAGAAGAAGAAGATGTTAATGACACACTCATTCCTAACCAGGGGCTGCTTAATAGTCTCTCTTCATGTCCTATACCATAGTATGTATATAGCTAGCATATACATGACATGTGTGCCTTGTGAATACATTGTAGAATTTGATATAGGCTTTAGTGTCTCTGTTGAGAACACTCAAAGATGAGGAACATAAAAGATAGTCAAATTTCATCTCCGTGGGAGTTATGTATACATGTAGTTTTCTCATATTTTGTGCAATTTAATGTAGATTTGTCTTAATGCAACTGATGGTATATGGCTTACTTCTTAGTTATGTGAGATTTAACAATGAAGGTAGGGAGGGAATTTATGGGAGAATTCTTGGACATGATCGTATAGCCTTTTTAATTCTCTACATTATCACTGTTATGCTCTTGTATTTGTGAGGCCTTAGTTTTATTGGTTTGTAGCTTTTAGTCTATTGGTGCAAGTTGTAAATTTAGTTCATTCCTTTTTGCTTGGTTATCTATCCTATGTTGCATATTGAAGTTTGGCCTAGATTTTGCCATTGATCAGTATTTCTAGTACTGATTGATATCTCTACTATGGACTGATTTTTGTTGTTATTTGTTGTAGGATAGTTATTTAATTGGTATGGCATTTAAACCATGCGTTCAAATAATTTTATTGACTCCATGGTAATAGAAGTAAGATTAGCACTAATATGATCTTATCTCTCTCTAACTCACTCTCTTCCACTGCTGTTTGTTTGATATCCAATAGGTGTTGAGTAGAGATGTTTAGAGGCAACACAAGGAGAGATATTAACAAATTTTGGAAGTGGTGGATATTAACAAGGAGAGATGTTTCTTTCATTTTGTATCTTTCATTTATGTATCTACATACACTGCTGTAGGGGCCTGAGATTCGAACTGGATTTCTCAAGGACGCGAAGCCTGTCCAACTGAAACAAGGTCATGAAATAACTATTTCAACTGACTATAGCTTAAAGGGTGATGAGAATACGATCTGCATGAGCTACAAAAAGTTGGCTGAGGATGTGAAGCCTGGTAGTGTCATACTCTGCGCAGATGGAACCATTTCATTTACAGTTTTATCATGTGACAAAGCAGCTGGTTTGGTTCGATGCCGTTGTGAGAACTCTGCCATGCTTGGCGAGAGAAAGAATGTTAATCTGCCTGGAGTTGTAGTTGATCTACCAACTTTGACTGACAAAGACAAGGAAGATATCATGGAATGGGGAGTTCCCAATAAAATTGACATGATTGCGCTATCTTTTGTTCGAAAAGGTTCTGATCTGGTGCAAGTTCGCAAGTTGCTGGGGAAACATGCTAAGAACATACTTCTCATGTCAAAGGTATGGTATTTTGTAGTTTTATTTCATGATAATGAAAAGTGATTGTTGCGCTGTTTTAAAAATATATTAAGGGGTTATGAATCAGACATGATATCATAGAGATGCTTATTGAATCCACATTAATGTGTGTTATTGGGCATCATCATCTAACAAAATTCAGGATGTTCTTTAAAGAAACTATGTTTTTAGTACCTATTGATATTTTTTATCTCTCATATGTGTTATGTTTAATTACTTATTTCTAGTTGTTTTTCCTTCGTTACTTCTAAATGTACGTGGCAGGTTGAAAACCAAGAAGGAGTTGCAAATTTTGATGATATCCTTGCAAACACTGATGCATTTATGGTGGCACGTGGTGACCTTGGAATGGAAATTCCAATAGAGAAGATATTTCTCGCACAGAAAGTGATGATTTATAAGTGCAATATCCATGGAAAACCGGTTGTTACTGCGACCCAGATGTTGGAGTCAATGATCAAATCTCCCAGACCAACCAGAGCTGAAGCTACTGATGTTGCGAATGCAGTTCTTGATGGCACAGACTGTGTCATGCTTAGTGGTGAAACTGCTGCTGGAGCTTATCCGGAACTTGCTGTTCGAACGATGGCTAAAATATGTGTTGAAGCTGAGAGCACCATTGACTATGGAGATGTATTTAAAAGGATAATGGAGCACTATTGACCTTGTGAAGCAGCTGAAGCCAACCGAGTCTGCCTTACTCAGCTGGGCTATTGATCTCATGGCTGATGTTGTCCAAGAGGTGATTTTGATTTGATATTAATGGCTGATTTTGAAATTTTGATGCTTCAATTATTTGTTTGTAGAATATTAATCAAGTATAGTCTTATGTGTTTGATCCGTGTCACTGTGTGTTCATATTTGTGAGTAATTGTTTCTCATCATGCTTCTATTTTAGCTTTGTGAATTGAATTATTTTAGTTATCGTAAAAAATTATTTTAGTATCGGAAAAAATTATTTTAGTTAAAAGTGAGTTGATAGTATAGTAGCAGCAAAAAAAAAATAGTATAACAAAAGCAGCAAAAATAATTTTTTTTTTAAAAAAAACAATAGATTCCACTACGGTTGGAATGATGAAACCGTAGTGGAAACACTACTTTCCACTACGGTTGGAGTTATGGACCGTAATGGAATCCCTTAGCTTTTTAAATAAAAACACGTTAAAACAGGACTTTCCACTACTGGTGGAACATAAACAGCAGTGGAAACATGACTTTCCACTACTGTTGCAATAGTGGAACCGTAGTAGAATCTCTTATTTTTTAAATAAAAACACGGTAAAACATGACTTTTCACTACGGATGGAACGTAATCAGTAGTGGAAACACGACTTTCCACTACTGATGTGGATCCGTAGTGGTATCCATGTACTTACCACTACCCCTGCAAGCACTACTGACCGCCAACAGTAGTGGAATGTGTTTTTGGCCAGTAGTTGTATCCCCGTTTTCTACTAGTGATTGTTTCAGCTTTTTTTTAAAAATGAACCGATACTTAAAATTGTCCCCTCTACACACAATTCTAAAACAATTTGGAAGTGTATTTTCGAACTACACAAAAGTTATACTTTTTTTGGGAAGTATTCGATACATCAACTCAAAATCGATATTATTTTTTCATGTGTAAGTGATTGTTTTTAGTTAAAAATATATATTCATTTATTCAAATTTGTAAAATATATCTGGATTTTAATAATTTTATGTAGTGTACGATGTCGGCCATTTATTTTTAATCGGACTATCTAAATCTGAGTTATATCCAAATCCCAATTTTTGTAGAGCTAGGGCCCTTTTAATTTGTCGAGTCTTTGGAGATGTCAATATTCCACTGAGTTTTAATAATTTCTTTGAGAACAATTTTTGTGTGTGTGTTGTTGTGCATTTTAGAGACTGAGGAGTGGTTGCTTATGTCAATGTTGATGGTATTGGCAACCCATTGTGATATTTGGTTATTATTGGTGGATGTTAATGTATAGTAACCAAATTCAATAAAGTAATTAATTAAAATATACTAATGTAAATTTTTTTAGTAAGAATACACTAAAATAAACTTTTTTTTTTACAAATAATATAAACTTGATATCATTCATATTACTTTCAAACTCAGAAATTTGATAAATGTATTATGTATAAATAACACACAAACCTTGACAACAATTTTTTATTTTTGTACAAGGCGTGTTCAAACCTTCGCAAACAAGAAAAAGGAACATAAGGGGAAAATACAACAACAAAAGAAGAAAAAACTAATAAAAACAACCAAGAGAAAAACACACATGCGGCCATAACCTTACCTTATTAGCAACCACAATAGGAAATAACGACATACCGAACTAAGCCGACCAACACGATAATCCCTAATCACTGATGGTGTTTCCTGGCGCACTTATTTAAGTAGTTTGGACAAGAATTAAAATCATCAATCATACACTTCTTATACAAAAACAAACAATCAAACAACCACCAAAACTTTTGAGAGTTGTGAACACCAGCTACATTTTTCTCTAGTTCATAACCTCTTCCTGCACCATCAATACTATAGCCATTCAGAAGGAAAGCCATAATAAGGACAACTAGAACAAGTGAAGCAGTGATTTTTGCCATAGTTACTATATATGAATGAGTATTTTTATTTTCTTCTTAGTGATAATATTGTTTTACATGAAATAAAATTGACTTTATATCACTTCAATTTATAGCACTATTTTTTTTTTTTTTTACTGAAGCACTATTGATTTCCCTAAAAGAGAAAATGAATTAATTATGATGACTTTGCGTGAGAATGAAAAAATATAGGGCGATAACTTTTGAGCCATTCATTATGCATTTTTGTCTTCACTAGTTAATTATATGATTATGGATAAATCACCTATATATAAAAAATAGTCGAGGTTATCCTTTGATTTATTTTTTTTACTCAACGTTACCCTTTGAGACCTTATATTTTTTAGTAGGAAGGTTGAGGATCTTTTGGTGCCTACAAAAGGAAAGCTGGTTAGAGAAATTATTTTTGAATTTATTTTGTAAGATGATTTGTTTTGTTTTTAATTTTTAATTTTATTTTGCAAGTTGATTTAATTCATGCGCTCCAAAGCGTAATAAAACTCAATCTAATTCTAAACCCAAAAGACAACTACACTCACCATATAACGTACACTAATAACCAACTATCAAACCAGGAAAAGACAACCATCTGTACTGAAAATGTTCCGATGAAATTGATAAAATTAAATTTTCTAGACAAAATGGTGTTATTACTTATTATAGCTGAAATAATTTTGTCTTACACTTAACAGAGTTACATTTGTTTATAATTGGTTTATCAAGTTCTCTCACATTTTCCATGTATAATCAGACTCTTGAATTCAAGAAAGGAGAAGCAGAAGCTATATTAAGAGCTTTGATACGGAAGCAAAATATGAGACACGTACATAATATTCTAGTGATCGAGTTTCAAATCAAATTATTGTCTCTAATAGTATCTAATTCAGATATTCAATGACTTTATCCCATTTATCTTTTTATTTATTATTTCATTTTCTGAAGGGTAAGAGAGATTTATTTTGGATAGTATACTTAGAATAAACTTTGTTTCTGTTGGACTTTTATATAGGTCTTGATCCATAACAGACAGCAATGGAAAAGACTCGTGGTTGAAAGTTCTGAAGAATTTAATTACTAAGTCTAATCTTGTACTAAAAGAATTTCCGTTGGATTGGCTGAATAGAGGCATGAGTGACTATAATGATTTGGACTTGTCTCAAAATAGAGGCTTTATGAGACAAGTGCAAATTATAATAACCATTGATGCCTCTATTTAGCCAATCCAACGGAAATTCTTTTAGTGCAGGATCAGACTCAATAATTAAATTCTTTAAAACTTTCAACCACGAGTCTTTTCCATTGCTGGCAACTATGGATGAAGACCTATACAAAAGTTCAAAAATAGCAAAGTTTACTTTTAAGTATATATGCAAAATAAATCTCTCTTACTCTTAAAAAATGAAATAATAAATGAAAAGATAAATGAGATAAATTCACAGAATATCTGAGTTAGATAATATTAGAGACAATAGTTTGATTTGGAACTCAATCACTAGAATGTTATGTACCTACTATCTCATATTTTGCTTCCGTGTCAAAGCTCTCAAAATAGCTTCTACTTCTCCTTTCTTTTCTTGAATTCAAGAGCTTGATTATACATGGGAAATGTGAGAGAAGTTGATAAAGAAATTATAAACGGATGTAACTTTGTTAAGTGTAAAATAAAATTATTTAAGCTATAATAAGCATATTGATTCAAAAAAATTCATAAAATTAATTAAACTAATATAAGATTAAATATATATAACTAAAAACAAAACTTGCGAGAATTCAAAACTAGCGAGAAATTGATAAAATTAGCGAAAAATCAAAATTAGCGAGATCTAAGTGTAAATCAAAACTAGCGAGAAATCAATAAAATTAAATTAATATAACTAAAAACAGTTCAACAATCAGATCTAAGTGAAATCAAACTCCTTCATTTTTACCTTGCGTACAAGAACTTGAATCCAACAATTTACCCGAAATTCAACAATAATCAACAGTCTCAAATTGAATCTGCATAAAATCAAATGATATAATAATTAGAACACTAGAAGCTTAAAGTTTAGCTATCTCTACATAAAAATATAATCTTGTAAACAATATGATAGATATTTCAAGTAACACAAACTAGATAGCAATTTGGAATGATTCAGAGCTATTCTGAACAATTGAGAGCTGTTCTGAGCGATTTGGAAGATTGGAAGATTTTAGGGATTTGAACGATTGAGCATAGATTCGATCAATTAAGAGTGAATGATTTCGAGAATTGAAAGATGAGGGATTCATAGTGATTGATTTGGAAAATTGAAGATGAAGAATTCATAGTGATTGATTTGGAAGATTAATGAGCATGAAATCGATCGAGAGTGAAAGATGAAAAAGATTGAGCGAAGAGAACGACCAGTGAGAGATTACGTGACGAGTGAGACTGTTCTTGGTCCTATATATATAAAAAAGTTTATTTTTTAGAGTCATCGTAAAGTTTATGTATCTAGACTATAATGTTGTCTAGATACATCAACTTTACAATAAATCTAAAAGTAAACTTTTTTTATATATAGAACCGAAGGGAAAATTACTGATCCTATTATATTCACCAATTTACAAAATTGGTCCTTTATTTTCAAATCACTTAATTTTGGTCATCCATCAAATTTTATACATAAAAATGGTGATTTGATATATTTTAAATACGGCCCAATGACATATATTTATTCAAATGGATTAATTATTTACGTTTCATTAATTAAATTATGAAAATGTATAATTTCTGAAATTGAAATAGAAGTTATCAATGAATTTTCTTATAATTTCATAACTTTTGATTATTCAATATCATTAGGTCGTATGACATATTATTTAAAATATATTAAATCACTATTTTTAAGTATAAATATCTAATGAAAAAATAAAATCCGAGTGATTTTAAAATAGACGATCAATTTTATAATTAAGTATAAAAATAGAAGAACTAAAACCGTTATTAAGCTCAAAAAATAAAATAAAGATTCTATACGTATTGTGATGTTCGGAGACACAAGAAAAGAAACACACATGTGAATTTATTTCAACTTGGTACGTACAATAGTACAAAGCACATAGCTTATAAAGCTTTATTTTTAACTATATAATTTTGATATGATTAATACTTTCACATGAACCAATTTATTTGATATACATAGCTAGATATCAATAACATTGGCCACAATGTCCGATCATGGAAGGCTTTCAACTTTAGGGTTACCACTTTTAGTTACGGTGGTGGTTTGATCATCATCATCATGACCCTTCTTTAGACACTTCTTCTTGAATTCTTCGCAGGACTTATTATTACCAAATTTGCACCATTTCAACAATTTTAAACAACGAAATGAAATAAACTTGATAAAGGGATGACGAGATTTCGTAAGATCGACATCGTCTTTCTCAGCATCATCAATTTTTTCTGCACCTTCAACACTATAGACATTCAGAAATAATAATGGCACCACAATTAGGACAAGCAGAACAAGTGAAGAAACACTGGTTTTTGCCATAGTGTACTATATTTTTTATTTTATTTTCTTTGATAATATTGTTTTGCATAGAATGAAATTGGCTTCATATTAATCCAATTTATAGCACAATTGATTTCCTTAAATGAGAAATTGAATTAGTTAATGTGGCTTTGCGTGAGAAAAAAACATTTTGACAAAATTAAGATATAGTTTAACCGTGTGGGAAGCATGCATATGGTGTTACATATATGAAGGTTAATTAATTTAATTATAATTGACCAGTTGATATTATTATACAGGAATAAAGAGACATTAGTTAGTTACATGAAAGCAAAATTGGTTAACAAATGCAAAATATAGGGTGATTAGTATTTTTGAGACATGGATTAATGGCTATGCATTTGTCTTCACTTGTTAATTAGTATACTCCATGGACAAAGGTAGACGCCAAGCCACACTCACGTGGTTGCTCATTCCCTTAATGGTGGATCCTCTCCAATTTTTTCTCACCAATTCCTTCTCTAATTTTTTTTATGTGTCTTTCTCTCTCATCATTTCTTCTCTCTCATCATTAATTGTTTATTTTTTATTATTAATTTCTCTCTCTTCACATGAAAGAGAAAGACACATAACAAAAATTGGAGAGAGAATTGGAGAGAGAAAATTGGAGAGGATCCAAATCCATATTATGATAAGTGTGAGGTGAGTTAAGTTTTAAATAGGTTAGAAAAGTGGAAGTTGGTCACTTTATAAATCATATAACCCATAAACCTAACGCCTTAAGATTTTCGATAAAAGTGTGTTGTTCAACTCACTTGTATAGCTATTCTGAGTCCAATGTGAATGATCCTCTAACTGTCCCCTCACGACCCAACAAAAATGTTAGATTTATCAAAAAGATGACTCGTTAACCTGATGCCTTAAAATTTTGGATGAAGATGTGGCATCCCCTTTCTTGTGGTCATATGCATTTGACACATTTCTCTGGAGCTCATTTTTTATCATAATTAAAGTTATGTTTTGTTGATATTAATGCTAAGTGAAGGGTCAATTTTACTAACAATTTATTTTCTGTTGAATACATGAATACCTGCACAACACCTCGCTAATCATGTTAAAAATATAGTTAATTCAGTTGAATATGGTTAATTCATTCAAATAAAAAATTGTGGTTAAGTCAACTATATGAATTTATCACAATTTTTAACGTGAATTAATTTGATCACTTACTCAACTGAGTTAACCATATTTTTACACGTGATTAAAGGGTGTATAAAAAAATGATTCACAAAACATTTTTGTCTAATAGCAATATTTTTAAAAATAAAATTTTGTTTTGATGTAGATATATTTCATAGACTAATCAAAATATGATTAGAAATGAAACAGCGCAAATACACTTTTTTTTTTTTTTTTTATATTATAAACTAAAACATAAAGAATAGTACAACGATAACTCGCCCATACTTCAAAACGGAAAAAGGGAAAGTGAAAGATAACTTGCAAAACGATCCGAATTTGTTGTTGTAATTATTTCACACAGTAGAACGCAATTTTTAATCTCATCCGTTGATCTTAGATCGGACGGTCAAGATTAAAACTATGTTATTTTAGTTAAATCAATCTTGACAATTAAATTAAAATCAGACGATTCAAATTTATTACTGCGGCCTGCTGTTACAACAGGAAATCTAAACCCCTTGCAAAATATAATAAGAGAAATAACCGAAAATATATATTCACTAACATGTCACTTGCCTATCAGAAATCAAGGTTGTCAGAATCAAATTTTTACCTTAACTTGTTTTCTCTAGGTAAACTCGACATGTAAAATCGTACAAGTTTACCTAAATTTAAAATAATATTAAAATTATTATGTATATGACATATACTAATATAATACTATAAAAATGTCAGTATTTCAAAATATTAACTTAATTATAAAGGCAAAATATACCAAATTATCATATAAATAGCATTTATGTTCATAAACTTGTATCAAAATCCATAAACTTGCATCAAACTTGCTTTGAAGGCTTGAACTTTATTTGAGAGAAAGATAGTGAAACTTTCACATTTTAGCTTCCAAACAAAAATATAATGGTTTTTTTTTTCAAAGAGTGTAGGGAAAAGTTTTGTCTAATTGCCCGAAAAAACTGAAATTTGGCTAGAAAGAGAAAAAAAATGAAAAGGTAAACTCGAAAAAACAAGTAAATTCGCCCGAGTTTACCCGATTTTACCGTTTTCACACCGAGTTTACTCGGTTAAACTCATTTTTTTTTCACGATTTTACTAAAATCCGAGTTTACATTTAATTTAACCAGTTTTTCACATATAAACTCGTATGAGTTTACGAGTTAACCCTCGATTTTAACAACAATGTCAGAGATAATCCTCTGATCCAACCAGAGCAACAAGATTTGGACAACTAACAGACCAAACTCGAACCGATCAGTTTCTGTTAACTAGAAGTACGTCTTAACAAGAAACCACTTTCCACAAGAAGAATTTTATCTTGTTCACCAATTGCTCAACATGCACTGTCTTTACAAAGAAAGTAGATTCATTATAGGACTTCTAAATAGACAAAATAACTAAATGTCCTCGCGAGAGTTCCAAAAACTGTAAACAAAGGTAACAAATTCAGAGGCATCCTTTTCGTAAAAAAAAAAAATCAGAGGCATCACAAATTTCCACTCGAACCACATAAAAATACTATATCAAACCTAGGGGATGATATCATATGTGATAGAACAAATGACGAGTCATAATTCGTTTAATTCATTGAAATTGTGGAGGCTTCACAAATTTGAAGTTTATCTTTATTCATTAATTGGATTTGTTTGATATTCCTTTCAATTCATGAGCCATGATTCATTTACAGCTTGTTTATTTAATCATCTATGATTATTTGCTAAGACATTGCAAAACATTCTCATATTATTATTAAGGGAGAGTTTGCATCTTTTTTCAATGAAATCTTTTCCATATAAAAGGAAGCTTGAGTTGCTCATATTCAAACATTGTGATGATGTGGCACTTCTAAGAAAACTACACATTTCTATTGAAATTTTACCAACTTCTCTTAATTATGAAAAAAAATATATTTTAGTTATATTGTTTATTAATTACTATTGTGCTATTATTTTATTAAAAAATAACTTTGTCACATCAACTTTTAAACTACCATTCTTTCATATTCTATAACTCTTATTCCTTAACTATAACAAATAAATTTATCATACAATCTTTTAAATTGTTATCTTTTCCTAACCATTGTATTTATAAATATATGATTTTGTGCACAAATGCTAAATGTCTGTAGTACAAATTTGAGTTTTCATCATCATTTTTTCTCAAGCAACTATTGGATGACACCTTTTGGATTTTGTATTATATGTTCTTTCTCTTTTTCCTCTAAATCTCTCTTCATCTCTTCACAATTTATTAGTTTCTATGTAGCAACTTATTATGTTACCCTTACATTGTGTGAAAAAATTAGAAATCTTTTTTTTTTATAAATATAATGTTTGTTAGCCTACTTTTCTAACTTTTTTTTTATTTTTTTATTTCATAATGTAGATATGACAATTTTTTCATGTGAATTAGGAGAAGAAAATAAAAGAGAGACTTTTATCTTTGTCTTTGTTGCATCCTTAATGTTTGAGAAGTCTATGAAAAATGACAACTTATGTAAGTATATATATATATATCTTTAAGTGCATTTTCACTATGTTATTTTATAAAAATAATTTTTTTTTATTTGTTTGATTATTTTATATTTAATTATTGTTTGAAATCATAATATTTTATGGATTTATTTTCACCTATTTATTTATTTATTCACTTCTCTGATTTTTTTTGTGTCTTTTCAAGTTTTAATTACATTTAAATATCATCTAAAACACATTTTCTTTTTCTATTACGTACTGAGTATGATGATAAAAAGCCAAAACAAATTCTGAAAAGAAAAAAAACGTCTATGATTTAGTGATGATTTCATCTCATATCTATTTAAAATTTGTCCCACAATTTATTTTGTGTGTCCATTCATCTTCCAAAGTGATTATCTATCTATATGTTACAATAATAATGGCTTCCAAAATTTTCTTTTGCAAAAAAAAAAAAGTAAACAAATTTTCTACAATTGATGTTGATAATTATGCATGTGAAAGTTCAAGTGACAAGTAAATAAATAAATAAATGAAATAAAAAAAATTCATGATTGACCAAATAAATAAATAAATTTTATGAAAAAATACTTTAGTTATATTTTTTATTAATTACTATTGTGCTATTATTTTTTAAAAAAATAAATTTGTCATACCAACTTTTAAACTACCACTTTTTCATATTCCTTAACTCTTATTTTTTAACTTTGACAAGTAGATTTTTAATACAATCTTTTAAATTTAAATTGTTATCTTTTTCCATCCCTAACTATTATGTGTATAAATATATGATTTTGTGCACAAATGCTAAATGTTTGTAGTACAAATCTGAGTTTTCATCATCATTTTTTCTCAAGCAACTATTGGATGACACCTTTTGGATTTTGTATTATATGTTCTTTCTCTTTTTCCTCTAAATCTCTCCATCTCTTCACAATTTATTAGTTTCTATGTAGAAACTTATTATGTTACCCTTAAATTGTGTGAAATTTTTAGAAATCTTTTTTTTATATTTATAAATATAATGTTTGTTAGCCTACTTTTCTAACTTTTTTTTTATTTCATAATGTAGATATGACAATTTTTTCATGTGAATTAGGAGAAGAAAATAAAATAGAGACTTTTATCTTTGTCTTTGTTGCATCCTTGATGTTTGAGAAGTCTATGAAAAATGACAACTTATGTAAGTATATATCTTTGAGTGCATTTTTACTATGTTATTTTATAAAAGTAATTTTTTTATTTGTTTGATTATTTTATATTTAATTATTGTTTGAAATCATAATATTTTATGGATTTATTTTCACCTATTTATTTATTCACTTCTCTGATTTTTTTTTGTGTCTTTTCAAATTTTAATTGCATTTAAATATTATCTAAAACACATTTTTTTTTCTACTACTGAGTATGATTATAAAAAGCCAAAACAAATTTTGAAAAGAAAAAAACGTCTATGATTTAGTGATGATTTCATCTCTTCCACTACTCATGTTATATAATGATTTTTGTTTTTCATAAGTAAATGAAAACAAAAAAATTAATCAACATAATTGCACTTATTCTTTCTTTTCCCTTTCATATTCCTTAATTATCTATTGCTGATAATTTTTTTTAATTAACTAATTAGTTACACTATTCATTTAGTAATACTATTTTTCTCAAAAATTATAAATTATTATTTCATATCTATGATCTCATATGCATGTAAATATATGATTTTGTGTAGATGTGCTAAATGCTTATAGCATATGTTTCGTGTGTAACTTTGTACACCAATCCATGATCTATTTGTGTGTAACTTTATACATGAGTGTTAAATATTTTTAGTTCAAATCTTGATTTCACTCATCATCATTTTCTCTAAGCAATTTTGTAGAAAGTACTATTTAATTTTGTATGGTAGTTTTTGTTTTCTTTCTCACGATTCACACATGTCTATCTATTCATTATTTTGCTAGCAGAAGGTAAAGACTCAAATTACCTTATAAAACAATTGATACCAAAATAACCACAAAATTATCATGATTGTTGGACTTCTTTCAATATTCTTTCAATATAATAATGATAAAAAAATGAAAATACGTCACTAAAATATGTATATATAAATTATATGTATGCTAAATAAACATAAAAATTAAATTACATGTATATATAACTTTTTTTAGTATTATTATCAAATATGATCATTTAGAATATGTTTTACTTTGTCAATTTCTATATATTAAATATGACTTTTAAATTGAACGAAAAAAATAATATGACTTTTACTATTGTTATTCATCATTCAAAGGTTACATATTATTTACCTTCCATTAGAATGAAATAATTTTTTGCATTGAATACCTTATTTGTGAGAGTATCTCAGAATATAAGTATATATATATATATATATATATATATATATATATAGGTTGATGAGTCAATCTCTTGAATATCAGGTATGTTACTCAATGATTAAAAAATTATATCAGCATACATATTTGTCTTTGATTGTTTATAAATTCTAATCGTTTTATACGTTCTCATAATTTTTCAAGACATCAACTCTAATAATTTTCATGCATCTTTTTCAGGTCACTGGATTTGTAAATTGTAATCGCTAGATTGCTCTCATGATCTTACAAGACTACAATTCAATCTAATAATTTTTTGTGCATAATTTTTTAGGCTAAAATCTATTTTTTTAATATAAATTATTGTTTTGTTCAATAGTTACACGTTTTTAGTCATTGTGAAATATTGTTTGTGTTTTCAAATTGTTTTATGCTTAATACCTTACTCTACAATTGGATTTTTGAATACTATATGTTGTCGGTCTCAATTACCAAGTCTATAATTAAAATTCATACATCTCTTAAACTAATACGTCAATAGAAATTTTATTACGGTGATGAAGGAAAATAAAGAAACAATGAGTCAAATTATCTCTTACAATAATAACTTTAAATTGCAACTAAGATAATTTAAAATAAATTCGAGTAGCAGTATTTACCTTTGAAACATAATTCTATTTCAACCCTTATGTAAAATAATTTTTTTTGTGAAAGAAACTTTTGAGATATTCTTGAGCTATATCTAATACTCTTTGTAAAAAAAAAAACTATTTAATACTCTCTTATAATTTCACACCCTTAATTATGTGCTAATAATATTAACCTCGGAAAACTTTCAAGTCACAAAACTTATCATCTATTTTTAATTTTATTAAAATAGATATCATATAATTAAATTATCAATTACTTATAATAAACAAAAGTATGATCGTAACATATATGTAGAACTTTGTGGATATGATTTAAGAGTGCTCCTCTATATATTATAAAAAAAAGAAAAGAAAAAAGATTACTCCTCTATAAAAAAAGAGTATTGCTTTTTTGTTTTTGGTTTAGAGTATTGCATTTTAATAATCACTACTAAACTAAACTGAAAATTCGGATACAAATTATTAAATAAAACAAAACAAAAAAATGAGGGGACAAAAAACTCATAAAAAATTGAAAAAGATAAATTTTTTTTGAATAGAGCATAGTAAAAAGAAGATAAATAAAGTCGCTCGCTAAAAACATTCTGAATTTTTTACCAATAAAATATGAAATATAATTCTACCAAGTGAATGTTTGAGAAGAAACTTCAATATAAATAAATTTATTATTAGAACAATAACTGTCTTTTTTATAAATATGAGAGACCTTAAATTATATGAAGGAGTAGAGTAAATAGTTATAATTTTTCAAGAATAAGATGAAAAATCATCAATTGTAAAAATTGTTGATGCTCATACGTCAAAATAAATTTTAGGAATTGTTGAAACTATATATATTAAAACATATTTACATATAATTATAAAATATAATCATACATATTTAAACCTATTTACATGCAACATAATAAGATTTAAATAATCTTATATCATAAAGATAGTGTGTATATGTGTTCTGAAATTCACTAAAAATTCTAAAATTATTACTTTGATTTAAATAATAGTGCAACTATTTAAATAAAATAAGTACATATTCTACGGTGTTAAAAAATGTTAAAGTTACGGCTCAAAATATATTTATAAGAAATATAACATTTTTTTTTAGACAAATAATAAGATGACATGCTAAATTCTTCTAAAATAATAAATTTTTTTTACTTGAGCCAAATAACTAAAAATAAATTCAAATATATGAAATCATCGTCCAAACATATATATTGGTAACAAAAAATATTTGAGTTTATATATATTATAACAAAAATAAACTAAATATTCAAGCAAATATTATTAAATAGGAGATACAAAAACTAACAATAAATTTGAAGGGAAAACAAAGGACCAAGCAAAAAAAATGTAAATCAAACAATAGACTAAACAAATCGAGGCAGATAAAGTCGGGGTAAAATTTCATCAAGTGAATATGTGAGAAGAAACTTCAAAAGAACGGAAGAGAAATAATTAGAAAAATTATTCGGTACCTTAAATTGCATCACAGGAGTAAACAATTACGCCACTTGATATGTAATTTTCAAAAAACACATGATAAAAAGTATGTAAGTATGCATGTCTCCAACTCTTATTGAAAAAATAAATTGAAAAAATAAAATAAGGGATATACCTCAAAAATAAAAAGCAATGTGACATGTGACTATACAATTACAATTTATATTAAAAAAAACTAAAATCTTATACAATTACACTATTAAAATAAAGAGAGTTTCTATATAGTGCAAACTCATTAAACACGAACGCATAACGAATCACGCATGATGTTCGCTGTAACTGATTTTTGCATTTTAAAGCAAAATAAAAAATAAGTAGACCATGATTAAGAGTGATCCAATGATTAAAAACCATTCGTTGAATTTCGTTAAAGGCATTTTCGCACTAACAAACTTTTTCCTAAAATAAAATATGATACTTCCCTTCAAACTTATAAAATATTAGTACAAGAGATCTGTTACATTAAAATATAAACAAAACTACGGTATAAATCAATGAAAAATCCCATGTTTATAAACAACTTTTTATTTTTATAGATATATGATATTAAATATAATCATATTTTAAATTAGTATCTATCTTTTAACTATATCTGATTATACCTATCACAATTATTATTTTTCATTTTAAAAAAATAAGAACAAGAGGGAAGTAAGTAAAAAACTTATTTAGTACCTTAAATTGCATAGAACAAAGTAAGCAGTTACGGAATTTGATAGGTAATTTTCAAAAAAGAAGTTCACATGATAAAAAAAGTATGTATGCATGTATTCCTCCAACTCTTATTGAAAAAAAAAATAAGGGATGCATAAAAAATATAAAGCAAAGTGACTCTTTTAAAAAAGTGACATGTGATTATACAATTGCAACTCATATAAAACAAACTAAGATCTTATACAATTACACTATTAAAATGAAATATGATGCATCCCTGCAAATTTATAAAATATTATACGAGATATATAATATTAAAATATAAACAAAACTACAATATAAATCAATAAAAATCTTATATTTCTAAACAACTTTTTTAATTTTTATACATATACTAATATTAAATATAATCATATTTTAAATTTGTATTTATCATTTAACTATATTTGATTATACGTATCAGAATTATTATTTTTCATTTATAAAAATATTTTAATCGAACCCGTGCAACGCACGGGTTTATTCCTAGTCTTTCTATAATTCCATCATTTGTATTTTCATTTGCTTACTTATCCATTTTAACAAAATGCAAAATAGCATTGATCAATAGAATTAAAAGTACAAACAAAGGAATTCAATAGAATTACAATAGTGCAAAACACATAGCTGATAAAGCTTTATTTAGTAGCTATATAATTAATTTAAGAAAAATGTTATTTCAACACAAATTTTCAAACAAAAATACGACAAACTTATCTATCCGTGCCTTTTTTTTTTAAATACTTTTTGCACGTCCCTAAAACCGTGCATAGAAAAAGATTAAATAGAGATGTCGTATTTTTGTCCATAAAAGAGTGTTCATATAACATAACTCTTAAATTAATATCATAGTATACTTTCACATGATCACATTTATTGATACATATGGATATAGATAGATATCTATAACACACAAACCATGTCGACAATGTCCCATCATGGGAGGCCTTCAACTTTAGGATTACCACTTTTAGCTACGGTAGTTTGATGATCATCATGATCATTCTTTAGACACTTCTCCTTGAATTCTTCACAGGACTTATGATCACCAAATTTGCACCACTTCAACAATTTTAAACAACGAAAACCAAAACCGGGAAAAAAAAACCCCTCACTAGATTTATAAACATCAGCATCATCTTTCTTTGTTTGATAATAATTTTCTACACCTTCAACACTATAGCCATTAAGAAATAATAATGGCACCACAATTAGGACAAGCAGAACAAGTGAAGAAACACTGGTTTTTGCCATAGTGTACTATATTTTTTATTTTATTTTCTTTGATAATATTGTTTTGTATGGAATGAAATTGGCTTCATATTAATCCAATTTATAGCACAATTGATTTCCTTAAATGAAAAATTGAATTAGTTAATGTGGCTTTGCGTGAGAAAAAAACATTTTGACAAAATTAAGGTATAGTTTAACCGTGTGGGAAGCATGCATATGGTGTTACATATATGAAGGTTAATTAATTTAATTATAATTGACCAGTTGATATTGTTATACAGGAATAAAGAGAAATTAGTTGGTTACATGAAAGCAAAATTGGTACGTTAACAAATGCAAAATATAGGGTGATTAGTATTTTTGAGACATGGATTAATGGTTATGCATTTGTCTTCACTTGTTAATTAGTATACTCCATGGACAAAGGTAGACGCCAAGCCACACTCACGTGGTTGCTCATTCTCTTTCTACGCTCGTATATTTTCAAGTCATATAATAATATTGTATAGAAACAACATCAATAAATAATTCTTTTACTGCAATTTTTTTGGTTCATCATTAAAATTATATTCTGTTAATACTAATGCTGTGAAAGGTAACTATGCTATTTGTTTTCTTATGTTTTTTAATAGTCTAGTAGGTAGAAATTTCACATTTAAAGTAGATAAGTGGGGTGTCTGAGATTTAAACTCTGACCAACTGAGTTAAGTTCACAAAGACTGTTTGTTTTGTTATATCATCGATAATCATACATGGATCCGCACAAAAGCTCGTTATTCATGTTAAAAAAATAGGGGCATGTTAACTTGTGTCCTTGGAACACTAGTTAGGAAGACAAAAAAAGAAAATTTGGTATTGAAAAGAATTTTTTTTACACTTTTAAAATGTTGACTACACAAGTTACAAGATACTTCATCCGTTCCAAAATGTAAGTCGTTTTGACCATATTACACAAATTAAGAAATGTGATTAATGTTGTATGGAAAAAAGAAATTATGAGTTAGTTTACAAAATTGTCCTTCATTAATAGTATGAGAAAAATAAATTGAAGAATCGAAAGAAGAAAGAGAAATAAATAGTTAAGGGTATAATAGAAAAAAGAGCATTAAATGCTTCATTGATAATGTAAAGTGACTTATAATTTGATATAATTTTTTTTCTCAAAATGACTTACATTTTGGAACGGAGGGAATACTTTTTTCATATTTAGTTTCCTTAATTAGGGCTCCGGGAATACTCTTTAGCATTTTCCTAAAAAATTTAGTTAATTCGTTTGAGTATAAATAATTCTGTTCACAATAAAAATTGTCGTAAACTATATGAATTAACCACAATTTTCAACGTGAATTACCTATATTTTTACGTGATTAATGAGGTGTTGCGGATTTATGAAAAAAAAGATATCCATAAAACATTTTTTTGCATTATAGACTTATAGTTAAAGATATTATCCAAGTTATTTTATTGTGTTTTGTAACAAAGTACAATTTTTTCTTCATTGGGCTTTTTTGTTTTTCCATGTTTAGTATTTGAATGTGGGCTTCTATGATAATCCTCCGGAAATTGCTCTTCAGACCCCCTTATTGCTCTCAAACCCCCCAAAAACGTAGAAATACCCGTTATTTTGATCCCAATTTTGCGGAGGCATCACTAACTTCCACTCGAACCACCTAAAAATACTACTTCATCCGTTCCTTTTTATTTGTTGTTTTAGAAGAAAAAAATTGTTTCAAATTATTTTTCGTTTTGATAATTTAAGGTTATATTTTGTCTATTATAGCCATAATTCTTTCAATAAAACTAATTAATGTTAATATATTTGGAAAACAAAAGATTTTTTAAATTTTTTTTAATTTGTTTGATATTCCTTTCAATTTATGAACCATGATTCTTTTACAGCTTGTTTATTTAATCATCTATGATTATTTGTTAAGGCATTGCAGAGCATTCTCTGATTATTATTATTAAGGGAGAGTTTGGATTTATTTATTTTTTGGTAGAGAGAGTTTGGATTTTTGTTCAATGAAATCTTTTTATAATTCCTTCATTTGTATTTTCAAATGGAATTAAAAATCCAAACAAAGGAATTTCAAAAGCTATTCAATTCTCATGATTTAATTGATCTAAAAGTTAGGTAATAATCATCAGGTTTAAGAGGATATTGCAACAGGAAATTAAGGAAAAAAGATGCTTTATTATTATTGCTATACATTTATGCTATAATTTCCATGTACAAGTGTATCTATATATGTCACTACAAAATTTTGATCCTCATACATAAAGGTTGAACTAATGGTTGAGGACATTAAGAAGTGAGACTCTAATTTTAATGAGACGCCTAAACAGAAACTCGAGTCCTTCTTCAAGATCTTGAATGCATGATTCTGTTTTCTCCAAGTGGTTTTGCAGATCACTGATAGCTTCAAGTTTTGTGGTTTTGTTCAATACAAAAGACTGCAATGCTACATCCACATGACCAAATTCACTTTCATCTGTCAATAGGGAGCAAGCAACTCTTTTCGGCTGAATTAGCTTCGAAATGGAACTCCAGCTGTTTGACTTTGATTGTGTGGATCCTGAGATAAACTGCAATATTGTCTGAAATGTTGATAGTGTAGCCACTTCAACATCTTGTAATAAGTTAATCAATTCAACTGTTTGATGATCTTTGTTTGTAGATAACATGTTACAATTTTTGGTATTGATCTTCAAATTTGCCAATGTTTTGGATATAGCCTTTTTCACTATCTTTCTAGATGTCAAGAATTTCTTAGCTTCTGTAGCGATTTCCACTTCACCTCCTCTTTTTCGTCTTATGATGGATTGGAGTTCTCTTGTGCATTCTTTTGTGTGAATTAATGCATCTTTGGCTGAAGTACATACATCTAATAGCCTTAAGGATCCATCCAAAAGGTTATTTACCCAATTTTCTTGATGCTCATGGACAAGTGCATCTTGTGTTAGTGGAAGTTGAATCAATTTTTCAACACACTCGATCAAATCTCGCAAGCCATCAATCTTATGGCAAAGCGATGATGATGAGGTTTCATTGGAAGCCTTTAATAAGGTGTCTAAATGTTCGTTACATTTTAGAATGAGTGGATGTGGTCTAGAGGGCAAACTGATTGAGCGTCCGTGGAAATTGGATTTTGTGTTTAAAGGAGAGGCTGTCATTTTAAGTTTTTTGCTCAAGGGAAGAGAAATAGAAGCCTTGATGTTGAATGTTGAATTGAATCTATGGATCTGCCTCTTTCCATTGGCATCTTCTCAATATATACTACAGGTGTTCGGAGACATAAGGAATCTTATCTTAATGACATATCAATGAGGCCAACTAATCCAGATTTGAATGCAGACATTATTACATAAATGTTAGAGCCATGTCTCCCCTAAGGAATCTCTCCAACTCATGCTTTGTCCCATTTGCATGATTTTAACAAAATGTGTTTTAATCTTGAACATGACAATCTTCACGTGTGTAGTGCTGCTGTGATGCTAAAGCAACTACTGCAGTATTGTTAGGCATGTTTCTGGTTGAGGAACACGAATCACACCACGCATTTAACCATATCTTAACATTGGTAGAAATCCTTGATCTATTCACACACGTGTACTTGATCAAAACAGGTCTTAATAAGTTATTTATAAATAGAACTGTTTCTCCTCCTACTGACACATGATCCACTTCTCATGTTCGTTCCCATCTCATGCATGTTTCTTGTAGTTCACAATTTAAGTTTTTATTATATATATCCTATGGCAGGTGTGATATTCATGTGATTCTCAAGTTTAAAATTGAGGGATGAGTTCGGAAGCATTGTTCGTGGGAAGCAGCATTGAGCAGATACTGCTGTCATAGCAAATAAAAAATATTCTTGTTTTCTATGGTTATTTGATATATATATTGAAAAGATGGCAGGAAAAAACACCAAAATTTCTAGTTGAGTCGCTTCTGCAATGATTGACAAACATTTTGATGAACTATTAGATGGATCTATGAGACTCTTTGATATTTGTAATACAATTAAAGAATTGGATGGTGCAATCAAAGGATCAAAGGATATAATGCACGAAATTCAGTTAGTTATTCGCAGGATGAGAGATGTGGAATCAAAATTGAGAGTGTACAATACTTGGCATACAGAAAAAACATGAAGAAAGCTATTGTAAAGGCACATAAAAACATGAAAGCAATGAAAAATGAGTTTACAGTTTCTTCGTGCCCAAACAAAGACAATGAAACTCTTTCAATGCTTAGCATCTTAAAAGAAGCAGAAGCTGTCACTGTAACTTTTTCAATGAAACTTTTTCAATGCTTAGTATGTCAAAAGGACTTCTAATGCAGAACAAAATGGTCAGCAATCTCAAAGCTCTTGCGGTCTCAAAGAGTATACTGTGATTCTCAAGCATAAGACACAAATGAGTTCCAAAAGGTTGACACAGTGTTGCAGTTTCTTATCAGTTCAAAGCCTTCATCTATTGAGAATTTTCAATGTCATGTGCAGAATTTGGGGAGTTGTGCATTGAAGATAAAGAAAACGGAGTAGAACGCCTCTCAACATTTAAAACCACTAGTCACTGTCTCATACTTTGATTAAAGAAAGTTGTATATATTATTTAATCATATTATAATTAGCATCGCAACACTACACACGTGCATTGGGGTTATTGTGTAATCGCTGTTTTAGCATCGCAACACTACTTTACATGTGCATTGGAGTTATTTGTTTAATATTATCTCGTTTCTGAAGCATCTGCGTTGAAAATGTCATAATCATGCAAATGCGCAAGAGAGATAAAATAAAAGTATGAGTTGGAGTTTTTTCCCAAGAGGGAGACACTTCTCTATCATTTTTGCAATTATGTCTAATTCCAAATCTCGATTAGTTAGCCTCATTGATTTATACATGTTTAATTAACATGAGATTCCTTATGTCCCTGACTAGAGCTAACAAATTAGATTAAGATAATTTCCCCTATGAATAAGTCAGTGATTAGAACTAATAAAATAGTAGCCAAGTTCATACATTAACCTGTGGTGTCCTATTCGAGGCAGACATGTTCATATGATCAACGCTGTTTAACACTAGCTAGTTGAAACAGCTCCTCATCCAGACAATTATCAATAATCCATGAGATTAGAAAAATTAAAATACTTTCTGCATATGATGAACGCTATTTAATGATTTACATTCGAGGAACACACGGGCAATGCATACGAGGAGAAAACTGAGATCTGAATCAATCAATATATAACATGACTTAACTGTGCTGAATGAGAAAATTTGGTCTTGCAATGGGAAATTAAGAAAAATTTCTTCTTATCATTGCTATATATTTACACATATAATTTCAATAAAGAGGTGTATCTACATCACTACAAAATTTTGATCCTCATAAACATTAAACTAATGGTTGAGAATATTAAGAATTGAAACTCTAATTTTAATGAGACGCCTAAACAGAAACTCAAGGCCTTCTTCAAAGTCTTGAATGCATGACTCCATTTTCTCCAAGTTGGTGTGAAGATCATTCACTTCTTCAAGTTTGCTAGTCTTGCTAAAAACAAAGGACTGCAATGCTACATCCACTTGTGCAAATTCACTCTCTTCTGCCACAAGTGAGCAAAAAACTCTTTTTGGCTGAATTAGCTTGGAAATAGAAAGCCAAGTATTTGACTTTAACTGTGTGGTCCCTGAGATAAATTGTAGTATTGTCTCAAATGTAGATAGTGTAGCCATTTCAACATCTTGTAATAAGTTAATCAAAGTCATTGTTTGATGGTCTATGTTTGTAGATATGATGTTGCATTTTTTGGCATTTCCCTTCAAATTTGTCAAGGCTTTGGAGATGGCCTTTTTAACTATCTTTCTAGATGTCAAGAATTTTTTAGCTTCTGCAGTGAGTTCCAATCCACCTCCCCTTCTTCTTATGATGGACTGAAGTTCCCTTGTGCATTCTTTTGTGTGAATTAAAGCATCTTTAGCTGAAGTACACACATCTAATAGCCTTAAGGATCCATCCAAAAGGTTATTTACCCAATTTTCTTGATGCTCATGGACGAGTGCATCTTGTGTTAATGGAAGCTGAATCAATTTTTCAACACACTCGATCAAATCTCGTAAGCCATCAATCTTATGGCTAAGCGATGATGATGAGGTTTCATTGGAAGCCTTTAATAAGGTGTCTAAATGTTCATTGCATTTAAGAATGAGCGGGTGTGGTCTAGAGGGCAAGCTGATTGAGCGACCGTGGAAATTGGATTTTGTGTTTAAAGGAGAGGCTGCCATTTTTATTTTTTGCTCAAATGAAGAGAAAGAAAAGCCTTGATTTGAATGTTGAATTGAGCTATGGATCTGCATTTTTCCATTGGCATCTTCTCAATATATATTATTGGTTTTAGGCGACATAAGGAATCTCATCTTAATGACATATCAATGAGGCCAACTAATCCAGATTTGAATGCAGACATTATTACATAAATGTTAGAGCCATGTCTCCCCCAAGGAATCTCTCCAACTCATACATACTTTGTCTCATTTGCATGATTATAACATTTTCAATGTGTTTTAACCTTGTGAACATAAAAATCTTCACGTGTGTAGTACTGCTGTGATGCTAAAGCAACTACTGCAGAATTGTTAGGCATGTTTCTGGTTGAGGAACACCAATCACACCATGCATTAAACATATCTTAACATCTTATAAATCATTGATTTACTCATCATACACGTGCACTTGATCAAAACAGATCTCAATAAATAATTTATAAATAAAAATGCTTCTGCTCCTACAGACACATGATCTGCTTTCCATGTTCACTCCCATCTCCTGCATGATTCTTGGAGTTCACTTCCATCCTAGACTTGAATTAATGATTCTCAAGTTAAAAATTGATGGATGAGTTGGGAAGTATGGTTAGTGGGAAGCATTGAGCAAACACTGTTGTGGTAGCATACTATATTGGAATTTGATAATAAAAATATTGTTCTTGTCTCCTCTAGTCTATTGATATATATTAAGAAGATATCAACTACTAAGATCCCAATTGGTATTCATTCTCATCGCCTAGTCCTAGCTGAGGACTTGCAGAATTTGCTCAAAAGCACCGATAAACTACTCCAATTGGCAATCACCCAATAGTATTAGTGGATATTTGTAACACAGTTAAAGATTGTATGGTGCAGTCAAGGGATATCATGCATAAATTTCAGTCAATTATTCGCCGGAGGAGAGATGTGAAAAGTGCAATCAGAGTTTAAGGTGAAAAACAAAAATACTTTGCATATAGGAAGAAGATGAAGAAAACAAATGCAATGGCACTTGGAAACTTGAAAGCAATGAAAAATGAGTAGTTTGTTACAAGGAGACTTTTTCAATGCTTAGTATCTTAAAAGAAGCAGATGTCTTAACATTTTAAACCATTAGTCAAACTCAAAGCCAAAACATTGAAGACTTTCACATTTGATTTTAAGGCATGCAACAACAGTTTTCCACCTTGCATTTAAATCAATGATGATGACAATTTAATTATCAATCACTATTGATTTCTCCATCGTTGAACTACTATTTGAGATAAATGATCAAGTTCAAGCCCCGCTTTAACCTTCATCTAGACATCAACCTTCACTTGCATGCATCTAACCACCCTTCATAGTTCCACATGCATCACATTCAATTCTTCAACTCTTGGAATATCTTCCACCCTATTGAAGCTTTTGAATCCCTTGAGGCCTTTTCGACAAAAAAAAAAACAATAATCAAATGTCCATCACAAATTCTTAAACATCACTTCAATTTTTAATATAACTTTAATTATATTTTCTTTTTGTTGTTATACATTCTAATTAATATTATATACATCATTTATAAATTAAAAAACAATTTTGAATATTAGATAAATCACACAATTGGTTTTCTCTCTCTGATCAATTAAATATAGGAAAATTAAAGACATCAATAAAGGATAAATTTTAAGTCATACATTTCAATCACAAATAACATCAACAAACTATATGCACGACACTCATCAATATATCTCGTAAAGGATTCATATCTCTTACTTTTTTTATGTTATTAAATGACTATTGAAGTCATGTATGTCATGTGAAAATACATTTTAAATATGACTAAACTACAAACTCATAATAAATTTTAACCCCTTTTAATTAATTTATTTATTTATACAAAACTCATATTACATTTTTATATCTATTATCTATTTAATAACCCTTTTTTTTTTATAAGATAAGGAAGGAAAAAAAAAAACTAAGAACCCACATCAGAGGAAGAGGAACAGGCTCCTTTCTACAATATACGTTAAATACCGTACTATATTTAGGGCATGTTTGAATTACCTTATTTTTGAGGTTATACAAATAGCTTATGCAATATAAATTAGGTTTTATGCTATTTTATAAGTTCACACTAGTGAAAATTGTATTTTTATAAGTTATTTTATCATAAACTACTTTGACAAACTTATAAAAATATATAAAAATTGCATAGGCTGTTTTGATAAGCTCAAAAATAAGCTAATCCAAACGGACTCTTAGTTAATCGTATAAAGTTTCATGAACTTATATTATGTTACCTAAATTTCATTATTTATTTATATATTTAATCTTCACTTATTTTCATTTTTTCTTCTGTATATTTTTTATTCCATCTTTTTACTCTGTTTCTATTTCCTCCGAGAATATTTGTTGTAACTTTGTTATTGTTAGTATTATTTGGCCTATTTTGCATTCCAATACAAGTGTATAGATGTATCTATTGTTTATATAGCCTTACATACACGCATAATCACATGTGTCACATAAGCAATATGTTACAAATCACATGATCTCATACGAAAAGTAAAAAGTAAGATTGATAAAAACAAAATTTTCTTATTAATAAACTGATCACCGTTAATAAACTCTAACTAACTGACTGCTACTCCACTAACGTATAAGAAAAAAGACTGCGATCATCCTTGTTGAAAGTCCGCATTTGCTTAGTCGGCGTGTGTGGAAATGACTCAAATTTAAGTTCATAAATTTTAAATTTTTTAAATAAAAATTAAACTTGTATTTTGTTAAACCATTTGATACATATATATATTATAACTCCGAACACGCTAATGCATCTTCTTCTTGACTGCAAAAAATTCGTTAGCAATGAACAAATCTTATATAGTAGCTCAATTGATAGTGAGAATGGATTGAACATATACTTGAACTTCAGAGTACGTGGTTCGATTATCATAAATGGCAAAAACTCCACTAAATAAGGGATGAAGAAAATCGTGAGGTGACAGTACCAGAATCGCCGAAGATGAGGTCTGGACTGTTACATATTTTATTGATTAAAACCATCACATATTTGTCTAGATTTTCAATTTTATATTGAACCACAAATTTTATGTAAAGGCTTTTAGTTGATTTCTATGCATAGTTATGAAGTTTGGTTATTTGTAAAGTTTAGTTTGTGTAAAGGATTGTTAGTTGATTTTTAGTAAATTGTAGTCGACCAATTCTTCCATTGCATACGATAAGATCATGTAAAGAGAGAAATAGAGAAAAAGACCCTGCAACTTCAATGGATGGCTGACTGCATCTGACAAAATAATTCCAAACTACCATATACGATCAAAATATTGTGAGTTGTTATGAAGCCAAATTCTTCCCTTGCAAACAATAGAGCAGCTAATAAAGGAAACTCCATGTGAAATACAATTAACACTAATAAAATGCAATTTGGTAACGAGTGAAACGTCAAATAATCCCTTGAAATTTTAAACTTTGTCAAATACTCCCTTGAAATTTGGAAATATGTAAATACCCCCTGAAATTGTAAAACTTCAATCAAATTGCCCTTTGCTCCGTTTACTCCGTCTATTTTGAGCCTTCAAAAACACATTGTTTGAGTCTTCAACCTCCTTGCAACCAAGTGAACAACAAGGAACCAAAACAACAAAATTATCATCACCAGAATCATCTTCGTCATCATTATTATTGCCTTTAAAATCAGAACCAAGAAGTTCTAACCACCCAATAGATCAATCTGAGTCATCAGATTCAGAACCAAACAAGAAACACTCATCGCCAACATCATACTCTTTATCAATTCTTGTCTCATCCATCTTTTCCTCGCTAAAATAGACGGAGTAAACGAAGCAGATAGCAATTTGATTGAAGTTTTAAAATTTCAGGGGGGGTATTTGCCTATTTCCAAATTTTGGAGGGTTATTTGACGAATTTTAAAATTTCAGAGAGGTATTTGACATTTTATACTCATTGGGTAACCTACTACTTTTGTCAAAGCTAAAATGCACTCACAGTTCACAAGCACCACTTCTCATTAATCCGTCCTTATTAAAGGAAAACCTATGTGATGAAAAAACAATGAACTAAGACAATATATATGTTCTCCAATCTCTTGCTCCAGGAACCTACTAGTACAGACCCGCCACTGCTTATCATAGTTAACAAGGGAAGTTTTAGGAGGTACAAATAGTTCAACAGAGTTGTGTCTCCAAATTGGGGTGGGAGGGGCAGAACAATTGGTCGTACTAGTTGTGTTAAGGGTTAAATGAGTTGGAGGTCTAAGCAGGGATGGATCTAGGATATTTTTTTTTGTGTGGCCAAAATTTATCAGTATCAAAAAGTTTTAAATGACAATGTTGAATTCAAGCACGAAACATTTACGCTATTTGTTTCAAATCTTTGGTCATTTTAGAATTTCGCACATAAATTAAAAAATAATAAATATTGAAATGTTATGTTATTTTTACTCTTACTTTTTATTAAAAAATAATTTAATAGATGTTTTTAGTTTTTATAATGGAAATGGGTAAGATATTATTAACGGTACTTTAGTGTTTTAAAAGAACTAAAAAAATTTCATAATAAAAAAAACTAAAATTTTGGTATTAATATAATTTTTAAAAATGACAACGATAAAAATAATGAAAATTATGACCCATAAATAACATATTTCGTTCTTTTTTTTTTAGATGAACTTTTTTTAAACATACCTACAAAATAATCATTCAAAAAAACAAGTTTTTTTAACAGCAAAGATCAAAATTTCATGGATGATAATTTTTTAGAGACTAAAAATTTAATAAAAATTAAGTAAAGTCTAAATTTAAAATGTCACTATTTTATAGAGACCAAAAATATATTCAACTCTTTTTTTTTTGATTTAGTAGCCTAGTGGCTAGAAATTCTACCTTAAAGGTGAATGCGTCCGGGATTAGAACTCCGGCTCCTGAATAATATATGCAATGTCACAACCAACTGAATTAAGTTCACGATAAAAAAACATATTTAACTCTACACATATACATATACATATGTATAAAAAAAATTGAAAAATTTGGTGTGGCCATTGCCACACTTGGCCTCCACATAGGTCCGTCGCTGGGTCTAAGACTCAAGTCTTGATAAGGAGAAAAACTAACATATAATGTAATATACTAAAAACTAACAATTTGCCATTAAAAAAAAACTGGGTCTCCAAATATTTGGGACCTTGATTTTTTTTTATAATTTTTTATCTGGGGGGTGAAACTAGTAAGTTATGGTAGCAGAGGGGGTGTAAACAGCAAGTCAGCAAACTTCCACCAGCCCAGCCCACTCAAGCAAATTGCTGACTTGTTGTTTACACCCCTAAGCTACACTGATTTGTTGTTTGCACACCTAGTTAAATTATTTTTTTTTGTATTTATTTATAATTTAAAATAGAAAATTGCTCTCTTATAAAAAAATTCATTTTATTAGGGGTCTATTTCTACATGAGAGTGGGGCTCTAATTTAATTGAAACGTCGCTGTTAGTTATTACAAAACATCCTTCCACTTTGTTTCATGTGTAGAGTTTATCTTATCACAGTATCAGGGGCGGAGCCAAGATTATAATTTTGTAAAAGAAAAGAGGAAAATTTAAATCCATAATATGTAAAAAAAAATCTATGAAAAATATAGACATGTATTACACCTTCCATACTCTTTCCAGAATTTTCATTTATACTCATAACACACGTGTATTTGAGTTATTTATTTATGTTTAATCTTACCACGTTCATCTGGAAGTATTTGCGTTGAAAATGTCATAATCATTGAAGTGAGAGGAAGAGATAAGACAAAGTATGATGAGTTGGAGAGTTTCCATGAGGGAGACACTTCTCTACCATTTATGCAATTATGTCTATATATCCAAATCTCAATTAGTTAGCCTCATTGATACGTTTTTATAATTGAGATTCCTTATGTATACAAACATGACTCATAGTATATATTGAGAACATGCCAATGCAAGAAAGGCATATCCACATAAACTCAATTTAACATTCAACATCATCAAAGCTTCTTTCTCATTCTCTTTTCTTGAGAAAGATAAAATGGCAGCTTCTTCTCCTTTGAACACAAAATCCACCAATTCGCATGGTCGATCAAACAGTTTGCCATCTAGACCACATCCACTCATTCTTAAATGTAATGAACATTTGGACACCTTATTAAAGACTTCCAATGAAACCTCCTCATCGTCACTTTGCCATAAGATTGATGGTTTGCGAGATTTGATCGAGTGTGTTGAAAATTTGATTCAGCTTCCATTAACACAAGATGTACTTGTCCATGAACATCAAGAAAATTGGGTTAATAACCTTTTCGATGGATCCTTAAGGCTATTAGATATGTGTAGTGCAGCTAAAGATGCTTTGATTCACACAAAAGAATGCACAAGGGAACTTCAATCCATCATAAGAAGAAGGGGAGGTGGATTGGAACTCACTGCAGAAGCTAAGAAATTCTTGACATCTAGAAAGATAGTTAAAAAGGCCATCTCCAAAGCCTTGACAAATTTGAAGGGAAATACCAAAAATTGCAACATCATATCTACAAACAAAAACCATCAAACAATGGTTTTGATTAGCTTATTACAAGATGTTGAAGTGGCTACACTATCTACATTTGAGACAATACTACAATTTATTTCAGGGACCACATCGTTGAAGTCGAACACTTGGCTTTCTATTTCCAAGCTAATTCAGCCCAAAAGAGTTTCTTGCTCACTTGTGGCAGAAGAGAGTGAATTTGCACAAGTGGATGTAGCATTGCAATCCTTTGTTTTTAGCAAGACTAGCAAACTTGAAGAAGTGAATGATCTTCAAACCAACTTGGAGAAAATGGAGTCATGCATTCAGGACTTTGAAGAAGGCCTTGAGTTTCTGTTTAGGCGTCTTATTAAAATTAGAGTTTCAGTTCTTAATATTCTCAACCATTAGGTGAATGTTTATGGTGATCAAAATTTTGTAGTGATGTAGATACACATGTTTATTGAAATTATATGTGTAAATATATAGTAATGATAAGAAGAAATTTTTCTTAATTTCCCATTGCAAGACCAAAATATTTCATTCAGCACAAAAGTCCTGTTATATATTAATAGTTACTAGCAGAAAGAAGATACCGGCGTCTCCATCTGTTCACATATCTATAGTGTTTCGTTGTATCTATTTTAACGAGTAATACAAATTTTGCAGCGCAATTATAAAATATATATTGATTGATTCAGATCTCAGTTTTCTTTTCATATTGAGCATATCCAAGTGAATCACAAGGGAGACAAGAAGGATAATTTTCCTCATATGGCATTGCCAGTGTGTTCCTTGCAATGCTTTCCATGCACCTAGCCTTCTTAACCCTTAATCATTAATTTAATTTTTCTAATCTCATGGATTATTGATAATTGTCTGGATGAGAAGCTGTTTCAGCTAGCATTAAACAATGTTCTGCATATGAACATGTCTGCCTCAAATAGGACACCACAGATTAATGTATGAACTTGGCTACTATTTTATTAGTTCAAGTCACTGACTCATTCATAGGGGAAATAACCTTAATCTAATCTGTTAGCTCTTGTCAGGGACATAAGGAATCTCATGTTAATTAAACACGTATAAATCAATGAGGCTAACTAATCGAGATTTGGAATATCTAGACATAATTGCACAAATGATAGAGAAGAGTCTCCCTCATGGAAACTCTCCAACTCATACTTCTATCTCATCTCTCTTGCGCACTTGCATGACTATGACATTTTCAATGCAAATGCTTCACGTGTGAAGTAGTGTTGCGATGCTAAATATAATATGATCAAAAAATATATACAACTTTCTACAAAGTACGAGACAGTGATGGTTAACAGCATGTTTTGAATTTGACCAGTGGTTTAATATTTTGAGAAGGGAAAGTCTGGTTCTACTCCATTTCCTATATCTTCAATGAACAACTCTAAATTGTGCATATGACATTGAAAATTCTCAATAGATGAAGGCTTTGAACTGATAAGAAACTGCAGCATTGTCAACCTTTTGGAACTCATTTGTTTCTGATGCTTAAGAATCACAGTATACTCTTTGAGACCGCGAGAGCTTTGAGATTGCTGACCATCTGCTCTGCATTAGAAGTCCTTTTGAGCCAGTGACAAACAACAACAAAGATTCTAATGAGTTAACAGTGACAGCTTCTGCTTCTTTTAAGATACTAATTAAGCATTGAAAAAGTTCCATTGTCTTTGTTTGTGCAAGAAGAAACTGTGAACTCATTTTTCATTGCTTTCAAGATTTTATGTGCCTTTACAATAGCTTTCTTCATGTTTTTCGTACATTATATCCTTTGATTGCACCATACAAGCTTTAACTGTATTACAAATATCCAAGAGTCTCATAGATCCATCTAATAGTTCATCAATATGTTTGTTACTGCTTTCTCGTGCCAATGCTTGTTGAGTGATTCTCAATTGGAACAACTTATCAGTGCTTTCATGCAAATCCTGCAAGCTGTTGAGTGTATGACTGAACGAAGACGATTACAAAGAAGCAGTGGCTTAGGAATCCTTCAATTTTTGCAGAAACAACTCGACTAGTGATACGGTAGGATGTGGTGCAGACGGCAAGCTGTTGCTGCAACTATGCAGAGAACTTTTGAAGTTTTTTTCTGCCATCTTTTCAATATATATATCAAATGACTAGAGGAGACAAGAATATATTTTATTTTCAAATTCCACGAGTGGTATGCTACTACAGCAGTGTTTGCTCAATGCTGCTTCCCAACTCATCCCTCAATTTTAAATTTGGGAATCACATGAATATCACACCTGCCATAGGATATAATAAAAACTCAAATTGTGAACTGCAAGAAGCATGCACGAGTTGGGAATGAAAATGGAAAACAGATCATGTGTCTGTAGGAGGAGTAGCATTTCTATATATATAACACTTATTAAGATCTGTTTTGATCAAGTACACGTGTGTGAGTAGATAAAGGATTTCTACACATGTTTAAATGCATGGTGTGATTTGTGTTCCTCAACCAGAGACATGCCTAACAATACTGCAGTTGTTGCTTTAGCATCACAGCAGTACTACACACGTGAAGATTGTTATAATCATGCAAATGAGACAAAGTATGAGTTGGAGAGATTTCTTGGGGGAGACATGGCTCTAACATTTATGAAATCGTGTCTGCATTCAAATCTGGATTAGTTGGCCTCATTGATATGTCATTAAGATCAGATTCCTTATGTCTCCAAACACCTATAATATATATTGACAAGATGTCAATGGAAAGAAGCAGATCCATAGATTCAATTCAACATTTCAACATCAAGGCTTCTCTTTTTCTTCTCTTGAGCCAAAAAAGTTAAATGGCAGCCTCTCCTTTAAACACAAAATCCAATTTCCACGGTCGCTCAATCAGTTTGCCCTCTAGACCGCATCCACTTATTCTAAATTGTAACGAACATTTAGACGCCTTATTAAAGGCTTCCAATGAAACCTCATCATCATCGCTTTGCCATAAGATTGATGGCTTGCGAGATTTGATCGAGTGTGTTGAAAAATTGATTCAACTTCCACTAACACAAGATGCACTTGTCCATGAGCATCAAGAAAATTGGGTAAATAACCTTTTGGATGGATCCTTAAGGCTATTAGATGTGTGCAGTTCAGCCAAAGATGCTTTAATTCACACAAAAGAATGCACAAGGGAACTCCAATCCATCATAAGACGAAAAAGAGGAGGTGAAGTGGAAATCGCTACAGAAGCTAAGAAATTCTTGACATCTAGAAAGATAGTAAAAAAGGCTATTTCCAAAACATTGGCAAATTTGAAGATCAATACCAAAAATTGCAACATGTTATCTACAAACAAAGACCATCAAACAGTTGAATTGATTAACTTATTACAAGATGTTGAAGTGGCTACACTATCAACATTTCAGACAATATTGCAGTTTATCTCAGGATCCACACAATCAAAGTCAAACAGCTGGGGTTCCATTTCAAAACTAATTCAGCCGAAAAGAGTTGCTTGCTCACTATTGATAGATGAAAGTGAATTCGCTCGAGTGGATGTAGCATTGCAGTCTTTTGTATTGAACAAAACTATAAAACTCGAAGGCATCAATGATCTGCAAAACCACTTGGAGAAAACAGAATCATGCATTCAAGATCTTGAAGAAGGACTCGAGTTTCTGTTTAGACGTCTCATTAAAATTAGAGTCTCACTTCTTAATATCCTCAACCATTAGTTCAACTTTCATGTGTGAGGATCAAAATTTTGTAGTCATATAGATATACTTGTACATGGAAATTATATGTGTAAATGTATAGCAATAGCAATAATGAAGCAAATATTTTTCTTAATTTCTGGTTGCAACATCCTTTTAAACCCGATGATTATTTACTAAGTCGTAGAGCGAGCAATTAAATCGTCACAATAATGAAAAATCATGACAATAGCTTTAGAATTTCCTATGCTATTTTGCTGCTTTTGTTAAAACTGGTTGAGTTTATCTAGGATAGATGAATGAATATTAAGTTACTAGAATGTCATGCTATTTACAAGAAATCACAATCACCACGGGAAAATAGCTAGCCATCAACATTGGTCAGAAGATCATGCTAAATCTGATGTCAAAAACCTAATTACGCCGGTTTTAAGCCAACTTTGAGGGCAATGCTAATAGTGTGGACGGAGTCGGCAATCCATAAATTTAACTCTGCCTTGGATTAAATAAAGTTTGCAAACATGTACACTTTTGATGAAAAACAAATTTTATCAAAAGGACTATATAGCATGTGTGTGCTATAGCTTATTTTTCATTTTCAGGCTTATTGTTACTACTTTTTGATGTAATTGTTAATAATTAGTAGTTACTTGCTTTCTTGGTGGTCAATATTGTTAGCTTTCTCATCAAGAAATGTTGTTATTAATTAGTAGTTAGTTACTCATGCATTGTTTGCACTTGTTGTGGTCCCTAGCTCCAATGCATTTCCTACCTACTCATGCATTGACTAGTCATGGTTACACGTCTTTGCAAACAACTAGTTGAACTTAAAATTTGAAATTATGCTCTAAGAACTTATGTTCCAAGTGCAGAACTTGCTTAGTAAATGTATCAATGTGCACAACTTGCTTACCTTCCATTGGTTCACTAATCTCAAAGTTAGTTAGAGCTAATTTCACACTCCTCTTTGTTGTTACTTGTACTAGAAGTTTCTTTGATGCTTAACATGTTTCTCCTTTGCTAAGAAAGAGCACCAATGATCGCTATGTTAGTTTAGAAGCATGAATTAAGAGACCACTTTGTCATGCATATTGTTACTTCTTTTTTTGTTACACCATGCATATTGTTACTATTATTATTTTTGACTGAGGACCATATCATTCTTATTGTTGTGATGTGGGCATCACATGTGTGTTGGAAAATAACCAAATAAGCCTGAATCATAGATACAAAATTATGACATATCTCCTTTAATCAAATAGATTAATGAAAGGAATTGTTAGGGCAACCAACCAATTCTTAATTTAGTTGGTGTCTTTTAAACCAATTTTTGTTTATATTGATACATATTTGATTAATGAAATTAATTAAATTTGTTTCGGTAAAAAGAAAAAATATAAAATGACCCTAGTCTAAGCCTTCATCTACACCGCCATTGGAAACAGGTTTGCAAGATATGATTAAATTAGCAAATGAAAAGTATTAGTAATTGCAAATCAAGCAAATGAGGTACAAGTATTTTGTTGAAGCATGTGATTGCCTAAAACATTTTCTAACATTCCATGCAATGCAATGCTGATTCAACAAGTCACTCAGAGCAACACCTTTGAAATTGAATAATAAAAATTCAGAGGATTAATAACACAGTCCTAAAAAATTGACTTTTTTTCAAATATTCTAAAACATGTTTATCTCAACAGAAACAAATCATAACAGTCATCATGAAAGAAAACAAACTGTTGAGATTTCCATATGGTAAATGACTGTAGGATGTCTTCTATGTAGAAAATGAAAATTTCGTCTTCTGAAAGGAAAATGCTAATGGAAGTTCTTCAAGATAGAAATATAAGCAAATGCGATCAATTGCAACTGGTAGGGAAAAAGAAGACAATCTTATCAGAAATCGTTACATCCATTCATGCAAGGCATTCATGGTTGCCAGCTTGCCTGAAACATTAATCTCACTGATAAAAATAATGCACTGGCATCCATGGTCATCTACCAGAATTTTTTTTTTTTTTGGGATACTTTTCTATGTATTCCATCCATCTGTTTTGGCTAATATTGGAGCGTGAGAGTGCTATCGAATATATATATATATATATTGAACCGACACAATAAAAAGCGAAACAAAACACCAAAAAATTATTTCGAACTTGTTTCATCTTGATGTGGTATGGTGTGCTACAAAAAACTGTTCAGGGCCAATGTAGATTCTAACATAAACTAAAAAGGTAAAAATTGAAATAAAAACTATGAGGAACTTTTCAATTGGTCTTCTTATAAATCAATAAAATGAACGCCGGCATCTTGCACTGTTAATTCCCCAATGGCCAATAGTGTAATCGGATTGTCCACATGTGATGCTGCTCCGGCAGCCTGTATAAGAAATTAATTCCCAATGTGTTAAAAAATAATGATTTCCTTTGAATTCTTCCTATATTACTGAATAACTTATCTTTGTAAGAGTAATGGTATATGTTACTAGAGATAATGCGCATGAAATGATAATTTTGTTTAATTTTATGCAAAAGGGTAGTATCAATATTAGTATATAAAAGGGACTTGAATTCAGTATCTTATGCCATGGATATACTATAATTTTATAAGTATCTCATGCACTCTGACATTTTATAGTATAGGTTGCTTAAATAATATACATCGCAATAAACAGATGAAACGCCATTACTAAGTCTCTATGTGCAGATGCAACTGAAAGAAAGAAATCCCTAACACTAGGAGTAGGAGATATGAGATAAGAAGTGAGGTTATCCATACCTGAAGGAGTTGCTACTTTTTCATTCTTTGGTATCTTCCACCTCTTTATGAAGTTGGTTAAAAGAGTTTAACACTGATGATCGCATATTTGCTATATCAATGAGTGTCTCTAGTGCTACAAAGAATTTCGATGGACAGAATGTGTTATCCTGACTGTCAAGTACTATGAAATATAAACAGACAACTAATATCGCATAAAGTAAGGAGACTTAGAGCCTGTTTGAAACAATTTTAGTTTTTAGTTTTTAAAATGTGTTTTAGAAAACTGTACTTTAAAAGAGAAAAGCAAAACTCTTTGAACCTGTTTTACTTTTTCAGTTTTAATAAAAACTGATAAACAAAAAATTATTTTTGAAAAATTGGATTACCAATCAAGTTTTTTAGTTTTAAATTTTTAAAAACTAAAAATCTGTTTTTGAGAAGGGAATCAAACATGCCCTTAAGATCTAGAGTTTTGTTATCCACCTTTCTCGAATGACAGCTGGGTGGCCCGAAGCTTTGGCGAAATCAAAACTCCAAAAACTGACAAGGACTTGTCTCGCTCCTTTCGAACCTATGAAAACCACTAAAAGGATTTAAACAGTAATTTAACTGACAGTTCAAATGTTTATGCTAATGACTGAAATATCCAAATCTATAATTTATTGACCGGGTGAATCCAAGACCAAAGATATTAGAAATCTATCCCAGTTCTACTCGTTTTCATATGGCATTATCTTGTTAAGAGAATATATATATAATAACAAAAGCAAAATGGTAAGAAAATTTCAAGTACTTACTTCGTCATTATCTGCAAGTCCAGTTAAGTTCTTAGTAAGGGTTGCCTCAGTAGCTTGCAAAGCCAGATATACAAGAAAATGAGAAACCGCAAACATACTACTAAAAGCATATAATGGAAGAATTAGATGACACATGAAGTAAAAGTTTGTTCTAAATTGTATATAAAGATTAAGCCTACCATCAAATTGAAATTACAGAATGGCATGCTAATGTCTAAACAAAACTTTTGCATTATGTTCGGCAGATAGGTTCCCCTTTACACTGTCAACGCCAACAGTCAATGGGGAAAACATAATTTATTTAGTATGCAAGGAGAAGAAAACTGTACCGGATGATTTCGTATCACTATCTTGTGCGTGCTCATTCTTGTCTTCTAACTTAGTACTTTCATGTTCAGAGGACACCCATTTCTGCAATGTGAATTGTGGTTCTGTACCTGTTGAATCAAGTCCAGAAATTCATATATTAAAACAGAGGTTTTATCTTATTAATATCAAGTACATGTTACAAAAAAGCATCATAAAAAAGCAAGTGAAAACATATCGAGAGGATATAAGTATAGTAATGGATGAAGCAAGCATGTCCTTAACTATAAAACACAAATTTTACCATCATGATTTTCGGTTATCTTCAATGTTGTAGCAGCTGAATGGCATTTGAGGTCCAATACAGAAGTATTAACGCGCGAAGTACCCATAGAATGTTTAGCACTTGCTAGCTCCAGCCATCCCTGTGAATGAATATCTTAAACACTGTTACCAAATCAACAAGGTCTAAACCATTGCATCATTTGCCAATGGATTTCAAAAAGAGAAAAAAAACATCGTAAATTTTTTCCTAATTTTGCAGAGTCATCTTCAAAGTAAGTGCGTGTTTGGATTGACTTATCTAAACTTATCAACTGACATAAGCATTTGTGAAACTGATGATGACATGTCCACGAGTTATTTTCTGCTTATTCCCATAAGTTCACCAGAATAGCTTTTTATGATATAAAAAGTGTTTGACTTTAGTTTAATCTTTTGTTACAAAAATGACTTATACATAATCACTTTAATAAATAAGTACCTGTCGGAGTGTGGAGGATAAAGAATGAGTAAGGGATAGATAGTTATGAAGTGAATCCATAAATTGCAAAGCGAGCTTGTCTTCATCATCTTTGACAAACACAGAACCCTCTTTTCTCTCTTCTTCCATTCAAATCAGAGTTTTAGGCACGACGGACGGCGATCGAAGAATCGAACTGTTCAGAAACAGAACCAACGATGAAGAAGAAGAAGAAGATGATGTTGATGATCCGCACGCAGAATCTTCCTCTAGGTAACTAACTCAACTCAATTCACTCATTATTTAAACCATTATTGCATTTTTCCCATAAACCCTAAATCCCAATTTCATTTTTTTAAGGTGTTTGCCAATTAAAATAACTTATACATAATAATCAGTTATATGAGAAACACTTATGCTAGAAGAGTTAGGTAATAAATGAAAGGGTTTAATAAATGGTTAACTATGTTTTTAGTCCCTATAATTTTGCAAAATTTTGTTTTTAGTCCTGAGATTTTTTTCGCATTTTTTAGTCTTGAAGTTTTTTCAGTCAGTATTTGTGGTCCCTATTTTTCATTCAACTTGTGCATATCATTCAAAATTTTAAAAAAAATATATGCGGTTTTTAGTACATTGTATGAACTTCTTTTACAAAAGTTTAAAAAAAATTAAGGTTTAATTGGTCTTTTGGTCCTTTAAAGACATTTTAGGTTTCACATTGGTCCCTTCAAGAAAAAAAGTTCAGATTGGTCCCTTATTGATATCACCGTTACCTATAATAGTTCTTTCCGTTAACTTTTAACACCAAAAATCTAATATAGACCAACATTGTAGTGGTCCATCATAGACCTTATTAATCTTTTTTAAATTTAACCATTTGATATTTTTGTCTAAATGATAACCATTAGATCTTATAGGTCTATTGTATCTAATGATAAACCATCAACACCTAATTTTGTTTCCCTATTCTTAACTGTCATACCCCATTTTTTGACCAATCGTTTTTATGCGTCTTTTTACGACGGGTTTTTCTTTGTTCATTTCTGACGAATTTTCGGCAGAGAGGTATTTTAAAATACCTCATTTATTTAGTTTCATTTTATTTTCTTTGTATTATTATTATTATTATTATTTTTATTTGCTTTTTTATTCTATTATTATTATTATTAATTCATTTTTCGTTTTTTTATTATTATATATATATTATTATTTTTTATGTTAATCTTTATTTGTGTATATTTTCCTTTTTTGGTGTTTTTGCCTTTTTTTTTAGAAGTCCAGATTAGGTTTTTTTTGTCCAGGCCCAAAGGGGCAATTTTGTCCAAATGTGGTATTTTTTTCATCTGCCAAACCCTAGGTCTGACACACAGTACAAATAGTACACAGTTTCCAAGAGAGAAGGAGGTCAGCCGCAGCTTCTTCAAAAAAAAAAAACAAATCAAAAATAATCAAAAATCATAAACAGATCAACATTCATAGTCTGTTCATCACCATCAACCTTCATCATCATCACTGTTCTTCCAAAACAGAAATTAAACAAAGATCAAAAATCATCACAACAACTTCATAGCAACCCAGAAAATTCATCGTTCATCATCACAATCGTTTAGATCCAGAACCACCATCAACCCAAACCCAAATCACACAAAAAAAAAACGAACCCAGAATCATTCAAAACTGTGAAACCGAACGTAAACCACCATCATCGCAAAAAAACCATAATCAGAATCAAACCCAAACAAACCTCTTTCGTTTTTCCGAAACATAAATCGAAACCCAGATCGAATCCTTTTTCCAAATCGGAAAATCAAACCATAAAACACGAATCCGAATCGAATCAAACAGAGAAAACGAGATCAAAAAATCAAAACCGAGAAGAAAGAAGAAGACGAAATCGGAATTAGGAAAAGAGAAAGGCCAAGGTTGATTTTCGTCTTTTCTTCTTTGATCTGGATTTTCTTTTGAATATTGGGTTTTTGTTTTTTGGTTTTGTATAAGCTTGAGTGTTTAAGTTTCAAAAGGACAATGGAAATTTAGAAGAATTGGCTTGAGAAGTTGAGAGAGATGAAGTAGCAGCGGCTACCGCCGCGAGAGAGAAGAAGATCCGTTTTTAGGTTTTTTTTTTTGTATTTATATTCCCCTCGTGATCCTGTGCGCGCAGGTGCACAGTCCTACGGTGTACCTGCGCGCCTTTGGCCATCTATTGTTAATCATGTGGTTCTGATTTCATTAACCTGTGATCAGATCAGAGCTGTCTGATCAATCAGACGGCTCTGATCTGATTTTTACATTTTTTCTACATGCACCCCCTCTGGGCCACGCCCCCAGCTGGGCTTGGGCCCAGATTTGCTTTTTGCACCCCCTTTTATGTTTTAATTGATATTTGCACCCCCTTCTGTTTTTATTTTATTTTTTTTGCTTAATTATTTATTTTATTGTAAAGACATTAGATTGTATTTTTTAGGATTTGATGTAAATTTAGATAGATTGCATAGCATCATGTTGCATTCATCTCATATTTATTTTTCCTCGCAAATACTTTAGATTGTAATTAGGAACAAATGTACACTATAAATGAAAAATCGCATCTCATGCATATTTATTTATCGCTTTCCGCAAAGTCGTTAGTATATTTAATTCCGAGGGAAAAGACACCGTTTTGATCAAAATATCATTACGGATCGTCTTCGCGCTTATTTTGCCTATTGCGACGTTATTAATTTTAGCGCTACCTTTTTATTTGGAACCCAACATTCCATTTTAAAATAAATAGTCAATCACTTTCATTCTCAAAAATGAGGTCAACACCTCTTCAAAAATAATTAGTCATTTCATTCTCAAAAATGAGGTCAAAACCTCTTTCAAAAAATATCAACACAATTCATTTTCACATATCATCAAGCATCAAAAATATTTTGTCATCATACACTTTTCAAACTTTGGACTTTAAACCAAACGTTTCTTTTTACCGCGAAAACCTCAGATTTTAACCCGAGTGCTTTTTTACCTCGAACTTGGATTTTAAACCAAGTGTCTTGGAATTTAAACCAACGGCGTCTTTTATCGTGAAAACCTCAGATTTTAACCCGAGTGCTTTTTTACCTCGAACTTGGATTTTAAACCAAGTGCCTTGGAATTTAAACCAATGGCTTCTTTTATCGCTAAAACCTTGGACTTTAACCCAAGTGTCCCTTTTTCTCGCCTAAAACCTTGGATTTTAAACCAAGTGCATTTGTCTCATTCATACATCATTAATCATGCATAAACCTTGGATTTTTAAACCAAGTGTCTTTTATCACCTCAAACATTTTCTCAATAAACCTTGGATTTTAAACCAAGTGTCCGCATCCTATTTCATAATCAAAACTTTAATCAATTTAATCATATAGACTTTCTTCACAAATTAACATCAATCAAACTCACATTTTGCCATTTTTGGCTTTTGGTATTTTAAAACCATTTTCAAAACCTTAAAATCAAACAAACAAATTTACTCGTCTTTTTACCCCGAACTACGGTGGTTTGATCCTTCGGGTACGTAGGCATGAGACTTGTCTCTTCAATCAATAAAATCAACAAAAAACATTTTTCTTCTTTTCATTCTTAAGCATTTTTTTATCATCATTTTAATTCTCATACTTATAAATTTTTACAAGCAATTAAAATAAAGCGCATAGATAGAATAAAAACAAGAGGTTCCTATAGAGTACTATAGATACTTAGGGTGCTAATACCTTCCCTTCGTATAACCAACCCCCGAACATTGTTCTCTAAAAATAGGGTTTTTTCGAACTTTTTCCCTTTCCCTCGGATAAATTAAAGATCGGTGGTGGAATATTAAATTGCGATTTCGAAGTTAATTAATAACTCGATATCCAAAAATCACCGCGACATTAACCAATAGATCTTGTAGGTCTGTTGTATCTAATGATGAACCATCAACGCCTAATTTTATTTCCCTATTCTTCATCTTCTTCATTCCTTTGTTCTTCATCTTCTTCAATCAATGGCACCAAATCCTGAATACAACCACCAAATCCCCAGAAAATGAAAATTCAAAAACACATGAATTAAAACATTTAAATCCATCAAACCCAAAAATTAAATGATAAGAAAAATTATGTTGATAAACATGAAAGTAATGAATGAATCTCAAATTGATATTATCTGTAGGATTGATATAAAGCTCTTCCCACCTCCAATTACAACCTTTAACAAAAAACCCACTTCCAAAACCATAACATAACAAAATTTGAAGCAAAATAAAGGAACCAAAAGGTGTTCGTGAGAGGTAAATGGACGGATGAATGGGTTTGTGGGTAAAGGAAAATCCGATCTGGTGGTGGAAGATGAGATCTTAAGAATTCTGACGAAATTGAATCATAATGGTTTTATTTTATTTCGCTTTTAGTCACTTTTATGCTATTTTCTTTTTAACATTGGTGTTTTTTGGGTTTTTATTTAAGGGAGATTAAAGTTTCACGAGGTCAGGAAGAGAAGGGAGAGCGAGATTGGACTTCTTTTTTGAGTTTGTCTCATATATGAAGTTTACGATGATGACGAAGAAGATGAAGCATAGAGAGAAGGAAAACGATGAAGATTTGTGCTCTGCAATTTTTTTTTCTGGGTTTTTTTTATGAAGTTTATGAGATGGTTGATGAAAATGAAGTAGAAAGGAACGAAGAAGATGAATAATAGGGAAACAAAACTAGGTGTTGATGGTTTAACAATAGATACAATATACCTACAAGATCTAATGGTTCTCATTTACACAAAAATATTAAATGGTTAAAATTAAAAAAGATTAATAAAGTCTATGGTGGACCACTACAATATTGGTCTATCTTAGATTTTTGGTGTTAAAAGTTAACGGATAGGACTATTATGGGTAACGGTGATATCAATAAGGGACTAATCTGGACCTTTTTTTCTTTATGGGACAATTGTGAAACCTAAAATGTCTTTAAGGGACCAAAAGATTAATTAAGCCAAAAATTAACAAGGGATGAATTAAATATGAATTTTTTAGTTTTTTGCACATAAAAATTCATAAATAATTCATCTTATGTTAAAAAATTCTAATTTTTATTGGAGATGTTCTTATAATATTATAAACATGAATACAAAAAATCATTCAAAAATGTGAAAGTATACAAAAGTTTGATTAAAAATAGGGGCTAAAACTACCGACGGAAAAAACTTTAGGGAAAAGTGCGAAAAATAATCTTCAGGGACTAAAAACGAAATTCTGCAAAACTATAGGGACTAAAAACATATTTAACCCTTTAATAAATAAGTATCTGTTGAAGTGTGGAGAATAAAGAATGAGTTAGGGATTTGTGTGTTTGGGATTGGTTCACTTTGTATAATTTAATACTATTTTTAATTTATTTTTAGAGAGAGATTTGTGTGTTTGGGATTCATTCAACGCATTTTTTGGATTTTTTTTAAGGTGTTTGGTGACTAAAATGACTTATACATAATAATTATATGATAAACATTTATGCTAGAAGAGTAATAATTGAAAGGGTTTAATAAATAAGTACATGTTGAAGTGTGGAGGATAAAAAATGAGTTACGGATAAATAGTTATTGTTCCTGCATGGAAGTTTGGGGGTATATATATAGTCTCATGCTAGCAAGGTACTAGACACTGATATTGTGTTTTTTCTGTGTTTTGTGAAAGAATGAACATGTCCTCTTTTCTGATGTTTGTGATGCTTTATGTATAGGAGTGTCATAGGAGATAATTGAGGTAGAAGTTGAGAGATTATATGAAGTAGTGTGTGATGGTGGAGTAAACATAGGGACGTAGTGTGCTAGTTCTATGACCTATTTTTTTTGGGCCTCTCTGACTTGGGTGAGTGACCTAATTGAGCTTGTTGGGCTTAGGCGGATGGTATGATATTTGTCTGGTACAATTATGAAGTGAATCAATTAAATTATAAAGCGATTGTCTTCACCATCTTTGACAAACACATAAACCTCTTTTCTCTCTTCTTCCATTCAAGTGAGAGTGTGAGGCACGGCGGACGGTGATCGAAGAGATACGACCGAGATTCAGAGAGGGATTTGTGTGTTTGGGATTCATTCACTTTGTATACTTTAATATTTTTAATTTATTTTCATAGAGGAATTTGTGTGTTTGGGATTCATTCAACACATTTTTTTGGATTTTTTTAAGGTGTTTGGTGATTAAAATGACGTATACATAATAACCAGTTATATGAGAAACACTTCTACTAGAAAAGTTCAATAATAATTAAAAAAAGTTTAATAAGTAAGTACCTGTCGAAGTGTGGAGGATAAAGAATGAGTTACTGATTGATAGTTATGAACTGAACTCATAAATTGCAAAGCGAACTTTGTCTTCTTCATCTTTGAAAAGCAGAGAATCATCTTTTCTCTCTTCTTCCATTCAAATGTTATTGCGTCGCAGATGAAATGAATGAGAGAGATCAAAGAGATGCGACCGAGATTCAAAGTGGGATTTTGTGTTTGAGATTCATTCAACGTATTTTTTGGATTTTTTTTAAGGTGTTTGGTGATTAAAATGACTTATACATAATAATCAGTTATATGATAAACAATTATGCTAGAAGAGTTAAGTAATAATTGAAAGAGTTTAATAAAGAAGTACAGGTCGAAGTGTGAAGGATAAATAATAAGTTAGAAATACATAGTTATAAAGTGAACCCATTTTAAAAGTCCACAAAAATGTAAGGATTAAAAACATATTTAACCCACCAATCAAAGTCAAATTTACTAAAAACTATACAAAAATCTACAAACAAATTCACAACACTCGAATTAATAATATAAAATGACTTATTTTTATAAATGTGACAAAAGCTAAAATTGATATAAAATGGTGTTTATTTAATTTAACTTAGGACAACAAAATATGGCCAAAAATAATGAGTTGGAGTGGGAACCCCGTGTGTGTGTGTGAGATATTTATGGAGAATTGAACGGTGGAGAGTGTCACCAACTAAGGAAGCAATAGTGCATGCATTCATGTGCAGCATCACATTAATTATTCAGTACTTTGTTTGTTTCCTACAAAGTGTTAAAAACCCCATTCTCCCAATTACCCTAAAAATGCCTAAATAAGGCATGCATCCATCCCTCTCACTATGATCCTTATCTCACAACACCGATCTATCTCTCTCTCTGTGTGTTCTTTTGCTTGGCATAAGATGATATATGAAGTAATAGTATACAAAAATACACCCCACTTACACTAATCCTTTTACCTCATATTTTTTTTATCAAAATTTTGGTTTTTCTAAATGTATTCATTATGAAAAACTCAAAGGATTTTTATTTAAACGTATTTTTCTTTTCCTTAAAAAAAACTAAAGAAATTGAATTTTTACAAAATTCTCATAAACTCCAACAAAATTTAAATTTGACTGAGTATATTTTAGTTCTAGAGAATTTAAATTCAATTTTAACAAAATAAAGAAAACATTGTAAAAAAACTATGAAAAATAGAAAGTGAATTTATTTAAAAGGTTTTGTTTTGGACCGCTCATTCGTGAATTGAACCAAGTCGGCCAAACCACGCAGACCAATTCATTGATGGTTAATACACTAACTTCTTTTTACTATTTTTGCTTTAAGTGACGCAAATTTCTTACTATTGTGAGCAATTATCAATAGTTATAACATGTTGGCTTCTTCTTTTTCTTACTATTATGACAAATTCATCGAATAGTAACACACACAAATGAGAAATCTCAGGTTTCAAATTTGAGATACCACATATGATCGGCCTAAATTTTTTAAGATTTTGTCGGTTGAACTAAATTACAAATATATTCCGATTTCTATATATGCAAAAATGTATATGCATATATTTAGTCCAAATTCAAACTTGTTGTAATTTTAATCGAATTCACAACAACCTTTATTTTAGTTGTTTGATTTATTTACCCCACACATCAAGTATTTTATTGGTGTAATTTTTATCACAAATACACAGCATGACAATACATATATAAAAATTTACTTTATAATTCATTAGTCTGGTCTTCGGGCGAGTAATTTATTCATCATTGTTTTATATTGACACCCCCCTCCCCCCCAAATATTATATAATATATATTCTCATTAGATCAATTATATTTATTAATGAAAGTATATTTTTTACCTAACAAGTATTGTTTTTTTTTTTGACTAAACCTAACAAGTATTGTTAAAAAATTAATAAGTAAATTTTCATAATAGTTTTCATATACTATATACTATATTATATTAATGCACGAAATGATCTTTTCGATTTGCCAAGTGTCGGTGTATAGTAGTATAATTTATTTTTATTCTTTATTTTTTTTGAAGGAACTTAATTTAATATATGTACTGTAATATATTGAATGGGAAAGGTATGGTGGACCACGAGATGAAGAACAAAGGTATATAATATGGGACCAACTATGCATGTGTTGCAATTCACGAGAACCGTCCAAACTATGCAACCTGCCTTATTTGAAGGAAGGGGGCTCCATTGAGGTGGGATTTGTATGCCTCTTCTCAAACAAATTAAGTATAAGTGTGTGTGTGTGAGGAGAGAAGAGAGAAAACATGAGAAAAATTCATGAAAATTCAAAGATATTCATTCTACACAAACTCTCAAATGTGAGTCAATCAATTATTTTATGGGTATACTCCCTTAAAAAGAGTTTTGACATCAAAAACCGATTCAACAATCAACTCTGATACCATTATTTAATTATGAGGTGTTAGAAAATCATCACATTGAATTTTGAATATTCACATAAGAGACTTTAACATCAAATTTTAACTTAAAATTTTAATATTAAATTCATAGATCATCTCATTTATAAAATATATAAAATATTCAATATCAGTTATATGTAAGTGAACTAACAATTAAAATATCAACAATTATTTGCCAAAATTGCGCTGAGACATCAATGGATTTTGCAAAATCAAAGAGTGTCTCACACCATTATTCAAACAAACCAATTGTGATGTCAAATATGTACTTATTGTTACAACACATTTGAAGCAAATAACAACCGTAGAAGTTCACATCAAAATTTTATTGACATGAAAATGACAAGTCCTTTGTCTGTTAATGGGATTCTCATGTGTAAATAATGTACACACCTACAAACTTGGACTATATCAATTATTCAACTATACTATAAAAATACTATGGTGTTAAACCAACATTAATTATAGTTTTTTTAGAGATTGATTTTTACCAAAAAATCTCAAAGATTTCTCGTGAGAGGTTCTTGCTCACACTCCAATAAAGGCAACTCCCTTTCCTTCATCATCACTCTCAGATCACATTTCTTCATACTCAAATCATCATTTTGCTTTCAATCATTTATTTTAGATTCACATTCTTCACCAAACTTAGTTGACTTTTTTAGTATTAGCATTGACTCTGTCTCATCTTCTTCACCTTCATTCAAAAAACTCATAAACAGTTTAGTTTCTTGAGGTCACTGCAATGGCTTCTGGTTGTGTGACCTTAAAAGCCAACATCCATTTTCCAAAATCTAATAAAGGTTCTTTTTATGGTGAAAGAATCAATGGAAGCTTCAAGAATAGTAACTGGGTGACGGATCAGTTGAATAAAAGGTTCAAAATCAAGAAAAATGTCAAACACGTTTCTTTATCTGCTATTCTTACTTCAGATGACCCCAAAAGTTCCTTGGTAAGCTCAATTTCATTATGTCCTTCACTTTTTGCTTCTCAACTTTCCAATCCTGAAAAAAAAAACTTTGATTTTTGATCATTATATGATATAATCTATGAAGGACAGACACTTCTTGGATTAGACACGCAAATTTATCATTACATTCAATTATGTCATTTTTCTCGAATTATTTTCGGTGTCTGTGATGTTTGTGTTGGTGTCCGTGCTTCATAGGATATAATTTGAAAGTTAGGTACCAGGTAGTATAATGTTGTTTTTTGTTTACTTTGTTTATGTCAATTCAATTATGTGGCTACATTTTTATTTGGTACTTATATGATTATGATTATTATGAGTGTGTTTGGAATTTCAGAACTTGCAAGTGCCTTCATTTATGAGACTAAGGGCTGATCCAAAAAATGTTATTTCCATTGTATTGGGAGGAGGACCAGGGACACATTTATATCCTCTTACCAAACGAGCTGCAACACCTGCGGTAAGCGAGTGTTATGTTATAATATACTCCCTCTGGTCTTAAATATTCATTTTTTTAGGTTTACTGAATGTATCTGACCTTTAATATAGACCATATACATCAATTATTCAATGAATTTGAAAAATGAATATTTGCTTATAATTTAGGCCGGAGAGAGTACTCATAATTTTTGTCTGTGAATCCTAACATTTTGGTGTTCTGTGTTGTGAATTTTTATGAGGCTTTGTGTATTATGTTTGTTTTAAGGTTCCTGTTGGGGGATGCTATAGGCTTATAGACATTCCAATGAGCAACTGCATCAATAGTGGCATCAACAAAATATTTGTGTTAACACAGTTCAATTCTGCTTCCCTCAACCGTCACATTGCCCGCACCTATTTTGGAAATGGCGTCAACTTTGGGGATGGATTTGTGGAGGTAATTATGCATCACCATCACGAAAATGGGTGGAAACTAGTTTTTACCCCTCTCCTTTTTATTAATAATTAGATATTTTTTACAATGCATTTTGAGACGAACATGACAGTTGCCGATAACATCTGACAAAAGAAACAAAACTTGTAATTCGGTTTGTAAAAAATGAATAAATAAGCTCTTTCTCGGTTGGCTGTTGCCGATTGATAGAGAAATACAATCCACTAGACTTGATTCTATTTTTTTATCAATAGGAATCGAATTTAGTACTCCGGAGTTGGAGTTTACAACACTCACACACACACACTATGCACCAACCACTTGGGTTACGCCCCGCTGGAGGAGATTCTTGTTGACCAATTTCAAGTTTGTTTCTATTCATAATGACTAATTAAAGTGAATCTAAATTCCCAATAGGTTCTGGCGGCAACACAAACACCAGGAGAGGCTGGAAATAAGTGGTTTCAAGGAACTGCAGATGCTGTGAGACAATTTACCTGGATATTTGAGGTTGGTAAATAAACATTCCACCCTATTTTCTATTCATGTAACTTTTCATTTTGACCTTGTAAATAAGCACTATATTCTTTGTGGTAGGATGCCAAGAATATAAACGTCGAGAATGTATTGATCTTAGCGGGCGATCATTTATACCGAATGGATTACATGGACCTTGTGCAGGTATACAGTGTAACTGTTTTTTAGAATGGGTTGTTTCTTCATTTCATTTTCTATAGTTTTCTGATTCGTCTATAACAAATAAACAGAGTCATGTTGACAGAAATGCCGATATTACAATTTCGTGTGCTGCTGTAGGTGACAGGTGAGTTCAATCTGCTGTTAAAATGTTTTCTTTTTGTTGCTTGGTATCATATCATTATGCTGCTTGGACACAATGAGTATTCTACTTAATTTTCATTCTAGAATGAGTGAAGTAAAACAATCAACTCACTGAAAACAAATCTTACGTATTTAATTGCCTGGTTTTTCAGTCGTGCATCAGATTACGGGTTGGTTAAGGTAGACGACAGAGGCAACATCATCCAATTTTCAGAAAAACCAAAGGGCGCTGATCTGAAAGCAATGGTAATTCACAACATAATAACATTAATGATTGCACCTTCTTTCTGTTTTCTTGTTATCTGGTAATTCAACTGAGCCTGTTCACTATCAGAATCAGAAACCAAAAATAAGTTGATCATCCTCATTTTGCAGCAAGTAGATACCTCTCGTCTTGGGTTGTCACCACAAGATGCATTGAATTCACCATATATTGCATCTATGGGGGTTTATGTATTTAAGAAGGATGTTTTACTCAAGCTTTTGAAATGGAGATATCCTACCTCTAATGACTTTGGATCCGAAATCATTCCTTCAGCTATAAAGGAGCACAATGTTCAAGTAAGAGGAATTCCAATAAAGATATCTGCTTACAATTGTTTTTATCCATTTAAGAAAGAGTTAATAACGCCTACAACAGAGGTAGCAATGAGAGGAAAAAATCTGTTGTTTTGCAGGCATATTTTTTCGGAGATTACTGGGAAGATATTGGAACAATTAAATCCTTTTATGATGCTAACCTTGCTCTTACTAAAGAGGTAGGTGCAAGAAATTGTTGGTGTTCTTGTTCAGTTCAGATGATTGAAATTTGAAGCTAATATAATATATGATTTATGTTACTCTCACGCAGAATCCAAAATTCGAGTTTTATGATCCAAAGACACCGATTTTCACATCTCCAGGATTCCTGCCACCAACAAAGATTGACAGCTCACGGGTACGAGAATATATCTATCTTGTAGCGTGCTAATATATTGTAGCTTCATGTCTTGCTTATTCCATCTATGTTGCTTTCGTTTTGGTGGTAGGTTGTGGATGCCATTATCTCCCATGGATGTTTCTTGAGAGAATGTACAATCCAACACTCCATTGTTGGTGAAAGATCACGTTTAGATTATGGTGTTGAGCTTCAGGTAAATTACCATATATTCTAAACTCAATATCCAAATCACCCCATTAAATGGTTAACCCTAATTAATAATAAAATAACCTTTTACAGGACACTGTAATGATGGGAGCAGACTATTACCAAACTGAATCTGAAATTGCTTCTCTACTTGCAGAGGGGAAGGTCCCTATTGGGATCGGAAGGAATACTAAAATTAAGTATGTAATTGTTACTCATGATAGATAAAGAATTATCATTTTCACATAGATATGTAATCAGTATCATGATAGATAAACAATTTGCATTTTCGCATACTGAATTTATTTATTATTGTCAACTCACGGTTTGTATCTTTGTTAAAGGAACTGCATTATCGACAAGAATGCAAAGATCGGGAAAGATGTTATCATCGCGAACAAAGATGTAAGCATAAATATCAGCTAGTAGTTTTCTGATCCAATACATTTGTGTAGTAAATATCGTAACTATCCTATTTATGCATGCTTATAAACTCGAATGCTTTATGAGTAGGGCGTTCAAGAAGCAGATAGATCAGAAGATGGATTCTATATTCGATCAGGAATCACTATTGTAATGGAGAAGGCAACAATAGAAGATGGAACTGTCATATAAACAATGGTTAGTGGTTATTTCATGTGCTGGTTTCCCTAAGGCGCCGAAAGAAGCATTACAAGGAACATTCCATCCTGTCTTTGGGGACAGAATGGTAACTGTTGCAAAATGCTATGTTGAATAGAGAAAGCGGGTCGGGTGAAAAATAGGAGCTCTCCCACTACATGTAAAAATAGAACGAATGTGTGTGAAAGAATAAATTATGAAAGTGAAGTTGCACAAAAGTAAAATAAATTGAAGGGTTGAGCATGTGAGCTGTAAAGTTTCCATATTCCCCTCCCTTGCAACTGCATAGGACTCATTTTAAATTATTGTATCAATGAATTATTATTTTGAATGGTGTTGATAAGGAATCTAATCACTTGTTGCTCCAAGTAACATAAATGTTTAGTATTACTCCGCGGATTCTAACGTAGTCCGCATCTTGGAGCCTTTGGATCAAGATTGCATGGCGAAGCTATTGGATCGAGATTGCGCGACTTCAAGTTTATGCTCGATAAATCAGCTTTATTTAACAACTTTTGACTACTTGAAGGCATGAAAATTGTGACAATTTGTCAATCAAGGTTGTTCACTCTTTTCAATTCTGCTTACATGCATAACAAAATTCGAATCTGTAGACCACACATGAGACATGGATTCATTAGCACCATCTTCCTGTTTAGAAGCTCCTACTACAATTTTTTTTACTGGCAGCCTTTGGTCGTCACAAAGTAGGAAATAGACCAAGTTACTAACGGATATAATTGGCCGCAAAAATGGTCACTAGTAACAAAATATGATAATTGTGATACATTACAAACAAAATACGCGATAATTGTCATAAATTACAAACCAAATAAGATATTCGAAATACGCAATAAATGTCATAAGTTACAAACCAAATACGAAAGTCGAAATACGTGATAATTGTCATAAGTTACAAACCAAACGTCACTATAGTTTCACAAATCTAACAAAATAAAATGACAACATGCACAAATATCCATTAATTTATGCATTTCCACATTTTCCTCTTGTTGTTCTTCCGCCACTAGTCCCTTCGTTGTTTGTCCTTTCGCCACTTGCACTTTCGCCGCTTGTCCTTCCGCCGCCGCTTACATTAAATTCATTTGTACCACTGCCAGCGATTTGAATATATACACTCCCTCCGCCTTGAATATTAATCCCGCCGCTTATAAATGGAACTTTTGGTACTTGGGGATTTAGCCTATGCTGCATTAGCCGACGTTGACGTTGAAGCTGTTGCTGACGCTGAAGCTGGTCTGACTGATTTTGTAATGGTGTCTGCTTTTGCTGACGTTGTTGTTGCTGACGCTGAAGATGTTGCTGACGCTGAAGTTGTTCCTGGTCTGACTGGTTTTCTAATGGTATCTGCCGATCCCGACCCCAAAATTCTCCCCTGATTTGGTCCTTCATTTTTGCGATTGCCTCTTGGTTTTCAGCTCTCAATCGTTGTTCGATTTCTGCAAGACTTTTCCCATGTGCACTGCTTGAAGCACCTTGATCCGAGGGAAATGTTTCACCATGACTTGTCCAAACCGAATAATTCGGTTGGAATCCTTTATTACATAAATGAAACCTAATCTCATCTTCACTATGAATACGTCTACATTGACAAACCGTACACGGGCATCTAATTCCTCCTAACTTAAGAAAAACAGGATTCTGTTTGACGGTGTCAATAAATAGTTCAACCCCAAATTTAAAAATTTCTTTAACTTGCCCTCCATCGTAGCATCTATCATACATCCACCTACGATCCATTTCTGGACATAAATAGATATTATATCAACACGACTATTACCTAGATCTATTTCATATTTACTTTGTTTTTTTTAAATTCAAGGGGGGTTTCATGATATACATATATTTCATGACTAGTCACGGATAAATATATGTATTTAATTAAAAAACCTACGTTAAAAATAAAATTACTATACCAAAAAAAAATAAAAAATTACCTACTTTATTAAAAAGAGTTACATCTTTATTCAATTTATTGAAAATTAATTAATTACTTTACTTTATTCAAATTAATTAATTACTTACTTTATTAAAGATTACTATTTCTTAAAGACAAATAGTAAAAAATCCGTTAAATATTCTCGGATAAAAATATAACTTTACTTTTCAATTAGAAAACATTTGAATTTAATTTATATGCACTGTCAGTGTAAAGTTATTTTACACATGCGTCTAATAATATATCGACACATCATGTATGGTAATTAAAAATACATGATGTGTCACATTCATTAAATGATGTGGCAACACATCATTGGATGTATGTGCAAAAAACCTTTACACCGACGGTGCACAACAATTAAACTCAAAACATTTATATTGTCAAAAAAATAAATTAGAAAAACATTTCTGGCACGTCATTATAAATACAATTAATTACTTTCCTACACATTAAAAAAAATAACAATATACTAACAAAAAAAAAATAACAATATAATTTTAAATATATCACATATGACTAAATTTAATAACTTTTATAAAATAAGTACATCATATGACATGTGATCAAATTTAATGATTACTTTTTTTTTGTCGAGTAAAAATATAATAATTATGTACCAAAAAAAGAATAATAATAATTAACCCTTTTTCGTAAAACCAACAAAAATTATATAACTTAAAATATATTGTACTACTTACTTGTTGTGCCGAGTAGTGTCTGACTTAATGAACCAACGAAGCTTCCAAAACCACGACACCAAACAATGCTCTCTAAATAAAATAAAACTATTAACATAAATACACAATAACCGTTAAATATAAATATAATATGATATAAACACAAAAAATTACTTACAAAAGTTAAGACCAAAAGGTGGAGTGATGAAGAACAAACAATAGAAAAAAAATTGGAGAAGAAAATTTAGAGAGATGTTGGAGAAAATTGTAGAAAGAGATTAAAATTGTATGAAATGAGATAGAAGGAAGGAGTATATATAAGGTTAAGAAATGAAATTGAAGAATCACTTCCTGACCCTGCAACGATTTTTTTTATTCTGCCTGGCAATTACCGACGGCCACAGCCGTCGAAAACTCTAACGCCATGAATCAAGTATCATTTACCGACGGCCTTGGCGGTGGCTAAATCCAGGACCAACTTTCAAGACCTGCCAGATCATTTTTGTGACGGTGTAGGCCGTCAGTAAGTCCTGGCTGATTTTCCGACGGCTTAGGCCGTCACGAAATTGTCTATTCGTTCCAAATATATTATTTTTATATTTTGTGATGGATTTTCTTCATTTTGTGACCGATTGGAAATAAAAGTTGGAGACACTATAAGGGATGCAATTCATATGTTATACGTAAAGGACACCTTTGGTGCTGTCATTGTGGATGTCTTAGACACTCAAACAACTCATATCAGACATTCTGATCGCTATATTGGTTTTATTGCTTTTCCAAACATTGTTCTTTGGTGTCTTGAGGTATATTTTTCTTGAGGAAAATGCCCCTGATAATCATCTCAAGGATGTGAAGAATGATGGTTTATTCTCCATCTTAGACCGGATCCCTCAGATTGGCCAAACCAAGGTTAATTTCCATGTTTTCATTCTTTTTTAAGGACAAAACTTAGGTAATGTATTTGGGGACCAAACTGTTGCAGATGCTTTCAAATTGCTTTGGCGGAACCAAACTTGTGCAGTTGCAGTTGTAGATAGACAAACCAAGAAACTCCTCGGTAATGTGAGGAACACTGACATTTCTAATCTTGTATTATAGAAAGTAAGTTATCTACTTGCTCTTTGCCTTCAGCTTATGAATAGATAGATGTATGAAAATTAAATAGAGTCTAATTTTAATACAATGTTAGAGTAAAAAGTTTTGCACGGTCAACAAATCACAATCAATCATATGTCTCACTTTAGAAGTAGTTATGATTAAAGTCAAATGTGTTTAATCATCTGATGATTATGATTGATTGACAGTTTACTAAAAAAATATTGATTGATTGCCAATGTAAGTTTTTTTTCTTTCTAATCACGGTGTATATGAATTAAATTTTATGAATAATGGGCTAATTCCAGCAAGAATATTGAATTAACAGCATCAATGTGACTAGTATGACAAAGATACACGTTTCTATGCAATGAAGGGGTTTTAACTGTCGAAGAGTTTGTTCGCACAAAGACCGACAAGACAAACACTGAACCAACAATTGAGCGTGATCCTTGTGCTGGTCACATGGCAGGAAGTTTCAACCTGGAAAACAGCTTAACGCCGAGAATGGATTCACCAGTAACCAACAAGAAAAACGATACACTGAAGCAAGTAATGGAGCATATGACAGAGACTAACAGCAATTTCAGTTTTCTGATGAATGATAATGAACAAGTTACTGGTTTGATAACAGTGAGAGATATAATTCTACAATTTGCACCTCCATGTGTGAATTCTAGTATTGGTGGTGGCAGATTTTTTGAATTGGCTTTGGAGCAAAGTGGATGTCACGTTAGTAATGGAACTATTATTTGTAATCGTTGATTAAGGTAACGACAAACACAAAGAAACTGTTCAGGAATTTGGATTTTCTACTGTTAAAAATGACAGTCGAAACGATCTTACTGTTAATAAAAATCAGATGGTTGAAACTGAATTTTCGAATGTAGTCGTACAATCTCATGTATAGCACTGGCACTATCATTTTTCTTATTAATAATACTAACTAGGCATCATTAACTTCTAACCTTTGTCTAAGATGGCTTCAGAACATCACAGAAGTTATTATAGCAGCCTTAGTTGGTATCAAAGTGTCTATGCAGATACTGAGTCTCATATCTCCATTGCTCATTGCTATACATTGTGAAAAGCAATGAAGAAACAATATTATCAACTTATTACATGATTTATTTTAGTGGGACGATAAATCACATCAGGGTTCGAATCTCAGACAAACTGATTAAGGAACTCATCTACAGCAGTGTATTTCACATCAGGATAGAGAGTTGTAGCCTCTACTCCAAATGATGCGTCAATTTCAAAGTTAGTATGGTCCCCTTTGATATACACACTGTGAGCAATCGACAGCATCATATTTAAGGGAGGTGGAGACTCTGAAACAAAGTTAAACAAGTTAGTTATTACTGTTTTTATATATTCAGATTAGATTACTATGAATAACAAAGGTCAGTTATCGCTAACCTTGAATTTGCTTCAGAAGTTGTTCCTCTGGAACATAGATTCTTTCAAGAGTTTTACCAATCTTCTTCTCCCATAGAGAAACCAGATCATTAAAAGACAAGACATTAGCTGGTGGTCTAATGTACAGAATTTTGTTCAAGGTTCTTGGATCATCAACCGCTTTAATTGTATAAGTAGCGATATCCTCTTCCTTGTTAAAAACAGCTGTTAATTAATCAACCAAAAATTAATAGTTAGGACAATGACAGGAATTCAAGACTAAATCGTATCTCTAGTTTTCTTTCACCTTTGGGGTTTCCATCTCCTAGGATAACAACTTTATCTCTTGGTGGAGCGGTAGCTCCATGCTGTGACAAAGAGGGTAGGAAGTAAGCAGCAAAGAAGTTGCTTGACACATAAGTGTAAGGAATTCCTTCGGCCTCAATGGTGCGCCGAATTCGTGCTTTAGCAGCATATGCACTTTTTGCTGGTTCAATTGCATGACTCCGGTCCACATCGTTTCCAAATTCCGAAGGAAAGAACCTCTATGAAACAAAATACTAGTCATCAAAACAATATCACATTTCATATTATGTGTGTCTGCATCGACGTTTTCACCGTGCGTTAAGCAGAATCTACAATTTCAAGCTTCCTAAAAGCACGGTCAATGCACACTAGGACGCGAGAATAGTTATTCTACTGCCAAACCAAACAGATGCTATTTGACAACTATCATATGGTAAAATGGCATGCTTTAGAGTAAATAAAGTACCTTAACATTTCCTGCTTCTTTGATGGCAGAAATGATCTTATCTTGATCAGCAAGCAAGGAACGAGCCACGGTAGAAATGACCACATCCACCTGTTTTATCGCCTTCACCAAACTTTGATGATCATATAAGTCCCCCTGCATATAATAAGCTGATATCATATCCCAACACTCAAAATTTAACATGGATGCTAAAATGTCTAAAAATTATACTAACTAAGATATAATTTGACCAATTTCTCATGGATCAGTTGAGTGATTTACTCTAATATCAAAATTTGAAATGTCATTTCTTAGTTACTTTCAATTTTATACACTATACACTAATTCTAGAAATAATCCACAAACAATAAAAGGAATAATAGTAATTTACGCACAACAACAAAATTGACAGACAAGTCCTTGAATTTGTTGATGATGGGTGATTTAGCAGGGTTGGAAAGAGTGGACTCCCGGGTGAGAACGAAGGTTGGGTGTCCGGCTTTGGCGCTAGCTTCCGTAATGAACTTTCCGATGTAACCAGTGCCGCCAATCAACAGAATCTTACTCCCTGCCATCACAATTCACAATAATATCAAAGTAAAATATGGATAAGTGGAATAAAAGTGGCATGAGTGTTGCAGTGTGTAGTACTTGTCCTTTTATTATAAGTATTAATCTATTATTTATGCATGCCGTGTTCAAATTCAAACAAACAAGTGCATTTCAATTTTCAACACAAAACTTTGTGTATGTTTGGTTCTAGAAAGACAGCTATGCATTTGTTTCTAGAAAGACAAATAAATATCACTATCACGCATGTGCTATGTACTATACTCCTATATAAATATCTTGTGTATTTTATTATATCTTAAAAGATAAAAAATTAGTGTACACAAGGTTGCTTAAAGAAAAATTAAAATATGCTTTTAACAGTTTGATACAGTGATAAAAAGACAGGTTTCAAAGTCGAGAAATTTTAAATCCGAGATCCGTTAATGTTAAGAGAATTGAATATCTTAGTTTATAAGTATTCTTGAGCACTAAGGTCTTTCCTTTCTTAAACGGATAGCAATAACATACCTTTCGCCTTAAATTAAAAAATAAAAAAAGAAGCAATAAGTTTTCCACTTGGACACGACAATTTTAAGACAAAAGCATGAAAAATACTTTACAAAGTTCCACTAACCAACCAACAAAGAAAACTTTTTCATTCAAAAAGTAATAACCATTTGATAATGTCCTTTGATTAATTTCTGTATTAGAGTAATCAATCACCTTCTGAAAGTTTGATTAGAGGTAATCAGAAAAAAACAAAGCAAAAAAACTGAGAAAATTATTGTAAATTAATAATGGAGACAGTGATGGAAGATGTTGAAGAATACACCTACAGAGAAGTGAAACTTCCATCTCTGATTCCAATAGTAGCTGAGCCAGAGCTTGAAAGAGAATCAGGAGAAAGAAGAAGAGGAAGGGATATAATTGTAGCCATAGATCATGGTCCAAACAGTAAACATGCTTTTGATTGGGCTCTTATTCATCTATGCAGACTTGCTGATACCATCCACCTTGTTCATGCTGTTTCTGGTTTGTTCCTTTAATTTTCTTATCTTCCTCGTACTAATTTTTATTTATTTATTTTTTGTATACAATAAAGGAAATATTTTGCAGATGTGAAAAACCAAGTTGTATACGACTTGACCCAAGGGCTGATGGAGAAATTAGCTGTTGAGGCTTTTGAAGTTGCAATGGTTAGTGTTTCTCTATTTTCATATCAGATCTAATCCGTCGTTAGGAAATTTCTTTGTAAGATCAGAGCTATTACTCTTTGTTAAAAATCATGGTATGAACATAGGTTTGTTAGTAAATGCAATTCTCACCTTACAAATCAGTTACATTGGGCAGTCTGCTATCAGATTTCTGTTATCGGACCGCCCACTATTTATATCTACGTACACAGCCTGAACACATGTTTATAAGCAGAGACAATCCTTACCTTACAAGCCGGGCTTTGTAGGTTTGAGAAGTAGTATTAAGTGAGGTCAATTTGTCGAAGTGTTTAAGTGTTTAGAAGTCCTTTATTAGGTGAAGAAGTAGTGTTGAAAATTACTTGTGCATTGTAATTCATAGTCCAATATATTGATCGGTCCCAGTATTTTAGGATCTCCCAAAAGTCCCAACAGTGTTATTAGAGCCTGATTCGACGTGGTAGGGAGCTACAGCGGGAGTGGTCTCTAGTGTTGGATCAAAGATGTAGATAGTCATACACTTGAGATAATGTTCAAACATGCTTTTGTTTTGTGGTTACTATTAGTCCAATATTATAATTCACCAAGTGGTTTAAAAGTTCCCCTAGAAGTCCCAACACAACTCTTTGGTTAACTTCTATTGAGATTGAGAATCACTCATTATTACTCTATTTTATGGAAAATTGGCAATCTATTATCTTATTCAACTTAATCTAAATGATAATGATAATATGTGAACACAGGTGAAAACAGTAGCTCGGATTGTGGAAGGTGATGCAGGAAAAGTAATTTGCAAGGAAGCAGAGAGGACTAAACCTGCAGCTGTGGTTTTGGGGACCAGAGGCAGAAGCTTGTTTCAAAGGTGTGTGTAAGGGTACCTTTCCATTCAATTCAACCCCTTTGTGTGTCTCTCTTTCATTCTCTAAACCAAGCAATTATCCATTATCCTAAATCATTAGGGTTAGCGGTGCAGCCTGTTGTTCGTTTGTATTTCATTCAGGTGTAATTATCTTGAATATATATATACAAATGTAATATTATTGATATGTTTCTGGTATTTTTCTTCAGCGTGCTACAGGGAAGTGTTGGTGAGTATTGCTTTCACCACTGTAAAGCAGCACCTGTTGTCATTGTTCCTGGAAAAGGTGGTGATTTGTAGCCTTACTATTCTCTTTAATCATATTTTTTCAACTGAATTTTAGTATATTGAAGCATTTTTTGTTTCTTTGTTTGACAGATGCTGGTGATACATCAATCGTCTAGTGGATTTAGATTGTGTTCTGTATAAATCTGCATTGTTTTGTAACTGTAATAGTGTAATGTATGTATCTAACTTCATATGTTGTGGTTTGTTATTCACCCACTTTCTCTCTATGAAAACTCATGGTCATTTTAATTTGTTTTGCAAGTAATTATAAAATATTCATTTCTTGAATGTAACAATTGTAATGATTAGGGTCATGCTAAAGCAAGTTACACAGTTTCTGAGTATGAATCAGCTAGTTTGTAATGAAATTATGACTTCATTTGCACTGTTATTTAGCATGTTCTGTATCAAGTCTAGCGCTATATATACCTTGAAGGATGAGTACTCCTTGAATGTCAATGATTTGAGAGTGACTGGAGAAATGTATACAAATTCAGAGTTAGCAATATAATCCAGAGATTGCGATTTCTGATTCACGGCTATTGAAGTGAGTAGCCAGACGCTGAAGAGTGTGTATATAGATGGAATCAGTTGCGACAAGTTTGTACTGGATGCGGATGGGATTGAGAGCTTGCATTTGAGAGTTTGTGAAATTGAGGTTTTCAAACTCATTGGTAAGGGAACCTAAAAGCATTTAAGGATCCTGAGAGTGTGGAAGGTGAGGGATAACTAAGGCCAAACTGAGAATTTTCATAAAATCTAGTTGAAGCACAAGTGAAAATGAAGCAAATAAAGCACAAGTGAAAATGCTTACGGGGTGCTAAAAGAAATTCTCATAAAATCTAGTTGAAGCACAAGTGAAAATGAAGCAAATGTCTGATCTTTAAACGGTAAAACAAGCGCAAGATTGGTAGTATCCTCGAATTTCTGGAAACAAAGCTATCCATTTCGAGGAGTTATTATCTAATCTAATGTACAAAGAGCATAAAAATACAAATGGTCGTGGTAAATAGAAACTTGATCATTGTTTGTGAAGAGGTCCAATATCTCTAATTAAAGTGAGTATTATTAACTGTCAATTAATGAATCAAATGTAAATTATTATTTTTTTGACGGATATATCAAATGTAATATTCCATGATACGTTATACTTTAAATCAAATGTAAAGTGAGTATTAACAACTCATAATAAATTGTGTTTGTTGAAATAAAAACTCTTAATTTTTCCGATTTACATTTTAGTCACTTATGAGTTATGACTTATGAGTTAAATTTGTTGGTCAAGGGGCCTAATAGATTTTTATGAAAAGGCATGGTTGAATTTTAATCGAAAGTAACACCTTAAGGCTTAAGTAGTGTATAGAAAAATACCTTCCTAATTATAAAGATAATTTAAGAAAATTTATCAAGGGACCCCGTGTTTCTTTTTTACCCTATGCAGGGGCGGAGCCACATGTAGTTGAGAGGGTGCAACTGCACACCCTCAACTTTTAAAAATTGCACATATAATCATGTATGTTTTGCACCTTGAACCCCCTGAAATTTTGTTTTTGCACCCTAGTCTAAGAGGATCACCAGAAGAAAAGGTATGGGAGAATAGAAATAGAGATGATGCACTTGTAAACTAGTAAAATATGTAGTTGCAGAAAAGATGCAGGTAAAATAATAGACACAAGGGAACAGAGCATAACAGAGGAAACAAAGAGAAAAGAAAGAAGAAGTGGGTGGCGGCTATAGAGAACTCAAAAGTATATTCTTTAGGGTTTCCTTTAACCCATGGGCTTTTCATTATATATGGCCTAATTCCAATGTGGCCCGTTACAGTTATGTTTATAATTACATATAGTATTAAGTAGATTTATGTGATTTATGGTTTATCAAACTCAAATAATTAGAAGAAAACTATTTATAAAGCTTTCACATATAATAATCTCAATTTTTTTCTTCTTTGACTAGAATAATCTTAAAGTTTGGTTATATATATTATTTTTTACCATAAATAATTTCTTTTATAATTACGAGAAATAGTATTATACCATTACTTTACTCAAAAAAATTATACCATTAGTTTGATAATTAACCCTTACTTTGCTCTACAAGTACAACTTATTTTTTTGTTAGGTAGCTTAGTGACTAAAAATTTCACTCTTAAGATGAATAAGTGGAGTGTTCGGATTTGAATCTCGACCCTTACATATAAAATGTGATGTCCTAAGATCACGGGGACTCTACAAATACAACTTACTTGGTAGCAACAACTATGCTTATATGCAAGAGTCTGGATTTGAATTCGAAAATTTCAATTTCTCGACACTTATGGTGTTTGATTACATATAATATTTTTTAATATATATTAATAATTAATTTGAAAATAAAATAATTATTATTTATCAAAATTGAACGGTCTGCACCCCCTGGTCCAGGGTCCTGGCTCCGCCACTGGGAATTTCCAATTTTGCCCTTGCAAAAAACTTCGGTTTTTAAAAACCGTAATTTTTTTTGCCTAGAATTTTTTTTCGGTTTTTAGAAACAGAAATTCCTCTGAATTTGCACTACCAAAAAAATTGGTTTTTTTGAACCGAAATTTTTTGCAGGGGTGAAATTGAAATATTGAGGGGTAAAAAAGAATAGCAGAGTCGGAAGAGAAATTTTCATAATTTAATAATTTAATGTATGATTTCTTGTAAGGCCTATTAAGTAGAAGTAAAAGCCCAAGTTTGTGGTTTAGCTTTCTTTTATGGGCTTTTGTGCTTTAGGTATGAAATAGTGTCATACAATATGATTTTGATTTCTGTCAAAAAAAAAAATGTAAAAATATATGATTTTGAGGGTTGTTTTTCGCATCCCAAAAAACCTCACGCTCCCCCTGAAATTACTAAATTAATCCCTTTATTTTCTATTATGTGAGCATTGTTTGCACTCTAAGTAGCAAGTGATTATATTTTTAACTCAAACCCAACATCTACGCCCCCTTAGATGAAAAATATCATGTAAAAAAAGAGCCCCGTATTATAGAAAGCGAACTAAGTTCATAGTGCATCCTATAAAGCAAACTAAGTTCGTAGCTTGCATTCTAGAAACCAAACTCTTTTTTCATGATTTTTTTTTTATCTAGGGGGCGCAGACGTAACTAAAACACAATTTGTTATTTAGAGTGCAATCAGTTTGCACTTTAACTATTGAACTTTATAAAAATGTGGTCATCAACCAATACCATATTTTAATTGGCCACTGGAGCGATTATGACAAAATTGATCAATCATAGACACACACCGTATAATTCTATAAATTGAAGTCTCTTTTTTTAATTTTTTAATTACTTGCTCATACAGTGTTTCCATTCAAAATATTTTTTGGGGTGAATGAAGAGTTCACACTTAAACTTGCGAAATATGATTCAATTAAAATTATTTCATGGGAGATGAGAGAAGGGTGAAGATGACAACAAGATTTGATTTGTATAAGGTTCACACTCGCAATCTAAGTAGCGATCGAGAGGGATAAATTGGAAATACTAGAGAGTGCGTGCGAGATTCTAGGGGGGCGAAAAGTACATGGTTTTTAAATTTGCATGAAATTTTGTAAATTAAATACTATAATACTTCATAAGCAGTTACAAAATGTGGGGTTGTTAATTTCATATTCTGTGAAAAATAATAAGTGTTTGAATTTGATAATGATGTCAATTGATCCTATTTTAAGAAGGTAGGCGGATCAAATATTCATGAAAATTGCTTTTCTGACCCCCCCCCCCCCCCCCCCCATTTCTTCTATACCCCCCAAACAGACGTTTTTGCCCTTGGTGTGTCATAAAAATTTTGCCAGACATCTCGGTTCGTAGAAACCGAGACCCCCCTTTGAATTAGCTCGGTTTCTAAAAACCGAGAAACCCCCCAGAGTTAGCTCGGTTTCTAAAAACCGAGAAACCCCCCAGAGTTACCTCGGTTAATATTAACCGAGCCATATGTATATACTAACAGAAGCAACAGCTTCTGTTTTCATTTACGAATTTTTTTCAAAATAACCCTAAGTTCCTCTCTTCTTCTCCAAAACGCCACTTTCAACCCTACATCAACATCCAACTTCAAATCATACATAATCAAGTAAGTTTCATACATCTTTGATCATTCTATATGTTCATCCTCAACATTTTCAATTATATGCATATTTTGTTCCTCTCTCCATAAATTTCAAATTATGACTTTGTCTTTCAAACGTGATTATGTTGTTTGATTTGTTGATTATTGGTTAATTGTTAGTATGGTTAGATAATAGCATGAATGCATGTTTCATATTATGTTTAATGTGAGTATGAGGTTGAGTTTCTATATTGTACTCCAAGTGTTTGACAAAATGTCTGAGTGAAATCAGTTACTTTTTTCCATATTAATTATGTTTCCATTTGTTTATGGATTAAATGTTTGGTTGAATTAAAAGTTTGAATTTGTCATAGATTAAAAGTTTGTATTGATTTTGAATTTTTTTCTATGTTTAGATATGGAAGACGACAATGTTGGCCGAACTAGACAAGGAAGGGCGAGCAGAGCACATTCGTCTGCTCGTAAAGAGCTTGCTGCAAATGCTCCTCCACCTAAAAGAGGGCGTCGCGGTAAGCAAGGACCGCCGGTGCGAGGAACACACGATGCCGAAGCGGGTGGTTCTCGTTCACGCGCACGTCGACCGGTGCGTGATGATGAGGACTTTGATGCCGGTCAATATTTAAATGAACCGGTTGATTATCAAGAGGATGAGCAACCACAACCACAACCACAACCACAAGAGGATGAGGAACCTAATGTACAAGAAGGGTCTTATCCAGGAGGACCGAGTGATTTGTCGTTGCTAAAAAATTACCATAAGCATCGGGCAAATCCAATTTGGGATGCACAACATAACGACCCGGTAAAAATCTAAGAAATATGTCGATTATTTTATGAATGATTTAACTTTGTTCAATATTGTAATTTCGTTAAGGTGCATATTTTAATAATGTATTGCGTTGTTGGATTTTGCAGATTTTATACAGGTCGTTACGTTGCATTGCCAGTGCCAATAAGGTTATAAAAATTCAGAAACCTACACAAGATTGGTTTTGGCAATATATTATAGCATCGGGGTTGGAGCCGCTGGTAAGGACCAATTTTAACGTACTTGACTATGGGCTTCTATGGGCTTTTGCTGAGCGTTGGCATCCGGAAACAAGTACATTCAGCCTTCCAATAGGTGAGATGGGCATCACATTGGACGATGTCCAATGTTTGTTGCATATTTCTATCCAAGGGAAATTTCTTAACCATGTCAAGATTTCAAGACCAGACGGAGCTCAAATGCTTAGCACATATCTTGGAATTGACGAAGGCGATGCCATGGATATGTTTGCCGCCTTAAAAGGGCCATATTTGACGCATTCCTACGTTCAGGGCCTTTTTATGGATTATTTAGATGCTGCTGAATCTGCTTTCGCGAATAATGCCCCGATGCACGAGGTTAGGATGTATAGGGAGAGATGCGTACGGGCTTTTTTGCTATTTGTTGTTGGTTGTACCATATTCAGCAACAAATCGTCGTACTACCTCGACGTTGTGTATATACAGTACTTTGCGGACTTGTCGAGTGTCCATGAATGGAACTGGGGTTCTGCTGCCCTTGTTCAATTACAAAATTATTTGGACTTCGCATCTCAAGCTCAAGCGTCCCAGTTGGCTGGCTACATGTCATTTTTTGAGGTAAAAATATACGATCCTTCAATTATATATTATGTTATATGTGTAGAACTTATTTTTTACATGGATATATTTTACATAAGTATGTTTGCATATAATGAAGCTTGTATGTGAATTTTTCAGGGGTGGATAATTACACATTTCCCGACACTTAGCATGTGGCAGTTAGAGACAAATTTTACTGAAAATATGCCACTAAATGCGAAGTATGCTCCTGGACAAGGTCACAAGGATTCACGTGGCTATAGGCAGAGCATCGATAATATTCAAGTGTCGGACGTTGTGTTTTGTCTGTATGATAACCGCCGACATATCCGCCCTTTGATTGATGCATGTTGGTTTTCTGGTTGGTTAAGGTGTGGGAGTTTGAAAGCTAAGCATTTGCCTGAACGTGTGCTGAGACAATTTAAGTACGTTCAGAGCATTCCAAGAGACCCTGATGTAAGTACGCCAAATATGAATATATTTGAGATTGATCGTGTGTGGGCTGAAGAGATGGATATGCGGTTGATTGAGGAAAACATGAGGGGTCAACCTGTGGTTAATGCTTGGGACTGCGAACCTGGATATGTTTTGTGGTTTTATAAAGTGTCGCATCCCAAAATGCGTCCATTAGAAGCTCCAGAGGATCAACCAAGACCACCTGAGTTGGAGGTGTTGCTCGAGGAGTCTCAACAAAGACATGACCCTAATCCATTGGGTATATGCCGACGTGTCAGGGATGAGGTTGAGAGGGCACTTGATGCTGGTGAGGCTGAGCCAGGAACTCCAGTTCATCGTACTTTGCGTAAGATTCTGAACATGCTTAACCCGTGTTTAACGTATAAACGAATAAGTCGGGGGAGAAGAGGTGGACGGCGTGGATAGTTATTTGTTACTAGTTTAGTGTGTTTAATTATGTTTTAATGTTGGAACTTCTGTATTTTGGCGTTGTAATATGTACTTTGGAATTTGTTGGAACTTAATAATTAATATGTACTTTTGCGTTTTAATGTTGGAATATTATGTATTATGGATTTTATGTTTTACAATTAATTGTTGATTTTGTGTTGGATGAAACTTAATGTATTTTGTGTTGGATGAAACTTAATGAATGTTGTGCAAAAAACAGGTTTGGACCTCAAAATATATTGAGGTGGTAACAGAACCAGAAACTTATGGTTCTGGTTTTTACCAGTTCTGGCTCGGTTTCTAAAAACCGAGCTATACCAGTTCTGGCGCGGTTTTTAGAAACCGAACTCGCCCAGAAAGAATCATAACAAATTAAAAACATAGAGTTCATAAATTTCCTATTAGAATGAATCATAAAAAATTTCCAATTAATCCATACAAATAATAAAACATAATAAACTGGATATTTCATAAATTAAAAACATAGAGTTCAACAACTGTCACGGAACATTGAAAATTAAACACGTTACAATGAAATTAAAGACATAACATAAATTAAAGACATAAAATTAGGTTAATGTAACATAGCATACAAACGTCCCCCTTTTGGATCAATTAGAATTTGATTAAACATGGAGCGCACATCATCATCATCTTTCAATTGTTTCCACCCGTATTTCTTTGGTGCATCTTCAAATGAATTGCTTGAACAGTCAGCTGCCAGATCGACCCACATTTCTGCATACCCAAGTTTCGCAATTTTGATTTGTTTGCCTTGTGCATAATGATACATGATTTCAATTCTATTTTTGATTGATTCAACGGTTGTTAAACTGGTATCCAATGCAAGGGTGAACAACTCTTTGTTACCCTGAAACTGGACAGAAAACTGATATGTTTCTACCGGATTGCGAACTGCAGAACCACGTGAGGATGACATAGTTAAGAATTGAAAAAACTAGTAAATAAATTGAAACTGAGTTGTGATTTATCTGAATACGCATCCATATATTTATATAATTTGTTGTCTGATTACATCCACAAAAATTGTCGGTTACATTTCGACCACAAAAAGTGACGGTGCAATCTCGACCACAAAAATTGTCGGTTACATTTCAATTTTTTTATTAAAAAAAATGGATTTAGTTATATATTAACGGTGCATCTTTCTTTACCCCCTTGATCTCTTTTGTACCCCCATACAATTTACCTGCGTACAGAGGCCTAGCTCGGTTCGTAAAAACCGAGGGGAAGCGCGGTTTTTAAAAACCGCGAAATTATAGGCATGCTCGGTTTTTAAAAACCGAACCACACCAGGAAAAACACCAGAACAGCCTGCTTCTGTTTTCCAATACCACCTCAATACAAATGAGGTCCGAACCTGTTTTTTACACATTATAACATCATTATTTCAAACCAACAGTTTTACTAAATCAAAATACTATTTTCATTACATCAAAGTACTATGTTAATTACTTCAAAATACATCAAAGTTCATCAAATTTCATTACATATCAAAATACATCACATGAGTTCATCAAAGTTCATTATATGCTACCCTATGTGATTACATCAAAGTTCAATCAATTGTCATTGGATTGTCTTCACTACCAACACCAACAGTTGAAACGTCTCCTCTCTCGATGCTCATGAGTTCCTCAAACTCCTTCTGCCTATCCACAAAATAAGTTTGCCAATCCTTAGTGTGTTCAGCAGCATGTCGCTTCCACTGAGCATTTGTTTAGGTATCGGACAACCTTCTTTTAACTTCACTAAAACGAAGTGATTAGGTAATGCGCCAAGGCAAATAACCTTTGAAGACGGGTTTGGTGGTGGATAGCCACGCAATGGAAAAAATGTTTCACATGCTCCCACTCCATGTTTTGAGAGCTGCACCACTACTCTCTCAAAGATAGTAGCTACGATATGTCCCATATCCGGGAATGTGAACCATTTATCTTGTGGTGCAACTGTCTTCCTAAGAGAGGTTCTTTGTCTCGGAGCTCGGAATAGTGCCTCATAAATATATTTCCAACGGTCCTCACCATCAAACATGCTAACATACATACTCCTATGCAAAGTCATCTCCCTTTGCATGCTAAGTCGTACCAACTCAAAATCCGCTTCATTCTTTTTTGTAGCCAATGCAATCGCGCGGTATCCACAATAACCGTCACCTTCCACATCAACTATATCTTCAATAAAAGGATGCATGCACTTCGGCATGTGGTCAAGCTCAACAATTTGAGATAGAGTCGGAGTGAAGTTACCAATTACCGGAGCTTTGGACATAGTAGACGATGAAGCTTGTGATAATGACGCATTCGAGTCAGATGACTTTGATGGATTAGATTGAGATGATTGTGTCTCCGCAAAGTATGCATTAACATGCTCCCACCGGGACTTATCTCTAGTTGTGGTATTTTTTTTGCCACGAACCGCCGCCTTTTTCTTTTTAGCCCCTTTTGATTTGGCATCTTGAACCAGAGGCTTGAGAGAGGTAGATTCAGGATATGCAATTAGACGGAGTTGATTTCGGATTTCATTTTCATACCTTCATCCGATGTTTTCAACCTTTCCTACAAATATTCATATCAATATGTCATTAAGCAAACAAATAATTTTATCGTTACTACGCAAACAAATATGTACAATTATGATATGCGAACCTTAATTGCTTCCCACTCTGCCGTGCACGAATAATCTTCCTGGACGTCTCCACCGCCTTCTTCAACATTGAAACACATCCTCTTCCAGTGAATGTATACTTCATCGAGTCTAATAGGTTGGTTGTGCCTTAACTTCTTAGCAATCAAACATGCACATGGCAACCCATAATTAACTCTCATCAAGCATCCACACTTTTTGCTATCCATACCAACATTGTCGACCCTTTTTGCCTCTTGGTAGATGTAATCCAATGCCGCTCTAGAGACTTTGAAAGGTAACAAAGAGTACAGTCTAACATCCCGGTATCTGTGTTCCTCTACAGACATACTTTGACCAAATTGAGTTTGAACTTCGGTGAATTGAAGTCCCAACATGTGATGTATCGCTTCCCATCCCTTCACCAAATCACCAGAACTGTCCTCCAAGGATTTTTTCAAGACACCATGGGCACTTTCAACTCTATTTGTGGTATAGTTGCTCATGTGCATATGCTTGTCTACCCAAGCACATACAACCTTCTCTTTGTCCGTGTCCAAAACGGTTTCTTCAATATAGCGCAACAATATTGGCCACTTCTTACATAGCTCCCTAAACTCCATTAAGAGATCACCATACACGTCGACTGTATCCGAGTATAACAAATGCATGAAGGCTTTTTCCAAATTCGCCCACACAATTTCCTTCTCGACCTCTTCTCCTTCTCTTACTTTCAGTAGCTCCTTTATCTTGGACCCCACATTTTTCTGAACATGAACCCGACAAACCATGGCAGCCGATGTAGGAAATACTTGACCAACAGCATTCATCAATGCGGTATCTCTGTCGGTCAAAATCACCTTAGGCAAACTACCTTCATTCCTTACAAGTGACCGCAATTGTTGTAGAGCCCAAATGAAATTATCTTCTTTCTCGTTTGTAAGCCAAGCAAAACCAACATTAAACGTCCTCTCGGTTGAAGTGAACCCGACTATCTCAAATAAAGGCATGTTGTACTTGTTGGTTTTGTACGTCGAGTCCATCACCAATACAGTGGGAAAAGAGTTGAACAAGCTCAAGGATCTTGGATGTGCAAAGAAAATATCTTGAAGATATTCACCTCCTTCATCAACATGCGACCGATACTTGAAAAAATATTTGTTGTCGCTCAGATGTTTGAACATGTGTTGCATTTCACTCATGGACGCCCTCATTTTAGCTTTATACCTATACCGGGCGTTGTAACATTGCTTTGATGACATCGTGTTCTCGGGATCTCTTTCTTTCAATGTCGAGAGGATATTTCTTGGTTGGACCAAATTCTTGGTCATTTCATTCACCAATAGCGTCTCTTCCGGCTTCAACCGACCCGCCACAAGATGCCCCTCAAGCTCTGTGTCCAACTCGTGGTTGTGTATGCCATTCACCACTGTCATATTCCATAACTTTGTTTCTTTTGCATAATAACCACGAAGTCGGAATGGACATCCGCACTTCCTAGTTCCCGTAGAATCGGCTTTCAACTTCTTTTTAGGTGGCACGTACTTGCCGCTTCGTTCGCACTCCAACACAAAAAACGCTTTCCTACTCTTATCCCCGCCGTTGTCCGATCTCCTAACTATAATGGTAAACTTCAATTTCTGTGCAACCTTTTTAGCCCATGTGATCAAATCATCTTTGGAATTCTCTTTAGCCGCAGTCGCAAAATGATGTCCGGTATCAATTGATATTGGTGGCGGTTGAACTGGAACCGGAACAATGTCAAGTGGTTGTGGCGGTTGATCTTCCATGACTACAAACCAAGCAAATGCAAATAATTTAATTAGCAACCTTTAATTGTTACAATCCTAATAGAATACTAAGTACACACCTAAAATACTAATAAGCAATTTGTACTACAATTTATAAGTCATTAGTAACTAATTATATAAAAAAAATCAACAAGTCAGAAGCTGGCTGTTTCTTTCCAAAACGCAGGACTAGCGCGGTTCGTAGAAACCGAGCTAGCTCGGTTAATAGAAACCGAGTGTTTCCTGACACATACCCTACGAAACTAGACCTATGACAGCCACATTTAAACAAAATTTAAATCGGTGATTACCTTAATTTCACGCTTTAATGAGTGTTTGATGTTGTAGAGCAACCTTTGATGTTGAATCCAAGCCTTGAATGAGCACCAATTAGGATTGGATTTGGGGAGGGGAATTTGAAAAGTTTTGCAGAAAAATAAGAAGTGGCTGCTGGTTTTCTATATATAGGATTAGCGCGGTTTTTAAAAACCGAGAGAGCTGCTCGGTTTCTACGAACCGAGGCAACCTTCCAAAAAATTTTGATACCCCCCAAGGGCAAAAGCATCTGTTTGGGGGGTATAGAAGAAATGGGGGGGAGTCAGAAAAGCAATTTTCAATATTCATACTCCAAATTCCAAATCTGATCCAGCATGGGCCTATTTAGAATTTTTCGAAAAAGAATGAGACACAACACTAAGGTGTGGAAGCTAACATTGATTCTTGCTTTTGAAATTATTTTGTAATAGAGATTACATGCTGATAGCAAGGGAATCTGTGTTGATTTTATTAAATATAACAAAGGGTCGTGCTAAACAGTCGGAGACACTTGCTAAATATACCAAAAACTAAAATTTTACACTTTAAGTAATATACAAATTTCAAGACATGATTGCCGTAGAAATACTGTTTAATATTTTTCTTATAATAGTATGATAAATGTTTGGGACTGTGGCTAAGAGTCCCCCCATGTGATTGAAAGGGTAGAAAGAAAAAGAAATTCTCACAAAAATCTAAAAATGGGCCAAATGAAAGCAACATGAAATAAAATCTGTGAGCATCCTTAGGAACAGAGAATCAACAAAATCTTGATTATGAAGGAGACATATGCACCGATGTCACAATTATGTATACGTTGAAAATGAAAGATGGCTGCGGTACTTGTTACCTCCAAATAGTATTAAGAAAAACATTAGTACTACTTCCTAATTAACCGTTGATACAACCAAACTTTCAAAATGAGAAGCTCCTTTCATGCAATCCAATTTAGAAAATTGGAAAATTTCTCACGCGATCCCATCTCTTTTCTACCTCTAAAATATTTCAATTTTGTCTCTGTCGGAAAAAAAATTCAAGGCAAAAAAAACTTCGGTTTTTAAAAACCGACGTGTTTTGCAAGGGCAAAATTGAAAATTCATGGCGTAGAAAAGAGAGGGGTTTCGCTTGAGAAACTTTCTTACTACTATATCTTATCTAATGTGAAACTCAAAATCATTGAGATCCCAATTACTAAGGATTGAGTTGAAAATAAATAAGGGCCATTGAACTAGATGCAACTTGGAAACCTTGATAATGAGGGTTGGATTTTGGTCCTCATGATTCATTATTTTAATTTGTCTATACTATATATACTAGTGTTATTTTAATCTAAATATTTGAGAACTTGGTTGAGGATCTATCCTTTCAATTATAGACACGTGAGTATGAATGAATCATATTTGTGATTGAACTGAATCATAAATAATTTTGGGTACATTGAGAGACAAAATATGATTCTAATAAATTGAAGACATAAAAATGTCTGCCCATAACCCTCCTTACCACCGCATATTTAGAGCTATGTATTCATCATTCTATGGCTTAGCTATCACTGTCTTTATCAACACCCTCTTATTCTGTCCCCAGCACCCCCAATTGCTACTACTTTATCATGGTCCACTTTCCCTCCAGCATGTTCAGTGTTTTCCTTTTACTTCATCCAATTAAATGGATAAGGCTTAATTGAAGAATCACAGATTATTTAAGGTTAATCTGTGGTACATACAAAATGGAATGTTTAGTTTGAATATTATTACTTCTGCAATCATTTGGATTTGAAGGCATCCCTAAGATATTTTTAGTGTGTTTTCAGTGAATAACAAAATCTTCACCCACACATTCATGACTGTTTTGAAATTGTTTATTGTTGATTTTTTCTTTTGCTTTCACCACTTGATTTGGGGGTTAGTTCTGACATTAAGTGGTTTCAGCCCCCTCTCGGTCGTAGTTGCGGGGATCGAACCGTGGACGTGGTACTCCCTATCAAATTTAGCGTCAATCACCACAGAACCAATTAACGATTGGCGTTTATGGTTGATTTTGTTAGTGTGTAACCTAAACTGGCTGATTTTGAATTAATGGTTGCAATTTAAAACAATGTGTATTTGTGTGCATATATTACAGCAGGAAATCCGCATCCGTGGCTGTTTAAAGCCATTATATTAATTGATTGATCGATTATATTTTAATGTAAACGTGCAAAAGAAGGTGTTAATTAACTGGTATTAATTAATATGATTTTATTCATATTATGGAGAGTAGTATACAGACAATTGATTACTATATAAGGCTATGTACTTGAAAAGAAAAAAGAATCTTGATAAGAGGCATTTGGAGTAATTAAGCTAATTAATCCAATGAATGGTCACATAATTTCTGGTCTACATCTCGATCTTTAGATTGCCATTTTCAACTAGACCTGCATAATGTCAAACAACACTTTCAGAATTTTTGAAAATTTGTAGTGTGTATAGTATAAAGATTTCCTTAATTAGTGTTACAACATTCTTATGTTCATTTATGTATATATCAATGTCAACTTTTACAGTTTTTTCTACCTTTTTTTATCTATAAATAAAATAAAATTCTTTCTAATTTCTAATCTTTTCTATCTCTTTGCTATTCACACATCCCATTAGTGTTGTGAGACTATCATTTTCTGTGATTTTAAGTGGTCTCTAAAATGGGAGATTGTGAAATGGCAACCAGAAACAACCCTCAAGTTGTAATCCACTTTGTGCCTTAAGAAAGTGATTGATGCTATTGCTGGTCCTCAATCCTCAATGCTTCAACCTTTTCATCCAACTTGCTATAGAAATTACAATTTCATAAAGGGATGCTGATAGCTCCCTTTTATCCAATTTATCTCATAAAAACAATTAACTTGCTAAATAAGTGCTTTTATCACTTAATCCATACAACTAATGCATGTTTTTTTCATGCTAATAACCAAATGCTAATATAATCTTCTTCTCTCTTTAAACTAAACAAACTATCATAATCATCCTACATGACAACAACACTTTAAATTAAAAGTGTGTTTAGTGTCTAACATATGTTAATGTTTGTGTGCGTAATTCATATGTGTCTTCTTACGTAGCATTAAGTATTATGTGCGAGTAAAGTAGTGGGAAAGTGGTTACACATAAAAAAGAAAACCAGCTGTATAATTGAATGATTTAACAGATCCATTTATAAAATAAAAAAATCATTATTTTGATTATTGAAAAATAAAAGTTCTTGGTGTATTTCTATGCTTGATCAAAATCAATGGGATGTAATGTCTCCATCATCTATTAATTCCACTATCTTTTGCCTCTACTTTCTACTTTAAAGATACAAAGTTAATTAAAAGTGAATTTATGACTAGACATAAATTTTTATCTACCTGTAAATAGCTGAGATTGAGAAGGAAAAGATGTTGCTCTTGCTTGATCAAAACTCATGTTGTAAAGATTTTGTTGATAATCACCTTCCCATGTTGTAGAAGGTAGAATTTGCTGCAACAAACACATAAACAAGATTAAAATTAATCAAATCCAATACACCAAGAACACTAACTAGTATAGAGAACTACGAAGCATGGACACTTCTCAGATTAGCCGTGTCCCGTGTCGGACACCGACACGACACCGACATTTATGATTACACTTAATGATGTCATTTTCTCAAATTATTATCAGTGTCGACGTATCAGTGTTTGTATCGTGTTTGGTGTCCATGTATGTGTCAGTGCTTCAGAGACAGAGACAAAAAAATTGACAGAGAGAGTGAACCTACAGAGAAACAAGAAGAATCAATAAAAGTTTCAGGTAATGATATAGGGGCACTTATACTCCTTCTAAGTGCTATATCTGTAGGGTTCATTCCAGTATCTAATCCACCATAAGGAACAAATTGTTGTGGTGAATTGAATTGAAGATAAGGATTGTTATTATTCAATTCTGATGATATTCCAATTGCTGGAAAAGTTGCATTTGCATCACAAGTAGGAAACACCTGTATTTGAATCAAATCAAACATAAGAATAATATATTAATTAATATTATAGATTTCAATTTGAGTAAAACTAAGATAAGGTGAAAAGTGAAATTCTTCAAATTGAAGTTTGAACATTCATTACCTCTTTTTCAAATAGATCATCAATATTGAAGTGATCAAGTCTTGGATTAACTGTAGCTAATTTCATTGATAAGAACTGCATGTGTCAAATTAACATAAATTAATTTCTGATTTGTGGATCAATGTGATAGGCAAATTAAGAATTAATTAAAATAATCTGACTAATTAACTAACTAACTAACTAACTCTTGAATTTACCTCGACTTGTTTTTGGAGAGACTGAACATAGTTAATGATTTCATCAAGCATTCCAGCTTTTCCTGTAATTTTGTTACACCCTGGTACTAAATCTTGTAAATACTTCATTCTCTCACTAATCTTTTCTCTTCTCACCTGCATCAAAATTTAGATATAAGACTAAAACAAATTTCATTTTTCGCATACGCCAAATTAGCTCTCGGCACGGACTAAAATGAATATTCACTCTGATTATTAATACTACTCACTCTTTCAGCTAAGCTATGGCTATCAGTGGCTTGACCGCGACGCGCACGAACATGAATGTAATCAGTCTTTTGATTTTGAACCTCAGAGACTTTTGAATTTTCCTTCGAGTTTGAAGTATCTTCTGCTCCACAATTTTCTTTGTTATTGCTGTTACTCTTTTTGGCACTGAGGTGTCCTGTGATCTTAGATTCACCATCCTCAGCACCAACCTTGATCCTCTTATCTTTGTTTTCAATTTCATCAACAACCTAAACATCAAGCAACAACTAATTTCATTGATATTTTCATGTATTATATGATCTCTATGTAAAATGAAAAATACCGACATTAACAACTAATTACTGACTTTGGCCGTTTCAAATAAAAAACTATCTGTATGCAAAATTCAATTTCCACACACCTTGAGTTTTTCTGATTTTCTCTTTTTAGAAGAATGAATGAGTTTGGGGTCTGGAAGAAGAGGTGGACAGCTGAAAGTTCTTGAAATTGATGAAGAAGTGGCATCAACGGTTGGGATTTGATGAGACAGTAAATGAGCAAATGATGAAGAATCTTGAGAATTCTGAACTAGTTGTTGCAGAGAAGAACAGAACACAGTACTATTATTATTACTGTTGAATCCATTTTCAGAAAAGTAACGTTGTTCATTTTGTTGTTGCCACTTCATTCTTTCTGGTTGTCTTTCCAAAACAGTTATGTCTGAGGAGCAACTTTCAGATGGTAGATTCCCGGAATTAGTATTCAAACAGTGCAACATAATTATTGATTATACTTGAATACTAATTAATAATAATAATGATTATTATTAGAGTTAGCTTGTTGTTGAAAGTTGAAAGAGAAGATGATGAATTTATATATATGTAGTAGTGATAGTGAGTGATTCAATTTTGGAGAGGAAAGAAGAAGAAGAATACTTGAGAGGAAAGTAAAGCAAAGTAAGGTGGGTCAAATGCACAATACATGAATGAAGGTGTTGTGTAGTGTAAGAGGAGGTGATGATATGATAGAGTGAAACGTAGTTAAGGTTGGAATGGAAAATGGATGTGGGGTATATATAGAGTGGAGAAATTATTTTTTTATTTCTATTTGGGGAAATAATAAGACCAATTAATAAATAATAAATTACAACAAGTGTTTTTAAAATATTGTTTTTTTCTTACTAATTTAGAATATTGTTTAAGAAATAAAAAGTCATTTTTATATAAAAATAGTGTATTTTATGACTTTTGACCAAAAAAATTGATGTACTTTTTTTTTGTTACAAAACTAAGAAGACAAGAAAAAAAAATTAGGAAGAAAGTTCATATGGTGTTGCTTCTCATGAGATCATCAATGTCTTTCGGAGCAGCGGTATGAATATATAGTCGATATTAGAGGAGATTCTATGTTTCGCGAAAAGATTTACACATTGATTATCTTTTCTAAGAGTGAAAAAAATAAACATTATTTTGATAGAGCAATTTTTTTATGTATTGGATCAGCCAACAAGAGTATGATACTTGATTTCGTGACCTTTGATGAGGTTGATACAATGTAAAGACTCAGAGTAGTACACAAGCTCTTCAATTCTCATGTCTTTAGCCAATAAGAGACATTGTAGATAGCATAAAGTTCAACAAGTATGATATTAGAGTACTCTTGAATGATCCTTAAAAACTTGAAAGATAGTAGCCGGAAGTGCTTCTAATAATACCATCAAATCCATATCAAATGGAAAAACCAAGGCAACTTTCATCAACATTAAGGATAGTACAAGAGTAGTTATTATTGTTCCACTTGATGAATCTTTTGGTTGGTCCGACGTTAGTAGTTGGTGAGAAGCAATCGCTAGAAAATACCGAAATTGATAGTATCAAACGTCATGGCCGGGATTCAAACTATGTTCCATCCACTTTATATGTGTGAGCTTTCAATAACTTTATCCTTTCATCTATTAAAATAATATTTCGTCTATTAAAAAAAATATCAAGAAAAAATCAGAATTTCACAATTAAAATATGTGAGTTTAATTATTAAATTGGTAGATACTACTAAAAAACAATAAAAGGCAAGTGTGTGAAAGACAGAAAGAAGTGGGCTAAATTATTAGGAAAGAGGGATAGATTAGATTAGAGACTAGAAGAGGTTTGAGTTGATAGAAGAGGGATGTGTTCCTATAACGAATCTGTGGGCTTTGGGACCCATTTGATATGACTGCCACGTGGGACTGTTCTAGTCGCGGCAAAACGGAGGCGCCCTTTCACTCCGTAATAAAATCATCATCTTACTAATCAACATGCACTATCGTGTTTTATTTTAAAAAACCAAATTACTCCCTATCTTCTATTGTAAAACAAGATACTAAAGTATTTTCGTGCATAATTACAAAGATTAATTTTTTCTAAAAAATATTTTTATAATATCTGCTGAGAATCGGATCAGACTCTATCTAGAAAAATTGTTAGTCTATAAATGTGATCTCGCTCTTAGTTCAATTTGGTAAAATGCGGGTCTCCCAAACCTAATGAAATATTTATTACTTATGTCACACTATATTAATTAAACATGCACTATTGGCTATTTCTTTGTAGATTTATTAATTTTTTGTGATTAAAAAAAATCAGATATATATAAATAAAAGAGTTAGGATTTTTTTTTTTTAGGATTGAAATTCAATCATAATATTTAACTTAGTAATTTCAACGTTTTTATTAATTGATCTAAATTTTATAAACATTCTTTTGTTGATTTAATTCGCTCAACTAATTATCCAATGATCAAATCAAGGTTGTCCAAAATTTAGTCACCCCATTTATCATATAATTAATTTATGAATTTATACGCAAGTCTTAAAAAAAAAAAAAAAATACTAACGAGCAACGTAAGAATTACATGCTGATTTAATTTAACTTATGTGTTCCTTACTTCCTTTACAAAAAAATATAAAAATTGTGTTAATTTAAAATAAATAAATAAAAGGAAGGGAATGGGGTGCATTTGTATTTTGTTGTGGTGGGTGGGGTTATCTAATCTTTATTATGGGCCCCGGGAAATATGACAGGAACTTGGTCCAACTTACGTCTACACCCACGTGAGATTCTTCCACGTGGCATTTCTCTATGCTATCATTCTGACATGTCGGTTAATGACGTGTCACGTGACATGTACAGAATTAGTCTTCAACTTCTTTGATTGGCATTGGAAGGAAGGAACCCGTTACTTTACCTGGGAAGTGCCGAGACAGTGTACGATTTCCCCAAAAACTTACATGGCGCGTTTATTACACCTCCCTCCAAGAGTGGCCGTGTATCCAACGCGCAGTGATTTCTAAGTATAGGTTATTACGGTATGAACCAGTTCCAATTTTGGTAACCTCTTTTTCCGTTGGTCATTTGTTCTTATTCCTAGGTTTGGTTAAGGTTCTTACACTAAATTTGTCTAATGTACAAAAGATTATGAAATCAAAAGATTATGTGTTAATTTAATTTTAAAATTAATTTATGAATGGACAAACTGGAAATAAGGGATGAGATAAGAGTTTAATTGTTGTGCACCGTCGGTGTAAAATTTTTTTCACATATATTCAATGATGTGTTGCCACACCATTTAATGAATGTGACACATATATATTTTTAATTATCATACATGATGTGTCGATATATTATTAGACGCATGTGTAAAATAATTTTACACTGACGGTGCATATAAATTAAATTATGGGACAAAGTCAGAAAGTTTTGTCTCAAATTAAATTATGGGACAATTTTTAGTCTCAAATACAAATTATCTAAAATATCAAAAAAATATTTTTTATTCAATACCTGCACAAATTGTTCTATGTTATTTTATTTTGTTCCGTATTTTTTATCTTTTGTAGATCAAATAAATCATTAATGTGTGAATAGATTGAGCATCATTATATTTAACAAATAGCAATCCTACTTAGTAAGAGTAATTTAAAGAAAAAAAAATAAGAATACATAAAATTAGAAAATTTGGCCAATTAAATTTTGACTTACTATATATAAAAAAGTGGGTGATTATCATTTGAAATAATTACATGATGCCACATAATATTCTTCTCTTTCTCACAAAGAAATTTCTTTCTCGATAGTATTTTTCATTAAGAAACTCATAAAAAAATATTGTCTTAAAAATAATAACTATTTCCATTTATGAGTGTGTTGTTAGCGTAATGAAAAGTTAACAACACATACATTCATGATTGCATGCAAGAACAAAATAAAATCTCTCATATTTTATCTAAACATTCATTCGTGCAAACATTCAAAATAAAAAAAAAAAATCATACCTAAACCATAGACCTATAAACATGGATGTGGATCACCTGCAGGTAGAGGTGGAAATAGGCTAGGCCGAGCTAGGCTTTATCAAGCCTGAACCTGGCCTGTCAAAAAATTAAAGGTCTGAGTCTGGTCTGTGGCCTATCATAGACTTATTTTTTAGACCTGAGTCTGGCCTTTTGAAAGTCTGACATAGCCTATTAGCCTTTTTAAAAGCATATTTCACATAAACATATTTAAATAAATAATTATATTTAATTTTAAATATACTAATGAACAAATAAATCAATGAGATTAAACTTCTTTTTGATATTCAACATGATATTTTGGAGAATTTGACTATAAGGGCATCATATTTCGATTTTAGTTTATAATAATACATTTATATATGTGAAAAATTAATGTGGATTAAAAAACTTGAATTACTGAAAAAGTTAATAGATTTATAATTTAATCAAAGTACAAATTTTAATATATAATAATAATAGATGTAAAAATATTATTCATATTTACTTAAATAGGCCGGCCTACTAGGCTTAATAGGTTTTTTTATTGGCCTGGAGCCTGACCTTTTTAGCTAAATAGGCCTATAAAAAAGCATTGGTCTGCTCTATTTAAAGAAATAGGCTGACCTGGCCTGAGCCTATGTAGGCTAGGCCGTAGGCTTATGTAGGTCGGCCTGGCCTCTTTCCACCTCTACCTGCAGTTGCAAACTTGCAATTCAACTGCATGTCCACGCTGTAAATCAACAATATAATATATAATATATATATTATATATTATTACTTAAATAATTTGTAAAAAAATACTTAGGATTTGTGTAGCACGAAGAGGATTTGTGTAGCAGAGAGAGAGAGGTGTGTCATTGTTATTGGATTTGGGTTTTCGTCTCATGTGTTGCAGGAGAAGAAATGTTGAATGATGCAAAGAAGAGCCAAGGTAGCGACGCCTGAGCACCACCATCCAGTGGCGGAGCCGAGACTCTGGCTTAGGGGGTGCGAGTTTTTTTTTCTGGTCAAGTATGTTTAATAGCTAAAAATCTATTCATTGAAGTGAATATATGAAAAACCTCATATTCAAACTTCAGTCCTATATATATATATATATAATGCGATAATTTTACTAATTGATCTAAGCTCAAGAAGTTTTATATATATTTTGTAAAAAAAAAAGTTTTATAAACATAGATATTATAATTTGGTAAAAAAAATATCAATTATATATTTGGTTCCTTATGTTTATTTTAGGTTTTAATTTGGTCCCTTAAGTTTAAAAATTTCAATTCAGTCATTTTAGTCAAATTTCGGTTTAAATCATCCATGTAACTAACAAAATTGCATACCTGGACAACTTATGAGGTGTCAAGTGGAAGTTTTAGATGAAATTAACTCAAAAATTTATTAAAAAATTAGATGAAATTAACTCAAAATTTAATAAAAATGATCAATTTAAATTGACATAAATAACATAAGGGACCAAATTTAATAAAGCTCCACCATACTAAATAGTAATGGAAAATTGCCCCCACCTTGGAACAAACAGTAGAGGTGCAATGGTAAAAAATCAGGGGGTGCAATTTTATTTTCCAATAGGATGCAATGAGTATTTAGTCAAATGTGAGGGTATGCATATGCACCCTCTCAAACATATACAGCACCGCCAGTGCCACCATCAATCCTCGTAGTTGAGGTTTGTGTATTGAAATTTGAAGGGTCAAAAACAAAAATCAAGTTTATAAGTCGAACAAGACACAAGGGAAAAAATTATACGGAGTGTTTATCTTTACCATTAGTCTAGATTCTTAAATAATATGGGATTTTTTTTTGTGAATTTTGGAACATAAAACAAATCAATATGAATTGGTGTTTTTCTTAGTCAAGTAGTTTAATTATTAGACTCACATATTTTAAGTGTTGAAAATTGGAAAATTTGGGATTTAAACATAAACTCGTATAATTTAACTCATAAATTGTCCTTATGAGATAAATTAATTTGTCATGCATTCAATGAAATAATATGAAGATAATTAATATCCAAGTCTCATGGTTGTTGCAAACTTTAGTGAGTAAAATGTGAGATAATATGATGATGCTTTGAAAGAGAGCAGTGTGAGGCATGTGATCACTGATCAGGCACTTGAAATGAATGAATACTCAAATGTCTAAGTCATGCTTTGCTTGCAAATTTATGCTGCCATTTGCAGCTTGAAGCAACATATATACTAATTAGGAAGGGAAAAGGTGAACAAAAATAAATAATAATTAGGGAGTAGGAAGGAGACCAACCCAATAAGATGATGAGAAAGTATTAACTTCCATTATCACACACCTAATGGGCCATGGAATAGCTTTCGTCCCACTTTATTTTGGTTTAAGTCACCATCCCCTTCCTCTTCTCTATCAATATAATTCACATCTTAATTTCTTCTACATGTTGTGTCAGCACCTAATTTTGTTGATCCATTAATCAAACAACAACAATTTATAAGTCTTCAAACTACAATAGGATGAGGGAAAGTGCTAGGCAATAAATTAAATACCAAATTTCCCTTGCATAACCAATTATGATGATTATCTTACTCTCAACTTTTAGTTTAAATTAACTACAATGTTAAGCAGGAGAATTTAAACTAATGTTTATAGTTTGCACAGAAAAAATCTAAGAGATGATAAATTGTACATATTTTTATCTCATATTCACAATTTCAAATAACGAATAAATTAAATAGGCTAAGAGGTATACTTTTTTTTTTTGTTGTTAAATTGCATTTTTTGCCCCTTAATTTTCATAAACTTGTGATTTTGCCCCCTTAACTTTAGTCCCCTTTTCCAAAATCATAGCCTACCACTGATTTTGATTAGGTCAACACACATGTAGCAAGTGAGTTACATGTCACGTCAATATGTCTTACCACATGGACAATGACTCACATGTCACGCCAGCATTGTTTGCTACATGTGCTAACGTGACATGTGAGTAATTGTCCACGTGACAAGACATGTTGGCATGACATGAGTTACTATACACAAATTAAGTGGATGATTTAATTATTTTAGGCTTAATTGGAAAATTGGTCCCTTAACTTTTTTATTGGTTTCATATTGGTCCCTTAACTTTAATTTTGTTTGCTATTTGGTCCTTTCCATTATTTTTTCTCAAAAAAACATTAACTTTGTTTACGTGGCTACTGATGCGTCCACATAACTCACTGAAATTGGTGATTTGTTGAAAAGAAAAATATGTCAATAGTCATTTTCTACAAGAACACTCATTTTTTAACAAGTTGAAAGGACTAATATCACAAACAAAATGAAAGTTAAGGGACTAATTTATTTAATTAGTTAATGGGCCAATTTATAACATTAATTAATTAAGGTATCAATTATCTAATTTAACCACTATTTTATTATATAAGTTACTATACACAAATTAAATGGATTGTCATGATTCTACATTTCTACTAGAAGAAAATGTGACAGGAGAGTATCCCCTCCCATTTTTATATATATAGTGAGTTTATTAGAATATGTTAGACTGCTACTGTACTACTGTTCATAAAATTTGAGTTCCAATTAAATGAATGAACCAGTGACAATAATTGAAAAAATAATAATTGGAAAGCCTTAACTTCTTATCTTATCTAATTTATAAGTATATGCCTATGAGCCTGCAGATTAATAATTGGGTGAGGGAGATATGGCATACTACTGTATACTGCGAAGAAGAGCAGCAGATCCAATATATATATGTATGGGGAATTTTATATAATTCTTGCATAGGAGTATCATCCCTAATAATATATATAAATAAAATGTAGCTAGTTAGCATAAAGTTTGGGACATGGAGAAGTCTGTTGCTAATTGGTATCCATAGACCGTAGTTATAGCTCCCTTGGACCTTGGTCCACTTGCAAGTTGCAAATGATCAGTAAACAGATACATACTTGGCCTTCTCCTTAAATACAAATATTGCACAACACATTTTGCACCAAATTCATCCTCTCCTCACTACAATTGGCATTGTTGTCTAATTATTTTTCAATATAAGTTCATTTGTCGTAAAAGTGGTTTATAAAACGAGGAACACTTGTATAGACACAAACATAAACTATATAAATTTAGAGGTATTTTTATCTAGGCAATTTTCATCTAGGCACAAAAATATAGGCACAAGATTTAGACGCACACATATCAATTAAAAAAAAAAAAATTTGTTGCATCAATTAATACTCCCACCAACCCAAAATACAAGGGAAAATTGGTGTCTAACACCTCAAGTCCTCAAGTATTTTTAATCATTTTTCTTTAATTTTTATTTATTTATGTGTGTGCGTGCCTAACACCTCAAATTTATGATTGTTTTTAAGTAAATACTCCGTATTTCCTATAAATTTGGGGCACACTTATAAAACCTAAATAAAATTAAAAGAACAAATAATTAAATAAAATCTATCGATGTGACTAAATTATTTATAATTTAAATTTTATTATGTGCGTGTGTATATAATGGATTTGGAGTTGTGGCTAAAGAAAAATTGGTCTTATAATATAAGATATGCACTATTTGTTTGTGAAAGAGAGTTAAGTATAGAAGAAAAGATTGACTGGAAATTGTTTTTAAAATATCAAGTTCCAATCCCCTTACCTGACGTCTTAAGTTTGCACAGAAAGCTTTCTCTTAATTACCATCCTGCATTCCTGCCGGTACATGCATGTCCGCTACCTTCATGGCGTCACACTCACAAACACAAGGGTTTTTGTTTTTTGATATTATACTCCATGGTTAAACATTACATGGTGACTATAACTACGACTGAATGGGTAAAACATTCATCCATATCTTATTAAAATATTATTATTTTAATAATTTTTGCACGAATTCATGTGATGATTTAAAAAGATATCTTTGTTTGGTTCAGTTTTAACTTTTGGAAAATGCTAAATAGTGTCTCTCTTTAAGCATCATAAACAGTAAATTTTTGTTAAAAATTCATGGAAATGTGTGAAATCAACGTATTGGAAATTACAATGGTTCACTTTTTAAACAAATTATTTCTTTAAATAGAATGCTTAAAGAGTGTTTCGGAGACACCGTTTAGCATAACCCTTAACTTTTAAATGAATCAAAACTCTAGATATAAATTTGCTTTAGACTCAACAAGTTTATTTGATATAGGTATGATATTCGGGTGGCAAAATGGGTTCCAACTAAGAATGGGTGCAGCAGACAGTGTACTAATGGCGATGAACGAGACTGGATCCTCTCCGATAAAAAGAGATGTCTAGTGTGATGAGAGATGATCCTCTCATGTGGAAAAATAACTGGAAGTTGTCCAGTGTATCATCCATCCATCAATTAATTATTTTATGACATCAATTACAATAAACAAAAAAAAATTGAATGGTGTGGATTGGACCGGAGGAAAATTTAACATGAGAGAATCTCCTCTCTAGTGTGATCTAACTGCTCAAAATAAAAAATATAATATTAAAATGAAGAGCGAAAGAAAAACAAAAAAGTAGCGAGGATAATCACACGAGGTAAATTGACCGAGGGAATCTACTTCCATTAATGGACACTAGTTTAGCGAAAGAGATTAAGTTTTTATGGCAATTCAAATCTTGATTAAGAGAGGTATATGTCTGTAGTATTTGATACACTTCAAATATCATTGCCTTTAAATGTAGTAAAAATAGTTAAGTGAGTAATAAAAATGTTGATATTGTAAGTAAAACCCAAGCATAAAATCATTTATCTAACTCAATTGTTAACTCAAATGTATCTCATGTCTAATTTTCGATAATAATAATAATAATAATAAATACTCTCCTTTTTTGTGCTTCTACTAAATGTGATTTTTTTTATTACAACGCCAAAGTTGGCACTAAATGTAATTTTATTCAAAACGTTGCGGGACTTAAATGTGAATATCTTTCTATACCCATTTTAGTCAAGATTTAAACTATGTTTTACCACATTGTATGAGATTAACTCATTTTACTATACCCATCCTGCATGTCAGTGAGCAATGCTCTAGTTTAATTCTATTGATATTTTGAAGTTATGTTGTCGCAAAAGAAAGGGACAATTTGAAATAAGGTCAAGGCTGAGCAAATAATGGCTGAAGTCAGATTAAGTGGGCTGTATTTGAATTGGACTTGTTGGATTTTCCCCGATACCACTGGTTTGCAAATTGTTCAATGGCACAATACTCCTTTCTTTTTCTTTTTTTTTGTGTTATTAATTACAAGTGTTAAACACCGTTATACATAATTGTAAAATCTTGAATTCGAGTGTAAGTGAAAGCGTCTGATTTGACAAGATCCATATTTGCTAGTTGAGCCAACACTTGAAACTACTTTGTTAAGAAATTTGTTTTATATTTAAAATAATTAATAATCAAAGGTTTAATAAGGCATTTTATTCATTTAACAACTATTTTATTAGAAAAATATATTTCTAGTAGTATTTTGGTGTGTACCAACTACCAAGTTACCAACTCTATGAGTATGTGTTCCACTACAAACTAATTGTGTACGCGCCTGCTAAAGATATATCAGCCTATATGTAGGCATAAAAAATTGGGCGAGGCGTAGACGGATTTTGTCGTCTTCATCTTTGAATTTTTTTATTTATTTTAAGAAGCTAAATTATTGTACGCAAATTGACACCATAGATAATCGAACCTGAAACCTAAAGGAGAAGCAAACTCCTAAGTCTTTAATACCACCAACCCAACTCAGGTGGGTTTTTTTCATCTCTAAATTTTTTCTATGCAGATTGACAACAACAAATTCATATCCCTTTGGTCTCATATTTAACAGGGTTCTGATATCCCGCCACATACCTGCATAGACTTAGACTGCATTTTTTATTTAAAAAATAAATAAAAACTAAACGTTCTAACAAATAAAAAATATAGATAAACGATTTTTAATAATAATTTTAGATGAATGTAAAATAATTAGCAAGGGTTTAAAGATTAAGAGGAATGTAATTGAAGAATTTGTTTAAGGATTTTTAATTTAAGATTTGTAAAAATATAATTTTAATATAGGTAGAACGAGTTCATAAACAATATTGGAATGAATATTATTGTCCATATTATTCGTCCTACTCATGTCTTTTGGAACCGAGAAAACCTCAATCCTAAAACCAATTAGATTTTTTTTCAAAGTCGAGACAAACAGATATTTACAAATACGAATTTCATTATCATTTCTATCCATATACAACTCTCTAGATAGAAATTTATATTACGGGAGAGATACCTCATAAAAATTTAGAGAGAATTGTTCGTTTTAACGGTGATTTTTGACAAAATTTACATTTAGTCATCGAGCTAAGCTAAAAAACAAAAACAAAAAAAACAAAATATTTGTCTATCGATGGTGATTTTTTATAAAAAACTATCAACGAAAATTTTCAAATTTGAACTAAAGTCTAGTAAATACAAGCACAGGATTCAACTGTATATGTACCAACATATGACTCTTAGATAATTTTTTGATAAAAAAATTATTTGCAGCTTATTACACAAATTGTTATATTATGGATGGTAAGTGTTTCTTTGATCGATAATAAAACTATTTTATTTAATTAACTGGTAAGCGGAGATACAAACGTCAGCAATATTCACGTTTGCTAATTGGCAAAAGATCATGACAATTGACTGTGATTTCTTAACCAAATTTATTTCTTGAAGTCATTATTTAATTAATTGATTTTCTTAGACTAATTTTCCACCTCAACAAACACACATGTTATGTTTCATTTTGTCTAATAATACTAACATCTTCCAAACTAAATGGTAGGTTGATTGTCATCAAAACAAAACCAAGAAGAAATCAAATCGGTGGTCCATACTGTACAAATATACAATCCTAGACAAAAGGAAGTCCCTCCCTCACTTATAATTATATTATCATGATGATTCCGATTAATATTATTAGGGTTATTGGACAATAATTAAAGAAACAAAAATGATAGTATCATGTCTTTATCAACCGAGCTATATTACATTTGTCTTGTTCGATATACATGATGTCTTTTTTCTTCTTCTTGTAATTCATTTAGAATGAGCTCGATTGTGCGAAATCAATATGATTTTAGGAGAATAGAAAAGTCTTTAGATGGTGACGGTACAAGTCTCTTTTAACTTAATCAAGTTTTCAATTCAATCTTAATTTTGGACATATAGCAATATTAAAACTTTTAGAGAAAGTTTGTCATTCATTTGAGATTGAGTCTCACAAAGCTCGAAAAATTAGATAATAGAATTGCGAGCAGATGATATCCAATTTAAAAAATATTTTAAAAAAAATTGGGAGGGCCAACCGATATCCGTAGGGCACAGTAAAAATTAAGCATACAAAACATTCTCAATGTTGTATGCTCTTTTTAAAGTGATCTATCAGATACTTAAATAAAAAATAATAATAAAACCAAATATTGGAATGATCTTTGAATTTATTTGAATGTTGAAAAATTTAAATAAATTAATCAATACAAAAATTATGTAAAAACTTTAAATGGAAAGGCATTTCAATACCTATTTTCTTGTTATTCTCTCTATTTCACGTCTACTAAATGACGTGATTTAAATGATCAAGAAGGTAGACCGTAACGAATAGATTTTGTCAAGTGATGGTGAGATATTTGCAAACACTCTAAATCGTAGGTCAATATGAGAGCGAGAGTGAGATGTTTTTGAGAATAACATAACAAAATTTATCATGGAGGGCAAGGTTATATTTATACAAGCGCTGAAGAGGAGTCGTTGGACATCGATGGAGAAGCAATAGTAACGAAGCTCATCAATGCCGAAGTCAAGTATCCGTTAGGAGGCATTACGAGCTTGAGCAGCCGTTTGTGATTCAGGAAGAATCGGACATTATATGGTTTCATTGGATTGGTTGGGCCTTTAAGGATGTGAACATCAAAATGAAGGTGTGGATTGGGCTTTTGACCCAAAAAAAAAATTAAAATTATAGCGGAAAGGAATTCTGTGTCTGGAATCAGGGAATTTTTAGGTTGAAAATCATATAAAGTGCTATTTCTGTATTATAGTTAAAATAACATATTTTGTAGTTAATTTTATTCTGCAGCTGTCAAAGATGCTCTGAAAGCCCACGAATTAGAAAGGCCTATAACGAGCTTTCAATTTACGTATGGGCCACAGGCCCACAACCATGTTATCCGTGTAGGAGTCCCTGTTAGAGCTTCATGATCATGAACTTAATTGTCACCTAAAAATAGGAATAAACCATCCATTTTATTCTTTTAAAAAAACAAATAAAAATATCCATTTTTTTAATAAAGGAATAAATCCAAAAATATATTCCCAATAATTTATTTTTTTTATATAATTTAGTCTTTAGACCGATATAAATATAATAATAAACCTCAAAATTATATGAAATTCGTCAATATATCCTGATATTCAGTAAAATCCACCAATTTAGTTATTAACATCTTTATAAGAGAGTAAATTAACAAATACTATATATTATATTTGCATAGTTTAAGAAATTAAATTCAGGTGAGTGATAACAGTGATAAGTAGCATGGACACTAAAATTTGATGTCTCAATCATCATCGCATATAATGTGGAAAAGAAAAGCACAATGCAATATCTATAGGAACAATTATATGCCACATTATCAAAAACCAAATCACCTTTTATATCAACTTTCAACAACTTACACTATACACAAACCTATATGAAGTATGAACTACGTGAGCACTAAGCTGATGCGTTTTCCTTTTTTGGGTTGGTTAAATATCCCCTAAGTACGGTCCCTGAAACTGCAGGTAATCTATTTCTGTAATTACGAGACTATATGTAGGTACAATAATATATTTTATAATCGGGTATGAGTAATTTTTGGCTTGCCTTAAGTCAGTTAAGCTGTTATCAATGATAATTTTTTACTTTTTCAAAAAAAAAAAAAACAAATAGCTTAACAATAATAGTACAATTCACATGGGAGTTTACTTTGATATTTTAAGAATAAGATAAGCATTTACCAAAATTCATTTTTGTGTGCAAGATGTGTGACCCATTCTGCCTACCTAGCAAAAGAAGGAGCCACACTCCTTAATGTGTCCAGAAAAGAAAGTGGGTGGTATGGAAAATAAGTGATTATAGGTAAGATAACAAAGAAAATATATCTACACAGTGATAAGCAATTGGACATGTGTAAAATAAATGGACACTATTGTAATGAAATTCTACCAGTTTATGCATAACTTTTAAAATCATTGCAAAAGTACCAATAAATATTTTTAGTATCACAAGTCTAAATAGCAGATGGATTTTGTATATATTCACAAATTTCAGATAGCCAGCTAGAACCTTTTGGAATGTAGTAATTGGGAGAAAAGATCCGAAAAACCATTTCCAAAAATCTGAGAACTGAATAAAATAGCACTATTAGCTTTTTATCAGTTCAGCATATAGCACCAGACACCAGTGGTGGCTGGTGGCTGATGATGATGACCACCTCAATTTAAGATATTTGTTTTATCTAGCTGAAGTTAAATTATTAAATTTCTTTTAAGCAAGCATTAGTAACTTAGTATGAAGCATGACACAAACACTGTTTGGGGGAGTTCGGAGAGCGATGAAAGCAACCGTACGCGAGGAAAACGTCACATCTCCACTCAAAATTTTAAGGAAAATAGGTAAATGAATTTCCTCTCTTATTCATCTCCACGTCAAGTATTAGTGTCTCACATCATATATTTGATCGATAAGAGTGAGAGACGTCGCATCTCAGCTCAAAATTTTAAAAACATGATTCAACAAACACGACAATGACAGTACACGGAAACATTGTTAATAATTTAAGAAAATACATAGAAGTGATCAAATATAACGACAATGCGTTATGTGGTATCAATCTCCCACATTGACACGTGTGTTCAATTTGAAATCTCAGTACTAAGTTTTAACGTTTAGAACTATGAAGCTAAGCAAGGTGAACAACTTTAATTGTAATATATGATGAAAAAAGGAAAAAAAAGAATTAAAATCTGGAACCTGATTCATTGGAAACTGATTCTCTCATCTTGGCTTGTATCTGTACCTTGTCGTCCTTCATCAGTTTGTGGTTCCAAAGCAAAAGGGCCACAACATTTTTCAACTTTTAGCTATTCAGATTCTCTTATTAGCTACAACCCACTATCCTCAACTCATTTATAAGCACAACAATCACCACACTATTTTCATACACAACTACTTATTTTTCTTGTTTTCTCCTTCTTTACATTTTCTTGCTTATACCTTACAATCAATAGATCATTAAATTAATCACACTAGTTAATTATGGCTTCAACTTCACTTAGCAAACATAAGCCTTGTGATTCAATTTGGACACCAAAACAGAATAAGTTGTTTGAAAAAGCACTTGCAAAATATGACAAAGATACCCCTGACCGTTGGCAAAATGTAGCAAAAGCAGTTGATGGTAAATCAGTTGAGGAAGTTAAGAAACACTATGAGTTACTCTTGGAGGATCTCAAACACATTGAGTCTGGTCATGTTCCAATTCCAAATTACAAAGTGTAGTAAATTAATTAGAAATTTTGATGAAGAAAAGAGTTAAGGTAATGTTTTTGTCTTCATTTTGTAGCACCAAATTATGTACTATATCATATTCACTATTTTTTGTGCATGTTTCTAAATATTTTTTAATTTATAATTATTTACTCATGATTTTATTTTTGTTTATATTATATGTTTGCCTCAGGCTTGTGAAGTATTTGAAGCTGAATGTATTTGAAGCAATGCAATACCTATGTTCTGCTTGAATAGTTAAGATATGGAATAAGAAGAATGAAGATGTATCAATATCCACTCTCAACTATGTATACTAACATTTTGATGTCATCTCAATAATATATGAAGAATTTCATTTTCAGTTTGCATTAGTGTGTGTTTGGTTATGTGGTGGTGAAAATTGGTTTTGATTAAATTTACTTTGTAGAATTTATTTTGATTAAAAATAACTTAAACATAAAAATGATTTATATTTGGGTATCTTCAAGATTGAAGTGATTTGTATGAAAGATATTGTTTGGATAATTTGTGTCAAAATTGTTTTGGGTGTATAAATTGCAAATGAGTTTGAATATGTGTGAATATTTTGAATGAAAAATACATATATAATAAGATAAACTTTATCCCTTGGACAAAATAATTGTGAATTGCTTTTTGACTCAACGCAAAAGCTAAAAAATTTAGCTTCAAGGTAAATGCATGTTATGGGGCAAAATCAATTTACGTAATGAAGCTAAACATCATAAAATATTGGCAAATCACGTTCAAAGATGTGAAACATACGAATAGGATAATTACTTTTGTCATCTTACCAATTACTCGTGGGCTCTATGCATTTTCTATTTTACTCTTCCGCTATTTAAGTAGAGGACGTTATAAAAATCTTGGTAGGGTGTTATTTTCCTCAAAAAATATCATTTTTATAATATCTGCTAGACAAAATCCTAAATGTGCAATGAAAGTCTCTTTGAAGTACAACTTTCATATATAAAGCAAAAAGTCTCACATTTGAAATAAAAATGAGAAATTTTTATAACATCCGCTAGTAAGTAGCGGACGTTATAAAAATGAGATTTTTGAGAGAAAAACACCATCCTACGTAGAATCCACTACTTAAGTACTCCATTCATCTCGAAATATAAACAAAAAAACAAAATTTCACGCTTATTAAGAAACTCTAAGTTTTGCCAAAATAAACAATTGAGTTTCCTAAATTACCCTTCTCATAATAAAAAGCAAAATTAGTTACTAGTGATGGAAGCTAAGCTAACTACTACCGGCACAATTAATAATGAGTGTTAGACACACCACTGCAACACAAATCGAGATACAAATAATAAGGCAATCAACTTAAAGAATATGAAAGGTATGCATGCAAGAGTGAACTTTGTAACCCAAAAGTTTATTGGAAAACTAAATTGTAGAGAATTAAGTTTTAAAAAAAAGTAGTAGTGAATTATGACTAAAGGTAATTTTGTAACTATGATTAAAAAAGTTGTCTTTTCCTTATATTTTGGGACATTAAAAAGAGTTTTTTTTTGCTTATATTATCGGACGGAAAGAGTAGTAAACAGGGGTATATTGGTAAATTTGTAGGGACACGTCCCACAATCAATAAGTTGGCAAAAATTATAGTACTCTACAAATAGACAGATCCAAACACCCAATTAGTCAAGTTATTAAGAGCATTAAATGAGCCCAGCCCAATATACCTTAACAACCAACCAATGAGTTTCTCAATCCACCCAAAAAACACTAGGGGTTTTACCGGAAGCACAGTGGTGTATTATGTGAGAAAATGAAAATGCATTGTTGGAATTGGAAGCATATTATATTCAATTGGGTAGGACAATTTTGAAATCCAAATTATCAGTACCTGAAAATAGGGTTGGAAATGAGTCGAGTCGAACTCGCTTAAGTTTGGTTCGACTCATTTATTTAACGAGCTTAATTTTCAACTCAAGTTCGACTCATTTGGTTCATGAACCAAGTTCAATGAGTTAATTATCGAATCGAATCGAGTCTCGAACTATTTTCGAGTTGGTTCGGTTCATTGTCAGCCGTATTTGGGAGTATTATCACACTTAGGAAAATGTGAAACAATAACAAACCTACCATAAGCATTTTGTTGTGCTTCCAAGACATGTTGTACACCACCTATAACAAAGTTTTCTCTCAATGCTAGATAAATTAACCGATGTGAGACTTAGTGTTAATTAGTGTATAAATTGTGAAGTATCATATCACTTATGCTTCCAAAGAGAAATAGTATTCTTGAAGTGTTATTTAAAAATGATATATTCTGAAGTGTTATATATATAATCGAGCCAGCTCGTGAACCAAACGAGCCGAACTATATATAGCTCAAGTTCAGCTCATTTAATTAACGAACTTAATATTTAGCTCAAGTTCGGCTCATTTGGTTCATGAACCAAGTTTAACGAATCAATTGTCGAATCGAGTCTCGAACTTTGTTCGAGTTGGTTCGGTTCATTTCCACCGCTACCTGAAAAAAACGAATTTTACTTCAATTGTAAAATAGCATAATGGTAAAATCTCTTATTTTCTCCCAAGACATAAATATATGACAAACTATTTTTTGTTTTGTCTGCAAAATCAGGGTTTATCATCTCTTATCTTTTACTGTCTCAACGATTGGCATAAATTTGTGATCCAACAGCACCATGTATGGCAGTGCAGATTTATAGTTTTATACAGTGGTCATTCACCACCATTCATTATCGATCAGATGGTCCCTCCCTGGTTGACCGCATTAGATTATTGCGCGTAATGGAAATACTTTATTTTAATTTCTCTCAAAATAACCAATCAAACGATTGATAAAAGTAGTAAAATTTAACCGCAAGATATTTCTAAGGGTAAAAATTTGGCGAGGTAAAAAATGGTAGCACAAATTAGTGCATATTTTTCAAAACCTTTTTATCCCAAAATAAGGTAAGTGTATGTATTTGTTTATCGCTTTATCTTATACTATTCTTTTTTTCCAATACTAATATAAGCATCAAAACATACGCAGAAAATAAGACTTTAAGCAGTACTGTATAGTAAAGACTATTGGGTCATAATTTCTGACTATTCTTTTATGAACTGTTTATCAGTACACAAATTCAGAGAACCACAACCACATGATGAGTAACACGAAACCATAACAGACAGATCCACGAAGAACATTCCAGATGAAAATGATACAATAAGGCATAACAACACAGAATTCAGAACTTGATCATTTAAATTCAATCACTAAAACACTAAAACAACTAATTCCTCCAGTTTCCACCGTCAGAACCACCACCACCACCTCCCCTTGAGTATCGGGAACCACCATCTCCTCCACCATAACCACCTCCTCCACCATATCCACCGCCTCCTCCTTCACGACGGCCACCACCTCCACCACCATATCCTCCTCCTCCACCATATCCACCGCCTCCTCCTTCACGACGGCCACCTCCTCCTCCACCATATCCTCCTCCACCGCGGTTATAACCTCCACCGCCGCCACCACTATATCCTCCGCCGCCACCACTATTATATCCTCCGCCACCGCCTCCCCGGTATCCACCTCCTCCACCACCGCCTCCACTGCCGCGGTTTTGAGCCTCGTTGACAGTGATGTTACGTCCATCTAGATCCTGACCGTTCATCCCTTCGATCGCGTCTTTCATGGATTGCTCTGACGCGAACGTCACAAATCCAAATCCTCTCGATCTTCCAGTCTCACGATCGGTGATGACCTGAACAACAACAAAAAACACAATCGCATCAGATCTAGCTCAATTTCACGTAAATTATCAACAAAAAAACGATAGTAACCGATCGATCTTCGTCTTTGATTCAAAGATGAAGATGAACGTACCAATTTGAAGCGATTAATAACAGAATCATTATAGTAACACAAGAAGTATCATAGATCAAGTAACGCAAAACAGATCAGAGAGTAACAACAGAACAGAGGAGATGAGATTGCGAAAATCCAAATCCGATTGGTGTCAGATCCGATCTCAGCAACAAACGGACCTTCGATTCGACGATTTGGCCAAACTGTGAAAAGGCTTTCTCGAGAGCGTCGTTGTCGGTGGCCCAAGCAAGTCCACCAACAAAGCATCGGTATTCAACTTCTGCCATGGAAACTGAGAAAAAGCGAAACCCTAGAGATAGGGTTAAAATTGGAATATAAGAAAAGGAGGATTAACTAGAATCCACCTTGAAGTGAGAGCACGAAGAAAAATAGCTACCCCTATTGCTCTTATATAGTGGAGATATTTTTAACTACAGTTTAGCTCCACGCGCTAATGAGCTTTATAAGCCGTTTGATCTAAACCAGGGTTCAAAGTGGACTCGTGTAGACCGTCGATCGATCCCGTCAATGGTAACCTAACCACTCGGTGAAATGCATATTAAAATTGAAAAATATAATTTATCAATATTTTTGTTTAGGATTTTTTTATACACGTGTTCATGTACCCAAAAAAAAATAGTCCCTCCGTCCTAAAATAACTGACCTAGTTGACCACTGTCATGTTTGTCAATGTTCAACTTTAATTGTTAATATCTTAAATTATATTTTATTAAAAATTATAAAAATTATATATTTTGAAAATACTCATCGAGCCAAATCAAACAATATCTCATATGATAATATTTGCATCTATATATTAGTAGAAAAATAAAATCAAAGTAGATCATATGAATAGTACTCAAAGTAAAAAATAGGTCAGTTATTTTGGGACAGAGGGAGTATTAAATAATAAATTTGTATTAAATTATTGTGTTTTATATTAAAATATTCAAAGTATAATTTTTTAATAAATAATTGTTATTTTTTAATAAAAAAATACTAATTTTAGTTGTTTTAATAAAATAGGAATTTAAATTTTAAGTTATATAAATTTTTAGTCCGTGTACATATCTCAACTTTTATGTCAATTCGTGTAGTCATGTGTAGTTTTGCATTTTTAAATGAATTGTTGTATGTACTAGGACTTTGACCCGTGATCATGAAAGTTATTACATTAGGCTGTGTTTGTCAAGAACGCTCCACATATTTGTCAAACGAATTTTCACTTTCAAATTTTTTTTCAGGAATGAAAGCAGCCAATGGAGTATAGATGTCAGTCATGAACGATAAATGATAGTAGTTCAAAAGTAAATAGACGATACTCAATTTCTCAATTTGAATATGTGATGCATAAGGGTTGCTACTTATTGTAAAAACCAAATATGAAAAAATTAGGGTTACATATTTTGTAGTTGTGTTTATCAGAAATCAATATGGGTGCATTTATTTTGTTGGGTACAAGTAGGGAAAGGAAAGGAAAAATAAACAACAAAAATAAATAAAACTATCTAGAAAATGTAGTCCCACTAGCATCAACTAGTAGGAGGAGACTCGTTCCATTAGGTGGAATAGCTATAAAAGAATAAGCTTCAGCGTTGCGTGCTCCAAGTTTGGCTAAATAGTCGGTACATATGTTGCCCTTGTTAGCCGACAACATAGCTGTTGACTTGGTTATTTGGTTTAATAGCATATATTGTATTTTAATAGGATCAGATTGTTGGTTTGTTGTTTATACGTTTTGCAAGCTGTGACTTTATGTAGTATTAGTAGCTTTTAATTCCCTCTCCTTTTATATCTCTATTTAGTTGACTCTTTGTAACATAATTTCATACATATCAAATACAAAAAGTTCCTTTTCTTATATGGTATCAGCCTACCTTCGGTCAATCTTATCTCATTACTAATGGCTGCCACAAATATACCTAAACAAAATTCTCCATATTACCTTCACTCATCTGATCAACCAGGCCAACTATTAGTCACACAACTCCTTGATGGAGATAATTATCCTACTTGGAGTCGTGCCATGACTATGGCTTTGGAAGCAAAAAACAAACTTGGTTTTATTGATGGCTCCATCCAAAAACCAGAACCAAACAGTCCCGATTTTTCTAATTGGGTTCGCTGCAATAGCATGATTCAATCTTGGCCTGTTCATTCAACCATTCCAACCATTGCAAACTCCATTCTTTGGATCAAAAGTGCACGTGATATATGGCTTGATCTTCTCACTCGTTTTAATCAAAAAAATGCTCCTCGTATTTTTGAAATACGACGTGCTATTTCAAATCTCTCTCAAGGAACCAATTATGTTGCTGCTTATTACACACAACTGAAGGCCTACCGCGACGAACTTGATTCATATCGCACAGTTCCTGCTTGTGTTTGTGGTGTCATTCCCAATTTCAATAATATTTATGCTACTGAGCATCTGATGGATTTTTTACAGGGCTTGAATGATTCCTTTGCATCTGTTAGGAGTCAAATTCTCCTAATGGACCCTCTACCTTCCGTGCCCAAAGCATACTCTCTTTTTTTACAAGAAGAGCGTCAACGCTCACTGTCTGATTCTCGTTCCATTACGTTGGAACAATCTGTTATGGCTGCCCAACATACCACTATTTCTCGTGATGGAAACAGCAAACCCCTTTATCATTGTTTCCATTGTGATATAGATGGACATTCCGACAGTCGTTGCTATGAAAAAATTGGGTACCCATCTTGGTGGAAACATAATCTTGGACCAAACAAAAATCGTCGTGGGACTTCCTCTCGTGGTGGTCGAGGCTCAAGACCTGTTGTTTCACACAAGCATCCCACAGTTGTTGTTGCTGCTTCATCTTCGGAATCTCAGCCTCTGGTTAATTTATCTCAGACTCAGATCAACCAATTACTTTCTCTTCTTCATAAGACTGGTAATGATCAACCTCTAGCAAATTTTGCAGGTACCCCTTTCCATTGTTTTGCATCTTTTAAACCCTCTTCTTCTCTTTGGATTTTAGATTCTGGTGCAACTCATCATATGGTATCTGGTCTTTCTTTTTTTCATTCATATACCAAAGTCTCCTCTTTTGTTAAATTACCTGATGATATGCTTGTTCCCGTACATCATATTGGTTCTATTTATTTGAAATCTGGTCTTTTAATCCCACATGTTCTACATGTTCCATCATTTAAATTTAATCTCTTATCCATTAGAAAATTGTCTTGTGACACTAACTCCCATGTCATTTTTACTTCAACTTCATGTTTATTACAGGACCAGATGACGAAGAAGATTTCTGTGATGGGTGAGCAACATGGGGGCCTTTATCTCATGGACCATTATCCTATACCATTTTCCTCTGCTGTTTCGTTTGGCTCACATTTTGATTTGTGGCATTGGCGCTTAGGACATCCAGCCCCCACCCTATCTTCCAAATTCAATAATATTGATTCTAGCATTAAGTTTTCAAATAAATGTTCATGTACTGTTTGTCCTTTAGCAAAACAAACTCGATTACAATTTTCAAGAAGTAGTATTACTACTGTTAAGTGTTTTGAGTTAGTACATTTTGATGTTTGGGGACCCTATAATAATGCTCATTCTTCTGGTGCAAAATTTTTTCTTACTGTGGTTGATGATTTTTCTAGAAGCACTTGGGTTTTTCTCATGAATCACAAAAGTGAAGTTAACACACTAATTCCCCGTTTTTTCAAAATGATTGAAAAACAATTTCAAACACATATTCAAAAAATTCAATCTGACAATGCACGTGAATTTTTTAACTCCCACACTAATATTTTTTTTAAAGATTTAGGAGTATTGCAACAATCAAGTTGTGCTTATACTCCACAACAAAATGGTGTTGTCGAGCGTAAACATAGACATTTACTAAACGTTGCACGTGCCTTGCATTTTCAATCCAATTTACCATTAGATTTTTGGGGTGATTTTGTATTAACAGCCACTTATTTAATCAATCGTCTACCTACAAATGTTCTCAAAGGTCAAACACCTCATGAAATATTATTTAAAAAAAAACCAAATTTTTCTCATCTTCGGGTTTTTGGTTGTTTAGTATATGGTCGCAACACACAAATCTCCCATAAATTTGATAATCGTGCTTCTCCAGGAGTTTTCTTAGGCTATCCCCATGGTCAAAAAGGTTACAAAATACTTGATTTATTTTCAAAAAAAATATATGTAACGAGAGATGCTACATTTCATGAACATATTTTTCCATATAAAATGCTTAATGCTCAAAAACCTGCCTTAGTCTTGCCACTGCCACCCACTGAGCAATCTTCCTCCCTTTTATATCCCTTTCCCTCAGATGAGCCGCCACAACCCCCTCCACCAAATGAGCCTCCCTTTCCTACTATACAGACCGCATCACAAACTAACCCGCTTAGTCTAAACCTACAACTCGAACCACCCACTTCCAATCTTGAACTAATACCACCTCAACCTCCCTCAACAATGGCTAGGCACTCCACCCGACCACGAAAACCACCGAGTTATCTCAATGACTATGATTACTCCCTCCCCTCATCACAGGCATCTACTTCAAATTCTAATCCCGGTAATCCTTATCCTCTTTGTAATTTCTTATCTTCTCATAACTTTTCTACTTATTATCGTTCTTTTCTTTCTTCAATTACTACTGAGTCTGAACCTAAATCATACACTGAGGCTAAGAATTTTCCGGAGTGGCGTAATGCAATGCAATCTGTGATCGATGCCTTGTGTGAAAACAAAACATGGTCTTTAGTTTCTCCACCGCCTGGGAAGAAACCGATTGGTTGTCGTTGGGTTTTCAAAATTAAACGCAAATCTGATGGAAGCATTGAAAGATATAAAGCCCGATTAGTTGCTAAAGGTTATACTCAAGTTGAAGGGGTTGATTATTTTGATACTTTTGCTCCTGTTGCAAAACTTGTAACAGTTCGAGTTATTCTCTCAGTTGCTGCTGCAAAAAATTGGCCTCTTCATCAACTTGATGTTAATAATGCATTCTTACACGGTGATTTACATGAAGATGTATATATGCAACTACCACCAGGTTTTAGACGTCAGGGGGAGCCTCTTGTATGTAAATTACATAAGTCTTTGTATGGTCTTAAGCAGGCATCACGAAACTGGTATTCCAAATTTTCAAAGGTTCTTATTGAATTTGGTTTCACACATAGTACAGCTGACCCCTCACTTTTTTGTCTGCATCGTGAATCTGGTTCTGTTTTTTTGCTCCTTTATGTCGATGATATTGTTCTAACAGGTTCTGATCTCCATCTCATGAGCATGGTGAAAAATCTTTTACACAACCACTTCAAAATCAAAGACTTGGGTCGTTTGAAATATTTTTTGGGTATTGAAGTTGCCAAATCAAAAAAGGGTCTTTTTTTATCACAACGGCAATATGCTCTTGATATTATATCTGATTGTGGCCTTACCGCTACTAAACCTGCAGACTTTCCCATGGAACAAAATCTAAAATTATCTCCATCTGATGGTACTATTTTAAAGGATCCTGCACCTTATCGTCGCCTTGTGGGTCGTCTTATTTACCTCACAGTAACACGCCCAGATATTGCCTACCCTGTCAACATTTTGAGTCAGTTCATGCATGCTCCTCGTCAACCACACATGGCTGCTGCTACCCGTCTCATTCGCTACCTCAAATCCACACCTGGTCAAGGACTTTTCTTCGCTTCCGATTCTAATCTTTCTCTTCAAGGCTATTGTGATTCAGACTGGGCTAGTTGTCCAACCACTCGACGCTCAACTACCGGTTACTGCATTTTTTTGGGTCCTAGCATAATCTCTTGGAAGACAAAGAAGCAGAGTGTGGTCTCTCGTTCATCTGCTGAAGCAGAATATAGAGCAATGGCCAATGCAACTTGCGAAATTACTTGGCTCTCCTATCTTTTGAGAGATATTGGTCTTCCCCCACCTACATCAATACCGCTGTTTTGTGACAATCAATCTGCTCTCCATATTGCATCAAATCCAGTATATCATGAACGGACTAAACACATAGAAATTGACTGTCATGTAGTTCGTGAAAAGATTGCAGTCGGCCTTATTACTACTGTGAAAGTCAGCTCTGCCAATCAAATTGCCGATTTGCTCACTAAGCCCTTGGGAAAAGATCAATTCATGCTTCTAAAGAGCAAGATGGGCTTATCCAACTTACACACCCCATCTTGAGGGGGAGTGTTAGCCGACAACATAGCTGTTGACTTGGTTATTTGGTTTAATAGCATATATTGTATTTTAATAGGATCAGATTGTTGGCTTGTTGTTTATACGTTTTGCAAGCTGTGACTTTATGTAGTATTAGTAGCTTTTAATTCCCTCTCCTTTTATATCTCTATTTAGTTGACTCTTTGTAACATAATTTCATACATATCAAATACAAAAAGTTCCTTTTCTTATAGCCCTCTCGAACTGTATGAACAACTTTAACCCTCAAGTCCTTAGCAATGAGATCCTTAATATTATAAATAATAGTTGCATAGTTGTGCCAAACATTAACATGTTCGGATAACAACTTGATAACAATATTAGAATCAGTATAACACCAAAGCTCTTTGATGTCCAACTCTCAAGCCATAGCTAAACCATAGTAAACTTCGCATGAAGGATGTTCGAGAATCCTATATTACCAAACCTTTGTACCCATGCACCATCCGAGATCCGAATCCAGCCTCTAAAATCGGAAACTCCGGGATTACCTATACTACTTCCATCAACGTTCAATATCATGCATGTACCCCCTGAGCATTCCTGCGAATCATTATAGTACTCGGACTCACAATTTGTAATCACTATATTAGCTAACTCATCTAAATTAGGATTGTGCTTATTAGAAATCAATATTGGTGTGGGATATAATAATAATAATAATAATAATAATAATAATAATAATAATCTATAAAAATAATAAAGGAAAGAGTTAAAATTTGCTGTAGCCTTTTTTTAGAAATCCTAAAATACCCTTAGTAGTTTTTTTCTATAATAACTTCCAAAACCAACTACTTATCTTTAACTTCCAAAACTAACTAATCTTATTGTTCTTTACACATCTTCTGAATTCATGTTTTCTAAAATAACCGCAAAATATGGTTTCCTCTCAATTTGATTATTTGTTGTATTTATGGCATTTTATTCATTTAATTTTTTGTGTTTTCAATCCCAGGGTAAAAGAGAAGAATATGTCACGATGATATTATGGCTATGAAATCACATGGATTAGGTGAAAAAATTGGGTATTTGTGAAGGTAAATTTTGTGCTTTTTATTTGCAATGTCAATAGATCATTATGAGTCTATACAAAACATATGCCTGTGCAAATATCCTTTTAAATTAGTTATTGAAATATCTTTGTTAAATTGAATTTATTGATTTAATTGTGTAATAATAATATACCAGAATGATTGAACAATGTTTTCAATCGAAAACATTGTGTCACAAAGTATCCTTCACTAATCAATAGGTACTTAGATTTTTTATTTCATGAATTTAATTATTGTGTGTGAGTGTTAATATTTATTTGACAGATGAGAAATTTGTAAAGGAAAGTAAAATATTGATGGCTGATGGATGAACATGTTACTTATTGGCTCTTCCTTCTCTTATTCTAACTTGCTACATAATTGTTTTATTGAAAGGAAACCTGTGAAGTACAAACACTCCTCATATTAGTTGTGCCATGTGTCGGACACATTTACGCTTAATTATGTCATATTCTCAAATTATTATCGGGGTCGACGTGTCATGTTCGTATTGTCGGGTGTCCATGCCTCTGTTCGTGCTTCATATAAAGGAATCTTCACATTTAATTTCATTGTTGTTGTCTTATTATTTCGTATTGTTTTAATTCCATTGTTGTGTGAAAGCTAATATAACAAATTTACCATAACTTTGTAGTTTGAATTGGGTAAATAAATAAACAAAATGGTGAAGTAAACAGAACATATGAGACAAAGGAAGAGTAGAGTATGTGAGAGAGATAGATACATCATCATTGGATAAAGGTGGAGGAACCTGCAACCAATAAAAAGATAGTGGGAGAAGGCAAATTCTGAAAGACATGGGCGGGCAGATACCGAGTTAGAGAAGAGAGATGCTGTAAGTTAATCTCTCCACTAATAATCACTTTGTCAAATGAATATTTGAAATTGTAATTTTTGTTTTTTTATTTTCATTATTTTCCTCTTTATTTGTAGTTTGTATTTCAATACTTCAATTTGCATTAATTTTGTTTGCCTCTTTAACAAAAGGATCGACCCTATTAAAAGTTTATAAATATGTTGGTGAACTATATTATCATTATTTGTTCCAGGTGTAATGTTTAATTTCTTTTGTCGATACTTCTACTTAACGTTTTTAGCATAATCTAAAATATGAAATTAACTCTTAATTTTGTTGAAATTAATATGTGTTAATACAATCTACAAATTCAACATAGTTAAAGAAGATGTTAATACAAAGGGTTGAAGTTGTGCTACATCTGAAAATGGCAATTTTAGAGTAGGAACGATTAGTGGCTTGGAGTCTAATCTCAAACATTGAACCAGCAGGTAGTGAGATAAGGCAAAGATCCAAAGAAATATATTATATTAGGCAAATCATAACAAAATTAGGCACAGGAACAACGTTACCAATTCATTGAATATGGTAGTGTGACAATATTGAAACTGTAAGGGGATTTCAATGTAGCAATTGACATGCATGAATTATTTGAAGGTACTTTTATTGAAAAGATGTTTGTTTTTTTGGTTTGGTAAATGCTTTACTTTTCTTTTTTATGAAATAAAATGGTTTGGTAATGCTAACTATTAGAATTTGGGAGGCCTATACTCAACCACAAAAGCTAGCTTGAGAGTTGAGGTTTGCACTATATTATAAAGGCTATCTTTGCCATATCTCTAGCCAATGTGGGACTTCTAACACACCCCCTCACGCCCAGCACTATTGGGATTGGTGCGTGGAATCAACAACAACGGGTGGCCCAAATATGGGAGGTCTCCACAACAAACAATAAATGGATCTATGATAGGCTCTGATACCATATTAGAATTTGGGAGGCCTATACTCAACCACAAAAGCTAGCTTGAGAGTTGAGGTTTGCACTATATTATAAAGGCTATCTTTGCCATATCTCTAGCCAATGTGGGACTTCTAACACTAACAACTTGCAAGGGACTGATTTGTAAGGGACTTATTTGGAAGGTGCATTTAAAATGTGTAAATTAAGTCACTAAACTACTTGACAATAAAAATTTGATTGTATAAGTACAAAGTTTATTTTTTGTTCAAGTAGAAAATGCAATGTATGTGCAGGTCACTAAGCTTCGCACTATATGTGCAAGTGCCGGGTTCGAACCAGGACACTCTATTTATTCACCTTTAAGATGGATTTTCTAGCCACTAAGCTATTTGATGAAAAAAATGCAATGTTTTATTCAGCATAATTTTTTATCCTCTCATTGAGAGTCGATATTTCTCATTTTACTATAGCAATTTCTCTTTTTTTTTTTTACTTATCACTTTGATGGATATCACTCGCCAAGCAAATATAAAATTCAATGAAAAACAATCAATAATCCTACATATATTTTTATTTGGGTTTAACATTTGTGAATGTTATTATGTGAATTAATTTAATATCGTACCACATGAAAAGAAGCCAATTATTAAGAAATAAAATTTTATTTGTATTTCATTGAAAAACAATCAATAATCATACATATATAATTTTATTTGGGTTTTATGTTTGTGAATGTTATTATTGTAGAACCTTTTATTCAAACCCAACAAAGTAAAAGCTTTTTAATTTCTTTTTTTGTTTAATACTACTTTAAAATTAAAAATAAAATATATAAATAATTCAAATCAAACCAAATTATATAAAAGACTCATAGTGCAATAAAAAAAAATACTAATAACAAGGCGGACACAAATATATACATTACAACTAATGCTTTCGAATCTTTCTATAGAGTTAATTTTGCTCCTCATTTTCTCACTCAAGGGTTTTATACATTGGATTCAAATGTCTCTGTATGACTCAATTTGTTATTTTCCAAAAATCAATTATTCATATAAAGAAGATGTATGGAAAATTGAGAACAATTTTTTATATACGTTAGCATAATAGAAAATGCGGACAGACGGGCACGGGATACTCTGTACGCATTTATTATGCTAACGTATATATTTCAGTTAATAATACAAGATAGTTCGTCTGATAGCAATAAAATGAAAAATCAACTTTTGTTCTTATACATTTTCTTTTCATTTTTGATGCACATAAATTACAATTTTTATTTCGAGGGAAACTGAAAATACACAAATTAATTTAAATAAAAATCTAATTTATAATAAATCATTGTTTAAGTTTATATACACTAGCAGAACAAAACACACGGATCACACAAACGGGCACGGCGTGCCCGTTTGGCCACTAGTAATAATAATAATAGGAAGTTAATCTACTTCTACTACTAATATAATATATTAAAATTGATTACCACCAAAGTTATTGATTTATCCTTGTTACTTTTAACCATGTTGCAAGTTTTATATCCTCATTGTAATTTCACTACAAAAAAATAAAAAAATATATATAGAAAGAATATAAGATAAATAAAAAAAATGAGGTGATTAAAAATAAAAACAAAACAGATTATAGATTGGAACAGAACAATCTATACTCATAAAAATATCAATAAAATAGATTAATACGATCAACTCAGTAATCTATTAAAAAAAGAATAAAATAGTCGACGAAAAAAAGTTATAGAAAAAATAAGATGGATATGCATAAAATTAAGAATATAGAAATAGAAACGTAAACAATATTCTTTAGCATGGCGATTCATGCACAATAGATTACCTACGAAGTATAACTTATTTAAACGTGGATGCCTCCGAAATGATTCTATTTTGTGTTCAACTGGTTGTACCGCAGTGGAGGATGCCCACCACTTGTTCTGGAATTGTCCTGTTTTTTGTGCGGTCTGGGACAATATCATATCTTGGTTAGGCGTCTCATGTGTCCTTCCAGATTATACACTTGCTTTGGCATCTCAATTCTACGGGGCACATGCTTTTTGCAAATCTGCTAGGAGTTGTTTTCAAGCGATATGGCTAGCGAATGTTTGATATATTTGGAAGGAGCGTAATAGTAGAGTTTTCAACCATAAGGAAATGTTTACGAAAAGGTTGGTTTACAATATTAAAACCAACGTTTGGTGGTGGTTGAAGGTTCAGAAAAAAGGATTATATTTTGATTTAAATCACTAGAAGGGTTTGGCAACAAGCAAGCAACATTCTATCATACATAGTTGCAAGGGTTCCTTAAGTTAAGTACCAAACAAAGGTTTCCGTTGGTGACTAGCAATAGTAATGTTTATTGTTTATTTGATTAATTTGTTGTCATAGTTAGATTTATGTTTCGTATTTTTCGTTTTTGCTAAAAGAAAAAAGTTCCTTATTTTATAAATAATTGTTACATATAATTTTTTTTGACAAAAATTGTTACATATATTTAAGTAATTGTGATTGTTACATTATACCAACACGGTGAATATTTATGTTCTGTAGTTAAAAAAAAAAGAGTTTTAATTGAAATACTTTAAAGGCATTTTTTGAATTTCACACACACACACATATATGTATTGTAGGTGTATATAGCAAATATTTCTGATTGAGGAATGTATTTGGGCTTCATGTTTGAATGAAAACCCATGGTCAGAAGTTGGACTTTTGAAAAACAAAAAAATATGACAAAATTAAAATAGGATTCTCTATTTCTCTTAAACGTGTTTCTTATCATGACATTTCAAAATTCTAATTTTATATACAAATTTATTTTTAATCAAACAAATTAAAATAAAAAACAGTTTTATTTACCAAAATGTAACTAACTGTTTTGCTATTTTTTGTTGCGTAATATGTTATAGAGTATAGACTGTCCTCCAATGTCATCTCAAAAAACTAACGCACACACATATAACATGATTTTAGAAGCACCAACATACTCATCATTTTAAACTTTGTGAAACACATACGATTACAATAATAAAGTTGTGCTGATCAGTAATTGATCCAATGATCTTTGCAGAGAAAATAATAATAAACTAGAACTTGCTGACTCTGAGTCTCACTCTATATTCGTTTTTAGTCATGAAGATTTTTTTTGCACTTTTTAGTTCTTGAAGTTTCCTACATCAATGTTTTTAGTCCATACAAATTTTAATTTTTTTCTGCGGTCATGTTCAGTTCATTATATCAATCTCTCTCACAAAAGTTTAAATTTTTTTAATAAGAGATGAATTAAATATGAATTTTTTAGTTTTTTTTCACATAAAAGTTAATAAATAATTCATCTTTTGTTAAAAAATTCTAAATTTTTATCGGAGATGTTCTTATAATATTATAAACATGAATACAAAAAACCATTCAAAAATGTGAAAGTATACAAGAGTTTAATTAAAAGTAGGGACTAAAAACACTGACTGAAGAAACTTCAGGGACTAAAAAATGCGGAAAAAATCTTCAGAGCCTAATTTAAAAACCTAAAAAACTATAGGGACCAAAAATATATTTAACCGAATAAATTATGTTTACGGTATGCCTTACTTTGTCAATGTAGTTTTTTTTATATATGTGTACATCCCCTCATTTGGAGAAAGAGTGTATGGCCATAAACATGGAGTAGGCTCGGCTTGCACACATGCGTTGGGTGTGCGACAGCTTGAACTTCAAAATTTTGAAGGGTCTCAATTTAAAAAAATTTGAAGGTCTCAACTCAAAATGTTGAGGTCCTATAATATTAGTTATGTATTATTTATACTAAAAAAATATCAGCTGTGTATTAATAGATTAATTTTGAGACCATAAAACAATAGTTATATATTGTTAATTTTCATAAAATATCATATGAGTATCAATAAATTAGTTATCTATACTCATAAATATAGTTTTAGTCCATTTTAATCTTTGTATAAAATTTAATCTTAAATTAGAATGTCTCCTTTTGACGTTATATATAATGATAAATATTTTTTATATGTTTTGTTGCTAATCTTTAAACTCAAAACGCTACGGAAAGTGAGTTTTTCTCCTCCCCCAAGTTTCTCTTCTCGACTTCGGAAAACATTTTCCAAAGTTTTTTAGTGTAAAATTTACACTAAAAACACACTTCAGAATATATTTTTCAAATTTTTAGTGTTTTTGAGGGGAGAAAGAGAGACATTGGGGGAGGGGGAGAGTAACCATAACAGAAAGTGATAATCTGATTTGGATCGAATCATTTGGAGTTTTAGGCCCAATTTAAAAAAGGCCCAAATATAAAATGAAATTTACTCTTCCAGCCCCACACGTCTTTTATACTTCTAAATACGTAAAAAAAAATCGGTAAATAGAAATCAAAATTTTTTTTAGTGTAAAATTTATCTTGAAAAAAACTTCGGTAAATACAAAACGAAATTTTCGGTGTGTTTATGGAGTATAAAAGAAACATCCTAGAAGAGTAAAATTCAGATAAAATTACCTCCCCTTAAAAGTCAAAACTAAGGTTACGTTTGGATTGGTGGTATGTGGTGAATGGAATGAAGAGGTAAATAATAAAATTCTATTGTTTGGATTTGCAAAAAGCTAATGGATTGGAATGGAACCCAATGGAACCAATTCCATTCTATACCACTCAATCTTTCAATTTTTTATTCCCCCAATTTGGGTTGGGGTGTATCCAATTGAATGAAACTTTATATTTTTAATATTACGCTTTTACCCTTATTTTATTTATCTTTTTCTCTTCTCAAATACTCATATTTCACACGACAAATTCTCTATCTCACTTCTAACCCGCATGCTGACTACTAATTTTTCATTGTCCAACAAGGTATGCCAGGAGTAGTATTTGTGTTGTGTTGTCAGCTCTAAAAATTGACGAACTCATCATTCATCAACCCCCCCTCTATGCTATGTGTGAGATGAGATGAGAGAGTTGTGCATAAACACGTTAAATTAAAGCTTAAGGTCAAGGTTATAGGTGTTGACTTTTGAATTTGTATCCTTTTCAACAAGCTATGTATTTGACCTACAGATTTATCTTCCTATTGATGTTTGTGATGCAGCAAGTTGAACTTCCGCGTTAAATAAATAGCGGCGCAGAAATTTGATAGATACAGAAAATAAATAAATAACCGCTCATTTCAATTAACTTTTATTTTTCCTCTAGTGTCAATTTGGCTGGGCTAATTTAGCTTATTCAAAAAAAAAAAAATAACTTTTATTTTTTAAAGAGTGTTACTAATGTCTCCGTGAGCTTGACTCAGTTGACAGGGACATCGCACTATATGTGTAGGAGTTCGGATTTGAATCTGTAATACTCCATTTATTCACCTTTAAGGTGGATTTTCTGCCACTAAACTACTTGATAAAAAAAAAATCTTACTAATTAGTGCCCTAGGATATAGTTAACAAGATAAAAAAGAAATGAAGCAATAGTTATGCATTTGCTCAAGAAAAATTACTTCCACCTGTCACTAATATAAGCAAGAAAAAAAACACTTTTTAGATTCATTGAAAAAATAATGTATCTGGTCAATAATATAGATCAAATACAATACTTTTTCAATCAACTTAAAAAGTGTTTTTTTTTTATTTTATAATAGTGACTAGAGGAAGTATTTAGCTCAAGAAAAATTATAAATAAAGTTAATTTTTAAAGGAACTTTTTCATGTGTTGACATACAGCATTCAAGAAAAACTTTCTAAATTTCAATTCTTAACTAATACCTGTAGGACACTATTTAACATTTGACTTTTTTAAATTAAATATTCTCTTAAGTCAGACGTACATTCGAACACTAACTTTTTTATTTGTATTAAATTGTGAGTTTATAACAATTATTGTTATTTTGTCTATCTATTAAAAAAATTAAATCCCTCCAAGATGTTTAAATTTGAAATCGAGCTTTTAAAATCTTGAATAAATAAGAAAAGAAATTATCTTCCTTGCAACAGTTCCATCAGTTTCATGTATAATATTTAGATGAAGTTTGTTTACTTATTGTTATGCACCTTGATCTGTGTTTGTCAATATATTTATATTTCATTTGGCTTCTTACAAAAATAAAGGGAGACAAAACTTAATGGATTGCATGTTTGAGTCTGTTAAATATATTTTAGGTTTTAAATTGATGTTTTGCATTTAAAAAGTTTAAAGTTAGTCTCTTACGTTACTTTATTACGCTAGTATAAGTTTATCTTTCTGTCAAATTTTAAGTTAATTAAATCTAACTTTTTTTACATGGCACCCCCTTAAATTATTTATGTATGAGACTCTGTTAGCCACATATGCAACTCTAACAAAAATTTAATTAAAAGTACCAACATTTTGTATGTTAATAACTTAAAAGATCAACTTAAATTTTTTAAATGTACATGATTAAAACAAAACCTAAAATAAATATAAGAGACAAAACAGTCAATATTTAGCCATAATCATTTTATAAACAAAATAAAAAGTAAATTAAATTTTCATTTGATGTTTTGATTTTTTGTTTTGGGATTCAAATGTGTTTTAACTTTTATAATCATTTTAATGTGTATACATTATTCAATACTTTTTTGTTTAAAGAAGAATAAGAACTAGTCCTTTCTCTCTTCTCTCTTTGCCGCCCTCTTTATCTTCTCCCTTCTTTGTTTTTTTGTTTATCAATTAGAGATGGGTGGTTTAGGATCAATGTTGATCCGGAATCACCCCTCTTGATTTTATTTTTTTTTATATTTTTTTATTAAAATAATTATCCACATATTTTTAGGTTTTGTTCGAGTCTTCTTTTTCGTGTTTTTTTATCTGGTGTTGTTTAATCTCGTTTCAGTACAGAGTTTTGGTTTTGTCCCGTTTTAGTGCGGAGTTTTGGTTTGTCTCGTCTTGGTATGGTGTTATTTTTGTTCATATTTGCAGGTTTGCTTCGATCCAAATTCAGTGCACATTCAATGGCTTTAGCGCCGTCAACGATGCAGATCTAGATGCATGACTATTACAGACATTTGAATTTCGTCAAATCAATTGTAGGCGTTGTCATAGACATTAGGCTGTTTTATGCTATTAACTCGGATGATGTGAGCATGTTCGCAAATTCATCCTTATTAGTTTTTAGCGAAATTGGATATGTAATGATTTTGATTGATGTATTCTCTATGAATTTGAATGAATGGATACTGTTGTTTTTGAGTAAAAAATATAAAAATAAGAACTAGTCGATAGTTAATAAATAGTATGTTACAACTTACACCAATATATTTATGGGTGAGGCAGTCAGGCTAAACAGTGTCCTGAGGCACTTGTTAATCATGCCAAAAATAGAAATAAACAGTAAAATTAATGTTGGTAAGAGAACATTTTACAATTTCAATGTATTGAATACACAAGTTGCAAGACATAATTTCCTTATTTATATGTTTAACTAGTGCCCCAAGAACATTGTTTACCATTTTCCTATATTGATTTAATTTCATAATATGAGTTAAAAATTGTAAACGTAGAGCTTAAGAACTGGAGGGAATAGTTTAGAGTTAAATATATTTGGTCTCCAATTATGAATTATGATAAGTAGTACTCACTCCGTTTTTTTATAAGTGTCTATCTTTTTTTTGAAGGATATAAGTGTCTATTTAGAATAGTAACAACAAATTAAGAAAGTGTATTTTTGTACCTTATCTTTCTATTATACCCTAATTTTATTTTATTTTTTGACTCTATAAATTTCTATTTTTTTAACACACTTTCTCTTTCCAATAAATTTAATATATTATATACAAAAAATATATATATATTTAATATGTTATGTACCAAAAAGAAAAATTAAGAAAAATATTTAGTTTTCCAAATATATGGGATTAATTAGTTTTATTGAAAAAGATAAGAGTAATTGACAAAGGGTACAAAATTGACATATCGTATCCTTAAAAAAACTAAACGGACAGTTAATTGGTAACGCTAAATCTGACGAAATTGAACAACTAAAAAAAACCGAGGGAGTATTTAACAAAAATATAACAAAACCCTAAACTTAATTGATTTTAAATTAATTTTAAATTAAAAATAAACTTAAATATCAAATAATTCACACTTAACTTAATTGATTATATCTCACTCTCATTAGTTACATATGACTAGTGACATGTATTTTAGTAACAAATAACACAAATATTATATGCTCATCGATATATCTTATAAAGAATTAATATCTCTCATTTTTTCACTTATTAAATATGACTCATCGAATCGTGCATGTCTTGTGAATTTGAATATTATATATATGATTAAAATGCAAAGCGATGAAGACTAAAAAAAAATACAAAGCGATTATATATTTTAACCCCTCTTGTTTTATTTTATTTTATGTTTACGAAACCCCAATTATATTATGTATCTTTTTTATTGATAATTATGTTCTCTTTTTTTTTTACAATATTTATGTATCTATTATTTATCAAATAGCTTGTTATACTTAAATGTCCATAAACCTTAGCTCAACTGACAGAGAAATGTCGAACGTGTTAGGTCCAACGTCATTTCGTTTATCTATCGGAAAAAAATTATTATAAATAATCACATAAAATTTTGTTATATTATGCTCCCTCTATTCCTTTTTATTTGTCGTTTTAGAAAAACAAAATTGTTTCAAATTATTTGCCGTTTTAATAATTTAATATTTTATCTTGCCTATTATAGTCTCATTTCAATAAAACTAATTAATGTTATATATTTGAAAAACTAAATATTTTTTTAAATTTTTTTTTTTGGTACATAACATATTAAATTTGTTGTTGTTTTTACATAATGTATTAAATTTATTGGAAAGAAAAAGTGTGTGAAAAAAAAAAAGATTTATTGGTCATTTTTATTGTGTTGGAATTAGGTGCCCATCTTTTGACCTCTGTCAACTAATCTCTTCAATGTTCGATTCTACTCTATGTTAGAATATTTTAGTTAATACTATTATGATCTAAGTGGTCCTATTTTGTGTCCCGTGCTAGGAAGCATTATTCCTCTTTTCATTTCAAATTCAAAATTAGGGTATAATAAGAAGATATAGTGCAAACATACACTTTCTTAATTTGATTTTTTTTTCCTAAAACGACAAATAAAAAGTGACGGAGCAAGTATTATTTTATCAAAATATACTTATTTATTTTGTTTCTCGCTTGTTCTCATATTTTCCTCATGAGACCTTAAGAAGTAACACACTTCCAGGTACCAAGTTAATACCATTAAACCAAGCCAAGTGGGTTAAATAAGAGACATTGTTGGATACACCATACTAAAATTTATCATCTATCTAACTCTTAATTTATTTTCTTCGTTCATCCATCCCTTTTATAAGCAAAAAATTCTCTTTTTAGGAGCATTGAATAATTAATATTACTCCTATAATTATCATACAGTGACGGCAAGAATGTGCGAGAAGGACGGAGAAAGTTAAGGGTTTAGAGATTGTGTTTACGAAGGTGGACGATAGGCGAACTCACTCAGTCGTAACAATTACAATGTGTGATGGGAGACGAAATTTGTAGAGCTGCTCAAGAAACTACATTGTGAAATTTAGCAAGTGTACTAAAGTCGTCGTGAAGTAATAAAATTTATCGATCCACAGGGATTGTTTTAAACTTGACAAAACAATTGAATTATATCTAGGAACTAAAAGCAATAAAAGGAGAGTTTGTTTGTTTGGATTTGTTGCCTAAATAAAAGATTTAGACAAAATATTTAGAAAAGATTCAAATAAAATATTTGAATTGAATTAGGGTTTTTAGAGAGAAACAAGCGATTGGACCCTTTGGTTCACCTAATCCTAATTCATCTCGGTGATTCCATGTTTATTAACGAACTACAAATTTAGTTTCACGATCGATTAAATTAAGTAACTATGCCCAATGTCTTGGTAACATAATCTTCTCCCTTGATCATGAATCCCAAATCTCTAAGGCATTTTATGATCAAGTGAGGAATTCACGCTTTAATCTTTGATCTCAATTAGTAAACCAAAATCTCTTAAGTGAAAACCAATTTTACAATAATTCCTAGATCAATAATCTATTCCTATTCTCATAGTAAAACAAATTATTATCATCATCACACAAGTCGTCACATCATGTAATTAAGCACAAGGAAAAATTGATGAAACTAACTTTGTAATTAATTCATAAACATAAAAGAAATCACATGGTTCGAGATAATTCGGGATTAGAATCCCCTAAGGCCAATCATAAGGATTTAGCCGGACATAGCTAAACACAAATTAACAACAATAAAAGTGAAAGAAAGCATTACAAGGAGCTCTGAGTTTCTTCCAAAAGTCTTCTGTTTCTCGCCGTCAAATTCTGTTTCCTAATTCTGCTTCAGAACTTCAAATATATAGGCCAAGGTTACGCGCCCGCGCAGGCTCCCCGCGCCCCGCGCCAAACAACAAAAGGGGAAGGGTTGGCTTCTGATAGTTGGCGCCCCGCGCCAACTACCAGCATGTTTCCACAAATTTTCTCCTTTTTCTTGTGCTTTCAGCAGCCTTGTACTCGATGTAACTTCCACTTATTATGGTGCAAAAACATAATAAAAACGTACTAAAACCTTGTAAATAGGTCTTGAATTAAATAGAAATATAGTAATGATGTGGAGTCATCAGCGATCTTGTGGCTCCAACTTCATTTGTAGAGCTGCACCAGATACTATATTGAGGCGATCTTGTGGTGCTAACTTTGCAACACAATGTAACAAGTTGTATTAAGTATTCACAAAAAGAATGAATTTAGGAAACTTTTGAAAGAAAAATTGATTTATTAATCAAATTGAAAACTTTATCACAACATTCCAAAACAACATTATCAAGTATGTCTGTATGTTTTCAACCACTTTCACTAAACTCCCATATCAAATCGAGATAGACACTCATAACTGGTGATCGTACCTCGATCAAATAATTCTCAGATGACTAAAAAGAACGTTGTAGTTGAGTGATCCACGGAGGGGGATTTGTACATGCAGGTGCTTCGACGCTTAAGTCAGTGAAGGTACAAAAAGAAGAGTCAGGTTAGAAGTAATTGAATATATGACCCTCATATAAATGAGGGTTTTTATATGCGCCCCCAGTGCTGGGCCAAATGTCTCCCTAATGAGCCCCGTTGAGCAGCCCACTAAGGATGACTTCTAGAACTCTGCGTGAAAGCAGGGATGAGCCGTTCAAGCTCGTCATCCCAGGTCAAGTTGCTCGGCTTATCAGGCATAAGGGATAAGCTCGAAAAGCCACCTGTCATCGACAGAGGAGCATGTGGTGAACGAGTCCGCTTACGTGGTCGGATGATGTCATGTCTTTATTGGGTCGTCTTCGACATCCTAGCATATTGGCCCGTGCTCGGGGTTTGGACCAGTTCTTGGCCCAATCCAAAACAACTGATATTGGTACTGTATGGTACGCACTAAAACTGTACCATTTTTTTAATTTTTGTTTTTCATATTGGGTACGCACATGATACACACGGGGTACATCAAACACAGAAAAATGCATTTTTTTTCTTCGCTTTTTTTATCGAGAAAGAATAAGACTTATAACGAAGGAATAACAAAAATTTAGGATATTCACACTTAATTGATTTTCTCTCACGACATACGACTACTCACATGTATTTTAATAACAAATAACACAACAACTATATGTTTATCAATATATCTTGTGAAAAATTAATATCTCTTTTTTTTCACTTATTAAATATGACTCTTCGAATAATTAAATATAACTCTTTAAATATGCATGTTAACGCATGAAAACATATATGCTAACGTATAATTATCAAAAAAAAAAAATATAACGTATGTTTTAAAAATTCATATTAATGAACTAAGATACTGGTTGAAATAGTTTTTAAATATTCTTTTAGTTCTCAAAAATTAAAAGAAAGTCGTAGATAGTGTGCCATTTAAAAAAAAAAGTGTGGACTAAAGAGAAAGTTCAAACGTGTAGTGGAGAGAGAAATTAATATGATGATGAAAGAAGAAGAGAGATTTTACAAAAAGTACCCTTAATTTTAAAGCTAAAATATGCTCATGTGTTGTATTTGGTCCCGTTTGTTTTGAATTTTTTTGGCTAAAATGCAGTTTTGTCCTCCTAAGTTTTACAATTGTGCGATTTTGGCTCCCCATATTTTAATTGAGCAATTTTAACCCCGATAAATTTCACAATTGTGCGATTTTAAAATAAATAAATAAATAAAAAATAGTTTTAAAAATAAATACATGTATTAATTTTTTTATAAAAGGTTTAACCATTATTGTTTTAAAAAAACAGTTTATAAATTTTAGAAATAAAATAATTTTAAGACAAATTAAAATTTAAAATATGTTTTAAAATAAAAAAATTATTATTTTTTCAATAAAAGGTTAATAATTATTGTTTTAAAAAACAATTTATAGAGTTTTAAAAGTAATTTAAAAAATTACTCCCTCCGTTTTTTTATAAGTGTCCATTTAGAATAGTAACAACAAATTAAGAAAGTGTATTTTTGCAACCTATCTTCCTATTATACCCTAATTTTAATCCACAATAAATTCATATTTTTTTGCACACACTTTTTGTTTCCAATAAATTTAATATATTAAGTAAAAAAACAAAATATATTTGATATGTTATGTACCAAAAAAAAAATAAAAAAAAAATCGTTTTCCAAATATATAACATTAATTGGTTTTATTGAAAAAGACAAGAGTAATTGATAAATGGTACAATTGACAAATCATAGCCTTAAAACACTAAATGTACATTTAAATAGAAACGTTAAATCTGACGAAACTGGACAATTAAAGAAAAACGGAAGGAGTACTATTTAAATTCTTTAACTATCTAATTCAGATTCAATTTAAATAAATAAAAAATATCAAATAATTAGGTATTATAAAACTCTAAAATGTGATATGAATTTATTAATGTTTGGCCGGAGTCTTTTTGTTCAAATATCTCATTGTTGAGCTTATCATAGGTTCAAGTTAATCTATATGAATTTTTGTTGTCAAAAAAAAAAAAGAGTTAATCTATATGAATTTTTCTTTTGACAATTCAATTTCAATTCATATAAAAATTAAACGGTACTTTTTATGATGAGCTATGCATTTGAATCTCCTAGCAGTTGTTAAGTATATTAATAAAAGAAATTAAAGATAAATTAATGTTAAATAACTTTTATATTTTTAAAGTACTAAATTTACAAATTTTAAAATAAAATTTCTTATTGGTATATTTAACTAGTGTTTAAGAATACTATTTAACATTTTTCGTTATTTAAAGCCAATGTAGATGACAGATTATTCTGTCACAAAAACAATTTTATTTCTTAGACTTTGCTCTTTTATGTCATAGAAAATTAAAGATCAAATAATTAAATTATTAAGTTAATAATATTTTAATATTTCAATAATGACATATCATACTCTATAAAAAAATAATGAGACCTATGATAGAAAATTTAGAGAATCAAAATTAAAAGAAATTTTTAAGGAGACAAAAATCAAAATTTAAAATCATATTTAACCCTACATAAGGAATTCAATTTTAGTCCCTATTAGTAAATAGTAATTCCTCAAGCAATAATTAACACTCATTACTTTAAAATAGAGTTTCTATACTTGGGGGATATTATTTGTTACATGTATACTTCCAAGTTACACATAAAACGCTTTAATCATTTGAAAAAACAAATTATTGCCGACTTATCCATATATTTCCTTCTTTTTATGCTCCTTGCGTAATTTATTGGCTTTTGGAGTGAAAAAAGCAGTGGCAAACTTGTTTTTTTTACGAATCCATGATTATCATTGCAATGAGTCAATCATGTTTTATTTGGATGAAGCAACAAATGGAGGATACCCTTTTATGTAAAATTAATTTAGTGTACTAATTATTATTGAATAAAATTAAGAACTTCTAATCAATTAAATTAAACAGTATCCTTGTACACAAGACAAGTTTCTTTACGTGTCTCATACTATTCCGTGGCTTTCTTTCAAATGATGCAATTATGGTTTGAAGTGGTAAGATAGACTTTGTTAAAAAGGAGTGGTGAGATGAACTCTTTAGTTTCTTGTAATAGTGTTGCACAAATGATGGTTTTGATGGTTTTGGATAAAACTTTTGGGCTTAGTCAAGTCCAATATCGCATTCATTGACCTATATATACAACTTTCACAAATCTCACAAAGTATAATACATTACTCTAATCTCGACCTCCACCTCAAGTTTATATTGACTTGGGTGTCAAAGTGTTATCTGCAAATACCCCCTCCCCCCTTTTGCCATGTCTGGTCATCTTCATGCTCGAATTCCAACCTCTAACTCGGAACATTTCTTCCATCGATCAATCAATGTGAGTTCTTTATCTCTTTTTATCTCTACTGATAAAATTTGAGTTTTGTTACGAACAGGTACATATTAAGTAGATTATATATATGTTTGATGTAATCATCTGTATCATTCAATCAAATATAATATTAAAGTTCGTTTATTTTGTGAAAATATTTGATAATTTCTTAAAAGAAATTGTGCTAATTTTACTTAATAATAAGAAGATAAGAAACATTTATTTTTGAAGGAAGGATAAGAAACTTCTAAAAACTAAAACAAAATGTTTTCGAAAAACAAACAAGTGTCTCTCAATTCTCGCTTCCATTTTTTTTTACATGTTTTTCAAAAGATCTTGATTCCCTTCATCTAAATTTTTCCGCATTCAGATAGTCGATTATCGGCAGTTATTCAATTAAAACATTTGACCAGATTTAAATTTAAACTTAATATTTTAAAATAAAATAAAAATAAAAGTTTTCTTTAAACCATCCGATTAAAATAAAAAAACTACCAGCATTCCCTAACTGCATGAATAATAATATGAGAAAATCCTTAAGGTACCAAATTTCAGAATTGAATATCCAAATATGCACCAATTACTCGGGAGTTTACAATCTCCATTTTATGTTATTTTTAGTGAAAAAACATATTGGTATATAATTTGTAGGTAGTTATCTCTTACATTTAATATACCATTCAAAGTTGAAAAAATGAAATTATTAATAAGTTGGAAACTTGACGTTGTACACAAGAGAACTTGGCAAAGAGAACGAGCGATGCAGATGTCTATAAAATAGTAAGTTGAAAGCTAAAAGTTTGTTGTTAGGAAAATGACTTTTGCCGCAGACATTCGGTAGAGAAAGCAAAGTGGTGCTACCTCATCATTGAATAACCGTGTCTTTCATTGATATGTCACTAATTTAAAACCATCTTCTAATTAATTTAACATGTTCAATTATTTGGTAATTAATTAGATCCATTCAAACTTTTATTTGTTTAGAACAATATGTATATGTATATAGTTTGGTAGTAATACTAAGTTGACATTGTAGATTAATGTATGAACCAGTCTATTACTTCTGGTCAAAAAATAAAGTCTATTAATTGACTATTTTTATGCTTATATAAATTTTGTGATTTCTTTGAAGATAACTTAAACTAGTACTAGTAGTTTATTATAACCAGTCAAAAAAATAATAAATTAAACTGGTTGTTTATTATAACTATACAATTTTCAATTTATTATTTTTACCGGAAATTTCTAAAAGCTTATAAAATGTAATTGTTGGATTCAACATATAGTTCTTGTTGATATATATATATATATATATATCAAATCTTTTTTATTTTTGATATTTAATTTCAGTCTTTGCAATATTAAATTAACCAATATAATTTTTTTTTATTTTTTTCTCAGCATTAAACACATAAAATCAAACATTTTAAATATTATCATAACTAATTTCCAATAATAATAATAATAATAATAATAATAAGGATGAAAATCAAAATGTGATATCCTTTCACGAATTTCAATTATAATCAAAACTCTTATAAAATACTCTTAATATTTGTAGATTATTATTTTAAACATCTATTATCTATTAAAAGTAAAAAAGAAAAGACCGATAGTAGTAGTTGATTCTTTTGATTGAACCACTTACTAATAAATAATAGTATAGTACAAGTCCATAAATAAAAAGAACACTATAGTACAAGTGAATCGAAATATGACTTGCCAATATTAGACTGCACCCCTTGCACGTGTTGTTACTGTTGACATAGCAGTATTTTATAAAATAATAATCGATCAAAGCATCAAATAGCCTACCTATTTTATTTGGTTATGATTAATTATATTGATTGATTTCTTTCAATGATTTTACAGAAGATAAGTTAGTGGTTGAAAATTGAAATGTTCGTATCAGTTGGAAAATAATTAGTATTCAAACATGTTTTCTCTTTAATATAATATATAGTTGAAACCTCACAAATCATATATTCATTTGACGATTAATAAAAAAATTAATCAATAATATAGTGTGCTTCTAGTAGTAAATTATCAAAAGATTGGAATGACAATTGAATCTAACTTTATTGGGCACCCAAAAAGTATATGTAATATATGGATAGAGTAAATTAGTATGAGTTTGGATTCTGATAATTAACCCCAAATTTAAATTGAGATACTCTGAAAATAGATATATTGTCTAATAATAATATGCGATTGAAGTGGTACGTTAGAGGTCATTCTTTGAATTGAGTTGTGAGTCTAATTTATCTCTATAAAAATGATTTGTAAGGTAATGATTGTCTCTACTTTATAAATATATATTTAGGTTATTTTGTAACCGATGTGAGACTTTTTTAACACACACTCTCGCGCCCAAAGCTTGGGGTGCATATATAAATGATGGATGACCCGATCATAACTTGATAGCAAGCGGTCTAGTGGATTATGAAGAGACTCTGATATTATCTTAAAATTGAGTTTTAGACTTAATTCATTTCTATAAAACCGACTTCTAAGGTGAAAATTGTCTTTACTTTATAAACATATATTCAAGTCATTTCGCAACCGATATAAAACTTCTTTAACATCACGAGTTTAATCCTCGACTCTATTATAAAAAAAAATGCCTGTCTTCGGTGTCTGCAACCCACCATTTTTTCTGTTGCTATACGTTGAAATGTACTAATTATTAATATTAATACTCTATAGTGGTTTAGTGTCCTAAATCTTTGATATTGTAGTATTTTTTTTTTTTAATACTTTTTATTTGGATAATACTATGATTTGTAATATTTATTAGAAAATTGATTTGAAAGATTTTGAATCATATTTTAATTACGTTGTGATATTCGTTTGTTTTTTGAAGAAAAAATATTTTTTTTCTTTTTTATTGTCTTTTTGTTGTTTAAGTGCATGTAATGGACATAGTACATGCCCCCATTGTCCAGTGGTTTAGGACATCTCTCTGTTTTAAGGAGGCAATGAAGATTCAACTTCCCCTAAGAGTAGGATACTACAAAATGAAATGGATCATGGATACATTTATATGCTCTGATGATGCATGAAGAAGCACTAAACTTGTTTTTCGTGAGAATATATATGAGCTTGAATTCGGGTATTTTTTACTCAAAGTAGTTGATTGTAGTAGTTTTTCTTTTTGGTAGAGATTTTTTTTTTGTACAAGAAGGCAAAACAAAACAAAAAAACTAAAAGAAATTATCTAAAAAATCAAGTCTCACTAGCATCAACTAGCAGATAAATGTTTAAACCAGCAGGAGGGATGACAATGGAGGAATAAATCTCTTTGTTGTTTGTCCCATGCTTAGCTAAGTAGTCAGCGCAGGCGTTGCCCTCTCGGAAGGTATGAAGGATTAAAACTTGTCCGTCTCTATTCAGGATGTCCTTGATGTTGTTGAGGATGGCTGCATAATGGTGTCACGCGTCAATAGGATCGGTGATATGTTTAATCGCCAGCTTGGACTCAGAATAACACCATAGGTCCTTGATGTTCAACTCCCAAGCTAAAAGGAGACCTTTATAAATAGCCATAGGTTCCGCATGAAGGATATTAATGACTCCGAAGTTTCCAAAGATGTCATGGACTCAAGCTCCATCTGCATTACGAATCAGCCTCCCAAAACCAGAAATACCAGGATTACCAATGCTACTACCATCAACATTCAAAATCATGTCAGTGCCCCTAAGCGCATTCCATTTCACAAGCTTCGTAATCGAAGTCTCATGAGTATTGAAATAACAATTTTTTAGTAAGAAAGCATAATCCATAATACATAACTTAAGTGAGCAAAACGATATCATCTCACTATCCAAGCACAACGCGTTCCTAGTAGTTGATCTATTATGTGTGTATTTTTTATATCAAACATGTCTTCTTCTTTTATTTATTTATTTACATGTATTTCTATAATACGATCCCTTTAATATTTTCTTCAAAAATAAATCATCATTTATATTTGAAAATTTTATTTCAGCATTTTTCATTTAAAACAAGAAACAAATAAAAAATAAAGTAGTACTTTGTAATTTTTTTTGACACAAGTAGTACTTTATAATTAAAAAAATTAAAACCACAATGCTTTAGCAAACCTGAAACACTTTAATTGATTTTTCTAAAAAGAAAGTCCTTTTTTGGTGAACAATTCTGAAAATAAAGTGTCTTTCATTCTCAATATGAGCTAAGCTTCTCATCCATAATTGATATAGTTAGAGGTACTTTTTTTATACAACTATTTAGAGGTAATTTGAAACAAATACACTATACACCTACAATAATACTCAATTCCTCCAATAATTATTGTTGACCAAACTAAAAACACCCCTATATTACTTATAATATAAGGGTCTCGGTAAGAGTGTTCCGGTACACTCTTTAAGCATTTAATTTAAATAAAATTTTTATTTAAAAAGTTAAATACCACAATTTCTAATGTGTTGACTTTACACATTTTCATAAAAATTCTAAAAAAAAAAACTTACTATTTAAGGACTTAAAGAGTGCCTCGGAGACACTTTTTAGTATTTGCCATAAAATAAAACAAAAGTTACAACAGGAAGAAAAACTCATTTATTTTCTATTAATTTGTCTCATAATATTATTGCTCTTTCAAATAGTATACTCTCGTCCAGATCCTTTCTATTTAAAATAAATTAGTAGGAGTGATGGTTAAAAGTCTCCACTTCTCTTTCTTGTAAATGAAATACTCATTTTTTTGAGAAAGAAAAATTACAACTAATTAAATTCCAACTTTACAAAATCTATTCAGACTCTTAGGATTCGTTTGGTTGAGGGGATGAAATAAAATTACGGAAATCAATGAATGAACTTAGACTAAAGTATATCTATTTAGAGCTCGTATATTTGCACCTAGATAAACAAGGATTTAGTAGAAATAATTTAGCAATTCTTTTTTCTATATTATCGGTATAACATTTTCGTCATTGTTTTTAGTGGTTGATTTCTGTCGAAAAGTCTACGAGCCATGCAAAATAGATTATTTGCTTTCAACCGAATTTGGTTATATGAAAAAAAAATCACAGATCAAACTCCTAACCACTTGACGGCGCATTTATTTTGTAGTTACGTTTTTCCCGATCTCTGTTTGTTTTGTGCATAGACTAATTATTATTAATAATATTTTTGCCGTTAAAAACAAAACTCCTAACCACTTATTCAAGAGACCCAAAATTCCTACCACTTAACCAATTCATAGTTGCTAATTTAGCAAAATTTTATTTCACAACAAGTAATTTACCAAGTTATACCTACAAAAATGGTTAAATACATGTGACAACAAGTAATTTATTTTCTACAAGAAATTTTATTATTTGTGTGATTGTTGAATGCCTAATAATGGCACTGCACTGAAGATTCATATATAAAAAATTGGTTAAAATAGTCGATGTATTTAATTAAAAATTTAAACTAAATACATAAATTTATTTAATCAATTTTCTTTTATATTTTGAAATAAAAGAAGCACATCGATCAAACCCAGTAGATTTTTCTCCTCGCAGCCCAAAAAGAGAAAGATAGTAAAAGAAAGGTAAAAAAGAGAGAGAGAAGATTTGGGAGAAAGAAAGTGGGTTGTGAAATGGACCCTGGTGTGGAGTAGAGGTATAGACAACACAATAACATAACATAATAAAACCACCAACTTAACATTAACACAACACAACACAGTAAGATGCAAAGAGAAGAAGAAGAAGTGCATGTGTGGGCTTAGCTGTACTTTGGCGGAATTTCCGGTGCTTGCTTGCCTGCCCGTTTCACCCTAAAATCTCTCTCTCTCTCTCTGCTCACTTTCTTTCTACTAACTACTACTACTCATTCAGCCACCACCACTGCCACCGCAGCCCAACATTTTACTGCTATCATTTTCGTCTTCTTCTCTCTCTGACGTACTACTACTTTTTAACCCTTTTCTTTCTCTCTCTAACCCCATCATATTAATATTATACTTTCTTTTTCTCGAAATTTAAATGTTTTCATTTTTTCCCTCTGTCTTCCGTTTCGTCAACTGAAGAACAACAACAAGGATTCAGAGTAGGTAGAAAGAAAGAAAGAAACACAAAACACAACAAAAACATTTCTCATCAATCAAAACATTGCACAAATAAAAACCATCCTTGTCTCTCTGATCCAGGTTAGTTACACTTGTTAGCTTTTCCCAAATTTATTTTATTTTATTTCTCTTCCTTTTTCGTTTTTTATACTAAAATAAAATGTTGAATAAATAAATAAAAGATTATGTATTATGTATGTATCTCTGAATGAATATTACTGAATTGTGATTACAGAAAAAAGTGTGATACTAGCTAGGGTCAATGGTTTTAACTTTGGATCTTTGGGTCAGCGTTGATTAATAATAATAATAATGGCACTGGATCGAAGATTCATATTTTGGTTTGGGTTATTACTTTTGTTTCTGTGTTTCGAGGTAACATTTCAACAACAAATTCAGCCATTAAATTCTTCTAAGGAACGAGAATCACTTCTTCAACTAAGGGCTTCTTTGGGTTTAAGAACCAAAGAATGGCCAAGAAAACCAGACCCTTGCTTAATCTGGGTTGGTATTACATGTCAAAATGGTCGTGTTATTGGGATCAATATATCTGGTTTTAGAAGAACAAGAATTGGTAGAAGAAACCCTCAATTTTCTGTTGATGCTTTGGTTAATTTCACTTTATTGCAAACTTTTAATGCCTCTAATTTCTACCTTCCTGGTACTATTCCTGATTTGTTTGGTCTTAGTCTCAATTCGCTTCGAGTACTTGATCTTCGTTCTTGTTCCATTGTCAATGCTATTCCTAACACTATTGGGAATTTGACTAGTCTTACTGGTCTTTATCTTTCTGATAATAATCTTACTGGGACTGTTCCTGATAGTTTAGGTCAACTCTCCGCACTTTCGGTTCTTGATCTTTCGGGGAATTCTTTTACTGGCAGTATACCGGAATCTTTTGGCTTTCTTAAAAATCTTTCTTCCCTTGACTTGTCTGGCAATTTTTTCTCTGGGGCTATTCCGTCAGGTATAGGGAATCTTTCCAGGTTACAGTATTTGAACCTTTCTGGTAATGACCTAAATTCTTTGCCTGTGGAGTTGGGAGGTCTTACTAGCTTGGTTGACCTTGATCTTAGTGAGAATTCTTTCTCCGGTGGTGTTTTTCCGGATTTGAAAGGGTTGAGGAACTTGCGGAGAATGATACTTGGAAACAGTATGCTAAATGGACCATTGCCGGCGGACTTGTTTACTGTTTCATTGCAGTTGCAAAGTGTAGTTCTGAGGAAAAATAATCTTACTGGTTCTTTGCCTGATGAGTTGTGGTCTCTGCCGAGATTGACTTTCGTTGACGTGTCTTCTAATAGCTTCAGCGGTCTGCTTCCCAATTCTAGTTCTGCCGGTTCTACTGTTGCGGTGCTCAATATTTCTCATAACAAGTTTTATGGAGGTCTCACACCTGTGCTTAGAAGGTTCAGTTTTATTGATCTTTCAAACAATTATTACGAGGGTAAGGTTCTGGATTTCATGCATAACGTATCAATAGATAGTAACTGCCTACAGAATGCGACAAATCAGAAGTCAACGGTGGAATGTACATCATTTTACGCGGAGACGGGCCTAACTTTTGACAATTTTGGACGACCGAATAAGACAAAAGCCGCTGGGAAGAGTAATAAAACTAAAATTATATTGGCGGCGGTCTTGGGTGGACTTGGTTTACTTGCACTTTTGGCCTTGCTACTGGTACTGTTGCTTCTGTGCAATCGTAAGAGGGGTAATTCAAGTCCAAGGGGAAATGGTGTGGGTCCTGCTCCTGCTGGAGGCAGTCCTCCGCCTCCTGGTGTATCGGTAAACCTTGCAAATGCAGGAGACTCGTTTACGTATCATCAGTTGCTTCAGGCAACAGCAGATTTTAATGATGCAAATCTTATAAAACATGGCCACACCGGGGATTTATTCAACGGTGTTTTAGAAAATGGGATTCCTGTCGTCATCAAAAGGATCGACATGCGGTCAACGAAAAAGGATTCTTACCTATTGGAATTGGAATTTTTTAATAAGGTATCTCATCAAAGATTTGTTCCCTTATTAGGTCATTGCTTAGAAAACGAGAACGAGAAGTTCCTGGTTTATAAACATATGCCGAAAGGGGACTTGTCTAACTGCTTATTCTTCAAAAACACCACATCAGAAGATGGTACTTTGCAGTCATTGGACTGGATAACTAGGTTAAAGATTGCTACTGGAGCAGCAGAGGCCGTATCATATCTTCATCATGAATGTATTCCACCTATTGTTCACAGGTATTTTTGGATTTCCCTTGTTTATTGAAATAAAAGATACTGTCATAAATGTCGTGTTTGTTTCTATATCTTTAAGGCGGACATCTATAACCGTATAAGAGATATTGTCGTTATTTTTGTGTGTGACTATCCACTTGCTACTTGAACCATGTCAAGTGTGATTGGAATGGGGAAGTGAGAAGTTTACCTAATATTAGTTCAGGCTTAATAAGCGTATCTTCTGATTATTGCAGAGATATTCAAGCGAGCAGTATACTTCTCGATGACAAATATGAAGTTCGGTTAGGGAGTCTAAGTGAAGCCTGTGCTCAAGAAGGTGATACCCATCAAAGTAAAATCACCCGGTTTCTGCGACTGCCTCAGTAAGTACTCCACTAACGTTATAGTTAATGAATCCCATGAAAATTATATCCGAATTGTCATTCATTTTGCATGGACAACATTGTGCTTTGCGGGACTCGATCCTTTAGGCTGTTTTTGGAAAAAAATAAATTATCTACTGCTTTTAGAATTATTTATACGTTTTAGACATGTCATCTCGTATGTTTGTACGCGTGTGATTTAAATAATGAATGTCACTCATTCGGTTTTTGTAATCACTTGTTGACTTTTCTGGCCTTTTCAACTTTGGATCTATGAAACACTGATACGGACACTGATACAAACACATCGGTGCCTGTAAAAAATTTGAAAAAACTAATTTAATGTAATCACATGTTTCGATGTCGTGTCAGGCACTGACATGTGTCGGACACCCGACGCACCTAACAAAAGTGTCGGTGCTACAAAGCTTTGGATCTTATTTTTACCGTGCTCATTTTGTTCCGCTATTTCATTGCTTTGTGGTTCAGTTGTATTATGAGTTTGACTATTCCATATTTGCAAATGCATATTATTTATTTACTAAAAAAACATGTTTCTAATTTCTCATATCTATTTTTGTATGTAGGTCTTCTGAACAAGGCACATCTGGTAAGTAGAAACTCAATTTATGTTTTCAGAATGGATTTGCAGTCACTTTTCTGCCTTTGATTGCTTGTCTGTATCAACCGCAATTCCACATTTTCCTTCTTAAAAATATTTGGTGCATGCTTGGATTTGTTTGCTTCTTAGGAAAAAATTGCCCCCTCCCCCAAAAGCCGTGTCAGTAAGATTTATAAGCTACTTCAAACAGAAAGTAAGCTAATCCATACACACCCTTGGTCTTTTGACCATACACACTCTTGGTCTTTTGACCATGGTGTGAGGGACTGAGAATTTCTCATCTATTGGTTGATATACAATAGTGTTTGGACCACTGCTGAGTTTGTGTTTGTGAATCCCTCAGTAGAAATGGGAATATCAGTGTCAGAAAATGAGTGTTCTACTCTTTACTTGTTGTTTCACGCGATAAATTTGTATTTTCAGAGAGGCAGTTGAAAGTTTTTCTGACTTTCTAGAATTATGAAATATTCTTGACAGAAAAGGGCGTGTTTGTTTCAAATTATCTAACACATTCCCGACAATATAAATAATGTATATTCCCGCATTTGTTATATGGTTACAAAATTTATTCAAAGGCATAAAAGATAACCTGAAACAAAATGGTTTCCACATGAGAGGGGGAGGGGTTGGGAAAATATGTTGCAAGTGCTTGCTTGCATGATTGAGTATTTCTACGAATAACTTGTATGAAATGATTGATCTAGTGGTTTATTTCATATGCTGGTGGTAATTGTATTTTCTGCTTGTCTGGCATGAGATAAGGTAGAGAAATATATGTTGAGCTAGGAAGATTAGTTATTTCGATCTATTGTTACTATTATTTTGACACAAATTTTTGTGTACTATGAAAACAGGTTCATCAACACCAATTTGCGCCTATGACGTTTATTGCTTCGGGAAAGTGTTACTTGAACTGGTGACTGGTAAACTAGGAATTAGTGCAGCCAGTGAAGGTGATTTAAGGGATTGGCTTGATCATATTCTCCCTTGCATTAGCATGTATGACAAGGAGCTTGTGACAAAAATCGTTGACCCGTCTATGGTTGTGGATGAGGATTTCTTAGAAGAAGTGTGGGCAATAGCCATTGTTGCCAGGTCTTGCCTAAACCCGAAACCTTCAAGAAGACCTCCAATGAGATATGTTTTGAAGGCTTTAGAAAACCCTTTAAAAGTTGTAAGAGAAGAAAGTTCGAGTTCTGCGCGGCTTAAAGCAACCTCTTCTCGAGGCTCTTGGAATGCTACATTGTTTGGTAGCTGGCGTCAGAGTTCGTCTGATGTAACCACAGTCCCTGCAGCTTCCGGTACAAAATTAGAAGGAGCTAGTAGTCTGAAGCTTTCAGCCACTAGTAGTTCATCCTCACGGAGACGTCATTCAAATGAGATATGCCCCGAGCCATCATTTCGATTACCTGATGTAGAAAGGCTGGGGCATGAATAAATAGAGGCTTAAGTTTTAAACTTTTTTCTTCTTTTAGTTCACTAATACCCTTATGCTGCTCTTATTGGTGTCTGAGCCTTACTTAGGGTATTTTTGGAACTAAAAAGTGCTCATTGCACATTTCAGCAGACAAATTGGCACACAAATTGGCACTAAAAAGTGCTCATTGCACCTTTCAAAGGGGAAACATTGTTTTTGTTTTCAGTGGTTTTGGACACAAACTTGTGGAGATAGATGTAGAGTGGAGAGAAGACCAAATTGGCAACTGCTGTGGTAGATATGGATACTTCTTTGACTGCTTGTTTTGCACAGAGACAAGCTCCATTTTTTCACCTGTAATTGAATATATTTTTTGCCTTGTTCCGAGTCTTTTCGCGAGTGTACATTTTGGATTCGGCACCTCTAAAGTAAAGTAAGTAATCTCAACCATTAATGAGAAAATTAAGGGTTGATAAATTCAACATACTCGTGATTTGTCATGTATGTACATGCGATATTGACCATTGATTTATTTATCAATAGTTGATATTACTTACTTTATACTTTAAAGTGACTTACTCATTTTAAAGAGATAGATTCTTAAATTTAATGTGTAAGATATTATTCTTCATTCAAATCATAATTGATATTATTTTGGATAAAAAGGGGTTCAACATCAAATTTTAGAAAATGAAAGAAAAATTGTTTTACTGATTCCCATGGCCCTGGCGAATCTTAGTTGGTTTTGGAAACTTCTTTCAGCCCCCGTTTTGTTTTGCGTCTAGATGCTATCAATGCACGCTTATCAACTTCAAAGTAATTAGTTGTACTAGTTGTGTTAAGGGTTTAAGGCTCAAGTCTTCGGCAAGGAGAAAAACCAACGTATAATATAATATTCTAACAATTTGTCATTAAAAAAAAGTGTGTTTATCGACTTTAAAGCAATTTCTTAGTTTTGAAGGATGTGTGATACTGAGTTATGAACGTGATACTTCCTCCTTGAATTGATTCTAGTCGAGTTTGGCCATAATTGATTCTATGCAAGTTGCATGATTATTTTCCAGCTTAACCCTTCTTGCTGGATTTATTTTTCTATTTGTTACATGATTATAATCGATGAGATTTACTTTTACCACCCTACTAGTTACTCGTGCGCCCTACGACTTTCCGATTTTACCCTTCCACTACTTAAGTAGCGGATATTATAAAGGTAAGGTGTTGTTGCGGGTGTCCGCTACTTAGGTAAAGGCAAGGTATTTTGGCAATTTTGTAGGGCGCGTGAGAAATAGAGTAGAGTGGCTAAACTAAATCTCATAATCGATTCATGTCTCTTAGTTGGGGGGGGGGGGGGGGGGGGACAGAGTGGGCTCTGAAGGCCCGTTGTAGTATTTTTAGTGGGGCAAAGTTATGGTGCATAAGCTCTTACTTATGCACCATGCATAAATACTCCAGATTGCTAAGTGCACCCCCAGATTGCTTAGCACACCCCAAAGTGCACTCCCCAAATTTCTAGCGCACCACCCAAATTGGGGGGTGCGTGAGAAATTGGGAGGTGCGCAAAATTTGGGGGTGATCGAGAAATTTGGGGGGTGTGCTAATCAATTTTCATTGCTTATGCACCATAACAACTTCCGGAAAAAATAGTTCACATCCTAGATGTGAACCTTATGAAAATCAAATTTTTTTATCGTCTTCATCATTCTCTCATCTCCCTTGAAATAATTTTCAATGAAATACAGTTCGCAAGTTAAATTAAAAAAAAATTAGGGTTGAGTAAAAAAAATTGTTACTTACTACGTAGGGTGCTAACCGAGTTCCCTACCTAAACAACGAGAGAATATTTTGATATTTCAGGAGGCGCGTGAGAAACTGTGGGAGGCGCAAAAAGAAGTACTCTAACTAGTTTTTTAAGGCTTGACTCATTTAACATCCTTTCATAAAGTAAAAATGATTATTCATAAATTGACACTATTATCTTTCCTCAAAAAAATCAACACAGTATGTCAAATTCAAATTAAATAAAATTTGTTAATGAATAGTAGTATAATCTATACCTATAATGCAAATAAAATCTGTTTTGATAATTACAGTTCAAAAGTAATTTTGACACAGTCTATACAAACAATTTGATTTTTTTTTTTTTGACGAAACAACAACAACAATTTGAATTTAACAAAACTAATTTTGTGTCAATGTGTCCAAGCACAAATAAACTTATTCATTTCATTTTTATTCAAAACTAATTCTGTCAAATTTAATTCATGTTACCTCGTGTTCAAGCGCACTGTCAATCTTTGATAGTATGCACACATTATGATTTTCTTTGGCAAGATTAAGGCTCTGTTTGGTTTTATGGAAAGAAAGTGGAAGGAAAGAAATTACCGTAATTTTTTTCCTCCCACTTTCTTTCCTTTGTATCAAACGGTGCCTAAAATTGTAACTTTAAAAAAATAGTTGGTAGTATAGTGAATTAGTGATTAAGAACATATACAATTTTTAGGTAATTGTTGGTATTTTTTTAGATGTTATTTCAAATATTATTTAAACTTAGAGTATATCATTTTTTTCTCTTGATTTTATCCTTATTATTTTAATTGAAGAAATTTAAATATTAGTTAAAAATATTATTTATATTTTTAGATAGTTCAAAGACTAATTTTATCAAAATCTTCAAATTTAATTTGGTAGATTATTTGCTATCAGCTACCAACTAAATTGTCTGTTATAAATTTGTCTATCTTAAGTTAGTTTACGCGAATTATAATTTAATTTGATCATGAACATAAACAATAAATTAAGAAATTTAGATATGTTTTAGGATTCAACTAATTTACAATAACGTGCATTGGCGACCTCCGATAACATGCACATTAAGTATAATATTAATGTGATGACATTATTCAACAATTAACAGAAATTTGGAGTAGGTATGTGCATCCGGAATGGTCAAGGAAGTTCCATGACACCCTACCACCAAAAGATGCATAGGCATATATTGGTGTTGAGAAAATGCATTTCTTGGCTTGGTGAATCAGAGTATTTAAGCGTGATCATTGAACTAAATTGCTTACCGGTCATAAATGTCATTATAGATAACTCTAGTAATTAATCAAATGGAGTTTAGCTATATCATGAAAACGTGGCGAAAGTTGTTACGAAATTACAAATAATTTGAGATAATTTATATAAAGAGACAAGCTAATTTTGTTGCTCATTCCCTTATAAGAGTGTAAACAATTTATACTCCTTCTCAATTATTTGATTTGATCCATCTCATATAACTACTACTTTGATTTATAATATGGGTGTAAAATATTTATAAACAAATAACCAAAAATAAATTGACATTATAAAAATAAAGAGGTAAATGTAAATGAATTTTACAAAAACTTTGGTATATTTGGAGAAAAATAACCAATCATATACCAAAAAGGTCCCACCGAGAATTGAACTCGGGTTACTAGATTCAGAGTCTAATGTCCTAACCGCTAGACCATGGGACCATCTTGCTATAGCTGTACTCACGTGTATTTATCTATCATATGGAGAACGTAAAAATGACATTAATTGCTTTGTCAAATTATGTTCTTAATTTTCTTTAAGCTATCCACGTTTTATGGATAATATTTTATTTTATTTTATTTTTGACAAAATATTTTAGGGATAATTTTCTAAAATGCAAGTAATTTGCAAAAGATTCATTGTTGATTTTATTTTTGAATTTTGTGTTAATAATTTTTATTGCTAGTAATATATTGTTTTAGTATAGTTGTTAAAGAATTTGGTAGTGTCAAATTTTCAGGAATCAACAATAAATACTATGTTGAGCACACAAACTAATTATCTTTTTTAAGGATAATTGTAAAAAAAATATTATCTTTTATAAGAGACATACGAGTCAAAATAAGTTAATATATTTGGTCCATATTATGAACCAAATACATTAATTTTTTTTAATTCATACATTTTTCTTAAAAAACAGACGGAGTGAATTATTAATTTATCAACAAATTTAATATGCCATACTATCAATTTCCTTAATTCTCGTTATTTAGGAAAAAATTATTATATTCAAGGACGAAAATAATAAAAGCAACTCCATCGATAGTTATTTCACCTTAGTCATCCATAATGTAGCGCAAAAAGGTGGAATGAGGTTATGGGGTTTTAGTGACTTTACCAAAACCCTCATCGGAAAGCAATGTTGGTGACCGTTCTTTGATGAAAACTCTTTGATGGGGCAAGTTTTTAAATATACGTATTTTTCAAATGACTCCTTCATTGAAGCTTCAATCGTGTATCAACCAAGTTATGCGTGGAGATTGACAACAAAACATCATTCCATCTAAAGGGAACTTGTCTCGAATAAGTGAGGTGCTTGATACGATGTGCCCACTTTGCTTTCAATTTATTGAGACTTTCGATAATTTATTTATGCAACATCCCTTTGTCCAACAAATATGGTTTATGTCTTTTCTGGGTACTAGATCTCCTCCAAATTCTGATTTAATTGAGTGGTTGTATTATTGGTCATCATGTAAAGAAATTTTACATTTCAATTGTTCTGCACAATCTCTTGAAAAATTTGGTTCCAAAGAAATCAAGTAATATTTCAGAATAGTGTTTTTTACCCTACGGCTATAGCTTTTTCTGCCCAAGTTTTTGTCTCATAATTCAACAATGATAATCCTAACAAGTTTAGTTCCAGTATCAGTATTGTTCAACAGAGGTGAGAACCTCCTTCCATTAATTTTCTTAAGGCAAACATCGATGAAGGCTACAATCCTCAAGGCCAAGTGAGTTGAGGACTTGTTATCAGAAACCACGAGCCAGCGGTCAAAAGCTTCAGAAGTCTTGGCATAAGTGTTGGGCCTTCGATGGAGGCTTCAAGTCATTGGGGACCTTCATTTATGTAACACCATTTTTGAATTGGACGCAACGACAAGGGTTACCTACTTCAAATATTTGTCATCGTTATCAAACAATCAACCTTTCATCCTAAATTGTAAAAAATTGTATGACAAAATGACTGATGTTTCTATCTATTTATTAGTCGTTTTTGTAATGAGACTGTACATGAGTTAACTCAAAGCTTGATAATAGGATCAGACTTTTATGTTGTTTTTTCCCCTTAATTTGAATGAAATCAATTATAAAAAAAATCAGTTTTTTCTTTAAAAAGTTGTATTGTACAATTGAAGTTAGATCTCAATTTGAAATTTGAAATATTTTGAAAGTACAATTGAAGTGAGACTTCATTTTACCTGACAAAATTCAATACCCAACAGCAGTGAGGCAGCTAGCAATATCCATATTATTTCATGTATTCCGAGCTGCCAATTAATGTTGCAATTTATTTTGAACCGCATCCAACAACTTTCCCAGCCTCTCGTTAGCATATGTAGTACCAGTGGTGCCACCACCAAAACTATTGCACCCATGTTGAAAAAATCACAATGACATTGAAAATTTGTTGAAACCCTTAACTTTTACGTTTGTATTAGATAAGTTCTTTAAGTATCAGATAAAACCTTTAAGTTTTTTAAGTGATAGATAGGTCATTTAAGTTTTACTTTTGTATCAGATAGATCCGTTAAGTTTTAAGTTTGTATCAAATATGCCCTTAAAGATCCTTAAGAAATAAGACCTATTTAATACAAACTTAAAACTTAAAGGACCTATATGATACTTAAAAAACTTAAAGGACCTATATGATACAAACGTAAAACTTAAAGGACCTATGAATATATCATACCTTTATTTTTTTAGCAGATCAAACATACTTTTAAGGTAATTTCTTAAGATGTTGTAGGACAATAAAAAAAGTTTTGTAGTTACATGTCATAGTTTTAAATATTATTCATTGAATTAAAATTGATCGGTTTATATTACACTTTTATAAAATTTATAGTATTAAATAAACTTTGCTATTAACTTAAATAGGCAGTTTTATGTTTGTATGATGTATGTTCTTTAAGTTTTTTAAATATTAGATAGATCCTTTAAGTTTTACGTTTGTATCAGATAGATTTTAAGTTTTTTAAGTATGGGGTAAGTCATTCAAGTTTGTATCAAATAGGTCTTATTTCTTAATGACCTTTAAGAACCTATTTGACAATTGATACAAACTTAAAACTTAAGGATCTATTTGATACAAACATAAAACTTAAATTACATGTCTGATAACAATGTATTCCCGTAAATCCGCAACACGTGTAACAGTATGTAATTCAATTTCTCTAACATATTAAAGTTTTGGTAAGTGAACTAATTGCTATAATCTCACTATAATCCCACATCATTCAATAATAAATGGACCAAATCCATGATCCAAAATTCAGTTTTATTTCTAGGCCATTGCTGTTAGTGTAAATCCGACGTTGGACATGGAGGGTGGTAACTAGCTTAGTTGGTGAAATAATTTGCCAAGCAAATGCAGAATATAGCGCATGTCATAACAAATCGTTTGGTGGTGAGTTACTTTGGATAATCACGTTTACGTGGGATCCCGGTTCAGTCACTTTGACAAACACATATAGAGCCAAATATAACCGTATCACCAAATCACAGTGGATTATTACGTTTCAACTTCCACATCATATTAATTCATTGGTTCCAAATCAAAGACTAAGATATTCAAATTGATGTGGCATCGGAAAAACATGGTTTTATAATTATCCATGTATTGATATCACTTGATTGTTGAACGCTCCTCGTTTCAGAATAATTGTAGGCTTCAAATCAATCCCTATGTATAATATTTTCTTCTCTCCTTTTTATTTTTATAAGTAAAACACAAAACCTAATTCCTCTTTTGCTTTTTCTTGGTTCATCGATTACATAGAGATGATTTAGGATCAATTTTAATCTGGAATCATTCCTCTTGATCGTTTTTTATTTCCTTTTCAAATTCAGCAGATTTGCTTCGATGATTTTAGAGCCGTCAACCTTGCAGATCCAGAGACATGACTATTTGTAGACATTAAGCCGTTTTATGTTATTAACTCGGGTGTTGTGAGCTTGTTTGCAGATTCACCCTTTTTAATTTTTAGCCAATTCGAATATGTAATGATTTTGATTGATGTACTCCACAAATTTGAATGAATGAATATGTTACTTTTTTAGTAAAAAAAAAGAAGAAGTAAAACACAAAAATCACTAGAATTAAGGAAACACATTGTGAAATAGTTATTTTCATTTAATACTCCTACAAATTTAAATTTATTTCATAAATACTCCTATTTAATCATTCTTAATTCCACAAATTTATTTACTTTTTAATATTCATTCTCGTAATAAATAAATACATAAATGAAATTAAACATCTAATACATTTTAATATTAGTCAAAGTTTCTTATAAAAAAACACCAAAAATATTTTCACTCTTGTTTTTATAAAAAGGATCGGAAGGAGTACTACATACACACTAACTATGCATTAATATAAGTGATAAGATCTCGGTCACAACCGACCATACATAAATCTATGGTGAGGGCAGTTGACCCCAATTGTATATTGTACTTTTTAGCTAATATTTACTCATTTCATGATATTTTATAAGCAAATTTCACATTTTTTTAGTTTATTATATAATTAATGTATTCGGACTATAATAAAATTCATATATATTAATTATACAATGAATATAAAAAGATGAAATTTGTTTATAAAATATCACCGATCAAATGACAAAACCATTGAAAATTCACACACATAAAATAAAGTGACCGGAATTCAAACTGCGGTCAAGACATCCAACACTAGTAACTTCGATATTTCTATTAGTTATTAGTTAAGTTAGGATTTACGGACCAAAACATACTGTATAATACTTTCAATTTTTTCCTTCAGATTATTATGCATGGTGCTATATATTTGATGATGTGTCCTCTTTGAAAATGAAATAATCAATGTTTGTTGTTCATTCATAAATTAATTTCCACTCTCCACCACCTTCACGTCATGCATCACTGATTCCTTCTGAATCTTTAATGTGAGTGGTATTTCTGTAAATATAGTAACATCCAAACCCAAAAAATAACACAGTAATAGTTTCCTTTCGCTTTTGTAATATCCGTTGGTGAAAGTTGAAACTTCGCTTTTCTCAATATTCTCTCTTCTTTTCTTTTTCTTTTCCTTTTCCTTTTCTTTCTTCTTTATTTCTTTTCAACTACAATTTCGTTGAAAATTTTCTCACCAACCAAACATTCTCTAATTTTCATTCCACACTCTGTTTTTCCTATCACCGGAGCTGCCACAGCAATGGCACCTTCCGCCAATTCCCCCGGCGGTGCCGTGCCGTTGCTAACAAAACAAACCTTAGGTCTCAAATTCTACTACTTAATCCTCATTTTCGTCGCAATCTTAATCGCAGTTATTCTCCTAATCGTTATCTGCATTCGCCGGAATCGAAGCACAAAAAAGAGCAAAATGCGAGTGAAGCATAGTTCCGGCACAATTCCACTTGTTTCTAAAGAGATCGTGGAAGTGATAAAGATCGAACAACGTCTTGATGATGAATCGAAGATGCAGAAGCAAGTAAAGTGTGAGATCGAAGAGTGTAGTAGTGTGTCGGTGGAGTCTCCATCTCAGAACATAGGTTGGGGACGGTGGTATAGTCTGAAGGAATTGGAGAATGCGACGGATGGATTTACTGAAGGGAACGTGATCGGAGAAGGAGGTTATGGAATTGTGTACAGAGGAATTTTACAAGACGGTTCTGTGGTTGCTGTGAAGAATCTTCTTAACAATAAGTATGCAATAGTAGTAATTAAATCACATTTTCCATTTTCATTCTTCTGCTCAACTCTATGGTTAATTACTTAATTTGTTTATGGCGTTAATAATTTAATAATTTGTTTATTACATGTTAAACGGTCATTTCGTTCTTCTTCTTTACATCACTTTTGTTTTTTAGCTGGCCTAGGTAATTTTACCTTTCTCAGAAAATTCACCTTAAAATTAAAATGGATAAGTGGAGTGTCCGGGGATGGAATCCAGGCTGGTGGGTTTACTGGGTTTATATCGCAATGTCCATACCAATTGCAATATTCTTATAAACTATGCTTACATGAATTCTATGTACTTTTATGTTTAGTTTATTTAGTCTATTTCTCTAATGATTTTTGTATCTCAACTTTTTTCTTTAAATGGTAGTATATTAATTTTGGGATTGGATTCTCTCCCGTGGGATTTCACCGGAGATAGTCCGGTGTAAATCTAAATCTATACCCGTACAAATCTTCCTTAATTGATTTTGACATTGGGAGGTAATCACAATGAACGGCTGAGATTTTACTGCAAAAAATGTAACCGCAAAGGATCTCAATTTGCCCTATTGTTGAGAATACTTTAGTCTAAATAGTGTCTCGGGACACTGTTTAGCATAACATTTATTTATTACTACTGTCACACTACATGAGCTTTGTTTTCCTAACTTGATGTCGGTGATGGTGACTGAACTTGGTAATAATAGTATTAATAAGTACTAGGTCCAAGTTCCCCTAAACCAAAAATGGTTTGAAAATTGAAATCTCTTACTTTTTTATGCTTCACTAGTTCAGTTGAAAATTGAGCATGTGAGTGCAAACACTTGAAATCTCCATGACAAATTAAGAAATATTTTAAGAAATCCAAACTAATCAAAAATAAATTGTGCATATGTTTATTTTACAGCTGCAATTTTGTTCTGCAGAATTACATCCAGATATTATGTTTTACCTCAAAATATTGATAACTTTTTGCTCGGCTTTGACATATTGAAAATTCATGAGCATTGTTGTTGTATTGTAATTTGTAACTAAGGGGTCAAGCAGAGAAAGAGTTTAAGGTGGAAGTTGAAGCCATTGGAAAAGTGAGGCATAAGAATTTGGTTGGATTAGTTGGATATTGTGCGGATGGCGCTCAAAGGTATATTTATTCTTTTCATTTAAGGTCTTTTTTTTTTTTTTTGATAAATTCATTTAAGGTCTTTCAAATGAAGAAACTTCCTACAAATTTTGTCTAAAGCAATTCCCCTGATTATACAGGATGCTTGTTTATGAATATGTTGACAATGGAAATTTGGAGCAGTGGTTGCATGGTGATGTAGGACCTGTTAGCCCCTTGACTTGGGATATACGAATGAAGATTGCTGTTGGCACTGCAAAAGGGTGTGTTTGTTGAGTTCACTGTTCATTTTATTGAAATTTATATCTTATAGAATGATCACCCATGTTACCTTCATATAGATTGACTATTTTTTTATAACACAAACCAGAATAAGTGCTTTTATGAGTTATTATCATGCTCTATTACAAAAACAACAAGAAAAACCTTAATTTTTTTTCAGAGACCAAACGATGTCATATTTTTGTACCACGAATCATGATGCTCCATTGTTATGAAATTTACATCAACTTAAATAATTTATCGGAGTATCAGTTAACTTATCTACAATATGAAACAGGCTAGCCTATTTGCACGAAGGCTTAGAACCCAAAGTTGTCCACCGAGATGTAAAATCCAGCAATATTCTCTTGGACAAAAAATGGAATGCCAAAGTATCAGACTTTGGACTTGCTAAGCTCTTAGGGTCTGGGAAAAGCTATGTGACAACACGTGTAATGGGGACATTTGGGTTAGTTCTTTCTTTCTCAAGCCTCATTTATTTTGTAATAATCTCTTTACTGTCACTGAGTGATATTTTACTATATTATTTCTCCCTACAAACAATATTTGTGCAGATATGTTTCACCTGAGTATGCAAGCACGGGTATGCTTAATGAGGGCAGTGATGTGTATAGTTTTGGGATTCTACTCATGGAGCTAGTGACAGGAAGAAGTCCCATTGATTATTCTAGAGCACCTGCAGAGGTGAATTCTGGATTTCTTTAGAGTATTCTATGAAATTGTAAATGAGTCTTACATTATGTCTCTTTTGTTTGACATGCTTCAGATGAACTTGGTTGATTGGTTTAAAGGAATGGTAGCAAGTCGTCGTGGTGATGAACTAGTTGATCCTTTGATCGAGATTCAGCCCTCTCCAAGATCTTTGAAGCGAGCTTTGCTGGTCTGTCTTCGCTGTATAGATTTGGATGCCAATAAGCGACCAAAGATGGGTCAAATTGTTCATATGCTTGAGGCAGATGATTTTCCCTTTCGTTCTGTAAGTCATACGTTTCAGCCTTTCCTATATTATAACACAGCGCATAAGTTATGTACACCTACATAGTTTTGAAACTAAATACCACATCCTAATCTGCTTTACTCAATGGTATAATTTTTGCTGATCATTCATCCTACTGAAAATAGAAGGAAAAGTTAACTTCCACATTTGTGCCCGGAAATACATGTCTGTGCTTCGTACATAAAGTACATGTTGTGCTCAGCAGATAAAGTATATGCCATGTCCAACTACACCCTGTTACTCATACTATGAAAATTTTAAAATCTTATCTACACTAATAAAATATTCTCTCTATTATCTACACCAGTAGATAAAGTATTTAGCAGGATACTCAGTAAAATATTTCTTTATATGATTTGGTTTCCTTGTTGATAGGAACTTCGAACTAGAGAGAAAGATCACGTTCCCTCTCAAGTAGACCTTTCCAAAAAGATTCCGTATCCAACAAGACACGTGGAGCCCATATATAAAGCAAGCTGGAGATGATTGTCTGTTGCAATGGCCATGGTAGTAGCCTTGGATTACGAATTAGTAGTTCTAATAATGTTCAACTTGTTATGAAAAAGTCAGAAGCCATTGTGCATATCTTATATTACCATGTAGTTAATAGTTATTTTTATTTAGGTCTTAACATATTTAGTTTGCATTATTATCTTGTGAATAAACAAGCTCTGTAAATATGTATCTCTCATGATATATCAATTTTATCAGTCTGCAATATTGCATAAGTTATTGCTTATGTTATTTATTCAAAGATTTTATTGTTTGTACATCATATTTGGTTGATTGGGAAGTTCAGGGTCTCATTATGCGCTCTTTCTTCAACTGTGTTTTATAATATTGGTCACCAATGCTTCAAATCACGAACAAAGCAACCATAAGCAATCAAACAATCTGGAACAAGTTGCGAATATCTTTAATTGCAAACCATGAATCTAGAGCACCAACAAGCATTAGAGAACAACTATGACTATAGGTATGGCTAAGGTGTGTGAAAGTACACTGTTCTCAAAGATTTATTCAACTAAGACAAACATGGTCTTACTAGCAAGAACTCATGATTAATTATTCCCCTTTACCAGTTTGGATTTGGGAAATGTTGATATATACAATAGTCCTTTGTCTAAGATCCAATAGCTTTAAAGGTAGATTCAAAAGATTTGTGAACTTTCATCAGCAGCCTGTCAAGATGGATTCAAAATTGTTTGGATCACATGAAGACAATGCCTCTCTTTTAGTCATATGTTTCAGGTGAAACCCCTCAAATGGCAATCGTACGAAAATTTATTACAAAGATTTCCCAAAAGCACTCAACTACAGCACCTTGAAGTACTTAGTAACAGCCTACTGATGTTCAATTTCATGATCACTTGTAAGATCTGATCTATGTGATATTTCATATTAGTCATAACTTATCACTACTATAAAACCAAATACAAAAGTTGCAACGTTATTTATAGCATACATATGAAACAAATAAATTTAGGCATCATCTTAACAATCAAGTAATCGCTCTTAGCAACCAATCAAAAACAAATATTCATTTCACATAATCCAAATGACACATCAAAGCCTCTTCACAAAGGCTATCGATCATTACAAAAATTTGGACAAAATCTATTAATTTTTGTTCATATAACTTTCTTTTATATTTATGATGATGATTGGATAAAGTAGTTTATCAGTTTATTTAAATGTGTATGATGATTTATCTGAAAATGTTAATATGAGACCTGCACTTAAGTAGGCTTACAGTAATAACTAATTTTCAAAAAGGTCATGCTCAAATTCAAAAATAAGTCTATGACAAATAATAGGTCAAACTCGAGACTTACATTTTTTATCAGCTAGACTTGGATCATACAAAATTTAACTCGGCCTAATTTATTTCTACCATTTAAATGCAAGTTTAACTCTGTCTAACTTATCACTACCATAGTAGTGATAAGTTAAATAAACTGATGAAGTGCAGCTCTCATATTAACATTTTCAAATAAATCATCTGACACATTTAAATAAACTGATGAACAACTTTATCCAATCATCATAATAAACATAAACGAAAATAAACTGATGAACTACTTAAGTTTAACTCTGTCTAACTTATAGTAGTGGAGGGTTGGGGGGGGAGAGAGAATCTGGAGGTGGTTGACCGAGTGACTAGATGTGCTAATACGCTTCAAAGGTGGGGAAAAAAGAAAATGATAAGGTTTAAAGAGGAGATTGATGAATGTGTTAGGCGGATGAATGAGCTACGAGGTAACCAGGATGAAGAAGGCAGTATACAATATCAAGAGTTATCAGGGAGGCATGCCACTTTGCTGATACAAGAGGAGGGGTACTGGAAACAAAGGGCTAAAATGCATTGGCTCCAAGAGGGGGATATGAACACTAGATTTTTCCATATGTCAGCAACTGTGCGTAGCAAGAAGAAGAAAGTCACAAAGTTGATTGCTGATAATGGTACAGAGACACGTACTCAGGAAGAACTTTGTGAGGTGGCCAAGAGTTACTTTGATACTCTCTTCAAGCCAAGAGATGGAGATCATGACCCCGTACTTAATCTTATTCAGCCGAGAATGACCGACGATGATAATTTCGTTCTGACGGCGCCTATTACAAAAGTTGAAATTCAGCAAGCGTTGTTTCAGATGCATCTAGACAAATCCCCTGGACCAGATGGGTTTAATCCAGCTTTCTATCAGAGATTTTGGGAACAGTGTAGTGATGATATATTTAGTGCCGCCTCTACTTGGCTAGAGAGGGGATATTTCCCTACCAGTCTCAATGAAACAAATATTTGTCTTATTCCTAAATGTGATAATCCTACATCAATGAAGGATTTGCGCCCTATTTCGCTTTGTAATGTCTTGTATAAAATGATCTCTAAAGTGCTAGCCAACAGGCTGAAGTGTTGTCTAGATAAATGTGTTTCTCAAGAGCAGTCAGCTTTTGTGGAAGGTAGATCGATCCTTGATAATGCTATTATTGCCACAGAAGTTCTCCATGCTTTGAAGCGGAAGACAAAGGGTAGAAGAGGTGAGTTGACACTAAAGATTGATATTAGCAACGCCTATGATAAGGTGGATTGGGGTTTCCTCCGCGGAGTTATGACTAAGATGGGGTTCACTGATGTCTGGATTCAGTGGGTTATGATGTGTGTTAGTTCAGTCAACTACTCAGCGTTGATGAATTCTGACCGAGTTGGCCCTATTTCGCCAGGTCGAGGATTGCGACAGGGTGATCCATTATCTCCTTATTTATTTATTTTGGTAACAGAATGTTTAACTGCTCTCATTCACCAGGCTGTTGGTAGGGGTGACCTTCATGGTGTGAGGATTTGTCGTGGTGCTCTAGAGGTCTCTCATCTTTTGTTTGCATATGATTGTTTCTTATTCTGTAGGGATAATGTAGCTGAGGTGAATGAACTCATGAGGATTTTACATACTTATGAAACAGTTTCAGGTCAGGAAGTTAACCTAGTTAAATCAGAAGTTTTTATTAGTCGGAATATGTCTCAGGTAGCTAAAGAAGATCTCTCTCGTATCCTTGGTGTCAAACTTGTATTGGGTACGGGTATATATCTTAGATTACCGTCCATGGTTGGCAGAAGTAAAAAAGCAATATTTTCCTATATCAAGGATCGTATTTGGAAAAGAATTAATTCTTGGAGAGGGCGTGCGCTGTCTAAGGCAGGCAAGGAAATCATGATAAAGTCAGTTCTGCAGGCAATACCCTCCTATGTAATGAGTATGTTTATTCTTCCTACTTCCCTTATTCATGATATTGAGAAAATGATAAATGTTTTTTGGTGGAGGGGCGGTAGTACTAATAATAATAATAATAATAATACTAAAGGTATTCATTGGTTAGCTTGGGAGAGACTTGCTTGCCTGAAGGCTCATGGGGGTTTAGGCTTTCGTAATTTTGAAGCTTTTAATAAGGCTATGGTTGCAAAACAAGTTTGGAATATCGTCCAGAATCCGAACTCATTGGTAGCAAAATTAATTAAAGCCAAATATTTTCCACATTCCTCTTTATTTGAGGCTCCATTGGGATACAATCCCAACTTTGCATGGCGTAGTATGTGGCAAGCTAGACAAATTCTTTCTCTTGGATGTAGGTGGCGGATTGGGAGTGGGGATAATATTCGTGTTATGCATGACCCTTGGTTACGTGGGAGTGCTAATAGATGGGTGCCCTCGCCTCAACCAGCAGATGTATATCAGTTATCTGTTAGAGATTTGTTACACGTAAATTATAAAGCGTGGAATATAGTTAAGGTTCGAAACTTATTTTCAAAGGATGTAGCGGAGAAGATTCTGGAAACACCACTTGCTAGCTCGGTCCGTGAGGATAAAGTGGTCTGGGAGGCGGAAAGAAATGGGTGTTATTCAGTGAAATCTGGGTATAAGCTAGCTATGCGTTACATAATAGGTAGCGACAAATATCATGTTATGGCAATTGGAATGGTATTTGGAAAGCTCAAGCTCCGCACAAGGCACGTCATTTACTTTGGCGCTTATGTAGAGGTTGTCTCCCGACTCGTTCTCGATTGTTGGAAAGGCGAGTGGAATGTACTCTCAATTGTCTTGTGTATGATGAGAAGATTGAGGATGGGCTTCACATATTCTTTAGGTGTGCAGTAGCCCGGGATAGTTGGAGTGCAGCAGGTCTGTCGTCTGTCTACATAATGCTACGTACCAACATACTAATGTTATGGATCGTATTTTCGCTGTTTGCAGCAATGAAAGTAGTGATACTGTTGGTAGAGTGGCTATGTTACTCTGGTGCATTTGGTACAATCGTAATGATAAGCTTTGAAATGATAATGTCCATACGCCACGTCAAATTGGAAGATATGCTTTTGATGCTTGGAATGATTGGTACTCAGTACATAAGTTACAGAGTAATAATGTGAGCGAGACTACAGAAGCAGATGTGGTAAGGTGGGAGAAACCAGCTCTAGACTGGGTAAAATGTAACGTTGATGTTGCCTTTGTGACTGGATCTGGAAGGACCTCGATGGGATTGTGTTTTCGCGATAATCGTGGTCACTTCATGGCTGGTATGACACAATGGCTGCAAACTGTGATTTCATCTGTAGAAGGAGAAGCATGGGCTCTACTTTTAGCAATGGAAGAAGCAAAACATAGAGGACTTGATCGAGTTCAATTTGAAAGTGATTCGAAAGTTTTGATAGATGCCATTCATATGAAGTGTAGAGGAAACTCTGAGTTTCTGTCAATTGTTCAAGATATCCTTAGTCTTATGTCATCTTTTATAAACTTTGAGGTTAAGTTTGTTAGGAGGCAAACAAATTTGGTTGCTCATACTCTAGCTAGGGCGGCCAATTCTTGGGCTAGCTTCCATAGATTTGAGAATATTCCCTTTTGTATTGAACGTTTAGTTTTTAATGAAATGCAGTAAGTTTGTTTGATTCAAAAAAAAAAACTCTGTCTAACTTATTTTACCCCTTGCGCAAAAAAAAAACTTATTTTACCCCATAAAAAGAGTCATAGTTCTCAAATTCGATACCTCATTTTTTCCAAAGAAAAAAAAAATCAATCTTATAGCATCCTACGACACTTCTCATATACAAATTTGCGAGTTTTATTATAATTTCACACGATTATTTAGAGAGAATTATTTCAAACGAATGATATTGCCTTTGTCGATTGTCATTTTTTTTGACAATATAATTTTTTTCTTTTTGAAAACTAATAAGTAAATAGTTTAGAGATTTACTTTTGCCACCCTACCTGTTTCTCGCGCGCCATACGAGTTTTCATTTTTACCCTTCCGCTACTTAGTAGACGTTATAAAAGTGAGAAATTTTGAGGAAAAAATACCCTACATGAAATTCAAGATTTTTACATGTCCTCTACTTAAGTAGCGAATTCGTCTGCTAACAACGGACATTATAAAAATACGAAATTTGAGAGAAAAAACACCCCCTAACATGAAATTTTTTCATTTTTATAACATCCGCTACTTAAGTAGCGGACATTATAAAAATGAGATTTTTTGAGAAAAAACCATCCTTCTACCAAAAAAATTTCTAAGATTTTAGACGTAGAATCTACAACTTAAATAGTGAAAAGAGGTGTTTTAGTAATTTTATAGGCACACGAAAAAAAGAAAGAGTAGGTTGGCAAAATAAATCTCAATAATTTATTGAATAAAAGATAGATCCACTAAGGCATGGTCTAAAAACTACTCCAAAATTTGTTTGGATCAACGAGAGGTGTTCTGTTGGGTCATTTTGTGAGCGGCCCAATTACAACTTCTTTCACACAATTAACTTGATGTTTACTATTGGTCATCCTAAATTCATTAGAATCCTCGGTGTCCCTCCATCTACCGGAAAATATTTACCATATTATTAAATTAATGTTAATTTTTATTTTGACGAATAAAGTAATCATCATCTCTTATATTATAAGCTTGTTCCGTTTTGCTATCCTTAACTCTAATTTTTTTCCCGCTCTTTTTCCCTCTCATTTTACCCTAAAATATTAAAATAAAATGTTTAAAAAAGGCCTCACCGAGAATCAAACCCGCAACATTTAAGATCTATTTTGTATTTTTTGCCACTACACTACATCAATCAAGATGTTATTATTTTGCAATCAACATCTAATAAATATGGAATCTCTCACCATGTTAAATATTTATTATTATTATTATTATTATTATTATTAGCTTTCTTCTAATATTATTATTATTATTATGTTATTATTTTGCAACCAGCATCTAATAAATATGGAATCTCTCACCAAGTTAAATATTTATTTATTATTATTATTAGCTTTCTACAAATATTATTATATTAACTTTCTGCTATTATTATTATATATTATATTATATATTATATTATATTATATATTATTATTATTATTATTATTTTTATTATTATTATATATTATTATTATATAATACTTGAATACGAGTAATATGTCTAATGTCTACGGAAAAAAAAAAACTTTAAATATATCTCATATATTATTATTAATATATTATATTATATATATATACAACATAACAAACTCTCAAAAATTTACGATCACTTATTTGATATACATACGCAACATAACCAACTCTTTTGAAATATATCCTATATTATTATATTATATATACAACATAACAAACTCTCAAAAATTTATGATCACTTATTTGATATACATACACAACATAACCAACTATTTTGAAATATATCCCATATTATTATATTATATATACACCATAACAAACTCTCAAAAATTTATGATCACTTATTTGATATACATACACATTGATTTCACGTTGATGATTCACGTTGTTTTTTTTAGAATTCAAACAATGTTTGTTTGAGAGAAAGTTCAGTTTTTTATCTTTGAAAGTGTCTATGAATTAGTTTATTTACAAATAAAGTTTCCTAGGTGTCTATGTTTGTTTGAAAGTTTTTTTATATTTGTATTTTTATATATGTCAATGCAAGTTTTTTAACGGTATATTTCACAGGTTTGCAATTGTCGTTGTTTGCAGTCTAACCGACTTCTTTGTTGTTTCCTCACAAATTTCATCTATTATTTTGGTTCTGTGGACAGGTTCTCTTTCACTGCTACGATAAAAATGGTTAATCTTAATCCTTTTACTAATATTTCTCTAAATTTATTGAGAGGTTTGAAAATATTTTTATAAGTGTTAGTTGTTTATCTTTATAATTACATTTTTATATTTTTCCTTACTTTTTGTTATTCCTACAATAATAGGTCCTTTAAATCATAATCCTGCAACGGATCGAGAGAAGTTGATCGATGCTTTTTAGCTGCTAATATTACTTCTGGCATGTTGGTATCATTTGTATATTGATGTTTTTTTGTAGACTGATGTTTAATTTTATTTGTTTTTGTTGTAAAAAGTTCCAATTTTTTTGTATACATAAGTTGATCAATGTTTTTCAGGTGCTGATGTAGATCCTGGGAGATGGAAGAGATGAAAGAGATGTTCCTTTTTACATGACGGAACCATACTTCATTCCTAATACTTAAACTTTATGGTTAATGTTGTTCTTTTGAGTTAGGAACCTTATAAAAATTTTATTTTTTTTTTAGTTTTTGTATTTTAACTTTTCAATTAATCTGATTATTATAATGAAAAATAAGATTTTGACGAAATACAAAAGTTTCCAACCATTTGAAATCCATTGTCTCTTATGTTGACTTGAATATATTTTTTTTTTTTATGCTTTCTTATATTTAGGATAACAAATTTCAAATAAATTAATATATTCGATCAACAAATAGAACATTGGTTATTCTTATAAAAAAATTGAACATATTGATTATCAATTCTGATATTTTACTTTTATTCAATAAAATTGCGTCCAACTAAAAATATAAAATCTTGCCTTGGCAAAAAAAAAATCTTGCATTACAAATACAAATAGAACCGGTTGTTATGACTTATATGATAATTATTCAACATTTTTTATTTTTCGATTTGCTTTTCGTTTTTAAATATATCCCACTTTGTCAACAACAAATATTCTGTCTCGCAAAAATAAATCATAACAAATAAAATATAAAAGTTGCCTTAAATATATCCAATTTTTTCGATTGTTATTTTATTTTATAATCTTAGACTATTTTATGTGATTTCTATATGTGATTTTTTTATAATCTTAGACTAATTTAAATCGTATAACTGACACTCCACAAAATCCGTGCAACGCACGGGTTGAAGTCTAGTTATAAATATAAAAGGAGCTAAGTCTCCGGTTAACCCTAATTTAGTAACCCTAATTTATATATTAAAAATATTAAAATATGTTTTCACCGGGATTTGAACTCATGTCCTCTCACATATTTGCTTAGTTTAATTGTCACTATACCATTTGAATTTATTTGATATATTTTGCATACACCAATATATCACTATGTCTTCATGTTCCTAATTATAATTTTATTGAAATTTTTTTTAACGGTATTCCTCTATCAACATATTTTGACATCATATAATATTTGGAATTAACTTATTTTTTTTCAAATCCCATACATATTTTTTCAACTATTCCTAATATATTTCGTCAAAAAAAAAACTATTCCAAATATATTTCGTAAAAAAAAAAAACTATTCCTACTATATTTTGATCATCACATATTTTAGTAACCCTTCGTCAAAAAAAAAAAAAAAACTATTACAAATATATTTCGTTTAAAAAACTATTCCTACTATATTTTGATAATCACATTTTTTTTTTATAATTTTTTGATAATCACATATAATTATATAGAGGTTAATAGAGGTTTTCAAATTTCAACTATTGCTATGGCTATGGTTTGTTGGAACAAAATGAGTTTTAGTTATAAAACACCCTAAGTTTTGATGATAATATTGTATTAAATAGAGGTTTTCAAATTTCTTCATTATTGTTTGTTGTAACAAAAATACACACAGTGTGTATGCTTTTTTAAATTGTAAAAAAATATACACACAGTGTGTATAATTTTTTATGTGATTTATTGAATAAAAAAAATTAATATATTTGTATTTTTATTATGTTAATATTAGACTATTTTAACTTATATTTATGATGCAGTAAATTCACTCAATTACACTGCAATTTCTGCCATTGCTGCTGGAAAGATTGATTTCGAAATGAAAGTTCGTATTGTTCATTTGTGGACCGTACCCGATAAAGCAAACCCCGCTGAGGATGGAAGTATTCATATGCTTTTGGTTGATGATAAAGTAAATATCCTATTATATTATTTAAAATACATATTATTTAATTTTTTTTTCTTTTGCTTGTATTATTCATATTACTTAATATATTAATATTAGTTACTCTTTCTATTTTATTAGGGTGGAAAAATTCAGGCCAGTGTCCGAAAATTCATGATTAGCAAATTTAAGGGGCAACTTGAAGAAGGTTGTGTTTATGTGATTGAAAAATTCATGGTTGCTAGCAACGACCCTAACTATAAAGCTACCGGACATAAGTATAAGTTAAACTTTATGAATTCGACAAATATTTTCAAAGTCACTGCTCTTGAAATCCCTCGATATCATTTTGATTTTGTTGCTTTCTCTGAAGTTTTGGAAGCAACCAAAGAGGAAATATTGCTTGGTAGGTTATTAAACTGTTGACCTCTATATTGTATAATTGTGTAATTCAATTCACGATTTTTTAATATTTTAATTTTTTGTGTTAGATATCATTGGTCATATTGTGGAGAAGACCGATTTGAAGGAATTGGCAAAAAATGGCAAAACGAGCAAAATCATTGATCTAGAGCTTGAGGATTTAGAGTAGGCTTTTGCTGCATATTTTTTCGGTTTTCATACATATAATAATAATAATAATAATAATGACATTAAACAAATCAATTCATGCTATGTATTTTACTGTGATTAATACAGAAGCAACAAAATTCACTGCACTTTCTGGGGTGAAATACGTTTTAAAAATTCATCCCAACCGATTATTATAATTCTTCAACTTTGCAAGCTTAAAAAGTATTTCGGTATGATCCGCTTTAATTTATTTTTATTTTTATTTTTTAAGGGTTAAATACGTTTTTAGTCCCTACATTTTGTGAAATTGTTAAGAATGGTCCCTATATTTTAAAAATGGTAAAAAAAAACCTATCAAATTTTCCGCTATCAAGATTAGTCCCTGTGTTTATCCTTTAGGGACAATTCTTAACAATTTCGCAAAATGTAGGGACTAAAAATATTAAAAGGTAGGGACTATTCTTGACAATTTTTCAAAATGTAGGGACTAAAAATATTAAAAGGTAGGGACTATTCTTGACAATTTTGCAAAATGTAGGGACTATTCTCTACGGATTGGACTAATCTTGATAGTACAAAATTTTATAGTTTTTTTTTACCATTTTTAAAATATAGGGACCATTCTTAACAATTTCGCAAAATGTAGGGACTAAAAACATATTTAACCCATTTTTTAATATTCAAAAGCTTTTATACTTATTTATTTATTTATTAGGTGTTATGGGCATTTCTAATGCTTTTTATGGTACTAAGATGATCTTGAATGCTGATCTGCCGGACATTGTGGATTACAAGTTGAAGTAAGTTATTATCATTTTTATCATCAATATCGTTTGAATTCTTTTTATTTTAAAACTTTTATTTTGAAATTTTTGTTATATTTCTTTTCATATCATATATGATAATCCACAAAATCTATGCGATAGCACGGGTCGGTGTCTAGTGTTATTTAAAAAAAACTAAAAATTTACCATATTTCAACCCTGTAAAAAAATATATCCCTTATAAAGGAAAAATTTAATTAACAAACAAAATTGTCAATTAAAAATCAAAAAACAAAAAAAAATTGTCAAAATAATACTTTGCTTATTCACCTAAGTTAACCAAGTAATTAAATCCAAGTGGTTAAAAAGTTATTCTAAACCGAATCATTCAAAACAGTTCAAATCAAATTTACAATCAAAATAATTTTTATCCAAACTTTATTTAGCTTACATTTTGCATTATAGAACCCCTTTCTTTGAGGAGAATCAAATCAAATTAGAAATATAAACAAAAACTATCCAGCTAAGCTAATCTGTTTGTTTGTTCCTATTGCTCGTTTGTCCTGATGAGTAACTCATGAGACACACGCTCTTTCTACCGTTATATTATTCTTCTTCTTCTTCTTCAGTTATTTTATATTTTCTACACACAGTAGACTCTTTGTTTTCACTATCAACTTGGCTTTATAACGGCATCATATCATAATTCCATAATTCATCTACTTGTTTTCAGTGTTAGCCTTTGTAATTACCACACTTCACTCACTCAGTCACTCAACAAACAATTACATTTACTCCCATTTCGTAACTCTAATCCAATCCAATCCAAACCATGTCTCCTTCAATCGTCCTTTTCCTTTCTCTATTCTCCATTGCTATCTCTTTTGCCGGTAATCACTTTCTTCCTTCTTTTTCCCTTTTACCCTTCATTCGGTTATTTTTCAACTAAAAAAGTATTGTTACTTTCTTTCAACAAAATTTTCGTAACTGTATTTAACTTTCTTTTCCGTTTCTTTAATTTCTTCCATTCTTGCAGACTCACAATCCTTCGTCGGAGTTAACTACGGTCAGATCGCCGATAATCTTCCTCCTCCGGAATCCACCGCCAAGCTTCTCCAATCCACCTCCATCGGGAAAGTACGTATTTACGGTGCCGATCCTGGAATCATTAAAGCTCTTGCTAATTCCGGCATCGGAATTGTTATCGGAGCTGCAAACGGCGACATTCCGAGTCTAGCTTCCGATCCTAACGCGGCAGCTCAGTGGGTGAACACTAACGTGTTACCTTATTACCCTGCTAGTAACATCACTCTGATCACCGTCGGTAATGAGGTTTTAACCTCCGGTGATCAAGGACTTATGTCACAGCTCGTGCCGGCAATTCGAAATGTCCAAACTGCCCTCAGTTCGGTTTCGCTCGGTGGCAAGGTGAAGGTGTCAACCGTACATTCAATGGCGGTGTTGTCACAGTCGGATCCACCTTCGTCCGGGTCGTTTAACCCGTCGTTACAAAACACGTTGATTCAGTTACTTGCGTTTTTGAAGGATAACAAATCGCCGTTTACGATAAATCCTTATCCGTTTTTCGCTTACCAGAGTGATCCGAGACCCGAAACGCTTGCGTTCTGTTTATTTCAGCCTAATTCGGGTCGGGTTGATTCGGGTAACGGAAAACTTTACACCAACATGTTCGATGCTCAGGTATGTCATATTTTCTTCCTTTTTCCAAATTTAGTCTTTTTTTTTTTTCTTCTTCAATTTATAATTAATTGATTAATTAATTAATGTTCTAAAATGAAAAGTTTACGTGGGAGTATCATGGAAGAGTCTATCTTTCTGTGTTTTCCAACATTCCACACGTGTTGCCAGAATTAGAAAAAATTAATATTGTTGTTTTTATCTGTGTTATGATGATGATATATATTTGTGACTAAGCAAAATATAAGTATTTGAAATAATTAATTTTACTTATGAAAATGGTAAACAGTGCTAAGCATATTAAAATAGAAATTTTGTGTAAATACGTACATTCAATACCTCAAAATCTCAAAAGCATCAAAAGTTGTATTTCCAATATTAATTTTACTATTTTTTATTTCCTTTTTGGTATGTTTAACAAGTGCCCTGATACACTGTTTAGCACGACCCTTTCTACCATTTTACTAGTAGATGTCATTGTTCACCAATTGGTAAAAGGACTATGGTTCGATCTCCACAATTGAAAACGAGAGAAGGTTGAAGTCATTAAAACTGACTCCAAACCAGATTAGATAGTTTAGTGGGCCGAATCTTGATGGTCAAAACTACTAAAGATGTCATTGTTCAAAAACAACTTTAAAAATTTAATACATATACTAATTTTTTCAAATGTGTAAAATGGTATTGTATTTAGAGACCTAGATAGTATTATAAAAGCAAATAAAGATTGGTTTTCTCTAAGTTGTTATTTGAAAGTATTGTGAATAGTAATATATCCAACGTCCAATAAAAATTAGTCACATGAATACATTTATAAACGGAGTAAAAAAATACCTTATATGTTGGTGAACTACATACATAGGTATAATTAATTTTCATTAACATTGAACAAATTATTCACAATTCTTCAAAGGACAACCTAACCTTCACCACAAAGATTTGACTAGCAGTCTAGAGTGACCATGGTGTTGAATATGAATGGAGTTGTTCTTATCCATTTGTAATTAAGAATGTTGTCCTCTGTAACTCATTTGTTTGGTTTTCCACCGTGAAATAATGAGTCCATAGATTATTCTACCTCATGTCTTTTATTGGAACAGGCTGGCACGCATAATGTGGTCACAATTCACAAAACAAGTCCTTCCAAAGTCTCAATAATTGTTAGACATAGTAAATAAAAATGGACCCATAGTAATAGTAGTATCCAATATGGTAATGGTATTGGTAGGTAGATCCTTACTCTTTTTTCATCTAATGGAATTAAGAGGTAGAAAAGTTTCCATTGTCAGGAATGTACCTGTATATCTTTACTCCAAATTAACACTAATGTTGTCCACTTGCTCCTCTGAATTCTGATTATTGGCATATTGGCAGGGGTATAAAGTTGCGATGTTGGTTAATAATCTAATTTGGTTTATAGAGTATGTTGTTCAACAAATTAAGTTTGTAGTAACACAAAATTTGTAGAAAATTGATATTATTTTTCAAGTTTACTTTTTAGACGAGAGAATTAATTTATTTTTTTAACAAATTGTAGAAAGAAAGTGTAACATAATTAAGTATATGTTGATAAATAAATAATTAAAACAGTTAAAAATGGTTATATAAAAAGGGACACGTGAAAATCTTAAAAGAGTCTTATATTTAAAGGTGGATTAATAATTAACACTATTTGATTTACTTGCTGATCTTTTTTGAACAGGTTGATGCTGTGCATTCTGCTCTCAGTGCAATGAACTATGAGGACATTGAGATTGTAGTTGCAGAAACAGGATGGCCTTCTAGCGGGGACAGCAATGAAGTAGGACCAAGTGTTGAAAATGCTAAGGCCTATAATGGGAACCTTATTACTCATCTTAGATCATTAGTTGGTACCCCTTTGATACCTGGGAAGTCTGTGGACACTTACATTTTTGCCCTCTATGATGAAAACCTCAAATCTGGCCCAGGATCCGAACGCGCCTTTGGCCTCTATAAAACTGATCTTACCATGTCATATGATGTTGGCTTGGCCAAGTCTAGCCAGCAGGTTAGCAAAAAGCCACTTTTTAAGTCATATGATGTTGGTGTTCATTTCTAATCTGGTAGCTTGGAAATGTTAAAATTGAAAATTAGTTTCATTTTTTCTATTTTTGGTGGATAAGTAGTATAATGTTAACATACTGATGTCACAAAAAGAAAGGTTGATAAGATTTTTGAATAATTTTCACAGAATCCGCCATCAACTACTCCAGTTACTCCAGCTCCTACCACTTTAGGATGGTGTGTTCCAAAAGCAGGAGTCTCTGATGCTCAGTTGCAAGCCAATATTGACTATGCTTGTGGCCAAGGTATAGATTGTGGACCAATACAACCAGGAGGAGCATGTTTTGAACCCAACACGTTACCATCTCATGCCGCCTTTGTAATGAATCTCTACTACCAAACATTTGGTAGAAATCAATGGAACTGTGATTTCTCTCAAACAGCAATTCTCACGTCCCAAAATCCAAGTAAATATTCTCTCTTAGTCGTTGTTTCAATGATGCTTGTTAGTGCTAAATACCGATCAATAAAAAATATAATCATGAATTTTTCACTTAAGCATGATTTATAATGAAAAAATTTACATTAGTGGAAATTGAATACACAATTTTTTGCATTGTGCTTTATGGCTGTAGCCTGTAGTTGTTGTTTGTTTGACAAAATTACAATGACACTCTGATTTTTGCTGTAATTCTAAAGCCAATTATTACCAAAATAATTATACATGTATTGTGTCTGTTATCTAACTAGATTTTCCTCCTCTTCTTGGTATAGGTTACAATGCTTGCAATTATGCTGGTGGGAGTACCTGAAAAGCAGATTATTCAGCATGGCCTCAGTTAATAAACTTTGTCTAAACAAGTATATTAATATATAAATTTTTAATCAAGGAAAAAGGGTTTATCCTTGGCCCTCTTTTATTTATAGCCTTATATACTATAGTATATCGCTTTAATTGTAAAGGCATGCCAATTCTGTTATGTGTACCCACCTAATTCTAATTTTTTTTCTTATTAATATTATATCTCTTTTGGGTATGAGTATGCATTACTATATGTCTATATCTCTTTTGAGTATGACCGTATGAGCATGCTGGGGTGTATAACGTGTGCTTGTGGCAACCATTTTTAAAAGATTATTGACCTATTCAGGGGCAAACTAAATATTAGAATCTGGAGTAATCAAATTATTGACGTGTTTATTTATTTATTATATGAAAGGATATGGATTCTTGCCATTGGAAATCCTCTATTTTTTTATTTTATTTTTATTCGTTTCCATATTCAATCTTCTGTCTCCACCATCAAAATATCATTAGAATTGTGAACGAGAACTCCGCAAACAGATCTTAATATATAAATTATAATGATATAAATTCAATATCATGATTCAAAAAAAGAAATTCAATATCATATTTTATGGATTCTACTAGATATGGATTCTTCCTTAACCCCAGGTCTTAAAAATGTTTTAGATATAGCTGATATTTATTAACACTTGTTAGTATACTTATGATAAAATGTTTAAAAATAATTATGTTGGTACTCGTATTCAATGGAAATTTCTTGGGTGGTCCATTATGAAGTGCAAGTTGTGACATTTTATCTAAAATAACTTATTGATGTATACAGTTAATAAAAACATATGTTAAATAAATAAAACATCTGTATCTGTAAGTTTAGTTTAGTTGATAGAAACATCACATTATATACGCAAGAGTCGAAGTTTAAACTCTAAAAATCAAAGTTAAAACTATAAGCATGAAAGTATATAGGAGCCTCTTTTTGCATAGAGACTCTTAGAATCCAATATTGGTAAAAAGAATGCATCCATCTCTCCCTCAGTATAACGGATAAAAATTAGTGGACTAATGACAATGAGCAGAAAAAAGATAACTCTATTTTTATGTTGCTAGTGGACTAAAAGTTTCAAACTAAAGGGATAAAAATTCACCATATGAATAACTATTTCTAAATGCTCCATGAAACATATAAAATGAGTTTTTTAAAACAAAACAAATGAATTTATCAACTGACCAACCTTCATTAACATAAATAAAAGAAAGAAAAAACCTTCATTATACCAATGAACATTACATGTATAAATACGTGGTAAATATATCAACAAGCATCCATTGTCGTCCAGCGGTTAGGATATCTGGCTTTCACCCAGGAGACCCGGGTTCGATTCCCGGCAATGGAACTTTTTTGTCTTTTCAATCACTTCTTCTTTAACCAGATTCCAACTCAATTAAACTCAACTAGTTATTTGAGCATGACATGTACAAAAACAAACACAGATTCCATTCCAAATCGGATTTGTAAACAAACAAAACCCGTTTAAGTGTGAATAGTACAAATGAAATAAACTGACAGATGGAGAAAGTGGGCCCGGCGGCGTCAGTAAAAATAATGACAACAAGCAGTCAGTCCCCACTTCTAACTTCAACATTTCTTCTTTTGTTTTCTTCCTCTTCTTCTCCTTCTCCTCTTCACACTTCATTCAATTCACTCATTCATCTTTCTCCCATAACCGTTTCTATTTCTAAATCTAACAGACATCATAATAATGGAAGATGTAGTAGTAGTTGATTCATATCCTTATTAGTTCATCTTCCTTTTACTTCATTCATCACAATTCCAATCGGTGAAGTTTCAAACAAAAACAAGACCTAAAATATGTCCGTTACGGAGCTTAAAGAACGTCACATAGCAGCGACGGAAACCGTCAACAATCTCAGAGAACGTTTGAAGCAAAGACGTCTTTCTTTGCTTGATACAGATAGTGAGTTTCATTTCTCTTTAATTCTTCAATTCAATTTCATTTTCAATTGATTAGATCTATCTAACTAACTCAATCAACCCTAGTTGCTGGTTATGCAAGGTCTCAAGGTAGAGCTCCTGTTACTTTTGGACCAACCGATATCCTTTGCTGTAGAACACTCCAAGGTCATACTGGAAAGGTAAATTCGTAAATTCAATTTCTAGATTTTAAATTTCTGTAGATTTTTTGTTGAATTTTATATTTCATAGGATTATTATTGAAATTTCTTAATCAGTACCAAGTATTATTAGTGTTAAGTTGACTGTAGATGTGTGCAAAAGATCACAAATTCAAAATTGAAACGAAGGAGTGAGGGTTAGGGATCGATTAAGGAAACTTACAGTTAGAGTTGTAAATAATGTAAGGGTGAAGAATTGTTGTTTTGTTGTAATGATTATTAAGAAAACTGCTACTTAGATCTTTTGTTGCTAAGAGGGATTTGCTGAGTTGGATTTAGATGTTAACATTGTTGTATATCAGTCTTTAATGCCACGTGATAAATTTTGTATTGTGTGTTTACATTATCATGTGTTTTGTCATTAAGTTTCATTTGAACCGATGGAAAGAAAAGTAGGTTAATGGTTGCAAAGGGGCACGACATGCGCGTAGCGACAAGGCTACGTGCTAGAAATGTTAAGCACCCCATGGCAGTTATGCATGACTTTGTCGCTATGTATGCATCTTTTTAGTGTAGACAAGACACGTACACCTTGTTTGCAACGGTTAGAAAAACGTATAATACACTAAAAATGGTAAAATAGTCAAAATGTTAAAAAAATTATAATTTCCAGTTTTTGGATTTATCAAGCCTGAGCAAGAGCCATTTACTTCTTTAATCACTTATTTTGATAGATTGGAAGGATGGCTTGAGTTTTGGTTAGTTGTGAGATATGTGCGTGCATAATGCAATTGTGTTTTTATTTACTACATAGCAACATTGACAAACCTATTAGTTTTGCATTCATTTAAATTTTACAGGTGTACTCATTGGATTGGACTTCAGAAAAGAATCGAATTGTTAGTGCATCCCAAGATGGAAGATTAATAGTGTGGAATGCTCTAACAAGCCAGAAAACTCATGCTATAAAGCTTCCTTGTGCATGGGTCATGACATGTGCTTTCTCACCAACTGGTCAATCTGTTGCATGCGGGGGCCTTGACAGTGTTTGCTCTATTTTCAATCTTAATTCCCCCACTGACAGGGATGGGAATCTAAATGTTTCACGGATGCTTAACGGACATAAAGGTTATGTTTCATCTTGTCAGTATGTTCCAGGTGAAGACACACACTTAATCACTGGTTCTGGAGATCAGACATGTGTTTTATGGGATATTACTACTGGCCTTAGAACATCTGTTTTTGGAGGGGAGTTTCAGTCTGGACATACGGCAGATGTACTTAGGTACATTAGAAGATTACTGAATTAATTTAAACCAGAATTTGTTTCTCAATTCTTAAACAGCTAATTGCAACTGAATAGCAATTTGAGACTGCATAAATGTCAATCAAACTGTTTCCTACAATCTTCACACACACACACACTGATAAGATAATCTAATCTCACTGGTAGTAACATGCTTGCTAAATGTTGAATCTTACTATCTTCCTAAAATATAAAATATTGTGGCAAGTATAGAGTGTAGTTTGTCGGATGACATGCTGTGCAAGTTGTTTTAATAACAAGAGATCTATAGTATGAGTTGAAAATCAGTAGCATAGTTTTTTTTTGTATGGAATCACCGCTAAGGTTTTTTTTTGCCCACTCTCAGCATTTCCATTAATGGATCCAACCCCAAAATGTTTGTATCCGGTTCTTGCGATGCGACTGCCAGATTGTGGGACACTCGTGTGGCTAGTCGAGCAGTGCGGACATTTCATGGGCATGAGGGTGATGTTAATTCTGTTAAATTCTTTCCTGATGGAAATAGATTTGGAACTGGCTCAGAAGATGGAACTTGCAGATTGTTTGACATTAGGACTGGGCACCAACTTCAAGTATATAATCAGCAACACAGTGACAACGAAATGGCACATGTGACCTCCATTGCATTCTCCATATCCGGAAGACTTCTTATTGCTGGATATACAAATGGTGATTGTTATGTTTGGGATACTTTATTGGCCAAGGTAATTGTTCCTTTAGTGTAATTATGTAAAATAAAAGTAGGGTGTTTGGGACACTTTCTGCTCATAGCCTCGCTCCACACAGTGAACTGGGGATTACTGTGTTTGGGACACTTTTGGCAAAGGTAATTGGTTCTTCAGTTAACCTAAAATGAAGCAGGGTTTTTTATTTCTACTTATAATGTTTTGGGAGACTATTGCCAAAGGCAATTTGTGCTATAGTGTAACCTAAAACAACAGTAGGGTGGTTTCTTTCAGCCTATTGCCTCCTACCATAGTTAAAGCAAATTTAGCTTTTTAATGGAGCATATGCTTCTTTGCGTTGTTAATATTTAGTGTGAATCCAATTGTCAAATTAGAATTTCTTATTGAGTAGATCAACTCTACAAATTTTCATAAAATTTCAAAACTATTTGATACTTCATCAAATAACTTCAGTTGGATGTATAATAAGCTTTTTAATAGTATAAGTAAAAGTCCATTGTAAGATTACATAGCTACAAATTTTGAATTTTATATGAAATTTTGTATGTTTTATCATTAATATACTAATCAATGTTTAGATTTATTAACAGGGGCAACTCTGTTCATAGTTACTCTTAGAGTAACTTGATCCCACCTCATATGTGTATATACGTATATGTATGTTTATAAAGCACATGCTATTTCTGGCATGACAGTGAGGAACTTGTTTATATAGAAAATAAGATACTTTTGGCACATACAACCAGAATATTAGTATCTATTAGTTAATTGTTTGCTTTACTTCTACATGCAATTTGGGGGTGAGTTCTGGTCCATTTTGCTTTCAACGTGTGGTAGCTTTGTGTGGGAATAGGGCCTTTGAGTTTATTAATCATAATAAGTTCACTAGGCAAGGCATTATCTTGTTTGTAAATTGGCACTTTCTGATTATATTTTTGTTATCAAAATGCCTTTTGATGTGGAGATTTATATTGTTGTATGTGAATTTGTGAGATTTAGGTAAATAGAAGAGAGAATAACAAGAGCTCTGAATATTATTGATAATGACAGAAAAAGTAGTGTGTTACATAAGACTCGATACCAATCCCTATTTAGAGGAATACACAGACTGACAGAATCCTACATCAAGAACAATCCAAAATAATACTACTACCTCTAGTCCTATATATAAGAAAAGTTTTGTTTTTTAGGTTCATTGTAAAATAGATGTATTTTGACTATAATCTAGTCTACATACATTCATTTTACAATGAACCTAAAAGCAAAACTTTTCTTATATATAGGACCGGAGGGAGTAGAAAACTAGATCTAAGAGATGCTCTAGATTCATATAAAAGATATTAAAAGATATTTTATAATATTCTAAGTTTCTAACACTATATTGTTTGTACTCTGAAGCACTGAGCAGATGTCACATTATCGACTTCTTGAATTGAGTGGTGTTTTCTGTTGTTTTTTTTTGTCTCAAGTCATTGCCTAAGACCTTGTTTTGCTGAGCAGTAAAAGGAGTTAATGTGAATGTGTTGAAGGGAAATTATTTTTCTTATTTTGAAGGGAATATTGAAGGTTTATCTTCTGGTTGAGGGTTTTTGTTATTTTGAAAAAAGATGAGAGGAAAGAGGCTGAAAAAAAGTGGATGTTCCAACTCCCGTTAGTATGATTTATTTATTTTTTTATAAATTGTAAAAGAAAGATATTTCGAAATCTCAGACTTGACAAACTTGCCATATTTCTTGAAAAAAGAAAAAATTGAACAAGAATAAAATGCAATTCTGTCTTGTAACATCTAGTCGCAGCATGATATTTTCTGACACTACTTTCTCCTTCTATTTGCACTTGCTCTTGTACTTCTGTGGTACCTAGTTTAACTTTTGTCGGTAAAACTAATTATACTTGCTTCGTCATTTGATTGTAGGTGGTCTTGAATCTAGGATCTCTTCAAAACTCTCATGAGGGCAGGATCAGCTGTTTGGGTTTATCTGCTGATGGAAGTGCTTTGTGTACAGGAAGTTGGGATACAAATTTAAAGGTGACCATTCATTTTGGACTGATAAATTAAACTTTTATAGGTTATGTGTGCTGTGGCATATGGGGGAGGGGGTAGGGCGGTGCCAATTTTAGAAGTTAGCTTCAATGTTGGTATTTTTCATGTGTTTTTTTTAAAGTCACTAGGATGATTGTGGGATTGAAATTTACAAAGAAGGAGGCTTTTATTAATATTTGTTCGGTTAGTTTATAAGTTTTCCTCCTCTAAGATTAAACTTTAAAAAGAATTAAGAATTCTGCAAAAACGAAATAGCAATATATTTAGGATGGTGTGCGAGCTTATAGAGGTTTAACATGTGCTGAGTTTTGGTTAAGAAAAAAATGTACTGAGATGAACTCCAAAACATGGTTCCTATAGGATTTTGTAGGATTGTTAAGAACCTTGCATAAAAGAAACTTCTAGGCATAATAATACTGGGACTTTCCAAGTCAGTGGTAAATTCCTTTGCCAAAAAAATTGTTTTCTGCTCTGAAGTTGCTATGATAGTTTTTTATATCAGTTCCCCTGTTTTGTCCTAGGATTGCCTTACTAACATTGGCAACCAATGCATGTGTGTCAAATAATGTATCAATGTATCCAGGAATGCTGATGTATGTGGATTTCACTGATAAAGTCATAGATGTTTTTTCTGAGTCGCATCTATCTTGAAAAAAGTTTAGGCATTAGTTTGACATAATTACTTACATCTTGCAGATATGGGCATTTGGAGGGCATAGGAAGGTGATTTGAGCCATCCATGGGTAAAGACTCATGCTTTGACTCCTTTGTCAGGGCCACTCCTTGTAGAGTATTCACAATCTAGTACTGATGCTTGTGATGTTGACTTTGGTCAAAAATTGGAAGGCAAAGCTTATAACCTTTAGCAATGGAACTAGTGCAGCCTTTGTTTATCTCCATGCTCATTGGTTCGTGTGTGTAATCTAGGTGTATACTTTTAAACCAAAATGAAGGACTGTTTACTTTTTCATCTCAATTTAACTATTTGAAGTATGTGTTTGGTTCACATTGAGAGAACTAAACATATGTTGACGGTGGTTAAATGAGGGATAGTTGGATCCCATTGTAAAATCAAATCTTCTTCAAATCAATTCCAATCGAATTAACTCTTTTTAACTTTTCACTTTTGGCCAAAATCAATTTTATTCATAAACAAAAGATCAAAAGCATGATGTGTCCTAATTTCTCAACTTTGCCTCTTCAAAACCAACTCTAAATCTGAAAGTTAAAACATATAAGAGAAAAAGAAACAAACCTTACACCTCTTTCTCTAGGTTAGAAAAGAGGAAAGGTAATGGGCACTAAATGAGAATGGTCCGATATATTTAACAATTGAAGAAAGAAAAAAAATATTTATGAAGAGGAGAGATCGATCCTTGTCGGTTTTAGCAATGTGCAAGTGACTATCATCTCATTAGCAATGTTGAAGTGACTATCATCTCATCTTCGTCATAATATTAATCGTTGTTTTTCAATCAATGGCATATAAGTTTGCTTCTCACTTTTTCTATCAAAGGCACTTTTTTAAAAGAAAAAAATGAACTGAATGATTCGATTCACGCCATAACCACAAAAAAAACTCAAATTTTATGGGTTATATTTGGAATAATTTACCTCTTATCCTTCCATCCTACTTCCACCAACGCTGTGGATTTTCTAAATTACTCTTCATATATACAAAAAGATTCCGACATACGGAATGTGATGTGAAAGATCAGAACTTTCTTCTCCCAATGTGATTTTAAGGCATTAGCTAGAGTTGAAATTTTCTCTTCAACTCCCTTAATTACTCTCAGCCCTTTAAATTTTCATTTTTGCCCCTTCAACACAATTAGAATTTTGTGTTTTGAACCATATGTTTGTTTCGAACCATAGGTTATTAGAAAAGAGGAAATGTAAAGTTGGAAGCCCAATATATAGTAAGAAAAGAAAAAAAGATTAAGTGGAGAAATCATCCGATCTTTTGAGCAATATTCAAGTGATGGTTCATGTTATAACATCATCATCATCATCATCACAATATTAATAGATAGGATTATGAGCCACTTTGTTATTGATTTTAAAAATATAATTTTTTCTTTGTATTTTTTAGAAATGTTTTTATAAAAACCTAATAAAAAGAACAATAATATTATCAAAAGAGAGAGAAAAAAAAAGAACAATATCATTAACCTCCTAGATGTCATACCACAAATAAGAAAATCATAAAGATATATATATATATATATATATATATATATATATATACAGAGAGAGAGAGAGAGAGAGAGAGAGAGAGAGAGAGAGAGAGAGAGAGAGAGAGAGAGAGAGAGAGAGAGAGAGAGAGAGAGAGAGAGAGAGAGAGAGAGAGAGAGAGAGAGAGAGAGAGAGAGAGAGAGAGAGAGAGAGAGAGAGAGAGAGAGAGAGAGAGAGAGAGAGAGAGAGAGAGAGAGAGAGAGAGAGAGAGAGAGAGAGAGAGAGAGAGAGAGAGAGAGAGAGAGAGAGAGAATTTCTTGAAAATCAAGGTGTTGAAATTTAAGGATTGGACTTTAGAGATTGAGTTTTGGTTAGTGTTTTGTTTAGGGTGTGAAGTTTGGAAATTGTGGTTAAAGGTTTAGGGTTTGGAGTTTAGGATTTGGGGTTTGGAATTTGTTGTAATGGATTTAGGGTTTCGAGTTTAGGTTTTAGGGTTTGATTTTATAGTTTAGTGTATGTGGTTTGAAGTTTAGAGTATGAGATTTAGGGTTGCATGATTGGAGTTTGCGGATTTGAAGTTTGTGATTTTGATTCCAAAGGTTTCGTTTGAGATTTGAGGTTTGGAGTTTAGGGTTGCATTTTTTGTGGTTCTGGATTTGGGGTTTGAAATTTAGGGTTTGAAATTTGTGGAATTGAATTTGGGGTTTGGAGTTCAGGGTTGCATTTTTTATGGTTATGGATTTGAGGTATGAAATTTAGAGTTTGAAATTTGTGAAATTGGATTTGAGGTTTAGAGTTAAAGATTTGTGTACAATATAAACTTCTAAACACCAAACCCTAATCTTCAAACCCCAAATCAATAAATGTCAAACCCTAACTTTCAAACCCTAAACACCAGACATCAAATCTTAAACCTTCAAACTCTAAATCTCTAACCCTAATCTTCAAACCCCAAATCGTAAACCTCAAACTATAAATGTCAAACCCTAACTTTTAAACCCTAAACACCAAACACTAAATCTTAAACCTTCAAACTCCAAACCCTAATCTTCAAACCCAAAATCTATAAATGTCAAACCCTAACTTTTAAACCCTAAACACCAAACACGAAATCTTATTCCTTTAAACCCTAACTCTTAAACTATAATCTTCAAACGTCAAATGTTAAACCATAATCTTCAAACCCCAAATCGTAAACCGCAAACTATAAATGTCAAACCCTGACTTTTAAACCTAAACACCAAATCTTAAACCTGCAAACTCCGAATGTCAAACCCTAAACTCCAAATCTATAAATGTCAAACCCTAACTTTTAAACACTAAACACTTAATCGTACACCTTCAAACCCTAAGTCCTAAACCATGATCTTCAAACCCCAAATCGTAAACCGCAAACTATAAATCACAAACCCTAACTTTTAGACCATAAACACCAAACACCAAATCTGTAACCTTCAAACCCTAAATCCTAAACCATAATCTTAAAACGTCAAACGCTAAACCCTAATCTTAAAACGTCAAACGCTAAACCCTAATCTTCAAACACAATTGAAGGTAATCTTAATAACAATTGATGCGCATAGTGGTTCTAATAAATAAAAACAAAATTATGATTTCAAACAATCTCAAAATTTGATTTTGGTGGAATGTAAATAGGTTCCTACAAAGTTGAATGAGCTTGGTAGATTTAAGATTTCAAAAGAAGTACGATCAAGATTGTCATGCAGTGAGTATTCCTCCTTGAAGAGGAGTAGTTATGATGGCAGTTGCAAAAGCTTTATATGCCCTAAGGCTCCTTGTTGAAATTCTAAAACATGATCAACCTGTGCATCTCAAATTATTAATTCAACATTATTATGATTACACTATGATATGAGAATATATATTTTGAGCAATTGCAGTAGTTGGTTCTAACAACCTAACCAGCTAAATAACAGACTTGATAAGTCATCAACAAACTTGACAGGTCAACAATTGACTCTACCTAACTCTTGAGTCTGGAGTGTTGTAGAATACATGTATATATACACACTAATAGTGGAAAATCTTATTTTAGTACTTGTAAGTAACCATGCAGAGTGCCCCTGATAAACAGAAGCATAAATTTCAAGATGCTTGAGTAAGAAACTTGTCTTTTATACCACTAAATAAACAATTGTTGTTTCAACAAATATCCAATTCAATGACAACACAAATAATGGTCAAGGAAAATCCTCAAAATTCATATTACATTAACTACAAGGAAAAATGAAGTATAATCATGAGGAAGTTTACTCCAATAGTCATAGGCCCAACATTATACTTCCAGTATCGTTGCCAGTATACCAAGAATGCAGTGAGGGACAAACAAATGTGTACTGATCCCAAACATAATAAAGTTTTGTAATTCTTTACACACCTCTATCTATGTGCCTGCTTAACACCAATCTCATTAACAAAAAGCGGGGCCATCTTGAGTCAAAATTTATCTACTTAATAGATTATCCGCTAGCTACAATCTCATGAATGGCATCACTGACGGTTTCATCCTCGGATCTGACCGTCAATTTCATTGCAACATCCTTTGGACCATCTAGTCCAAAAGACAACCGCACAAGCACCTTTATATTACCTATGAATACACCTGACAACAAACATGTATGTGATCTTGAATTGGGTGGAACAGCCTCTGTACCCTGCACAGCCCACAAATAAAAATCATAAGATATCATCTTCCAGAAGATAACAGTGAATAACTGATAGCAGACACCAATAAAAAGTACCATGCTTTTCTCATTTAAGAATTTCTCAGATTCTCATGGGGATAAAAAAAATTACTCCATGACAGTTTACAAGCAAAGTGTTTACAACATGTTGCACTTGGAATAATAGAAGCGTCAAGGAATCTCTTCTAATTTAGCCATAAAAGTTCAACTAAATGAATGAGTAAAAGCATTATTAATATACATATGTTCACCGATTGGGTTTGCATCTAGGTTAGAAATATCAAACTCACATGCACTTAGTCTGATCTTTGTGTGCCATGGAGTAAAAATTCTCTTATTACAATAACACCATATAGGTTCTCTATGTTCGTGTCCATGTGTGTAGCACAAACATGCTGCTTAAATAAGTGTACGTGCAAGGGCATCATTGTGGCTAGAGATTGAAAATGTCAGGCCATAGAAGTAGGCCCTTTTAAGTGTATTTTCATTGATCCCCTAGACTGTCGCTAATAGGTTGATTGGGAATTTGTTTAAATAAATGGCAAGGTAGCTGTTCAACTTAACACGTTGCAAGAAAAAAAAGTTCAACTTAACGTGGTATAAAGTAACATAATTAGTCTTTTAGAAGCATCTACCAAGCAGAATTGTCCAACTACTACAGTAACTATGTTACAATAAAAATTGCTTGTAATCAGTTTAATGAAATAAGGTTGTCGATGGTGAGACTGAGGGCATTGGGTAATTAACAAAGGTCGTCATGCAACCATTTTACACAAAACAGACATAAATGCTAAAAAAAATGGTCTCAACAAAGAGTTAAAAAGCAGCAAGTGACACTGTCGGCTTACCTCACAGGGCTGCAAGCCAAGAAGGTTGATGACAGTATTTACAGCTTCAGCCAAGCTCTCCCTAGGACCAAGACCATATTCATCCACTCGCTCATAATCAGGGCCCAAGCTTTCCCATGCATTCCTGAAATTAGATACCCCCACTTTTAACGTGTAATCTGCTGAAACAATGTCCAGATCCTCCAGCTGGTATTCATCTTCAACACCATCATCATCTGCCTCACCAGTGGTTGGGTCAACCTGAAGAAGATCCAATTAATGAAGAGCTTTCATACTTGAAATATACACTTAATCATGATACATATTGGGACTGGATCAAATAATAAAACCCCATAAATAAAGGGGACGAGTACCTCTCTAACAATAAATTTCAAAACGTTAGAAAATTTTCCAAGTGTTGCCACTCCCTCAGGCTTCTCAAATGCCACAAAAATCTGTCCAGGTGAATCATAAGGAAGAGACTTGAGAGGTTTGGAGAACACCTCCGAAAATTCATCTGCTTCTGAACTATCCACAATTACAATAACCTGTACAAGGATATATAATTACAAGCAAGACCTGGATTTGGATTGTTAATGAAATTTGAAGTATATATGTTAGTCATTACATGTTCTAATAATTGCTCTGGTATCGTGTTTGTGCAGTTGTACTGGAACACAACATGCCGATCAAAAATGTGTTTAACAACATTAACTGCATATTCTGTCTCAGCTTCAGTGAGCTCCACAGGTTCTGAGGACTGGTAAGAAATTTAACATCAGCATACATATATCGTTTTAGCCATTGAAGGAACAAAAAGCAAATATAGATTTGTGAAAGAACAATCAAATGTATGAACCTTAAAAAGGTTCCCAAAGTTAGCAAACTCTGGAATGGACGAAAGCACCCTCTGGTATGCATCAGCAGTTGATGGGGGACCACTTGGAGGAGCACCCAAACCAGTTGGCTTTTTACCAGGGGCTTTCTTCTCTGCAAGTGACTGAGATTTGACTTCCTTGGGCACAGAGTCAATGTCAAATGCCTCTTCTGAAGGCACCTGCAATCATAACAAACACATGACATATTGTACTGTGCTAACGGAAGGCAAGAAAAACACCAAGACTTACATAATTTTTCAAACTAGTCTCCAGATTGACAAGTGGGACATCAAATGGCCCAAACAGGAAATCCTTTACAGCTTTATCAGTCTCAACAACAGAACCATCACCTCCAAGTGTGTTTAGATAAAGGGTTGCTCTATCACGGACCTGCAAATAAATCAAAATACCAGACATAAAATAAAGCAGTTGTACAACTTTACACACATCCAGAAATAAAAACTCTTCTTTTGGGGGGAGGTTGAGGAGGGAGATGTCATCTATATTTTTTAAATAGTTAATAGTTTTGTAGAACATGCATATACTGCAACATTATAGAAAGATCTTAAGTGAACAATTCAAAATTAAAATTTTCTCACATATATAAGCAACAAATCCTTAAATATGACATGGAAAAAAAAATACACAACGTGTGCATTGCATAAAATTCCTCTTAAAAAAGGACAGAGAAATTCACCTCATCGTCACTGTCAAAAAGACATCGCCTTAGCAGCACAAATATGCGAGGCTGAAAGAGTGAACGTGATATTTCAATTAAGTTAGCACCAAATATTCCCCAAAAGTATTATAAATATTGGAGAAAATCACTAAGAATGAAATAATATGCAAACGAAAGTAAACCTTTAACTCATCAACTGCAGCACCAAACTTTGCCAGTGTGCTCACCGCACCGGCCCTAACTGTTGCGTTCTCAAGATGTACTCGATTATAAACGAAACGAATATATTTGCTCGGGTCTGATGTTTTTGGCCCTTCAATTCCCAGGAAGTGTAGAATCTATGGTTCAAGGGAAACAAATTGGTTAACAAAAAGAACAAATTGGTGAACAAACTGTGAATCATGAAGGACCCCAAAAGAAATACCTGTGTAGACAGATAAGTGAACTCGCAATCTTCAATGAACTCACAGAGATGAAGCAACCCAGTTTCCTTTGCATCAGGGATTTCTCTAATGAGAATCACAATTGAATCTACAATTGCCTTCTTGTACTCAAAACCACCTTCTTCTCTAAGAATGTTACTTAGGAAGTTCATCCTGAAAATAATTGCAGAACACAAGCAAATAATTTACACCACTCTTTAAGGAAAAAAGGTTATGGAAAATATAAAATTTGGGGAGACAGACTATGTAGTACAGTACACATACAAAGATCTATATTTTAATGGGAATTTCTGGCACAATGATCTTATTGCTTCAACAACAACAATTTTGAACTCATCAGCAATATCAGACATGAAATTTGTAATCTGTTTCATAAGACGGTCCACACTTGATTCATTTCCTGTCTTCAAAAGTGTAGTAATAGCAAGTGTGGCAATGCTTCTGTTCTGATCGGAGATTAAACTTTCCATATCAATGTTGCAGTTAGTGACTGATGTTGGGTGTGTCATTGCCACCTGCAAAGTATCAAAGCCACACTCAGAATTATGAGAATAACCAAGGCAAATATGAGGATATTCAGGAACCCTGAAAATCTTGATTTTATATCAACTCGTCCAAATCATAGAAAGGAAAAATAATATACATATTCTACAGAGAGGACGTTTGAGAGGCCTGTTAAAAATTACTTCAGCTAAAAATTTGAGCAATTGACTTAGGCATACCTTGTTCAAGGTGCGGACAGCAGCAAATCTTAGAACTGGCTTAGAAGAACTTAAGAATAGCTGAAGAACAGTAATAGCTGGAGTTAATTCTCGGGTTGTTACACCATTCAGCTCTGTAATAGCCCTGGCAGCTTCAAAAATCACCATCTCTGACTTGTGACGAAGGCAACTCTCAAGATAATCATAGAAGGGGCGATCCCCTGACTGTGTATTATTTCCCGACTCACAGATAACCTACAAATATAATAGAAGATAAACATCAAGCAAACAAATATCATTCCAACAAGATTCACATGAAAGTAAAAATACCTGACTTGTGTAACGGATCAACAGGCACTGGGCTAAAGGTGAGCGAACAGTTCCCCTTGTCAAGCTGGTAACAAGCTTGCTAACAGCCAGCCGATCATTCTGCCGTATCTGCAATGTTGAAATCACCAAATACCACAGACCCTCTTTAGAATTTATACTTATGTTCTGTGTGATAAAGAAAAGGTAGGCCTTTGAGAAGGCACAATCAAAATGATGTGCAGTAAAACATTTATAGAAGGACTTTAAGTAATAGAAATAAGTTAAATATAATTTGTGCATCATGGTTCAACTCAAACTGGAATTCCACAAGATAATTACATAAGACATGTAAAGATCTTATGATGATGGCAATATATTAGAGATAAAAATCATGGTTCAGCTCTAACTGGAATCTCCTTGCATAAGACATATAAAGATCTTGGTGATGCCAAAACCTACAGTGATGACAATTAAGAGATCAAAATGTTGCCAACTTCAACAATAATACAGATATCAACTTTCTCACCCTTTCCCACTAGGTGGGATATGTTACATAGATTAAACGATATTGTAATGCTCTATCATAAAACTTGTCTATATCCAAATCATTAACCTCTAAACCTTTCTTAACAGTTTTTTCTAGCCTGCCCTCCATTTGATCAACTATCCTTCCTATGGAATCTATAGGTCTCCTCCACAAGATTACACAATTCCCTATGTTTTCAAGTCTAAGAAGTGGTGTGCCTCTCTTAGTTTCCGTACAGCCTATTTATAGAGCAAACTCAGCCTCCTCTAGTCCCTTGATTGTGGGATGTTTGTGGCTGAGTGGATGGAAAGATAGTATGATAGGGGACTGGGACTTCCTATTAGGAAGGTGTACAAGTACAGTAGGAGGAATAGGAGGAAAAACAGGGGATAATGACCTTGTGTGACTAACTGATTGCATTGAAACTAACTACACTAACTGTTGGCAGCTATTGAGTTGTAGCAGTTAGGAAGGTGTACAGTAGGAGGAATAAGAGGGAAAACAGGGGAAACTACTACAACTCAGTAACTGCCATCAGTTAGTGTAGTTAGTTACACTGTAATCAGTTAGTTACACAGGGTCATTATCCCCTATTTTCCCTCCTATTCCTCCTACAGTACACCTTCCTAATAAGAGGTCCCGAACCTGACCCCTTATCATAGTAACTTCCATAAAAGACAGGCAAAAACCAGACAAACAAAGAACAACTTCTCTAGGTGAAGTTCAAGAAGTTTTGATTTCTCGTCTTACACAATTGTTATAAAGAGTGTTTATAAGAGGAGCCTAAAATAATTTTTAGATGCTGACAGTAGCAGTTATTATTATTAGAAGCAACAGTTATTATTTTTAGGAGCAGTATTTGGGTAGAATAAAAGAGGAAACCAAATTATGTTCTGGTTATCCTGATTCCTGAAGTTGTGAGTTAGAAATTGGGCGGGAGAGAACAAAGTTCTCAAATGTTGGTGTTTCTGTTCTTGTTATTTCCTTGTGATCTTCCTATGATTATTTGTAATGTCTAATATTCTGGTCGTGGATCATTGGCAAAAATTACTATCTGATGGTTTTGGTGGGGTCTATAGGAGGAAACATAGTAAGAAGAATGTAGGGGAATATTCTGATGTAACTAATCCCATGAGTGCTGCGTGCATGGGACAGATGGCAGAGAGAGAAAACACATCTGAGCACTATTAATGATGGACTCGTCATTGATAGTGGGTATGCATGAATTCAGTTAGCATTACTGCATGGGAGACTCTAGGCAGCTCTAATTGCTTAGTTATCATTTTCTGCAATTTCATTTCCATTTTCCACCTATTGTGCTCATCAGTTAGATCCCATTCGAACTCTATCTTGATTTTCCATCAGATTCTACTGTTTTATTACTTTTCCGGTGATTCTACTATTGAATCCTACCACTATAAATAAAGTGTTTGCATTGTGAAAATTATTTCTGTTCGGTACCATTTTTTATCACATTCATCATTCATGATATTTAGCTCTGATAAGACAAGAAGCAAAGTGACCATTCAAGAAAGTGCTGTTGAAATAAAAAGCCATACCCCAGCAAGCTGCGTTGCCTAGGTGCGGGTACAGTACCGGTACCCGATACGGGTACCGGTACCGGGTACGACATTTTTAGAAAAAACTAATACATGTGTATGGGCATAAATTAAGGTACGGATATGTACCCGGTACTGGTACGGGTACGTACCCGGTACCGGTACTTTTCCTCAAATCTAGTACCCGTGCATCACTGCCAGCAAGTGAACCATAATTCACTGAATCATCTAGAATCACAAAGTAACCAAACTTGCAGCGTACCTGGTGTAGCAAACCCAGTGCATGAAACTGTACAAGAGCTGCTCTTGATTGAACAGCTTCCTGAACTTCATTGCTCCACCTTTTTACAATTTCAGGATTTGTCTGTAAAGAGGGGGCACAAAATAAGCATGTAGTATACATTGGATGTGCAAAATATACCGAATTACAAATAGAAATTGGTATTACCTGGAGTAGATGAATGCCACTAACTAAGGCAGCACTTGCTACAACTGGATTCTTATCTACAATTGCTTGTTTCAAATACCGTTCGATTTGGGCAAGGAGGGTTCCGTCTGTGATACGACAAAGCACTCGAATAGCATTGGCCCTATACATATCAATCTTGCTATTCATGTCCTTCATGAGAGAGCTTGTAACAATAATAACCTTCACAATATCAAAGAAATAGAACAGTCATATAAAGGATATAATCTAAGGTTGTAACACATAGATCAAACACCATACATATAAATAAAATAAAAACAAATTTTGCATAAGAAAATGTAACCTCGTCTGCAGACGGAGAGATCTCCTTTATCATCAGGTAGACCATTCTCCTTAATCCCATATCTTTGGACTGGAAAAGCTTAGTCACAGCAAAGAAAACTTCTGTGGCTTCGGTCTAGCAATAATAAAAAAGATTAATAGTGACTCTAACATAATTCCACAACTTCAAACCACAAATAAGCATGAAGATTTATATCTCTCAAAACCTTTGTAAATGTCTCTCCCTGATTCAGTAGGTACAGAAGCTTTGTAATAACCTATAAAAAATTAAATCCCAAAACATACACGGCATCAAAATTCAAATGCTGAATAATTTACAGAAACAATAACACTCGACATAGAAATCCTTTAGTAGTTCATGATAAAAACCTGTGAACATCTCCTAGCATCAAGTTGTGGATCATTAAAAACCCTTGCCTCTTGAAGAACCGCCCCCTTTTCGATTCCCATGAAAGGGGAATACTCGGCTATTCAACAACCAAAATCATAATTAGCAACAATTACAATTTATGATTCTATTCGCAATCGCAACATAGCTAAAAGATCTACACTATCAACTCATTCATCCAATGATCTACATTGTGAATTACATATAGCAAGATCAAAATCAAATTGAACAACACTAAATTTAATCCAACGATAACGATAATGATAATGATGATGATTATGTAACTACTAGGCGAAACATAGTACAACATTAGGAATTGGAAATTGAACATGGATCTGGAATCGAACCGGATAGATTGAACATTGGAAAGCGAGAAAAACGTAAATGATAAGCGAGAAGATGATAGAAAGTAGATCGAATTGAGAAATGGAAAGAAAAGAAGTGAACCTTCGTCGTCGCGGTCATCGTCTTTCTTAACGAGTTGCTGAGCCATGACCGTAGCTGAATCTGAGGGATCTGTGAATGCAGCACTTCGGGTTTATTTGTTATTTGTTATAAGCAAGAAGAAGAAGATGATGATGGTGTTTCTTCAAGTAACGTGTTGTGAGATCATCAACATCAGTGATTTGATTTGTATTACAGGACGTAGATCGGGTGGGTCGTGGGCAAGACACCAACTAGGAAACTACTAAAGGGAAATTAAATTAAGGATTATTACATTTTTGCGTAAAAAAAAAAGGATTATTATACAGTAGTATTTTCTAATTAAATTTCTAATTAAAATTTAGATTAAATAAGTTTTTGTATTATAAATATAATAATATAATCTTACCAAAAAATAAATAAATAAAAAATATAATAAATAACTTAATTTTTATTTGGATGAGATTGTATATATATCTATCTTCTAACTTAGAGGAGTGTATTGGATTGAGATTTCAATGGATTTTAAAAGACTTTTTTATGTTAAAAAATTTCATTGGTATTCAATCAAGACTTTTATAAAATCAAATCAAATCTTGTGGTATTCAATTAAGATAATTAAGATTTTTTTTTTTCGAGGCAATGAAATCCGCTGTTATTCGATTGAGATTTCTCATGACTTATAAAATGTCACTTGGTATTCAAAAATCAACGGATTTTGGTGGATTTCGTGAGACTTTTTAGTTAAAAATACACTTGACTCTTCCAACAATCTTACCAAAAACAGAGTTCATCATCACTGTACCAGAATTTTTCTTCTTCTTTTCTTTCTTCACTTGCTTATCAAATATGGTTTTTGCAAGTTTTCTTTTTGAACAAATTCTGCAACTTTTGCGAAAAATTCAAATATATGGAGACTAGTTCAAGAATTCACCCTCATCCTGTTGTCACCGTGTGAATCCAGCAATAAACTCACCAGAGTTATTACGAAAAGTACAAGCATCCATTGTTATCCTTCCGGAGTCAACAAAAAAAACTGCATCGACATTGCATTTTAACCATTCTACGTGAGGCTTTTCCCACCGTGCTATGTTTAAAGGCGGGACATAATGATTATCAGTATTTCGCATCTTATGAACAGCAAATCACTCCCTCCAATAATCAAAAGCAGTCTTACCACTTGACTTGGAGTTCAAACATTATCATACCATATTTTATTATTCCGATTGTGCCATATGCTTCAAAATAACGTAGCCACTCTACCTATGGTGGCATAATCCTCATTCTGACACAAAGCAAATACTCTATCAGCCGCACTACCTTGCTGACATGCTGCAAAGACCATGACAGAAGACAACTCGGCTGCTTGCCAGCTAGTTCGAGCATAAGTGCGGATGAAATTTTAAAAATTGTTTACTTATCTTTAAATTTCTAAGTTTTAGAATAATATTTTTTAAGCATGTTTAGAATACTCACTCCGTTTCAAATTATATGTCACTTTGACATTTTTACGCATATTAAGAAATGCAATTAATGTTGAATGAAAAAGAGAAATTATGAGTTAGTTTACAAAATTGTCCTTCATTAATTGTATGAGAAAGATAAATTGAAGAATTGAAAGAAGAGAGAGTAATAAATAATTAAGGGTATAATAGGAAAAATAACATTCAATGCTTCATTGAAATATATAAGCTAATTACACTTGGATAGAAGGCAAACGGGCAACAAGCTGCGCCGCTAACCCTTTTTGGATCGCAAAACCAATTCTCTTAAATACTACATCTACAGACCTAGGAGACACTACATTGCTATGCATAACTCTTTGAATTCTTTGCAAAATATTCACAGCATCTGGTGCTAGGAAACCAAACGTGTCAAATGTAAAAGGTATAAATGCATGTTGATTGTCAGAACATGCTCTCTCATGTTTAGCCACTTTGTTTGAAACAGCTTTGAGGGTCGCCTGTCCTACAGTAAAATCTCCATTCGACAATCCCACAAGTGGGGAGACTCCAGTCAAGTCAACACATGCATGTTTTCCTCCTACCCACCCGTACACCAAAACATCGGCTGGCCTCAATGTAGATCTTCCCTCCAGTGGGTCAGTCAAGAAGTTCACAGGTGTCTCTTTCTTCACAGATATTCATGCGCGCTTAAAAACATAAAAAAGGACATCCCGAACAAAATCATGTCTGTATTTGAAGCCTGGGAGCTCTCGACAATGAACTGCATGCTCCCCAAATCTATCCAGACATGCCTTCCGACAAACAGGGCATACCTCATCAGCAGGAAATAAAGGAATCATCAGACGATATTTGAGAATAGTGCGATACTCTACCGGGGACATATGTTGGCCTAATCCGTCAATTGGGATAGCTAGCAAAAAATCTTGAGCATGGGCCGCCTGTAAGCATCCAAAAACTGATTTCTGTCTGATGGTCATTTGAAAGTTAACTTCCATGTCCTTAACAATTTTACTAAACAGGGCACTCGCCAAAACATGTTGGGCTTTAGGGGGGACGGTGTCCTTGCTAGTGAAACTGCTAAAGTTAAAAGTTGGAATCATATCACGGAGACCATCCAAAGCATTGTAAAAATCAGCGTCCATGCCACATACTCCACTACCCCTCAATATGTGTTCTTGCAACACCCAAGACTGAGCTCTAGAAGCCACAAAAGCATAAGAGCTTGCCTCTACTACTGAGTACAATCCCAATCCCCCAGCCTTAATAGGTAAGAAAGTTATCCTCCATTGAAAATCCCCAAAGAAAGGGCCTCCACCAACCACAATGTCTTCAACTGCACCACGCAACTCTTTATCAAACAAAATAGTTGTATCTTTAGTGTAAACTGGTTGACACGTCCTTAGGCCAAAAAATAGTTTTGCAATACCCATGTATGAACGAAGTAAAAGAAGCTCACTCTGTGGGTCCCTTAACCGAGGAAGAAGATGCATTACCTCAACAACCCTAACAGCTCTCTTCATGGCAACCCCCTCGATAAAACATTTATCTCGACTAATAGCCCCTCCGAGTAATTTCACCCCCAACTCCGGTCTCCCAATATCCGAAGGAAACAACCCCTCACGGAGTTTATTTCCATCACATGAAGGCCAAAATATCTCAGTCTTACGAATATTTAAATCAACCCAATCATGGGCCTGTCTCTCGGATGATATCAAGTGATTTAGCCACTTCCCTTGAATCGCCTACAACAGTCCCATCATCAAGATACCAAGCATGAAGAAGAAGCTTGCAATTGTCTCTGATTATATGCAATTGTACCCCAGTGGCTGACATAAAATGTTCATCCCCAATATATAACCTCGCTTCCTGACCATAAAGAAACTCAACCCACAAAGAAATAGATGGACATCTCACTCTTACCTCACGCAGAAGTGCCGACCTGTCTACCATGTTGAAAGCATTGGAAAAATCTTCTATGAGCATAGCCAAAGATCCATCTCCATGTCGCTCGCTCAACACCCTATTGACACTATGCAAAATGGCCTCTGCACCACCTGATATCCCAACCCCAAACTGAAAGTCATTAAGATATTTAGTCATATCTTTATCGACTCCTTTCATAGCAACCTTGGATACCAGACGCCTCCAAGTAGTGCCTACAGCAATAGGGTGTATCCCACCATCTGGCTTTAATAACGGTGTCAAAGGTTTGGAAGCCACAAACTCTGACAAACTCTTGGGACATCTTCCTGCAAGCCACAAATTAACCACCGGAGTGATAGCATCTAAAAGATCTCTTGCCATAGCGGAGCCTTATCCACACAATGCGTCTAATAGGTGTTGAGCTCGCAAACCGTCTCTGCCACACGATGTTCCTTTAGGGAATGATTGAATACATCTGAAAACAGTGTCAACATCAACCACCAGAGGAGCTTCAGAAAACAAGGTAGTCGGCACGGAGGGAGGTGGCTTGTATGGATGTTTATCCCCCAACATTTTCATGGTGTCTTCATTGTATGGGGCTACTCCAGATGACCCCAGCACCTTCACAACCGCTGTGAAGTGCCTATCTGCCACCTTACGAAGACATTGCTTGATGTTAGTGCTAATCTTTTTAGTTTCCTTCTCAATATTATGTTTCCCATAATCATGACCATTCTGTCTGTGACTGCCCAACACACGATCAACTAACTTGGCGAGACCATTTGTTTCCTTCCATGTAGCCAAGCATTCCAAAATATGATGCTGTTGCACAGACTTTCGATTCCCAGACCTACGATCCCGCCTATTGGTATTGTAAAATGACATATAATTTGATACAAATTTTTTCTTCAAAGTGACATATAATTTAGAACGGAGGTAGTACTATCAAATTTTGAGTTTTTTTTCCGATGATCTTTATATAATACTTTAAATATATCTGCAAAATAATCATTACAAAATACGCATTTGTCTAATAACATAGATTAAAATTACGTACATAATAATTTATAATAATTTTGTAGAAATTAAAACATGCTACTTTTAGTTTTACAGAGAACAAAAACAAAATTTAGTCATTTTTGAAAGAAAAAAAATACTATTTAACTCAAAATTAAACTACATCAGTACATTACCATGGCTTTTTCTAACATTACCATATTTTTATTTATTTCCCATTAGTCCAAACTCAAAGGATTCTTTGAAGAGGAGATTTTCTAATGTGCACTTTATCTCCAATGCAATCATAGCTCTTAGTTTTTTATTACAATTGCACAGTGTTAGGACACTTTGTAAAGATTCTAAATACAGAAAGTTTTTAAATTTTTTTTTATGAAAATGTTTAAGGTCAATATATTAAAAATTGAAATATTTAACTTTTTAAATAAATAGTTTTTTTTTTTAATTAGAATTATTAGAGAGTGTCCATGGACATTTGTTAACAAGACCATTTTTATAAAATAGATATTTGAGATGTTCACTGAACCACCTATACAAGTGAAATGGCGAATCCATTCTCCATTCTTTGTGATTTTGGATTGACAAATTAACCCAAATTTCTTTTATCCAATATTTTGAAGACTGGAAAATTAAAGAGATCAAAGACGATGAATAAGTGGTGTGAAATCATATTCATTACAAGTAATAGCATGCCCAAACATTTTCTCTAGTGACGGTGTAGTAGTTGTGAACTGTGGGATGACATTGAAAAGTTGCCTGTTTTGTTAGAACCAACACCCCATGCGTTAGTAACTTGAAGACAAAAGTGTTTTTTTTTTTTTCTGTTGTAGATTTCTATGAACATACAATGAAGGTAGTATTTGCATTGAAGCTTCAAAGTGCAACTTTTGTAACACGATAGTGGTTTGCCATAATTTTTTCAAACTCATCGCGAATCCAAACATGTACTCAATGTTTGATTGTACCCCGTCAAAAAAGATTTCATTACAATATTTTTCCTCATAAATTTGACATTTTTATTTCAGAACTAATAATAGCATTTGCAATTGGATCTTCTGTATTGTAATTCTAAATTATTTTGATCTTCTCTATCATATCATATTAGAGGAGGCTTGCTTCTCACGGAGTGTAGTTCCTACTTCCTGATTCAGTTACAGTCCTTTTGCTATATTCAGCAGAAGATTGATCACTGCTTGAGGCAGAAAGATTGAGGCCATACTCACTTGTTCCACCGAACTCACTGCTTGGGGCGACGCCGCTGTCCAATGGTAGTTTCTTGAACTTTTTCATATCAGAAATGTAAGACCCAGAATCATAATCTCCACTTGGAATGCTCTGCAAAGCACTCGGTTTAACTCCATCATAACTAAGCACTTGATCTAGTGATGCATCTCCCTCCAGCACACGCACAATCTATTCAAATAACATACATATATTTCACATTTTTGTGGCATATAATATACTAATAATCAACATGTTTATATAAAACATAAACATAGTTATTCAGATTAATTTGTTATATATTATACCTGGCTCATTCTTGGACGCCGTCTTGCTGAGTGCCTAACACTAGCAGCAGCACAAGCTATCATACGTTTCATCTCATGTTTGTCATAATTGTCCTCTAAACGTATATCCACCAATCCAACAAATATTTCATTCTCCAATGCTTTTGCACAAAGTGGTCTAGCCTGTGTTCATAAAACAAATTAATTCAAAAACTCTCATCAATTAAATCAAACATTCATTTGTCATCGTGAGCTTAGCTCAGTTGATAAGGACATCACATTATATATGCAGGAGTTGAAGTTCGAACCCTGAACATCCAATTTATTCATCTTAACGATGAATTTTCTAGCCACTAGACTACTTAACCAAAAAAAAAAATCAAACATTCAAACAGTATATACATGCATCCATATATTCATGAATATGACAATTAGTATTAGAAATTTTGGAACATACATAAGGTAAAAAATGTTGAAATATGTAATGTAATATATACTTACCCAATCAACCAAACTGTCTTCTTCATAATCACCGGTGTTACCGACTGGACGCCGTCCTGTTATGAGTTCTAAAAGCATGATACCATAGGAGAAGACATCAGATTTGTCAGTTAGCTTACCACTTGATGCATACTCAGGAGCCATGTACCTGAATTAATAGGCATATAGGTAATTAGAAACTAATTGGAAATTGACAAAATATTCACACATACTAGTAAAGAAATGTAGGTTGGGTTGAACTAGTATTGAGTAATTACCCAAATGTTCCCATGACACGAGTAGAAACATGAGTGTGAGTGTCTTGACTAAACTTTGCCAATCCAAAATCTGACACCTGAGTGAAAACAGAGTGTTAGAGCGAGTATTGGCAACATTCTTCTTATGTATATGCAATTCCTAAATAACTAAACATATATAAGAACGATCGGTATAACATACTTTTGCTTCAAAGTTATTTTCAAGTAAAATGTTTGCACCCTTTATGTCTCTGTGAATGATACGAGGGTGACCTGCAAGTTATTGTTTCAACAAAGTTACTAATGATAATAATTTCATTCCTAATCAACTCAAGCACAAAAAAGAACCTATTATTTATTTGTGAGAATTAGAATATAAGTAGATAATAACTTACAATCCTCATGTAAATAAGCAAGCCCTTTGGCCGATCCAATCGCAATTTTAAGCCTTGTGCCCCAATCCATCACAGGTCGACCCTTTCCTGCAAAAAATTATATATTTATTATAGTGTGAAATTAAATCCAACAAGAAGTCATATTACTTATTGTTTAAAAGAGATAACTTACCGTGAAGGTGATAATCAAGGGTCTTGTTAGGAACAAATTCATAAACGAGAAGCTTTTTAGAATCACTAATGCAATATCCAACAAGCGAAACAAGATAGCGATGATGGACACGGCTGATAGTGTCAACCTCAGCTTGAAACTCTCTATCACCTTGTCCACCAGTTGATTTAAGGCTCTTCACTGCTATTTCCTTACCATTAGGAAGAACACCTTTATGTACATATCCAAACCCACCTTGACCTAACAAGTTTTGTTTGGCAAATCCATTAGTAGCAGCTGATAACTCATCAAAGGTGAATGAGCTTTGGTTGAACCCAAGTGCAACGGTTGGATGTGGTGGTGGCAATACTGGACCGTGCGACCCAGAGTAACTGGAGTTGCTTAAGTCACTGCTAATACGTTGCGGTGGTTGATTGGTTGTTGGTGTTGGTGGACCCCAACCTCCACCTTGAGATGGTGGAGTAATATTAAGCACGTGGTCACCCTTATTGTATACATCGCCTTTATTGTATGTATATTGATTATGACCATCGCCTTTATTGTATGTATACTGATTATGACCTGCAGTTGCACGATTAATATTTATAACTAGCCATTCAACAAATGACAATTAGATCCTTTATATTAGATTTAGAGAGAAACTCTTAACCCACATTCTTTGTTTAAAGAATCTGGGTTAAGAGTTGTTGAAACTATAAAGATCCCGATTTGGATCATGCATCGTCATATAATCTGTCAAGCATAGATCGGATTTCGTCTTTATAGGCTTTATACTTTTATTTCCAAATGATATACCTAGGCTGATGCACGAGTCTTTTACTGATTTATATCATATAAATACCTGGTGGTTGATTGCTATAGTACTGAATGTGAGGATTTGGTCTCTTCTTCCTTTTTGAACATACAATGAAGAGTGTGATAACGACAAGGAGCAATAAACCAGCTGCACCTGCAACTCCTATTATAGTTCCCGCACTCAAATCATTCCCACCTTCATCCTGTGTATTATCATTCTTATTCGAGTCCAATGACTTTGGCGAGGACGAATGATGGCGCTGTGGTGGTGGAGGAGAAAACACTTCCCATTTAGGAGGAGATGGCTTGTTGCTAGGAGGTGACTGTGATTGTGACGGTGGTGGTGGTGGTGGTGGTGGTGGTGATGGTGATGGTGATGGTGGAGATTGAGAAGAGTCAGAAGGAGGTGGAGATGACGGAGGAGGTGAAGATGGTGGTGGAGAAGACGGAGGAGGTGATGATGGAGGTGGTGGTGGAGACGAATTATCAGTTTTTGGTGGTGGTGGTGGTGGAGAGGAATTATCAGCCACCGGTGGTGGTGGAGAGGAATTATCAGCCACCGGTGGTGGTGGCGACGGCGGTGATTGTGATGAATCGGGTGGAGATTGTGTTGGAGAGTTACTAGTCATTGTTACAAATGATATTTATAAATAAATTACCCTCCAATATTTACCAGGAGTAAGTATATACTCAAATCTACAATAAAAAAAATGTAATGCAAAATACTCTGTTTTGAAGTATACACAGTATATGTTTACAATTGATATAATACAAGTTTAATTTTGTGCATGGATTGGGTTAACTAGTTTTGAATGAAAAAAATAATGAATCAATGATAAAGAATTAATTAATGTAGGGTAATATAATTAATGTGATGTTACCTGAGGGTGAGAGTAAAGGGGGGAAGGAGGAGGAGGAAGATTCTCGAAAGGAGATGAACACGGTGAATGTGCATGGTAATAGTAGAACCCAGAAACCGTGCAAAGCAAATTATTTCTATTTTTAACTATCTATATAGTTTTCTCTCTGTCAATTGCTAATATTATACTCTAGTTAGTTATAACTTATAAACTAAATCTTTTAGTGTGCTCAAATAATAACTTAATTAACAATATCTTAATCAAAATATATTGTGTTTCATGTGTTGAGTTTTGTCTGTTACAACTTATAACTAAAATGCCTTCTATATGTGTTTCACCACCATGTCACTCATTGATCAGAGGTTCAAAATTTTTTTGACAACAAAAAAATGATTTTTATAGTATGTTATCTTTTTGTGACTTTTTTTTTTCTACTAAGGATTTCATCTTCTTGTTAGTAGTTTTTTTTATGATAAAACTTCAAAAAATACTTTGGACCCGTTTGGATAAATAGCTTATACAAATGTTTATAGTATTAGAGTTTATAACATGAAAATTAACTTATATTGTAAGCTACATTTGGATATGTACACTAAAAAAATATTTATATAAATCTAAGTGTTTGGATGTGTTATTACGTAAGCAATTATATATCTAAAATTGAGTCAAAAAGATAATTTTTTTAAATAAAGAAGAAACGTATAACCATAGAGAAACAAGAAGATCAATTTAAGACTAATTCAAAAAATATGCTAATAATGTGTAGAATGCAGCCGGCGGACCGAAGTTAGATATTTTTTCATAAGCTATTTGTTAAGCTTAAGGATAAATATATTGTGAGAGCTTTTTTTGTTTTTTGATAAATATTGTGAGAGGTTATTAAAATATGACATAAGTAATTTATAAAATTATGATAATTAAACACTATTTATTAATTTACCCAAACATTAATACAACCACTTATGTATCATTTGATAAACTCACATAAGCTTACAATAAGTCAATTCAAACGAGGCTTTATCATGAGAAACTATTTTGATTAGCTTCACATGAAAAATTTATTAGGTTAACATCTCTAACAATGAATATCAAAAATTCTGAATGACAAAATTGCTCTTTTAATTTACAAAAAACTAGTTTGGAATAGCTTATATATTCTATTTTTGACTAAATTTGCAAAAAAATAAAATAAAAAAATCTTTTTATTTTATATTGGTAGATATGCAAAATGACAAGTTATTGAAAATTCGCATACACAAAGAGAAGAGAGTTGGGTTCGAACCTCGATCGTCCGACCTAACAATTTCAATATTTTTGTCAGTGGAGCTAGAATTTATGAAGAAAAAAGATATCATTGTTTAGATATTTTTAGTCTATAATAATTGAGTTAATGTCAATAAGGATGCACACATTATTTTTTTCATTTTCTAAATAATAACTTATTTCCTCCTGTCATGTCAATAAGTTGAACTGGAAAATGGAGTTTAGCTAGATTGAAAGTGTCTCCATGTCTGTTCTATGAATGGTTATGGGACCCCGGGGACTGTTTTCGGCGCTAATATGGTAGCTTGCTTTTTATCTTGGGACATCTGGTGTAGCCGTGTAGGCAGCCTGCTGCTTAATTTGTGGATAGGCCTTTTTTGTTTGGTTTTTAGTTGGAGTTTTCTGGGTGTTGTAATGGGGTGAGGCCTTGCCTTCTTTCTTTTGTTTTGATCCTGGTCCTTGTATTTCTACTTTTCTTTATTCTCTATTGTTCTAGTGAATGCTTCAATAAAAGTTTTGCTCATTCAAAAAAAACTTACATGAACTAGACAATTAATATGTACTACATTAGAAAAAAGAAAATGGGTATAAAGAGAAATGATATTTAGATACAAAATCAAAGTCAAATTTAATTTTGACAATAATTTAGATATTCTATGTTGTCTTAATTAATATGGTTAAATAAAATTTTGAACTACATAATTGTATTTATCTTTGTGTTCAAATAAATTATCAATTCAGTTCTTGAGTTAAGTATAAGTAGTCCAAAGTATATAAATAAATGTATTAGGATTTGAACTTTGGTCCTACATTACATGTAATATCTTTACCCATTAAATTATGCTCAAGAGAATAAAATCTATTAATTTAATCCATGATATTAAGATGTTAGGACTAAATAGGAGAAAATTCTATCAACTGAAGTAGCCTTTATTGTTGCAGCTCTACAAATAATGTCTGAGCTGTCATGGTTTCAGGTACATTTTTTTCAAATGTTATTCTATGTCACTTTAGTTACTCCCTCCGGTCTCATATATAAGAAACAAAACAAAAAAATTGAAAGTCTCAAATATAAGCAAAAGTAACTATAATCATTATATTTATTATTAATATTTCAATTTTACCCTTAGTTTCACTTTACCCATAATAAATAATAATTTAATTAAGGAGGGGTACTAGGGATAGGCGTTCAAACACTCTCATAACAACACTCTCTTTCATTGGGCCAAGTCACATTTTAAACTACATTTTTTTCTACTAGTTCTTTAACGGTGAAGTCTAAGGTGAGGGAGCTATTAAGTCCCTCACCGGTGAGGCATTTAAAAAACACCATTAGATCAAATGGATGGTTGATTTCTTTTAAAATAAAAAGGAGAACACCAATAGATATCCATATTTAATTTTATCCTTAATATATTTCCTAATTTTGTATTATATGTTTACACTGTTCTCTCCGTTTGTTTCTTGTTCATCAGTGACTACTCAAACTCATGTCATCGATTCATTGATCTGCAACAACGTAACCACAAGAACAACCCATCTCCCTGAACAAAACCCTAATTTCGATGAGTTAGAAGTAAAAGTGAGAACATGTATATCTTTTCACACATAATCCCTAATCCCAATCCCCTTTCTCCCATTCTCATCTGCCGTTGATTCCAAAGAACACCGTGATTTCATCCAATCTGGCAATTGATTTGCTAATTTAAAACAAAAAAACTGATTATTAAGGGAAAGGAAGAATCTTTAGATCCGAAAGAAAACTTGAAAACCTCTCCCTTGCAACAATTTCACACGTTCCATCAATATATTGTTGTGAAAGAGAGAAATTGAAAATTACTTGCATGTAAATCAATATGTTTGTAAAATACTGCAAATTATAATTTTCCTCAAATTTTAATTTATGTTTGAAGTTAGAGAATAAAAGATTTATGATTTAAATGAGATTATGGTTGTACTTTGCTTCAGCTTTGAGGAAAATATATAAGCATGAATTTTAAGGGCTTTAGAATTAAACAGGATTATCTCGGCGTACACAGAGGAGGTAGGGATTATGTGTGCATATATTGAAGAGTTTGGGAACAACATAGGAGAAAGAGAAAAGAAAAAGCAGTTTATTCAACAAAAAAGTGAAAAACAAATATAAAACGAAGAAGAAGAAGTGTGTGATCCAGTGTATAATAGTATATGTAAAGTTGATCAATCTAATGGCTCTTAACAATCGTATGAAGTGGTCCATCGGTGAGGGACTTGATAGAGCCCTCATCCTAGAATCCACCGTTCTTTAACTACACAATATTTTTTTATATTTTTTATTTATTTTATATTTCATTTTGTCTTTTTTCATCAGACATTTCTCCGATACAAAACCAATAGTCATTGAAAGGGTCTTCTTTCTCATCTAACTACCACCATCAACCATTTTTCTAATGAAACCCACCATCAACCCCTTAATGATTCATGCGAACTCAGCCTTAAATCCACTAAAAACCTTCTCCATAACAATTATAATGCCTCCGTAACAATCTCTTTGAGCCATTGAAGAAACCATTAATCTAGATTTTAAAAAATTTCATTTGATTAGGTGAGTTTTTCTTTTTTCTTTTTCCGGAAGAGATAAAGATGGTGAAAGATAGAAAACAATTTTTCAGAAAATTAAAGGACCCATTTTTTAATAGACAAATAATTGATTTTTAATTCTTACAACAAAAAAAACTCTTTTTTAATTTTTATGCACATGTGCAACAAAAAGGGAAAAAAATGATACAAAAGGAAAAGATGACAACAAGTGAGGAACAAAATAAATAAGTATATTTTGATAAAATAATTCCGTCACTTTTTATTTGTTGTTTTAGAAAAAAAAATCAAATTAAGAAAATATATTTTTGCACTGTATTATACCCTAATTAAGAATATAAATTGGATATATCGTTGTGATATTTTATAAATGTTGTAGTGGTGCGTTTTAGAAAAGAAGAATCCGGGCGTGGACGTATCTAAAAGAAATTTCCAATATTTTCAGATGTATGCCAAGGTATCACTACAATATAAAAGAAGCATTTCAAAAGGATTAATACATAAACGCAACAATATTTAACAACGGAAAGTTTTACTAGCAATCTCTTAATCTTGCAAGAATACAATTATTTAAAAGCATAATATATAAACGCAACAACTTATTTAAATATGTTACATCTCGTAGATTGAAGTTGCATTCTATTTCATCCTTATTCCATATATGCATCATATTTAGCGGCCTAAGTTCAAAATCTTTCGTGAATTCCCCATTTTTCTCATCAACGTCATATGTCCCCATAAGTTGAAATGTTGGGTCGTGGTTCAAAATCTTTAACGGGTTTCTTCTTTTTATCATCATCAATGCCATTCTCACCATAAGCTATAATGTTGGGTCTTGGTTCAAAATCATTAGTTGTGGCTCCGTTATTTCCCTTAACATCGATGTCATTGTCTCCATAAGCTGAAATGTTGGGCCGTGGTTCAAAATCTTTAACAGCTTCCTTCTTTTTCTCAGCATCAATGTCATTCTCTCCATAAGCTGAAACGTTGGGTCTTGGTTCAAAATCACCAGTTGTGGCTCCCTTATTTTCCTTAACATTAATGTAATTGTCTCCATAAGCTGAAATGTTGGGTCTTGGTTCAAAATCTTTAGTGGCTCCCTTCTTTTCCTTAACATCAATGTCATTGTCTTCATAACTTGAAATGTTGGGTCTTGGTTCAAAATCTTTAGTGACTCCCTTCTTTTCCTTAACATCAATGTCATTCTCTCCATAAGCTGAAATATTGGGTCTTGGTTCAAAATCTTTAGTTGCTCCATTCTTTTCCTTAACATCAATGTCATTTTCTCCATAAGCTGAAATATTTGGTCGTGGTTCAAAATCTTTAACGGCTTCCTTCTTTTTCTCAGCATCAATGTCATTCTCTCCATAAGCTGAAATGTTGGGTCTTGGTTCAAAATCATTAGTTGTGGCTCCCTTATTTTCCTTAACATCAATGTCATTGTCTCCATAAGCTGAAATGTTGGGTCGTGGTTCAAAATCTCTAGTGGCTTGCTTCTTTTCCTTGGCATCAATGTCATTCTCTCCATAAGCTGAAATGTTGGGTCTTGGTTCAAAAATTTTAGTTGCTCCATTATTTTCCTTAACATCAATGTCATTGTCTCCATATGCTGAAATATTAGGTCTTGGTTCAAAATCTTTAGTTGCTCCATTCTTTTCCTTAACATCAATGTTGTTGTCTCCATATGCTGAAATGTTAGGTCTTGGTTCGAAATCTTTACCAATTTTCTTCTTTTTCTTAACATCAATGTCATTGTTTCCATAAGATGAAATATTTGGTCTTGGTTCAAAATCTTTAACGCTCTTCTTTGCCTTTGCATCAATACCATTGTCTCCATAAGCTGAAATATTGGGCCTTACTTTAAAATCTTTGACATCTTTTTTGTTTTCCTTAGTGTCGTCCTCATATGCTGAAATATTGGGTCTCGGTTCTAAATCTTCTCTAAACACATTCACTTCTATGTTGGCTTGTGTGTCTTTAACAATTGGCTTGAGAATATTTTTAGTGTTGGCGATAAGAAGCCCTTGAATTTCCTCTGGCATTTCTTGGTCTTTCATGATCAATTTCCAATATTCTCCTAGATCTTTTCTTGATTCCACAATTGCTATAGACTTTATGACAAAAAAATAATAATAAGCCAAAATAAAAGGCAATTTTATCCAAATGCGTACTTAAAATAATTATGGTTTTCCCAAATACTACCTCCAATTTTAAATATATAATTCTCAAAAAAGAAATTATTTCTAACAAAAAATGCCCATAATTATTTTATGGGTCAATAAAAAATGGATCTCTAAATAATAGTCTAAAGGTCGACACTTACCATTTTTAGTAAAACATATTTTTTATTTGACTACAAATTTATAATAATACAAAATGAGAATAAGATGAAATATTTTATATAGATTTACTAAAAATATAGTAAGGCTCACCCTTTAGATATGACCCATTTTAAATGACCCTTATTTTATATTATAGGTTTATACTTATATGTTTTCGATTTCTATAAGTATATCAAATTTTGTTTTTAGTTTCTATATAAATTTTAGGAAGTTTTGATCTCTCATATATTTTCTGTCATAATTTTTTATTCTTATTTTTCAATCAACTTATATCATTAGAAAACTTAAATTTATTTTTCGCGGTTATGTTTAGTACATTATAGGAATCTCTCTAGCAAAAGTTTATTTATTTTTTAACCAGGGATTAATTAAATATGAACTTTTTTGTTTTTATGCATAAAAACTTATCAATAATTCATCTTATGTTAAAAAATTCTAAATTTTTATGGAAGATGCTCTTATAATATTATAAATATGAATTAAAAATTCATTCAAATATGTGAAAGTACACAAGAGTTGATTAATAGTAGGACCAAAAATTGTGAAAAAAAATATTTAAGGAACAAAAAGTTGCTGCAATTTTTTTATAGAGACCGAAAACAAATTTTATTATTAAACTCTATATTATATATACTCCCTCTAGTCCAATGTATAAGGAACAATTTGGAAAAAATACACAGACCAAGAAACCTTATTTTTTTAATTAAAAATTCTAAATCTTTTTGTTTATTCCAAAAATAACCTTGGTGTGTTAATTTATACTTTTCTCTTGTAATTATCTATATACACCACTATATTTAATTCCAATGTGACTTTTGCTATTCACAAGGATATTTAATTAGGGTAGAAATGAAAATATTTAATTAATAAAGCATAAATTTATAAGTTGTTTCTTATATAAATGCCCAAAACTTTTTTCTAAATTGTTCGTTATACATTGGACCGGAAGGAGTATTACGGAATTATTAAAGAGCGCTCTTAGAATAATTGTTGAAGAAGCAAATTAGTTGGTTGTCTTGCCAACATTGGAATGACAATAAAAAAATACCGGTGAATTTTTCCTTAACCACAGTTATTTATGATATTTTTGTCAAATGATTTTATGACTAAATTCATATGTATTAAGTGTAGAATTTTTCTACTTGACCAAAAAAAAAAAGTGTAGAATTTTCAATTTAAATTGAGACTCCTACATTTCAGTTTGAATGCAACTACCAATTAAATTATTTAATGTACTACAAAAAAAAGTTCAAATTTACTCCATTTATCTATATTATTTATTGTCTATTTGTAAAAAAGATTGACAAAAATAAAAATATTGGTGGGACCTATTTTAATAAAATTATCCTACAAGTGGATTCTCCTAATCTTCCACTTATATTTATGCATCTCATCAATCAACACTATGTAAAGAATTAAATGAATGGAATGAATCTGAATTTAGAGGATACGTATAAGATAGATTTTAGAGGATACGTAAAAAAGATAAAATACTAAAAGAGGATGTAGTAGTTTAAGAGGACGAAAAGTGAAACATACCAAGAAAATCAGGAGAGGCAATAATGCAAAAGCACGTCTCATCTTAAGAATCAAATTGAATCCTCGCTGTGTGTACTTCTGTTTTGGATGAATGATCCCTAACCAGATAATCACTTATTTATAGGGCTAGATATTCAAAGTTCACGAGAGATGGATAGCACGCGACCACACCACGTGCGTCACTTTTTCATTATTTAACAATGTTTTAGAGAAATATTATTCCAACGTCAAACTTCTAACATTTCTATAACATCAAAGGATATATTTGTCATTTTACTCATTTAATTATTAAAATATGAAAACTGAAAAAGTCACATGTTGTATATTTGATGAGAAAAATGACCAAAATACCCCTTGATATTGTAGAAATGTTGGTGATGTGATGTTGGAATAACATTTCTCATGTTTTTTTACAATCATTATTTAATAATGTTAAATCTATGCTCTCTCTTTTCATCTTCTCTTCTAAGTTCTAACCCTAGCTGTTACTATTTTTTTTTTTTCTCTTCTCACTCTATCGGAGATGGGTGATTTAAGGTCAATTTTGACCTGAAAATTACCCCTACAAAATATTTTTTCTTTCTCGTTATAGTAAATAAACTTGATTTTCACATATTTGTTTGTTTTAGTTTTTCGTCTTCGTATGGTGTATTTTGTTGTCTCGTCTTTGTGCGAAGTATTGTGTTGTCCTGTCTTTGTGCGTTGTTCATTTGTTTTAGGTTGAAGGAATTAATTTCGATCTAGTGCTGATCCAATCAATGTCAATTTTGGTGTTATCAACCATACAAATTCGGAAGATGGACATTCCGGAAACTTCAATATAGTCATATTTTTAGACTTATGCAATTTGTCGTTTTATGCTATTAACATAGATACTGTGAGTTTGTTTGCATATATCTCCTTTTTATTTTTAGCAAATTTGAATTTGTATTGCATCGATATACTCTATCAATTTAAATGAATGAATATTATTTATTTTTTAGTTAAAAAAAATGTTAAAGCTATATATACTTCGATTATTGATTTGGTTAGTAAAAAAAACAATGTTAAAGCTATATATACAGTACTTCAATTATTGAAGCTATATTGTCAAGCATTTTTTTTTTTTATCAAGGCTATACTATTAAACTAATTTCACAACTAACTGATTTTCCACGTTTTAAATTTAGAATTTTTGAAAATGAGAATAATTAATTATAAATTTTTAAAATTTCAAATGATAAAGACAAAAATAACTAAAATCTAGATTTCGAAATCAAATTTTGAGTTATTGTAAAAAAAAAAATCAAATTTTTAATTCCTTTTTTTAGTAACTCTTAAAATGTTCTAAAGATATATGCGAAATTATCTTTTCAAAAACAGGCATTTGGTTTAAAATTTAAAATTAATAGCATGAACTAAACTGTGTGCATAATAATTTTAGGGTTAAATATGTTTTTATTCCCTACATGTTACGAAATTGTCAAAAATAGTCCCTACATTATAAAAATGGTAAAAAAAATCCCATAAAATTTTCCTTTATCAAGATTTGTCCAATCCGTCAAATTTTTTCCATGTCACCGACGGAAAACTAAATTTTTGATTTTTTTTTAGTCCTTACATTTTGCAAAATTTTCAAGAATAGTCCATACCTTTTAATGTTTTTAGTTCTTACATTTTGCGAAATTATCAAGAATGGTCCCTACATTTTATGCCACAAAAGCTTTCTTATAACGGATTTGACTAATCTTGATAATAGAAAATTTTAAGGGATTTTTTTTATCATTAAATGTAGGGACTATTCTTAACAATTTCACAAAATATAAAAATTTAAAACATATTTAACCCTTTTTTAAATTTAAATTCTTAACAAGTGGCTCTAAAACACTATTTAACATTACCAAAAATTAGAAGAACATTTCATATATTGAAATGCAAATCCGAATCCAAAATTGTGTATCAATGTGAGTTTTTTCATTAGACATTGTTAAGAAAAAGACAAAATTCCTCAAGTTGTTTGCGTGATAGACTACCATTTAGATTGACTTATATATGTTTGACTTTATACAAAATAACTAACGCAAACAAATAAGTTTTTATTTATTAGGATAAAATTTATATATTGTTTCTTAGAAGCTATTTTTACTGTGCTGCACAAAACAAACACCCAAATTTGTTGAAAATGTGGGTCCTACATAAAAACATGCGGTTATTTTACATTTTATGTGAGAAACAGTATGTACAACATGTATGGAATAATATATAAGTTTTTTCCTATTTATTATTACTATTATAAGTTTTTCAGTGTAGCTTATATATTTTATCTTATAAAGATACTTTTTTGTCATTAAAAACTTATGAATTAACATAAAATTTGATTTATTTATATAAGTTTGATCTAACCTGTTGATCAGTAAGAGGAGATGGCCAGAAGTCCGTCGTACTGTAGCGTCAAGCAGCAATCGTCCACCGGAGGGGGGATTGTACCAGCAGGCGCTCCGATGCCAAAGTCAGAGACAGAGAGAGATACAGAGAATGGAGAGAGAGTTAGAGTAGTGAATTAGAATTGTGTACCTTGCTCTCCTGTCAAGGAGAGCTTATATAGTTGCCCCAGCGCTGGGCCAAAAGTCCCCTTAGTGGGCTGTGTTGAGCAGCCCAATGAGGTGGACTGCCAAGATAACTCCTGAATAAGAGGAGAAGCTGTTGCCAGCTGTTATCTTGGTGGAGTAGTTCCACGATCCTAGGAGGAGTGGATAAGCTCCACGGATGAGTGTCGAGCAGCACGCGAAATGAGTCGCCTGCTTGACTGTCGGGCAGGGGCAAGTCCCTATTGGACCTGCCCTGTAATCCGAGCAGGAGTGGATTTGGGCCAGTTCTTTGGCCCAGTCCAGAACAAGTTATTTTGCTTAATCTTAATTAAGTAAATCATGGGCTGGGGTTCGAACATCGATCATCTCACTTATCCATCTTAAGGGTGAAATTTTTCTAACCATTAAATTATATGACTAAAAAAAAATCCAAACCCACCTTAAATTAACTATTAAGTATATCAACTCTATGCATTATACAATATTTTCAAAAGAGAAAATATTTAAGAGATGGATTAATATTTGAAATTATGATGAAGATATTCTTTGAAAAAGTTATAAAGAAAAGATATACCATTATCATTTGTATAATAATAATTTGAGCATGCATGATAGAGCTTGTATTTATTACTGTATTATTTTTTTCGAAATAATTGAAGTATTTTATCTATTTTTGTCTGCTCTTTTTGTGACCATAAACAAATTATATAGTTGGTTGCTTGCACATATTAGCCTGGCACGTATAAAATGGCAACCGGGTAAGTGCGGTTGAGATTTGCTTCAACCACCCCCACTTTTGAGTTAATAAAAGGAAAAAAAATCTACCCAATCTTGATTTCTGTGGAGATTTGAAATTGATATCTATGTATTTTGTTTGTAATATCTTTCTTCTTTTTATTTTATCATTTTTATTTTTAACTCTTATTGTTCGATCTCACTCTTTCATTTTATTAAAAATAAAAAGATAATTAAGAGAGAGTGAGATTAAAAAAGATAGAGAATTAGTTCATGAACTTGACTCATTTGATTGAACATTACATTTTATATGCACGTGTCGGAGTTCGAACCCAGATCATCCTATTTATTCACCTAAAGATGGAATTTTTAACCACTAGGCTACTTAAAAAAAGGAAAAAGATAGAGAGTTATAAAAATGATAAAAAAACGATAACGTAGTTTGCTCGTATAGTTTAAAGATGAGCGGTTTGACTTGCATTAGGCTCAAATCTTTGTTGTGGAGGCATCTTAGGGAGTGCCTTCCTAATATGATTCAGGATATTGTTGTAATATAAATCATTGTATTATTGTAACAAAAAGAAAATCAGTATTATATGTTTGTATTGTAGTACTAGAAATTTTAATCCATTAAAATAATAATATGAAACTACGGTTGGTTTGTAGTCGAAAATGAAGACATAGCGAAACCACGTGAACAAGTGATAAATGACTTCTATTATACGCCATTTTTGTAATTTCTCTTTTAGTTTTTTACTCTTTTACACTATTACCCACATTTTTCATTATCTTCTTTCATTCTTCTATTTAACATTATCTGGCAAAAAATTTCTCTATATTTTCGGTACATTTCAAAATTTCATTCTCATTGTTTTAGATTTTAATTTTATCATTTAACAATTTTTCTATTTAACATTCTCTGTCAAAAAATTTCTCTATATTTTCTGTACATTTCAAAATTTCACTCTCATTGTTTCTAGACTTTAACTTTATCATTTGTTTTAAAACAATTGTTCTTACTATTGTGTTTCTTATTTTGATACGAAGGGAAAGCTTGATTATCATGATGAAAAAAATAAAAAAAATTCTTCGTATGAAATTTCTTTTTATGAATTTTTTATTTTTTCTCATAGAAACATACAAGTTTTTATCTTTTCTCCTTTGTATTTCCGCAGAAAAAGAAAAGAAGGTGCAAGATGGGAAGAAGAGAAAGATCCATTTCAAATAAATGGGTCTTTGATAATGTTGCAATTATCTAAGATCCCTAATTTGTGGAATTTTTCGCATTCATAGATAATGTTGGATTGTCGTTGATGTCAAAAAAATAGGTCGTTGATGTTTTCTTTGGTTGAGACTTAGGGAGACTCCTAAGATTATGTTTGAATTTATGATATACACCGGAATGGAATGACAAATCTTATTAGATTTTTTAAAATGGATGTTATTTGTGCTATTTCTATTACATTCTCCAAAAATGCTTTTATTCATTCCACCAAAAGAAGTCCTTCAATACTTCTAGTAGATGTATTATGTTTGTTTGTTTTCCTGGTTTAGCAAGTTGCTTGTCTTGCTTCCTCTTAGTTTGGTTTTTGTTGCTTTTTGGGCGTGATTTTGTTTGTTTTTGTTGCATTTTTTATTTCATATTCTAGCAGGTATGTATAATGGTGTTCAGGGACGGAAGCAGAGATTAAATTTAGGGGGTCGAAATTAAACGTATAATTTAGTAAAGAAAAAATTAAATTTTAAAAACATAACATATATAAGAAATTATAAGATAAATCTAATGTTAATATTGTGAATCTACATTTTACGAGTCACTTTTTTTAGTCGAACTTTTTGCCTCTCCTCTATTTTTACATTTATTAAAATTTTGAGCTTTATCCATTTATTTTTTCATAAAAATTGTAACTTTTGCATAAAAAAATGGTTAATTTTAATCTCGAAGAAGATATTTTGTCATTAAATTCAATATTAGCCAATAAATCACCTTTTTGGTACAAAAAATATGATTTTTAGGGGGAAACCATTTTATGAGGCAAATTTACAACAAATGTATAAATAGGATCCAAAAAATTGAATTAAAAAGGGAGACAATTTTTGTGAGTTTAATAAAATATAGAGATCAAAAGTAAAATTAAACTAATAATATAATAATATACTAGTATAAAAAAAATTATAAAAATTTAGGGGGGACCGTGGCCTCTGTTGGTCCCCTACTAGCTCCGTCCCTGATGGTGCTTCTTTGGTATGTGTAAATTTTTTTAAAGTGTTCATTATAAAAAGGACCGGAGTGAGTATTTATCTTTTATTTTTATGAATGTATGAAAAAACAATGAAAGGAAAGAAAACAAATAATATGAAAATAAATAATAGATAAAAGAAATAATGATGTATGTAGTATTATACATGAAAAGTTAAGGGAAAAATGAATTCTAAATATATGTATGGTGTTACGCATGTAATAACTGGTTGTGATTGTTTTTGGTGATTGATATGCATGACTTTAAGAGTCATATTTTATTTTTTTGGTACAATAGAGGGGTAAAACCCCCTTCAAAGAATCATATTTAATACATGAGAATGAAGTAATTGAGTATGATTTATTAATACTAACATTTTAAATTTTTTATTAAATTTCATATTGGTTGGTGGTGTCATGGATGTTATTGGTTGGTGGTGTTCTTGTTAATTGATATGTATGACTTCAAAAGTCGTATTTAACACATGAAAATGATATAAAACAAAAGCTTAATCACATATTTAGTCTCTTAAGTTTATTTTAGGTTTTAATTTAGTCTCTTATGAATAATGTTGTCTATATTTTTTTACTTAAGTTTATTTTAATACAATTTTTTACAATAGTACAATCTAATTATTACTACTTTCAGAATTATCAATTTAACACTTTTCAGTTTGTATTTATGATATCAATACTTTATAAATGTAATATGAATATGAATATGAATATAAGCCTCGTATAAATTATCAAAAAATACACAACATTATTCATATATGTGTAAAAAGATAGGTCTTATAGAAATCACTAAAAAAATTAGGTCAACGTAATAACATTTGAGTGTAAATATACGTCTCGTAAAAATTATCAAAAAATAAACAGTTTTATTAACATGTGAATAAAAATATAGGTCCCATATAGCAACTTGTTTCCCCATATATATATAATAGTTAATTTAAAATTTTATCTTGCGTATAACAGTTATTTAAAAAAAATTATTGATGACAACTTGTAATATATATATAATAGTTATTTCAAAAAAATATGAGCAATATTTTTTTGTGTGTATATTAGTTACTCATAAAAATTAGTATTTTATTCATCCCACAATAAAAAATTAATAATTTGAATTATAAATATTACTAAATATATGAAAAGCTATTTTTGTTTATAATTTAAAATTGATATATTTGTTACTTAAATTTTCATCAGGAACAACTTATTTTTTGTGTATAATAGTTATTTAAATTTTTCATCAACAAAACTCGTTCCCTGTGTATAGTAGTTATTTAAATTTTTCATTAGTAGCAACTTGTTTCCCTGTCTATAAAAATTAACTTAAATTTTTATGAACAATGTTTTATCATGTGCATAATAGTTATATTAAAAAAAAAATATTAATGACAACTTGTCCTGTATATATAATAGTCATTTTCAAAAACATTATGAGCGATTTTTGTCTAACGTATTTTAGTTATTCATAAAAATTTATATTTAACTCATTCCTCAATAAAAAAAAAAACCTTTGGCAAGAGATTTCTACTAATGTATTAAAGATGATCGCGCAAAAAATTTAAAATTTTTAAGCACAAATTAAAAATATAAAAATGCATATTTAATTCATCCCTTTTTAAAATATGTTAAAATGTTGCTAGACAGACTTCTATAATGTACTACTAAACATGACATATGGAAAAAAATTAAAATTTTAAATGATACACATGAGTTAATTGTTGCTACAAAGATTTCTATAATATACTAAACATGACAGTGGAACAAAATTTAAGATTTCAAGTGATACATATGAGTTGATTTAAAAGCATGAAACAAAATTCTTGGAGGATTAAAATTTGCAAAAAAAAAATTATAGGGACTAAAGATGAAATTTGAGATATCTGTTATTGTTTGCGATTTACGTTTATATTTCTCTTATGTTTCTAGTTGTCGATCAGTGATCACACACACAGGCACAAAGTTTTTCTCTTCATTTTTTTGTTTTGTGATTTCGTCGTCGTAGTATCTGACGTTGTTTCTTTTGATTTTCTGTTTTAGTGTGGTGTATTTTTTCCGTCTTCGTGCATTGTTTATTTGCTCTAGGTTGAAGAAATTAGTTTCAATCTAGTGCAGATTCAATCAATGACTTTGATGTTAATAACGTCACAGATTTGGAGAGATAAATATTATGGACACTTCAATACAGTTATAGATTTATATAATTAATCATTTTATGCTATTAACATCAAAGTATTCTATCAATTTGAATAAATAAACATCTTTTATTTTTAATAAAAAATTTGATACCGTTGATTCTGAAATGTAAAATATTATTTGCATCTATTATATCACAAGTTACATTACATGTTATTAACGTTTTAGAGTGTCAATAAAATTGTCTTCTGTGAAAGAAAAACGTTTTAGAGTGTCAAAAAAATAAAATAAAATGTTATTAACGTTTTACTAATGCTGATGGCTTTTGTAGCGAGTTAGCGACACATCAACTCAATCCGCCATTCTTTTGAGGAGAGATATGACAACAATGCATTTAATTTGGACGATCTTTGGCAAAAGACAACAACAAATGTAAGATTAGGTATCTAACTTGGATGACGACTACTTGGATATGATGATTAAGAAATAATATTATACTTAGGAAATATTTATTAAATGGGTCACATATAATTCATTTTACTTGGTAATTGGTATTGGTTCATAGATGTGTAGTGATTAATTTTTAGGAATTTATGAATTGTAAGGGTTGAGTACTATAAGGTAAATTAGATTATAGAAATTCATCGAGTGACTAGAAGAATAATTTTGTTATTATTAGGTACTCCTTCCGTCCCATATTATAAGGAAAAAAAAACACACTTATTAAGAAAACCAAAATTTGAGAATTTGAAATATGATTTTGTGGGTTTTTCTTGAAATAAGTTGCATGGGAAGATGTAAAAAACAAATTTGATTGGTTGTTGTTTATTGAGAAAAGGAGAGAGAAAAAAAATTAAATAATGCAATTTGCATTTAATTTTATAAGAATAAGTAAAAAACATTCTTGAAAGTTGTTTTTTCCCTTATAATTTGAGACAAAAAAAAGGGTCATTTTTCCCTTATAATATAGAACGAAGGGAATATTATTTATTAAAGTGATTCTCACTTAGATAGGCAGAGTTGAACTTGTAGAATATTTTATTTTTTGAACACGTAAAAATGAAATATATTAATTAAGCAAAAGTAACACGTAAAAATGAAATATATTAATTAAGCAAAAGTCTCGTAGCATAAGGTGTGTCGAACAAGATTAAAAGAGTTTACAAAAAGCATCCATCAATAACACAACATAAAACAAGCTACACAAAATAAATATGGTATTGAAATTCCCTTGTATGATCGTTGTCAATGTAATGTTAATTCATCTGCAAGTGCCAACAACTCATGCATTCAAAACGTTGAAAACTATTTGTTATATTGGGTTTTTTTTGTTATATAACTTAGTGACTAGAAATTTCACCTTTAAGATGGATAAGTGGAATAAGTGATGTTCAAATCTCGATCCCCTGCATCTGCATATATAATGCAATGTCTCAGTCAACTGAGCTAAACTAACAAGACAAATTCTTTAATTGAGTCACTCAATTTTTTATATTATTTTACACTTATCAATTATTTAAATAACTCAATTATATTTTTTTAAAAGAAAATTATTATTTCAACACAAATTTCCAAACAAAAATACGACAAACCTACGTATTCGTTCATTTTTTTTTTTTAAATATTTTTTGCATGCTTCAGGAACCATGCATAGAGAGGGGCAGAATATGAGTGTCATATTTTTGTCCATAGAAGTGCGTTAATATAACATAGTTTTTTTTTTTAAATATTCATTTAACTCATCAAAACTTTAGAAACGTGGCTATGCTCCGAGAAACTGCCTTAATTTTGATAAAGTATGCAAACTGAAATATTTATTATTGGTTATTGTGTAGGAGCGACCCATAGTGTTCTTTGAACATTTTCAATAGTGACACCACTTTAAATTTCATACATTACTAATAAATAATTTTACAATGTCATGTAAAACTTTTATAACTCATACATATTTTACTTCAATAATATAAAATTATGCAACTCATATATATACATATTACTTCTCAATACAATTTCTTTCATTAAAATTTCATGTATTGATTCTTGAATAACTACTATGGCATAATATTCATGTGGTATTTTCTATATAGAAAATATTTGATATAATCCACTAAATAAGCCAATATTATAAGCCAATATTATGTAGAACAAAAGAAAAAATATAAGTCAATATTAAATTAATGATACAATACTTTAAACAAAAAAAAGGTAATTGAATAATTTTTTAGATACTCACTAAATCACGTCATAGTTACTTCAATGATAACAAAAAATAAGTTAAGTATCATTAATATTTTTTGTCTTGAAAAAAATTACCTCTATATTTAGTTTTTCATTTTCATAAAAAAAAAATCACATTTTCGTCTTTACAAAATTTCACTTCACGCATTTTTGGTCCTATTATTAAATCAATTGTGTATTTTTAAATGATTATTTTACTAACATGTTTAGAATTCTTCAATAAGAACCACACTGAATTTGATACCAATAAATCTCTTTCTAGTCATTTAACTCAAGTGATAACCGTGAAGAATTCAACGTTGAAAGTAGAAATATGGCCATAAACATTGTATCTTGGATCTTTCTTCATCTACTAGTAATCATGCTGGTATGTTAAACATTTAATTGAAACTCTGTTTCTTTGTTTATTTTTCTTCATTTGCAAATTATGCTTTTCTGAATTTTTGCAGTGTTCTCATGGATTCCAAGCAAGGGAATTGGTTGAAACAAAAAACAAATCATTGGAAATTCATCACAACCATCATCATAATCATATGACTCATAATATTGATCCTTCATTAATGGTGTTTTTCACTTTGAAAGATTTGAAAGTAGGAAAAAAAATGCAAATTTATTTTCCTAAGAGAGACTCATCAACTTCACCTAAGTTATGGTCCAAAGAAGAAGCTGAATCACTTCCTTTCTCATCAAACCAACTCTCATATCTTCTCAAATTCTTCTCTTTTTCTCCAAACACTCCACAAGCTATGGCTATGGAAAACACCTTAAAGGAATGTGAGAGTAAACCCATTAAAGGAGAAGTTAAGTTTTGTGCTACCTCATTAGAATCTATGCTTGAATTTACACAAAATGTTCTTGGTTCAAAATCTGAAATCCAAGTTTATGCAACTTTGCATAAAACAAAATCAAGTGTTACTTTTCAAAATTACACTATAGTAGAAATTCTAATGGAAATTCTAGCTCCAAAAATTGTAGCTTGTCACACTGTGCCTTATCCTCATGCTGTTTTTTATTGTCATAGTCAAGAAAGTGAGAATAGGGTGTATAAAGTTTTATTGGGGGGTGAGAATGGAGATAAAGTTGAAGCTATGGTGGTTTGTCACATGGATACATCACAATGGTCACCAAGTCATGTTTCATTTCAAGTTCTTGGTGTTACACCGGGAAGCTCTTCTGTGTGCCACTTTTTTCCAGCAGATAATTACATTTGGGTTCCTAAATTGAAATCACAAGGTTCTTCTAGCATGTGAGGGGGTGTGCTTGCAATTTGTGTTTATGTGTTTTAATGGTACTTAAAAATAAGTGTGTGTTGTGTGTAGAGCTAAATAAAGTAAAATAAATTTCTTTTTATCAGTGTATGTGAGAGTCTCTGCATTTAGTATAATTTTGTTGTAATTTTGAATAATAATGGTGTTTTGGTATGCTTATTCAATATCTCAATCCAGAGAACTTAAAAGGCTTGCTACTCTATTTGCTCAAGTAAATTTGAATGTAATGATAAATTCTAAATATGTACATGAAAAAAAGATGTATTTTTTAAGAGTAGCTTTTTACTCGTATAACATCCTATTAATCTAAAATTTGATTAAAGATAAATGAAATCTAGTCAATGATTATTCATTTAGGAGTTGAACTTGGATTTTCCAAACCATTTGAACTTATTTGTAGTTTATAAATACATATGATGAATTTTTTTACTTTAAATAAATTTAATTTTTATGTTAATGTGTTCGATTTTGAAAATTTAAAAATCTAAATTGATTAGAAAAATTAGAGCAATTTAAATGTGGAAATAAAAATCGTAAAATATAAAGTTTTGCGATAAAGTGGTTATACACAAAAGTAGGGGTGTTCAAAAATTCAGTTAACTGAACCAAATTACAATTCGAACTGCATTGAACCATATTTTAAACTGAACCATTTAATTCAGTTTTGAACTGAACCACTTTTAAAAAACAGTTACAATTCAGTTTATAACTGGTTCAGAACCAGTTTAAATTTATGAACCGGTTTTTATTAAAAAATAATATTTAATTTTTTTTTCGGAAAATAAGTTCTCGATATTTCCGGGAAAACATTTCTGACTTTTTTCCGAGAAAAAGTTTCCGATCTTTTTTCGGAAAAATTTTTTCGAGTTTTTTCCGGAAAAAAAGTTTCCGATATTTTTTCGGGAAAAAAGTTTCCGATCTTTTTTCGGAGAAAATTTTTCGACTTTTTTCCGAAAAAAGTTATCGACTTTTCCGGAAAAAAGTTTCCGATGTTTTTTCGGGAAAATTTTTTCCGGAAAAATGTTTCCAATCTTTTTTCGGGGAAAAATTTCGAGTTTTTTCCGGAAAAAAAGTTTTCGATTTTTCCGAAAAAAAGTTTCCGATATTTTTTCGGGGAAAATTTTTCCGAAAAAAGTTATCGATTTTTCTGATGTTTTTTCGGGGAAAAGTTTTCGAGTTTTTTCAGGAAAAAAAGTTCTCGATTTTTTCGGAAAAAAGTTTCCGATGTTTTTTCGGGGAAAAATTTCGAGTTTTTTCCGGAAAAAAAGTTTTCGATTTTTCCGAAAAAAAGTTTCCGATATTTTTTCGGGAAAATTTTTTCGAGTTTTTTCCGGAAAAAAGTTTTCGATTTTTCCGAAAAAAAGTTTCCGATCTTTTTCCGTGGAAAATTTTCGAGTTTTTTCCGGAAAAAAAGTTTTCGATCTTTTTTCGGGGAAAAGTTATCGATTTTTCCGAAAAAAATTTCCGATATTTTTTCGGAAAAAAATTTGCTATTATTTTTTTGGAAAAAAATTTCGACTTTTTTCGGAAAAATGTTTCCGATATTTTTTCGGAAAAAAAGTTCTCGACTTTTTCGAGAAAAAAATTTCAATATTTTTCTTCAGGGAATTGGTTGAAAACCAGTGTTTCAAAAATAAACCGGTTTTTAATAAAAAACTGGTTTTAAACCAGTTATCCAAAACTAAACCAGTTAAAAAGTGTAAACTGGTTCTAAACCGGTTCTGAACTGAATTGTAACTGGTTTTACAGATAATCTGGTTTTTATAAAAAGTGGTTACAGTTAGTGAACTGAACCGTTTATATGGTTCAGTTCAGTGCAGTTCATGAACCATGAACACCCCTACACAAAAGTATTTATAGATAAAAGATTTTTTTTTTAAAAAAAAATATCCAGAATTGTGGAGCATGATACATCGATCATTTTTGCACCATTGTTGTCAATATTAGACATTGCAAGATGTTACTTCTCGCATATTTGGATCACTTGGTCATTTAGTTTCAATCTTTATTGAGTTATTTCATTGCTAACCTACTTAAGTTAGAGATGTTAATTTGATTTTTAAATGAGAATTTTCGTGGAGATTCTTTTGTTTGGGATTCCAAGGCGGATGATGGGGGAGAAAGTCCGCCCGAGAGAGATTTTGGGATGAAAGATGAAATTTTATCCCCCGCCTCACGGATACTCTGTCCACAAATATTTTATTAAAATAACATTTACATGTGTATATTCAAATACTTTGTGTATATATTCACATAATATGCATAATGCCTTAATTTTTTATTTGTCTTATGATTAAACGTTATTTAATTTTTACAATTAGTTTGGTTGAAAATAATAGAAACTTGATACTTTTTTAATCTTGATGGATCCCCGTGGGAATCGTTGAGATTCGCATGGATGAGAATGAAGGAATACTAGTATACTACCCCCGGAGTGGAGAATGAGGAAGATGAGTATTTTAGAAGCAGAAAAATTGAGTGGTAAAGTATTTCCCACTCAATCTCCGTTCAATTGACATTGTTAATTTAAATTTAGTTGATGTCATGTGTAAGTGAAGGAACCTTTATTATTTACACCCAGTTTATTTAAAAAATATGGTATTTGTCCAATATGTTTTTATAATGATGTCACATATAACCATTTATATTTAGGATATACTTTGATTTAGTCAGCATTTTGTAACCTCACTTGGGAAGTTAGAAATAAATTCAAATTGCTCTTAATGAGAATGGCAAGTGAGCATTGGCTATAATTTTTGTTTATTATTGTAGATTGGAACCAAAATAAATATTATTGATGAAATTTTTTACCATTGTGGCGATTCTTAATTTATCAATCATCCTTGATTGTAGCACCCTAAATCAATCGCACTTGGAAGCAACTTCATCCACATCACAAGTGGTCACGAGTTCTATCTCTTTCTCTTGTATGTGGAGAGAATTTGATTGGAGCTTGAACTTATCTTGGTTAGATCTTTTATCTCATATGGAAGCAACTTCGTCCACATTACAAGCGGTCAGAAGTTTGATGTATTTATCGGGCATAGATATAAAAAAGTCGGAATAAGGTAAAATTCACCTTGTATGCCCAAACCATTTCCCGGACAAAATTCATTCTAATCTCCTGTGAACAATGACCTCTTGTGAACAAAAATAAAAATGTGGGCTGCCTCTCCCAAATCAAATCCCATCATAACCATAGAACATGTTTTTTGTGTTTATGTCGGTGTGTATGGGGTGAGTGGGTAAGGCTTGTTGTCAATGATTGATTATTAGCTGTTTTTAACCTTTGAAAATATAATATTTTATTAAAAATTTAAAATGGTAAACAAAAAAAAGGCCAAGCACACAAGTTGTACAAAAATGCAAAGTACAATATCAAAGATCAGTATCACATATGCAAAAGTGGCAAAGTTGTTATCAATGATCGATGACATTATCATTACTGCACTGTGTTTTTTGGCGAGGATTTGATTATTGATTATGTTCTCTCTTGGATACCTTTTCCTCATGGAAGAAAACAAAATTGAAAAAAGAAAAAATACAAGGGATGTTTGTTACTCTTTCTCATTTTTACTATAGACAATTGAATCAATAAAAGTTACTAGTATTTTTTTATTCATACATAAGAGTTAATGATTAAACTTATGTTTAACATATCAAATTCTCTTATTACTTGAATAAATTTATTGTTGGTGAGATATTTGTTAATTTTTTTGGGATGAATGGTTCGTTTTGATTGTGTAGATTTGACTAGAGTTTCTTCACTTATGGGACTAGGGGTTGATGATTTCCTCAAAGCTACTTTAAACAAAATGACTAAATATGAGAAAATATGCTCTGACAATCGCCACATTTTTATACCGCTTTCGACACTTTTGAATTTCTAGCACCAGAGAGCAGAATCTGTAACCTTTTGAAAAGAGTTTAAAAGGTTATGCATTGTAATGTCGTGACGCCTAAGTCTAGGGATGTAGTTTTTCAAAAATTGAGTTTGCTATTCAAAAAGGATTACCGGCGCAGTTTGTTGTCCATCTGCCTTTTGTTAATGGGTAATTATGTTATATATATAAATGAAATATTTACAATAAAAAAATATTTTATTGTTTTCGCCAAAAGATGTTTCGTATGAAAATAAGAGTTCAATTTATAGGGAACAAGTGAATCTATCGTTTTAAATTTAAGATAATGAAAATTGACACTAAACATAATAATATAACTCATTATAACCATTTTTTCTAGTTGTCATAATATAGGTACAAATTTCTACTACCGTTGTCAATGACTAATCTCTACTGAAAGATTTGTGAGACATATAAAGTGAATTCTCCCTCCCAACTGAATTGTTTCTACATGTAAGAGTTAGAAATTGACCAATGAGTTCAAAACACCACTTGAGCTAATTCATTGTTGGTTATAACCCACTTTTCTAATTGACCAGAAAAAATTAAGTACTTTGTTAATGTAATTATCTATGGTCTATATAAAATAATAAGTCTTTTACCCATCTAAACTTAGACCAGTTGATAAAAACATTGCATTTTATATGTAGTAATCGAAGTTCGAACTCCAAAAGCTCTATTTATTTATCATAAAGGTATAATGTTAGTTACTAAGCTATTTGATTAAAAAATAAAATAAAATAATATGTCTCTTAGTGTTTAGCGGAGTCAACTTAAATGTCACTTCATTCGTACGAAAAAATGTCACTTCATGATTAAAAAAAACACGACAATATATCAATGACTCCTTAATTTAATTGTTTGTAACAATTTTAGTTCTTATGTTCCTTATTTTTTTTCCAGTCATTTATCTTTTGAAAACATTACACTATTATCCTTCTATTATCCATCTGTTGAAAAATAAGATAAATATATTTTTAGTTCTTATAAAATCATGTTTTTTCAAGTTTAATTTCTATTAAATTTTAATGGTAATTTTAGTCATCTATAATACTATAATACTTCGTTTGTAAAAATAGTCATCTAGTATTACCCTTTGTAAAAATAATTCATGTTTTGAGAATTTTTTACAAAAAGTATATATTTTTCATCCCTCAAATTAGTCCATGTAAATTGCAAGAGACTGAAAATAAATAATTTTTTTTTCTAATAAACTAAACTTAAAACTCGTAATTTTATAGGGTTAAAAAGATATTTTGCCAAAATAAAAATTCATGTTCTATTAAAAGAAGAGTTTCCTCGCAAATGAATAAAGCAGGGCTTTCTGTATTGCTAGAAAGGTCCCGCGTGTGGGCTTGGACTACAATGCCTCTAAGACGACATTACTATTAGCACCTCTATGTTTGCCTAATCGTTATTTATAGTCTTTCAATATCAATATTTTTCTTTAGTAAAAAAAAAAAATCAATATTTTTCTCAAATATCTATATCTATACTATATATAAAAAGGATACATCTATTTTTTGGTGTGGACTTTTCTTAATGCCAATTTTACCCTTCTGTATATCTATACCTATATATCTATATCTATACTATATATTTTGTCCTTAAAAAACTTTTATTCAACTATAACAATAAAAAATACATAACTGCATTTTGGTGCAAATTTTTTTTATTAACAAACTCACAATAATATAAGACATTTTTTACATAAATTAGACACAGGCAGGCGCGTCCGCTAGTCTATATATAAGAAGAAGCTACCTTCTATTGCAGAAAAAGAAGAAGAAATTAGCTTCTGGAAGTTATTGACTAAGGTAATTAGATTGATTATGTTTCCTCCAGGAAATTATTATCATTACACCTTTTTGTTTAAAAGTAAAAATAAATTATTACACTATTGTTAAAAAAATAGATTTTATTTTATTTTTTTAAGGGAAAACAATGAAGGACAAATTTTGCCTTTGGAATTTTTCCTCTTCACAAATCTTGATAAATAAGTTGTAAAAAATATAAATAAACATCTTCAATTCAAATGACTATATTCATTATGTTCAAAATAATTACATACGAATCAAAAAGAAACAGACAATAAATGTTGTAAATAAATAAATACACAAAAACAATTGTAAAAAATAAATAAATATAAAAAACACATTCTTTTATATTTTCTATATATGTGGTGAAATTTTATAGTTTTTTTTTTACATCTTTAAATCTTACAAGATTAAATTTTACATTGTCTTCATTTTCGGTGGTGTCAGTATAACATTTCACTTTAAAAAATATTTAAAAGATGTAATATAATTTTAAAGAAAGTTTCTCAATCGACCCTGCCATTCTTTTATATCCTCCAATATTATAATTATGCCTTTGTAGAAAAATTTGATTTGCAAAAATTGAATTTTTTCTAGTGCAAATTCAGAGCAAATTTTATTTTTTAAAAATCGAAATTTTTTACAAGAACAAAATTGAAAATTCAAAGAGTAAAAAGGAATGACAGGAAGTCGGTTGAGAAACTTTATATTTTTAGTGAATGAATAAAGCGGGCTTTCTATATTAGTGAATTAGGCCCATATGTGGGCCTGGACATAAATTTTGCAATGCCTTCAAGGACACCACTATTTGTACCTATATTTGAGTTTTTCTTTTGGTGCTCTATTAGCTTCTCAAATGTCTTATGAGTTTCCAATTTTACCCCCCTTATATATTAAGTAAAAAATGTGTAAAATAGAAAAGTCTGGGAAAAAACGGTTTGCTAGTTACTTGCAAATTGTGTTTGCGTTTAAATTGTGAAATTGTCGCCCGTAAACAGATAGCCTTCCTGCAATCAAATTGTGTTGACACATTTTAATTGCACATGTGTGTGGCTCTGCCATAGTATACACCAATTACAATTCTTGGTGAATTCTATAAATTGACACCCTTGTGTTAATCTTTTTTCTTCACATTCTCACATTTCTCATTTTCACGTTCTTCCATTTTTTATGTTTTGTTATTTTTTCATCGTTTCCTTTATAAATGGCCCATAATTCCATGGGTTACTTATAACGTTGCTATCAGTGTTTTTTAATGACCATGGTTAGAAACATTATAATAATCGATGAAAAACTTTTTATGACTAAATTGAGAACGTTATGACTAACCGAAATGAGTGTCACTCGAATACCCTTTCCCATGCTATCAAATTGGATGGTGGGAGCAACTAAGCGGCTGTTTGCAAGACCAAAAACAGAATTTGATCAACTAAGTGTGAGCCTGCATTAAGCATCCCAAAGTGGGATCCACCCCTGTTCTTCTACTGGAAGTTGAGATACTAGATGAGGACAAACATTGACTAGAGAAAATTGTCCCTCTTTTATCTCTACGAGGGAGATTCTATTTAGGTTCTCCATTTTTGATGGAGTATCTAACTTAATCTAATTTTTGTGTCTAATTTTTCTATTTTGAGTAAGTTTAGGTTCTAATAAATCTGATTTTGTTGTCTAATAGTTTATAAGTTCATGTGATTAAAAATGATATTTCTCATAAAGTGCTTATACCTTATTTTTTAAACGCTATTTTAAGTAGCTTATGAGCTTATAACTTATCATTTTTCTTCCAATTTTATCTCTATCATCTTACTTGAAAAAATTTAAATATTAAATATATCTTTTTATATCGTTTCATACTTATAAGTCAGTTCAACCACTAATTTAACTAAATACTATAAATTCAATCAGCTAACTTATTCGCTATAAACTAAAAACTAACTTATAAACTATTCGCTAAAATCTCATCCACTATAAACTAGCCTAGTAATATTTCTCTCTAGATTTCAAGTTTGAATTCTTCCGGTGTTAATAATATTTGTGTTGGATTAGTTCATACAATGTTTTGCTCTGTTTTCAATTGACATGTATAATAAATCTGGCAATCTAAACTTTAACACATCATTAGTGAGAGTGATACATCAACAAAATTGACTCCAAAATTGAGTATAAGACTAAAATTCAAAGAAAACCAAAAAAGCTGATTTTTAAAATGGAACTAAAATAGAATTTCTTTTTTGAAAATAAGAGAACTCAAATGTATTTAAGCCAATTTGTCAAACAACAAGAATAATCTCTTATGATACCGACATCATGAAACATGTTAAACACTTGGTTTATATATTTATACATAAATTAACACCTACAACCGTGGGGTACCCGTCATCCTTTTGTAACATATGAGAAATGTCAAACATCTTCTAGAACTGTCAATTAAAAATTGTTCAGCTTCACGATCATGTGGGGTGGCGGCAGCAATACCGTTACAACACATCCTCAAATTGTACACAATACATTGCAAATTAAAAGGGGGCCGCAACCCAAAAAAAAAACTATATGGTTATACGAATGTTCCTAGACATATAAGTTTGGGAAATGTCATCAAAAAGGAGATTTGAAATATCACTAGGACAAGTCTCCATTACATGAATTTGGAAAGAATTTATAGAAAAGCTAAAATTAGTCGGTCAATCAGCACTTCTTCCCTCCCGCCATGTATGCTTGAACTGCACTGCCAATTCAACTTCAAAAGCTCTTGAATGCGACAAACCAAAGTAGGCAGTTTAAAATTGATTTTGACCTTCCCCGTAATTATGTGTACCAAGATTTATTAGTCACTTTCCACTGGACGATGGTGAAAACTATTTCTCCATGGGAACTGCATATCTAAATACATCCCTCACATCTTAGCACTAAGACTCTAAGAGCATTAGAAATTTCAAATTTACGAGAGTACCGTATTACCCTATTTCTCAAACTTTTTTTTGGTTTTTAATAGATTGTTTTTACTAAAATATAAACACTTCTAACAATTGAAATGTAAACTTAGTTTCTCAATATTACCCTTAATCCTAGCTTTTGTCGGTTGTTTCTCAATTTTTTACTATTCGATACTTTTTCGCCTAATTTTTCTTGACGGTGAGGCATGAAAGAAAGACATTATCTAATTTGGAAAAAAAAAGACCAATAGTTTTCAATTAAAACCGGTGGGTTTATATAAAAATCATTACTCTTTGGCTCATTTTTTGGTGAGGATAATATTAAATACTTTAATTCAACAATACTATTAGAAACAATACTAATACTATGTGAGCTTAAGTTAGAATCTCGTCATCTCACTTATCAAGATACTTGATAAAAAAAGTACTTTTACTTATTTGGTAAAAATATTCAGGTAACTTTTAAGAGAGCATTGCTCGAATTTTTCACTCAATCAATCAAATTACATCTATCAAACATTTAGATAGCAAAGCCAAAGGCATTTTCTTTCAACTATAAATATGAGAGTATAATCATAGGTACAAGTTCAGCGTGGAGTACTTCCAACATTAAGAAGAACCATGAAGTCCACCCTTGTTGTGTTCCTAGTACTCTCTCTTCTCCTTGTAAGCTTTCTAAATCTTCTATCAAATTTAATTTCTTTTTTAACCCTCATCAAATTCAAATAATATCTAGATTTTCCTAACTCATTTTTATTACTCTTTGAAATGTTTTTCTGAATAGGTTGCTAACTTGAGCTGTGCTACAAAAGACCCTGGAGAATATTGGAAGAATATGATGAAGGATGAAGTCATGCCAGAAGCAATTAAGGAACTTATTCAGGATCCACATGCAGGGAAGGATCGTTTTATGAGAGACTTTGATGTCAAGCCTAATGCCATATTATATCACACACATGTTATGTCCATGGAGGAGCAGAACTAGAAGATGCTAATTTGGTGTTGAAGTTGAACAAATTATCAAAATATGGAAGATGCATATTGCATAAATATATTTATACAGTATTCACAAATATGACCCTGTAGAGATCATGAATTGATGTATAGTAATATAGTATAGTATATTATGTTGAGGTAGTGATTAGCATTTTATGGCTTATTTTGCAGGAAATTAAGCTATTGATATTTCAGGATAATCTATTGTTAAGTGTTAACCCTTTAGGTAAGTAAAAAAAAAAAGTGTTAACCCTTTAGGCTTTTAGCTCTAGGTATATTTTTTGCTCAAAAAAGAAGAAGCTATAGGTATATTTTAATCTTTGTGGTTATATATCTATGTTGTATATGTGATGATAAAGAAAGAATTATTATCTAGGCTTAATTGCATCTTTGTTATGACTTCTGATGACACATATGTTGTGCTCATAACTCTAATCTAGTTTTGATACCTTAATGTTAATGTGCCCTCTAATTATTAATGGTTAAAATTTGAAAAATAGTTATTATTTTCACATTATATAATTTGGTATTTTTAATACAGTATAGATCATACATACATTTTAGTTAATTATATCTACTTTTAATTTCTTAACCAATATTAGAGATAAATAAATACTAATGCAGTGCAAAAAACAGAGTTGTTCTGTTCTGTTAGGCAGGGTATGCAAACTCAAAGTCACTTCAGAATAGAAAATCTTTTCAGTACAATTCATATCAAACCAACAAAAGTTTAGTATAAAATTATGTGGTCCTCCAAATAATGTTGCTATTATGAAACCTCCAAATTTATTATAATGTATAAAGTTGTTGTTGTTGTAACATCAAAAAAAAAAAAAAAGTTGTTGTTGTTGTTGTTTCATAATAGCAATAGAAGAATAAAACTCTACTGTGATCTAAAGAAAGAAACAACTAGTAATAAAAAACATTCACACACTTCAGATACATATGTATGCACATGCAAGATCAATTTTATTCTTACAATAATAATTTAGTCAAAATAATAAATCTTAAAGTAATAATGTATACATCAATTATATATATATATATATATACACGGGGTTTTCTAATTTAGATTCACCTAAAAACATGATCGGTCTAAGTTAACAAGATGTACCTTTTCACTTTGGACGAAAAAATCATTCATATTTATTATTTAAAACTAGTAACTTGAGGGATAGTTTTGTAACTTTCATTTAAAATGTTTCTTAGTTTGCACTCATTTTGCTAATTTACACCCACTTTATTTTCAAAAGTGACACATGACTTAACATGAAACATTTGATTTATTGAACAGAGGAAGTTGCTTGAAAGGAACATGACTTTCTCACTTCAATTAATTATTTTCTTTAATTAATTAAATGACATTGACATAACTACCATTATATTTATAGCATGTTTGAGTAGTGATAATTGGTTATTTTGTCCAAAGTGAAAAGATGCACCTTGCTAACTTAGACCTTCAAATTTTTAGGTGGGTCTAAGTGAGCAAACCCATATATATATATATATATATATATATATATATATTCCTTTCTAAAAGTTTAGTGAGTCACAATGACGATAAAAGTTGTACTCATCCTACGCATTATGAACCAACTTCTTATAAAATTTACTCGCTCAGTCCCAAAATATAAGAACCACTTTGACTAAACGACATTATTCACTTATCTTACTTTGACTATATTTTCTTAATAATATATAGATATAAATATCAACATATAAGATCTTGTTTGATTTGTTTTGATGAGTATTTTCAAAATATAAAGTTTTTATAATTTTTACTAATAAAGAATTAAATATATTAATTATCAAAATTGTGTATTGACATACGTGCAGTAGTCAAAGTAGTTCTTATATTTTGGAACGAAGAGAGTATTAGATTTACATTCTATTTATTTTATTATACTATATTACATTAAAAATGACACTTATTCTAAATGGAAATTCAGTCATTCATATTATTAAAAATCAATCAGTCATACTAATAAGTATTTTAAAGACATTAATTAAATATGCAAACTATAAAAAGTTTACATTAAAAATAACAATTTTTTTATTTTAAAAATTTAAATGCACTATTTTTCAAATTAAAATTTTGTATTTGCTTCTTTAACAAAAGCATTAAGTTTCTCTTTAGCATTTCCTAAAGCCAATTATCCTCAACATAGATAAGAGTAGAGGTCACCAAAAGCTCCGTTGGCTTTTGTGAAGTCAACTCCAAACGTGCTATACGCCCACAAATTAATTATGATACTCACAAGAAAATCAAATGAAAATCTAGTAGGCACGAGGCAGCAGCACCTTTTCTGTTCCATAGATGGCTTTCTTTTGTTTTAGTATAAATCTTGTCTTTTCTTTGTTCTTCTTTCCACCATACTGTATATATTAAAGGGATGGTTGTGACCTGTCTTCTAGATGTGTCAAAGTCAACTTTGTTTCATCGCCAAAAGCATGCTGGCCCAATGCCATGAGTCTCCGCTCAACTGCAATCCTTCTATAATGGCCGACATTAGAATGATTAACATTTATTGTTAATTATGATTTTTCAGTCGTTATTTCGACACTAAGGCTATATACCTTTCTCAAGCATAAGAACTAGGTATTGTTCGTTCTTACTATAAAACTTTAACTTCACACAAAAACTAATTTGAAAGTTGGAGTATATGTAGGTACAACCTCCTCTACCGTATCGCGGACCGACCATATTTGTTTTGATCGGGTAAGATCAAAATCACAATCCAAGACAAATTGATTAATAATAGACTATATAATTCGCATAGGACACCCAAAATTTCAAACACTCTCCAAGCCGCGACTTATGTACACCCTATGTTGTGCGGATGAATGAGAAAATGGGTGAACCACACCAAGTCAAGTTTTGGGTGGGACTTTAGGCCCATGACAGCTGCTAGCTCCATATTCAACAGTTGTGACTTTTGTCAACGTTCTCGGTTTCCCACTTTCTTCATATCATAATATGAGGCTCACATATAATATAGTCAAAGGAATTTAACTATTAAAAGATTAAAACACAGCATGATATGATATATTATATATGATACTTAGAAAGAGTAAACATGATAAGAACTAACGATGTCACATCGGGGGTATGATATGATATATGCAAATCACTAAAGTGTAAGTGGCATCTGATGCCACTACTCTTATATGGCCGCAACTTTATCATAGCGACTTTGTTCTATTTTACACAAAATTGGATTCCCAGTTTCTTTTTAGAATAGTTAGTTGCTAGTTAAGTGATTAATGAGTTATTTTTTAAAACAAATTATTTGATATAGAACAATTTTTAATTTAGTTTTACTTATCTCACAGTTGAAATTATCGATTCTTTCATTAAAAAATATGAAGTCTACACATAAGTTGATTTAAAAGTAGGGACTAAAAATGTTAATTGAAAATTTTTAAGGGACTAAAAGTAGAAGAAAAATTTTAGAGGGACTAAAAACAAAACTTAGAATATTTATAGGGACCAGAAACATATTTATCCCTAGTTTTTATATGTAAATTTATATATTGAACTATTGACATTTTTTTAAAGGTAATTTAGAAAAATCTTAATTGTATATATCCAACGATCTCATCAACGATGCAATTAAGTTTATTCAAATGTCCAAGGACGGTGACATATATATACTGTACGATTTCCCCCTTGATTTGAAACTTTTACATGCATATCTGTGGCTTGCCTATGCTTAATTTTGACCAAGGAAAGATACTGATAACATATTTAAATCCATTACTGTATTATATTTAATAAAGCAAGAGTAGTTGTAGAAAATGTTTTGACTTTTGAACATGTTATTCCTTTTTCTAAATAAAAATTGGAAGAGAAATTTCTTTTTATTAGGAGTATTTGAAATCACACTAATGATAGTTTAAAATTACTTTAATTTGACAAATTTTTAGTTGGTTATGTGGTAATTGTCGCGAACTTGGTAGGAAGGATCAGTTCAATCTCCTATAACTACGATCGAAAATACACTGAAATCACTTGATATCAGAACTGACCTACCGAACTAGATTAGACAGTACAGTGGCCGAATACTGATTGTGAAACCAAAAAATTACTTCAACTTTAGATTATAAAATGATACATGTTGAATTAACATTCCTGGATGGATGTCGGTCACACCTCATGAAACTTGTTTTCTATTAAATTTTAATATTGAGTCTAACTTATTATTATAAAATTGTATTTTAAAATTAGTGGTAAGAATTCCGATTATTCCATTTATTCATTTCTTAAGAACTTTTTAGTCATTAGACTACTTGACACAAAAAAGAAGTTATATTCTTTTTACCTAAGAATTTCTTCGGATATTGTTGTACAGAATTAATTGGTTATTAAAAAAGGTAAAATTAACTCAACTTTCCATAAACAAAACCTCATTCACTTGAAATAATTAAATATATAAAAAAAAATCAGATTAAACAATCGAATTATTAAATATTACGGTACTTATTTAACAATTGATAGGAATATTACATTTAGCATGAATCATAGTCTACAATCTAATGCTCTTAGTCATTAACCTTAAAAAAAATAAAATGAAATTCTATCTACTAAATTCAATTCGAGTATTTGAAAGGAAAAAAAAAATCTAGATACCAAAGTGGTCGGCAGATACTTTAATCATAGATTAAGAAACAGAACACTAATTTCAACTTTCAAGATATTTTTTTCAAATAAAATAATTAATGTTTATATGAGTATTAAAATTCCACATCAAAGACATTGTTATTTGCATTTTTTTGGTATCGCTCAAATTCATTCACGATGGATGAGGTATACATCAGTCTAAAAATATGACTGCACTAACTACTAATATAATAATGAGGTCAACTAATCAAATTTTCCATGTGAACAACAACTCCCTAGACCTTCATCCATCCCTCCAATTAATCTCTCACACTAATTACCATATTCTTCTGAATTCAAAGCTGTCTAGTTTTCCCACATACTCCACCCTTATATTCTTTTTTCCCCTCCCTCAACCTACAACAACTCAAACAAATTAAGGTCCTAAGTTTCAAATGGCACTTTCAATTTCTTCATGGAGCTTCATCCTATTTACCCTACTTTTCTTTTTGGTAAGATCTCTTAAACTATATCATACCTTAATTAATAATTTCGTGACACCGTACATATATACTCACTCATGTCACTATTATAAGGAAAAACTAATCCGTTGAATAACAGATATATCTGTCTATATCTATAATATAGATCAGATACATATCTTATTATATGTGAGTAGTTACTTTTTATTTCAAAGAATTTCCTCTTGATTAATCTTTCAATTTTATCTTTGATATTGCAGATTGTCCAAGAGAATTTGGCTAGAAAGATAACTATAGTTAAGGATATAGCCAATGATTTGCAACAGATCAAAACAGAGGATCTTGTAAATAATATTATGGATGTTGAAAACTCTGATCATGATGTAGAAATGAATAAGAAAGATGAACATATGCATGATCATCACAATCAAATAGACCCTGAATTGAATGTGTTTTTTGTACCAAAGGATTTAAAAGTAGGAAAAATAATGCCAATTTATTTTTCCAAGAAAGATTTATCAAAAGTTCCAAAATTTCTACCAAAAGAAGAAGCTGAAAAAATTCCTTTCAAACCAGAAAAACTACCTTCACTTCTAGATTTCTTCTCCATCTCAAAAAAATCTCCACAAGCCAAAGCCATGAAATACACACTTGAACAATGTAATTTTGAACCTATGGAAGGAGAGACAAAATTTTGTGCAACATCCTTAGAATCTTTGTTTGACTTTGCAAATAACATGTTTGGTTCCAATTCAAAATTCAAAGTTTTGACCACAACCCATGTCACAAAATCAACTGTCCCTTTACAAAACTACAAAATTTCACAAGTGAACGAAATTTCAGCTCCTAATGCAATTGGGTGTCACCCTATGCCTTATCCTTTTGCAGTTTTCTATTGTCACAGTCAAAAGGGTGATACTAATTTGTATGAAATTGATGTTGAAGGTGAAAATGGAGAAATTGTTCATGCTGCAGCAATTTGTCACATGGATACTTCTAAATGGGATGCAGATCATGTTGCTTTTCGCGTTCTTAATGTTCTGCCTGGAAATTCTCCTGTGTGTCATTTCTTCCCTCCTGATAATCTAGTTTGGGTTCCTTTGGCTGCAAAACCATAATCATAAGTTGTGATCTTTTATTGTTCATGAAAAAACTATATCAACTAGGAAGGGTATTATGCAAAACTAAGTAATAAAGATGTTACTATGGTGTGATTTAGAAAATTAGTAATAATAATATATCCTTAATTATCCTGTGCATATATGCTCATTTAATTGGTTATGAATTTGTAAATTTTGAGGTCTATTCGGATCCAGGTCAATTTGGAGGAATTCAATTCATCTAAACTTTTTTCTTAGATAAAGTTGACTTTAAAATTTCGATTTGTTTCTGTATTACACCACATAAACTTATGGTTGAATAAAATAGGAGGTGTAATTAGCAAAAATCTTTAAAATTATGCTAGTCTCAAATCTACAAAACATGCTTTTGCTGGACATTAATAATATATCTCAGACCAAATTACGGAGCAGGCAGACACCTAAGTTAGGAGACATAAGTTGTTTATGCAATCTGTTTTTCCTCAACAAAAAAATAAAAGAGAACAAATTAAAAAGTCAAATCTGATAAAAAAAATTATTTAAAAAAAGAAGAGAATCTAATCGAAAAACTAAAAAGTCAAACTTATTATTATTTGTGTGAATGCGCATCTCGTTAGGTATACCCAACTAAAAATATTCCAAATGCACACACTTACGCTATGTTTGGTTCAAGAGAAAGTGGAAGAAAAAATAGTGAAGGGAGGGAAAGTGGGTGGAAGACCAATCTTTCCATTGTTTGGAACAACAACAAAAGGCAAAGGAAAGAAAATTTTGTTGGCCCCATGCAGAAAAACTTCCCTCCCATGTATGGACGGAAAGGGGACGAAGAGTATAGTTTTGGACAAAAAGACAAAAATGCCACAATATACTAGTACTACAATTTGTTTTTGATATGTAGTTTGCTTAAAGAAAAAAATATTGTTTTCCATAATATCCACTTTCCATTATATTATTATGGAAAGTGGGAAGGCAGTATAACTTTATTTTTTCATTAAAATAATATAACTTAATTTTTGATATGTAGTTGCTTAATAATTATTTTTTTTTTAATCAATTGTATTCTACTTTCTAGATAAGGGTGTTAATGTCAATTAAGAAAAAATACATCTTTCTTTCCTTTAACTTTCACTTCTACCAAACAACCAAACTATCATCTCACTTTTCATTCAATTTCTTCTTATTTTCTTTCCTCTAACTATCATTCCTCTTACTTTCTTTCCTTTCACTTTCTTTTGTGATCCAAACAAAGTCTTAGGGGTCCGTTTGTATTAACTTATTTTTGAGCTTATGCAATTTTTACGTATTTTTATAAGTTTGTCAAAGTAGTTTATGATAAAATAGCTTATAAAGATACAATTTTCATGGATATGAACTTATAAAATACAGTAGCATATATAAAAACGGGCCGTTAATCCAAGTCCGTCAAAATTAACTTATACTCCTATAAAATTTGTTTTTTCTTTTTGCAAGAATTGTGCTTTTTTTTTTATGATGAATTGTGCATAATTTATCTTGTGACTGCCAAGATAAAATGAGGGTTTTCGACAAAATTATTAAAACCCATTTTATTATTTATTTTTGGTAATGAAGAGGGAAAAAGCCCAAAAAGAAAACAAAAAATTAGATTAATCGGACATTTAACAACATGCAAGTTCTTAATATATTATTAAAAAGGAGCTTTTGAATTGAAGCTTACAAGATGGAGTCTCCCGTACAAAAACATCCAAATGATCCGTAAAGATACTAAAGTTTGCAAGGCAATCAACACTTCTATTTCGTTTGAGCTAAGTATGATTGATTTGTACATGTTTTTGGATTTTTTTTTGACATCCACTTAGTTGGTATGAAGTTTCTTAAGAAAAACATACAGTTCAAATTGAAAAATGGGCCGACTCCTAACCCAACCGATCTTTGGGCCTCAAATATATCTTATAGGTCTACCATTAGTCCACATATTTGGATCATTGAGAAATTTTATTCTGTGTTGAATTTAGAAAATAGAAAAGGCTGGACAAATTTTTTTGGTGAAGATACAATCCATCTTTTCGTTGTTGACACACATCTCATCACTATACTCAATACTCATTTCATTTGCGATGTTGTTTTAAAGTATTTCAATTATTTGACTCTTACAAACTAAAGATGAAATTTAAAAGACTCACAAAAAAATAATTGAATTATTCACATGGGCCAACTTAAGAGACCGAGTTCAATATATTTAATAGAAACGACATTTTTTAAAACTAACTCGTGGGTCAACTTAGGTGACGGAGTTCAAAATAACGACCCAAACTACCTAAAATAGTGTGAGTGAAGCAGTCAGATAATATTATCCAATAGAGTTAGTTTATGAAGAAAGTCTAAATGGTTAAATTGTCAAAAAATTGTTAAAAATTAGTTGTTCAGATAATATTTCTAAGGACGAGCAATGTTATTGTAACAATTTGGTAGACAATTTCTTAGACAACTTTAAAGTTGTCTATTAAATTATTCTTATTGATGAATAAATACCCTCAAATTATAAAGAAATAGATTAGAAAAAACCTTTAAATAGTAGATTTATTTCACCATCTTTATTTCAATCTCTCGGTCGTGGTCCTTTGATTAAAGTGTGTTTTGTCATCTATTTCACCACCTTACTACTAACAGTTGATAAAAAAAATAGAGTATATACATATACAGAAATTCTTGCGTGAGTCCACACCTAACTATTAATGATTAGGCACAACCAATCATATAATTACACATCGTTAATATATTAAAAAATTAAAAGTAATTAATAAAACCAAATCTCTTTAACAAAAAAAATTAATAAAATCAAATCTCTATAAATAAGGAAGGAAAAAAAAAACACACATGTACAGTTTATAATTTATTTCCACATGCTCATATCATATTTTTTTTTTCATATTAAGCTCTCCTTTTTTTATTTTTATTTCTTTTTCTTTTTGTCTTCACCACCGTTATCCGGCCGACTAAACCGTTTAATCTGTTTTGGGGCCAGTTGTAGCGGATTTTTTATTTATTTTTTTGTTCCAATTATTTTTATATATTATTTTTTGACTATTTTTTAGGTACTTTTTTTTGTTACTAATTGGAACATTGTATTTTATATTAATAAACTAGCTAATTCAATTAATTTATAGTTTATATTTTATTCTTTTCATTTTATTTTTGTCATAACTGAAAAATAATTAAATATTTTTATGTCACTTTATATTAATAAGCTAATTCAACCGTTAATTTTACTAAATAATACAAATTCAATTAGCTAGCATATCGACCATAAAATTGTACCGTATAATTTATACAATAAAAGTTTGTTTATCAATTATCCACTATTTTTTTATCAAAGAAATTCATAATATTTTTTAAACTCCCAAAGTTTAAAAAAATAGAGAAATAATAATGAATAAAAATAACGTAAATTCTTTGGTACCCAATTATTGGGCACCGCTATCGCATACACAAAATTCTTTAAAATATGAATTGTGTAAATATAAGTTAACCGTTAATATTAAAATATGATATAACATTATACTTAACCGATAATAAAGTACACTTGATAATTTTTTTTACGACAATAGTAACACATTTTTTTAAAATTTTATTCTAATGTCCCAAAAATAATTTTTTTTTTGTTGATAGACGAAATGGCAAAGACATTAGAAACTCACACACACAAAGTGGAGTGACCAGGGATCGAACCCCGGTCATAACGTCCGACACTAGCAATTTCGGTATTTCTACCATTTGAGCTAGGATTTGTGAACATAATCTTTTTATTTTATTCTAATAGCAATTGAAAAAAAGAATAATACTACTTTTATTTTACGGTAGAATAATACTACTACTTTATTAAAACTTCTTTTGTTTCTTTTATTGATAAATCATATTTTTAATATTTTTTTTATCTTTCCTTATTTATAGAGATTTTGTTTTAATTACTCCTCTATTAATTATTTATACTTTTTGAATATATTAATGATTTGTAATTATGTGATTGATTATGCCTAATCATTAATGGTTAGGTGTGAACTCACACAAGAATTTCTCATATATCATATACCCCCTGCTTTTGTTTTGTTTAATTAAACAAAAAAAAGTTGAAGTGATTGGATTTCAAATGATCCACAATCATAGGAAATTGGATCATCTCCTTAACTTGGTTAAAATATGTGGAAAGCCAACCTTTTACCAAAGAGGCTATAGTTATGGACCAAAATGCTAGTATTATAAAAATTAAAGGGTTAAAATCGTAAACTTGTGCAATTTAGTCTTTAAAAAGGTATTCTCTCCGATCATATTATAAGAATAAATTTACTTTTTAGATTCGTAGAATATTTGATGTATTTAGTTAATAATATTAATCAGAAACATCAAACATTATTGTTTTTTGTCAAGTATTCTCTCTCAAATATAAGCAAAAGTCTACTTCAATCATTATGTTTTATGTCATTATTATAATTTTACCCATAAATTAAATATTGATTCAACCAATAAATGCAATGTTCTACATTTTCTAAGAAGGATATAATTGAAAATAAAGTATTTTTTCTCTTCAATCAATGCACTTAACCTATTTTCTTAAATTATGTATTTTCTTCAATCAATGCCCTTAACTATTTATTACTCTCTCTTCTTTCAATTCTTCAATTTATTTTTTCAATATAATAAATGAAGGACAATTTTGTAAATCAACTCATAATTTCTCTTTTCCATACAACAATGATTACATTTCTTAATATGTGTAAAAATGCCAAAGTGACATATAATTTGGAACGGATGGAGTACAAGACTAGAGGGAGTAGTTTAGTGACTAAACATTTCACCCTTAAGTGGATAAGTGAGATAACTCGGGTTCGAACTCTAACTCCTACATATATAATGTAATATCTCTGCAAACTGAGCTAAACTCACATGACGATATATCAAACATTCTATGAATTTAAAAAAAAATCTTTTATGGAGTACAACAATAAGTACTCCCTCCGTCTCAAAATAAATGACAATTAATTTTGACTTAGTGTACTATTTATATGATTTATTTTGACCATATTTTTCTACTAGTATACATTCAAATATTTTGAATACAACTAAAGATATTAAGGATTAAAGTTATACATTCACAAACAAACGTAAATGTGATAAGACAATATTTATTTTGGGATAGAGATAGTATTAATTACCGTAACAAGTAACAACTGCTATTGCTTTTCAAAGCTATATAACAATTTACAAACGTTAGCCTACACTTGTCAAGCATGCAAATCCTACACTAGTAGCTTATGAGACTATTTTGTCTTGAATCTGGATGGATTTTTGGTATGTTTGTGGATTCCTTTGAGTTGGTAAGATAAGATTCATTCAACGTAGAATAAGGAAACATAATAGCGTGAGGCCTCCTCTGCACAAAACATAGGAAACGTTCCCTTCATAGTATCATGTGTACACTTGCATGCCTCATAACAATATACTGTCAAACTTGGATGTGGTGCACACCCACATTGGTCTTCTTTGATAATCACCAATGAATACCGACTAACATCAATATCAAGATATTAAAATGCTTCAGAATTCACATGCTCTCTGAAAATGAGTTATTTAAGACATTGCTTAATTTGCATGCATTGACTCTTATTGGTTGGTTCAAATAAAACCTAATTACATACTACTCCCTCCGTTTTTTTAATTATTCAGTTTTGTCAGATTTAACGTTTCTAATTAACTGTTCATTTGTGTTTTAAGGATACAATTTGTCAATTGTACCCTTTGTCAATTACTGTTATCTTTTCAATAAAACTAATTAATGCTATATATTTGAAATACTAAAGTTTTTTTAATTTTTTTTTTTGGATAAATAACATATTAAATATATATATTTTTTACATAATATATTAAGTTTATTAGAAAGAAAAAATATGTACAAAAAATAGGAATTTATTGGTGAATTAAAATTGAGGTATAATAAGAAGATAAAGTGCAAAATTACATTTTCTTAATTTGTTGTTATTATTCTAAACGGACACTTATAAAAAAATGGAGGGAATACTTTCTTGACTAAATTAAATACCAAGTCTTGATGATAATTATTAACATAAACTTGATGCATGTGATCATTTTTTGTCGTTTTTCTTCTCATTCACTTATAAATAGCACACTTCACTTGTACTTCAATCCATCTCTTGCAGTAATCACTATTCTCACAATTAAACATAGCAGTAAATATGGCTCGCAGAGTTGTTCTGTTTCTCCTTCCCTTTGTCTTGCTCTTCATCATCGTAAGTTTACTTGCATGCAACATTTCATCATTTATATTTATCATAATCCATCACTAATTTTCATCATTTTGTCCTTCTGATAATCGTGAGTTTACTTCCATGCAATGCTTTTGATCACTGTGACTTTACTTGCATCCATTGTATCTTTACATTTAATTTGCATTTTTTAAACATTAAATTATCATAATCCACCACTATCAGATTTTCATCTTTATAATTAGCAATTGAGCTCGTTGAATTTATATTGCATGCATGCATGCATTTAATATCTTTAGTTGTTTTTTGTGCATTATATGTTTGATTTTTAAAAATGATGTTTATTGCTTAAAAAAAATGTTTATTTGGGCTTCAGCCCCTTTTTATAAACAAAAATGATGTTCATATTTGAATTGCAATTCAAAATAGTATATTCTATTTACTTTGTGAAAATATTTACTATTTTTACTTTTTAAAATATCCGTTAATTTTAACTTGTTAATAAAAGAAATATAAGACTTTTGAAATGAATAATTATGGTTTAAATAAGATAAAATGCTAACGAGTAATAATGTTTGTGAAAATAATGAAAATAATTTTTTGACATTTTTATTGTTTTTTTAAAAATGCACATAATTACTTGATAAAAAAAATGCACATAATTATTGATTTCATTAGTCTATTATCTTTTGTCAAAAAAAATAAAATAGTCTATTATCTTTCGTTCAAAAAAAAAAAAAGTAAAAAAAGTCTATTATCTTATGTCGCTGACAAAAAGAATTAACACAAATTTTAAGATGGTTTCTCTTCTCACCCCCTTCATGTCTCTTTCACCCCTACACTCCCAAAAAAGTTCGGGCCGTAGAATCTGAACTTTTTTTTAGCATAAAATTTTGTAAAATTTACATTGAAAAAAGTTCGGGTACTAGAACCCAATTTTTTTGGAAGGGGTGTGGGAGGGTGAAAGAGACATAAGAGGGTGGAATGAGAAATTTTGAAATTTTAAAATAGTAAACGATTTCACAAACTAAACGGGCCTACATTATTTCCAATATGGTTGTTTCGAATTTGTACCCATATGCTATTATACAAAATGAATTTATCTTCAATATGCAGTAGAATATGTTTCTCATAATACAACACTTGTGTTTGCATATCTAATCATATCTATCACCCAAAACATGTAGTTATATTCTCACTCGTTAATACTCCTTTATTCAATTGCATTGTAGAATGGCCACGGAAGCTTTGCTAGGGATATGAAGATTCAGCAAGTGATCAATGTGGAAGAAAAACAAATTGATCAGCCTTACCTTGATGGATGGCTCAAAGACACAGCACAAAAATCTACTGAGAGATCTGATTCTGCATACCTTGATGGATGGTTGAAAGATACCAAGGATCAAAAGGAAAAAACTACCCAAAACTCCAATCAAGTTTATCTTGATGGCTGGTTGAAAGATAACCAAGCAAAGTCGACCTCCGACTCCAATCAAGTTTATCTTGATGGATGGTTAAAAGATGGCCAAAAAACAAAATCCACCCCTAATGCCAAGCAAGCTTACCTTGATGGATGGTTGAAAGATAGTCAAACCGAGAAGGCGAAATCCAACCCAAACTCCAACCGAGTTTACCTTGATGGCTGGTTGAAAGATAGCCAGGAAAAATCCAATCCTAACTCCAATCAAGTTTACCTTGATGGCTGGTTGAAAGACAACCAACCAAAGTCGACCCCCAACTCTCACCCAGTTTACCTTGATGGATGGTTGAAAGATGCTCAAAAAGCAAAATCCAACCCAAACTCCAACAAAGTTTACCTTGATGGCTGGTTGAAAGATAGCCAGGAAAAATCCAATCCTAACTCCAATAAAGTTTACCTTGATGGATGGTTAAAAGATGCCCAAAAAGCAAAATCCAACCCCAACTCCAACCAAGTTTACCTTGATGGCTGGTTGAAAGATAGCCAAACAAAATCTAACCCTAACTCCAATCAAGTTTACCTTGATGGTTGGTTGAAAGATAGTCAAGCAAAATCGACCTCCAATCTGGTTTATCTTGATGGATGGTTGAAAGATGGCCAAAATGCAAAATCCACCCCCAACACCAACCAAGCTTACCTTGATGGATGGTTGAAAGATAGCCAAACAAAATCCAACCCTAACTCCAATCAAGTTTATCTTGATGGTTGGTTGAAAGATAGCCAAGCAAAATCGACCTCCAACCCGGTTTATCTTGATGGATGGTTGAAAGATGGCCAAAATGCAAAATCCACCCCCAATACCAACCAAGCTTACCTTGACGGATGGTTGAAAGATATCCAAGCTGAGAAAGAAAAATCCACCCCTAACTCCAACCAAGTTTATCTTGATGGCTGGTTGAAAGATAGCCAAGCAAAATTCAACCCTAACGCAAAGCAAGTTTATCTTGATGGTTGGTTGAAAGACAACCAAGCAAAGTCAACTCCCAACTCGGTCCCAACTTATCTTGATGGATGGTTGAAAGATGGCCAAAAAGCAATATCCACCCCTAACTCCAAACAAGTTTACCTTGATGGCTGGTTGAAAGATAACAAAGATCTAAATGAAAAAACCATCAAACAGGCATACCTTGATGGTTGGTTAAAAGATAGTCAAGTTGAACAAACAAAACCTACTCACATCTCAACTCAAGCTTACCTTGATGGTTGGTTGAAAAACTCACATGCAGAACCAAATGAAAAACTATCTTCTAAAGTTGACCATACAGAGGCATTCAAGTTGGCTTTTTTCGCTCTAGAAGATATTTATGTAGGGAATGTAATGACCCTGTCATTTCCTATCAGAGAATATGCCGATTTCTTGCCAAAAAAAGTAGCTGATTCCATTCCTGTATCCAAGTCACAAGTACCAAGCCTTCTTCAACTATTCAAGCTCACAAAAGATTCTCCCAAAGGTGAAGACCTGGAAGACATAGTTAATCAATGTGAATTTCCACCACAAAAAGGGGAGACTAAAGCTTGTCCTACTTCAATAGAGTCTATGGTTGAATTTGTTCATAGTGTCATTGGTGCTGATGCCAAATATAACATTCTCACTACTCAGTACCCCACAACATCAGGTGCAGCTTTGCAGAACTACACTATTATGGAAGTCTCAAAGGATATCTATGCTCCTAAATGGGTAGCTTGTCACCCAAGGCCTTACCCTTATGCTCTTTACTATTGCCACTATCTAGACATCGGGAGCAAGATCTTCAAAGTTCTTCTAAAGGGTCAATATGGAGACATTATGGATGCTTTGGCCATTTGCCACCTAGACACAGCTGACATGCCTCCTAATCATATAATATTCAAATATCTTAAAATGAAGCCTGGGGAAGGTCCATTGTGCCATTTCTTCCCTGTAAAGCATGTTGTTTGGGTGCCACTTCCATCAGAAGCCTCCAGCTGAAAAGAAAGGAACTAACTTAGGTCTTCGTTGATCGTATTTCTGTGTCATTTCTTATGATTTTCATTGTGTTTCTCTGGTGTTAATTTCTATGTATCATAAGGTCTTGTTTCTATGTACTAAGTATGGCCTTGTTTGGGTTACTAAATAAGGTCTTGTTTCTATGTAATAAACATCGAATTTTTCGGTGGAAGATTGAGTTGCCGTCTCTTTGATTTACTCTTCAATTTTGCTAGCTATTCGATCATGAAAGTGACATTTTATTTTTTTGAAATAGCAAATTCTATTAATATATAAGTAGTAGAGACAACTTTAAAAACAGAGAAGCAACCAAAATCAACCTCACCAACACTAGGCTTCAACCTAGTATACAAGACAAATCACATCCTTATCAAAACAAAAACCAAATATTACAACCACAAAAGGGAAAATGATGACAGCAACACCGTTCCTTAAATACAAACTCTGTCACCCCAACAAAACCAGAACCAAGGCAATACATTATGGTTGTATTCATTCAATTGGTCTCTCCTTTCTCTTTACAGTTTAACTCCTTGTTAATTTTATTTATTGTTTTGAGTAAGAAAACTTGTTCATTTGTTTCTAGTGGCTGGGTGACAAAAAGTTTAATGTTCTTGATTATAAACTTGTGTTTCATAATGTTCTTTATCACAATGCTTAGACCATTTTTATTTCTGCTACTAATGGTTTATTTGTTGATTCAAAATTGATTTTCCCTCTTTGTAAAATTTCAATTTTTTTATTATATAAATTGCAGATATTTTTCTTCCATTGTCACACAGTTGTTTTTTATCGCGTTCGTCTGATCATGCCATCGCTTCCGGCCGAGCTCGTTCTCGTGCCGTGACTCATCTCATCATATCTGGCATGCCTCATTTTTTGTGGACTATCCACTGACAATTGATGTCTAATGCTCAAATTTTTTGTGGTACAAAATAAGTCTATGAACTTTTATACTGAATGTTTGTAGGTATATGGTGAAAGAAATTAGCATTTCTCATGTTCCCTTTGTGTGTAAGTCACTTTCTCCATTTTCTCTCTACTCTAGATTGATATCTTTAACTAATTATGTATCTTCAATGATAGGAATTAAGGACTAGTTTAAAAATATGGATCCCACACCAGGGACTGAATTGAGAAATGATAAAGTCATCATATAACTCTGCATACCTTGAAGTACAAACAATATAGGGGAGACCAATAGTATAATAGAGAATAATAGCAAATTGTTAAATTGCAAAGACAATTCTTATGGGGAGGTACAAATAGGGTGAGGAAGATTCCCTGGGTTAGTTGGACAAATGTTTGCAAATCCAAGGCTAACGGAGGGCTGGGGATTAGGGACCTTAGAGTAGTGAATCTTGCTCTTTTGAGTAAGTGGCGATGGAGGCTACTATCTGGGGGACAAGGAATCTGAAGAGATATTCTCATGGCTAGATACGGCTCGTTGTATCCTTCACCTCATCTTGGGGGTCGACCTGTAGGCTTTAAGGGAACTTCTGCTTGGTGGAGAGATGTTTCCCTTCTTGGGGGCTCTATGGATTCAACCTCAGATTGGTTTTCTGAGGGAATTGAAAAGAAAGTTGGTGATGGTCTTTTGACTTCTTTTTGGTTCGAAACTTGGATTGGAGACACTCCTCTTAAGGTGCAGTATCAGAGACTTTTCCAAGTCTCGGAGCAAAGTAATAGTAAGGTGGGAGAGATGGGCACATGGGTAGATGGTGAATGGGTGTGGGACCTAAAATGGAGGAGGAATTTGTTTGTTTGGGAGGCGGATCTGCTGGATGACCTCATGAGGACTCTAAATTCCATACAAATCACAAGTACTCAAGATATTTGGTTTTGGAAACATGATGCTACTGGAATTTTCTCCGTCAAATCGGCCTATTCAGTTGTTGACCTAGCCTCTAGGGTTGATATTGTTCCGCCAGAGGTGTCTAGTCTTATTTTGGCTAAAGTGTGGAAGTCTTGGGCGCCATCCAAAGTGATTGTCTTCTCATGGCAACTACTCCAAAACAGGATTCCATCTCGTCAAAATCTCTTTCGGAGAAGGGTGATTACGAATATTGACACTACCTTATGTGTGTTATGTGGGAGCTTCATTGAGTCAGTGGACCATTTGTTCGTAACTTGCAAGGTGTCCTCTACGGTGTGATATTCTATTTTTAGGTGGTTAGGTTTCCAGTTTGTCTTGCCTGGGGGGATTATAGGCTTATTTGAGGTTATGGTAGGGATGTGTGCTGGTAGGAGAGCTCACTTACAGTGGTTGTTAATCTGGCATGCTGTTATTTGGTCGATCTGGCTTTCCCGGAATGACTTAATCTTTACAGGGGGATCTTCAACGGTTGAATACATAGTTGATAGGGTGAAACTTTTTTCTTGGAAGTGGTATCTGGTCAAAAACCCTGCTAGCCTATGTTCTCTTTATGAGTGGGAGGTGCAACCTATTTTGTGCTGGAACCATTAGAGTCGTGCGTGGTGGTGATTCTGGGAACTGGTGGTCTTGGTGGAATATGAGCTTGCTTTTGTATTTCTTTTCTTTGTTTAATGCTCTTTCTCTACTTTTTGACCTTCTGGTATTTTGGGGATTGTGGCTATTGGTCTAGTCCGAGGACGCCTTAGGAGTTTCATATCGTTGTTTTCTTTGTATTTTTTCCTTTTTTCTTTGGGGACTTTGTACTTCTTGTACCCCCTTTTGTGGATTCTCTTAGATGTATTCTTTCACTCTTATATATATATTTATTTTGCCATTCAAAAAAAAAAAGAGAATACTATTTTTCTGCCCTAAGTTTAAGGTATATAACTAGCAGCCACCACCACTACACTACTATCTCATATTGCATCAATATTGCTTACTATTGACAAGTTTTTGGATTGAAATGGTCTGGTGATGACAGGGAACTTGGTTTGGGCTGCTGGCTAGTAGTAGTTCAAATGAATTCTCTTGCAATAGGGTGTTATAGGCTTATTGGAAATCATTTTTTCTCTTACAAACTAGTCTTATTGAAATTGTTGTTCATTGTGTAACAATACTATTCATGTGAGGGGATTGGATAAATTTTATCTATTTGACGAGTTTCAATGTGTTATTTAGTCACTTTTACAACCGTTACAACCGTAGCCAAATCATTTTTTCTTAATCCTCCTAGACTCTGTTTTGCCACGGTTTGACTGTGGCTAATTGATAAATAACCTTCGTCGTAGAATTATTACCACGCTTAATTTTGCGATGCCCGTATAAGCCACCTCCAAAGTTAAAATTAACCACAATCTATGATACTTTTAGATACGGTTTGGACCATGGCCAAAGAGCATCTTTTTAGTGATGTATCAAGATTATTGGTTGGAGTGGACTTGAAGTACCGAGTGAGTTTAAAGCAGAGCAACACAACCAGCATAAAATTTGAGGTTCATACATACTTTTTTCATGAATCTGATATAATATCGAATTCCAGTTTGCACATTTTTTCGATTTACATTACTCTGTTTTGGTTATATGAAAATACAAGATTGTTGAATGACATGGGGCTTGAACTTAATAATGAGTTTGGAATTGGATGATGATATGACAAATTATTATATGCCTAGTGATAAGCTTAGTAACCAATCTCTCTCCATTTGAAATATACTTATAAAAAGTGCAAAAAGGCATAAGGTAATATATAGTCACATATACAAGTGCAGAGTGCTAGTTTTTGTAAGTATACCTTTATAAGTTTTCATTGAAAACTTATGTTTGCTTGTGAAATGAGAAGATGAAGAGGGAAATATCAATTGTATTTCTCATATCTGTTAAGAGGCTCTCTAGCTACTACATCTATCAATTAAAGAGTTACTACCTATGAAAGCACGGACACAGACACGGACACCGACACGTCGACACCGATAATAATTTTAAAAAATAACATAATTTAGTGTAATATAAGTGTCAGTGTCAGCGTCTGTCAGTGTCGGTGTCCGACACTGACATCGACGTGTGTCCGACACGGACACGCCTAATCTGAGGAGTGTCCGTGCTTCAGTAACCTAGCATAAAATAGAGAAATAAAAATTGTGCATATATAATTATTGACTAACCAAATTGATACATTATACATTGCTTTGCAAGGTTGATAATGTCTGAAATTTCATGTACATAATATATTTCTATATATTTGACATGATTTAGAGACATGAAAAAGAAATACTAATTTCTATTAGAGAAACAGCAATGTGAAGCTAGGAATTTCTCAAGTACATAATATAGTTGTAAGATATATTTATTCTTCAAATTTTTTCTTATTCCTTGCTTGCTAAATCTAAATTAGCACCAAAGATGAAATCCCAGTGAATTTCTCTATGCATCCTATTGTTTTTATTCCCTACACATTTTTATCTTTTATGAGTATCATCATAAAATCAGGTTCCATGTGCAAAAAGTTTGTTCTCTAATTAGCTTCAACGGTTTCTCCCAATAATCATTTGATTTTAGGACTAATTATATATAGTACATATATTCATATTCATTTTTTCTTTATTTTGGATTTTGGCTGACCCTAAAAGTTTTATATTTTTAATTTATGGGGACTTATTTTGGCAAGGCTTTTTTTTCTTCTCTGATAGCTCATATCAATACATATGTTTTCCTTGTAATTGCAGAGTTGCACAAAGGAATATGAAAGGTAGAGAGGTTGATAGATACTACTTTATCGTATGATATATTCTTCATGTCTTGGTGAAGTTAGTCAGTTATTATTATATGTGTTTTGTTAGGAAATCTAGTAATAATGTATTGTTCTCATATAGTAAGTATATAATTTGTATTGCAATGTGAAAAGGTTCACTTACACATAAAGTTTAACATGGTTAAACAAAGTAGCAGATGTAATATGTTTACACATCGGTTTCGCATCTGATGTGAAAAGATAGTAAGATAGTTCTAGCAGTGTTTTTTTTTTCTTCTTTTCAATTTGATGTGATACTCTAAATGTAAAGGGATTTTCATTTTGAAAAATGCCGTCAAATCATTAGTTCAATTCCTTATAGAGTTATCGATCAAAGCTTAGTCAAACACATACAAGAAGGTGGGTGTCCTAAAAAATGGTTGTTTTTCTTGCAATTACTCAAGGATATATAGATTTCTGACCAAACAAAATCTTTTTGGACGTAGGGTTATTAGGGAGACTAGCGATTCCTTCTGTGCTTTATGTGGGGATTTAGTGGAGTCGATTGACCACCTATTCACTACCAGTGACTTCATCTCTTCACAATAGTAGTATAAATATAATGTTTTTTCGGAGGTTCAATTCCTCAAAATCGAGAGTTTGGTCGATAACTTTTCTCTTGAAAATGATTTTTAAATAAAAGTTCTGGTAGTCCCCACATACACTTTTTATGAGTGGGGGTGTAAGATGTCTTGTGTTAAACTCAGTAGAGGAATGAGTATAGTTTGAACTCGTGTTAGTACATTCTATCCCAATTACTTTGGGATATTAACACATGAAATTTTGCTGGGGATCAATGCGCAACAAATTACACAGGAAACTTTCCTTAGGATCTCAATATTGTAGGAAACTTTTTCGAAAATCTCAACATCTGCAGGAAACAATTACCTACAAAGGTATTAGCTAGGAATCAAAATCCGCAGAAAACACATTTCCTGCAAATTTTTGGTCCAAATTTGCGTGAAAACAACAAATTTTTAGTAGTATAATATATAAGAAAAGATTTATCTTTATAGGTACGTAATACAAGAAAACGGATCCAGGGAAGAGGATTTTACTCCTAAAAAATAATATTTCTCATTTAAACAACATTATTTAAAAACACAGTGTTTAAATATTTAAGACTAATTAGATATTGGGTATTTGGTTCCTTTATTTAATTATTAATTTCATTTTGATTTCATAATTAATTGTTGTTATGTTTTTATCCCTTAACTATACTTCTATCTTCTACATATATAAGTCTTTTCTGTTGACTTTAATTTGTGAAAAAACATTAAATTTCATCACTTTCATCACCAAACCCAAAAAATCATCACCTTCACCACTTATGAACCAAATCTTTTTTAAAACTCCAATTCTGATAAATTAATTTAATCTTCAATGTTAAAATTTTTCCGAATTCAAAACTCTAACCCTCAATCTTAATGGAAATTGAAGAAGGTGGTTTGATATATACTAGTGGTGAATGAATGAGTTAGGAAAAGCTACAGCTGATTAATTAGAAATTGGAATTTGTTGAGTATGTAACAAAAACACTTATTAGTATAATATCATTACATATTGAACTATGATGATATGTGAGATATTGACTTGATGCACAACACACATCCAAATACAATTTAAACTACACTCATTTCTCTACCGAGTTTAACACTACACATGTTACACCTCCCACTCATAAAGACTGTTGGGCCTACTGGAACTTTTATTTAGAAACCATTTTCAAGAGAAAGGTTATCGACCAAACTCTCGATGTCGAGGAACCTCTGGAAAACATTATATTTACTACTAACTCTGGTCGTTAACACTACTAAAAATATGATTATTTCTTGTGGAAAACAATCCGCATGTATTCCCAAGGCATTTCCTGCGGATTTTGCCACTTAGAGCAATTTCCTACGAATTTTTCTGTTTCTGGAAATTCCATAGACAGTTCCAATCTAACCCGAGATCCAAACAAATATATGTAGACGGTTGGATTTGAGTCCAAATTAAATGGTTATCATTTTTATCAGTTTGGTGATTTTCGGCTCGAATTTGACGGATGTTCAATCCTACAACTTCTATTATTTGTCATATTAATTTATGTCTTTTTCTTATTATTCATAAGTCTCATAAAATACTTTTTAAAGAAAATAACCGATCCTACTGAAATTTTTCAATGTGAAAATACAAATAAAAAAGCATATCTATATCTATAGTTTGATATCGAATATCTTTTAATTAAATACTATTATAACAATTTTTCAAAAAAGTATCCACTTGTCAAGCATGCAAACCGTAGTTATCCAAAACTCTTTGGTTAGTTAATTAGTTGGCTTCCTATGCACAAACATTGGAAGTTCCCTATTCCCCCACATTGGCTTTCTTTGATAATCACCAATGACTATCGACTATATAACATCAATATGTAGATAGCAAAATCGTTCAGAATATCACATGCTCTGGAAATGAGTTATTTAAGACTTGTTTAATTTGCATGCAATAACTCTTATTGGTTGGTTCAAATAGTGCTAATTAAATAAAAATAAAAATATTGACATAAACTTAACATAAACATGTGAAGTTCCCTACTTCCCCACATTGTATTTCTTTAATCACCAATGAGTATCGAAGCATGATAGCGTGAGGCCTCCTCTGCACAAATACATAACCATGCCATGCAAAAAAATATATTATAGGTCAAATACATTAGTTCAATATATCTAAAATGTACTCATCCGATTTTATATACAAGCAAAAATTGGTTTTTTAGATTCATTAAAAAAGTGATGTATCTAATTAATATTATAAACTAAATATATTATTTTTTTGATAGGTGTTCATCCCCTATAATGTTAGCGAATTGTGTTTTACCTTCCTTATTGACTATGTCATGTCATCATATTTATGTGGAATTTTAAGTCAACATATTCTATAAAGAGGTAAACGAAATAATTTTCGCATTACAGAGATTAAATCAACAAATCAATATTTAAGAGGGATAACACATTTCAAATTTTTTTTTTGAATGGCAAAAGGATATATATATATATATATATATAATGAGAGTCTGAGTACAAATCAGGAGTACCAGCAGTACTCATCGACAAAAAAGGAAAAAGATCTAAAACAAAACAAAAAAAGAAAACTCTCAAAGGTTAGAAACCATCGCAACCGTCCAGAGGATAACACATTTCAACTAACGAACAAATACCGTAGTTGTAAAATATCTTGGGTAGTTATAAAATCAAGGGTTAAATATATTTTTGGTCCCTATAGTTTCGTCGAATTTTATTTTTAGTCCCTGAAGATTTTTTTCACACTTTTTAGTCCCTGAAGTTTTTCCCGTCAGTGGTTTTAGTCCCTACTTTTCATTCAACTCGTGCTAAACTAATGCATATCATTCGATTTTTTTTTTCTGCGGTCATGTTTAGTATATTATATGAATCTCTCTTACAAAATTTTAAATTTTTTTAACAAGATATTAATTCATCTTATGTTAAAAAATTCTAAATTTTTATCGGAGATATTCTTATAATATTATAAACATGAATACAAAAAATCATTCAAAAATGTAAAATTATATACAAGAGTTTGATTAAAAGTAGGGACTAAAAACAGCAGCGGAAAAATTTCGCGGATTAAAAAGTGTGAAAAAAATTTCAGAGACTAAAAACAAAATTCTGCGAAACTATAAGATCAAAAACATATTTAACCCCAAAATGAAGAAAAAGTATCCACTTGCCAAGCATGCAAACCGTAGTTATCCAAAACTCTTTGGTTATGTTGTGAATTCCTAGTTAATTAGTTGGCTTCCTATGCACAAACATGGGAAGTACCCTACTTCCCCACATTGGATTTCTTTGATAATCAGCAAATATCAAATACTATCAAGATAGCAAAATGGTTCCAAATAGTTATTATCCTGAACGGCCATCTTAGTGTTTCTTGTGAGATATTTAAAAAATTATCCACACTTGTCAAGCATGCAAACAAACACAACATATACTGTCAAAAAAAACACAACATATAATGTCAAAAAACTAGGATGTGGGCCCCTATATTTGTCTTCTTTGATCGTATTAAGTATTAACCAATGAATACCAAATGCTTAAGAATTCACATGATCTGAAAAAGAGTGATTTAATTAAGACTTGTTTAATTCGCATGCATCGACTCTTATTGGTTGGTTCAAATAAAGCTAATTAAATAAAAATATTCACATAAACTTAATGCATGCATGTGATCCTATTATTTGTCGTTTTTCTTCTCATTCACTTATAAAAGCCACACTTCACTTTGTACTTCGATTCATCTTTCACAGTAAACAATTAAAAATAGCAGTAAGATATGGCTCGCAGAGTTGCCCAGTCTCTCCTCCCATTTGTTTTCCTGCTCTTCATCCTTGTAAGTAATTTACTTGCATGCATGTTTGTATCTTTACATTTGCATCTTTTCATCATTTTTTTTATCATAATCCATCATTTATTTTAATCCTTTTAATTTGTGCTGCTCAAGAGCATATCGTGAGTTTACTTGCATGCATGTTTGCAACTTTAAATGTTTGTATGTGATTATATATACCATCCAAATTATATATTGTCATTAATTAGTTTATTCAATTGCATTGTAGAATGGACATGGATGCTTGGCTAGATATATAGATGGATGGTTGAAAGATAGCCAAGCTGAGAAGGGAAAATCCAATCAAGTTTACCTGGATGGCTGGTTGAAAGATAGTCATTCAAAATCCAATCAAGTTTATCTTGATGGTTGGTTGAAAGACAGCCAAGCAAAATCGGCCTCCAACTCCAATCCAGTTTATCTTGATGGATGGTTGAAAGATGGCCAAAAAGAAAAATCCAACACAAACTCCAACCAAGTGTACCTTGATGGTTGGTTGAAAGATAGCCAAACAAAGTCCAACCCTAACTCCAATCAAGTTTATCTTGATGGTTGGTTGAAAGACAGTCAAGCAAAATCGGCCTCCAACTCAAACCCAGTTTATCTTGATGGATGGTTGAAAGATGACCAAAAAGCAAAATCCAACCCTAACTCCAACAAAGTTTACCTTGATGGCTGGTTGAAAGATAGCCAAACAAAATCCAACCCTAACTCCAATCAAGTTTACCTTGATGGTTGGTTGAAAGACAACCAAGCAAAATCAGCGTCAAACTCAAACCTAGTTTATCTTGATGGATGGTTGAAAGATGGCCAAAAAGAAAAATCCAACCCCAACTCCAACCAAGTTTACCTTGATGGCTGGTTGAAAGATAGCCAAACAAAATCTAACCCTAACTCCAATCAAGTTTACCTTGATGGTTGGTTGAAAGACAGCCAAGCAAAATCAGCGTCAAACTCAAACCCAGTTTATCTTGATGGATGGTTAAAAGATGTTCAAAAAGCAAAATCTAACCCCAACTCCAACCAAGTTTACCTTGATGGCTGGTTGAAAGATAGCCAAGCAAAATCCAACCCTAACTACAATCAAGTTTACCTTGATGGTTGGTTGAAAGACAACCAAGCTAAGTCGACCTCCAACTCAAACCCGGTTTATCTTGATGGATGGTTGAAAGATGGGCAAAAAGAAAAGTCCAACCCCAACTCCAACCAACTTTACCTTGATGGCTTGTTGAAAGACAACATAGAAAAGTCAAACCCTAACCCAGTTTATCTTGACGGATGGTTGAAAGATGGTAATGAGCAGAAGGCAACCACTCACGACTTCAATCGAGTTTATCTTGATGGTTGGTTAAAAGATAGACAAGCTTAGAAGAAGAAAAAAACTTACCCGCTACTCGAGTAAAGTTTACCTTAATGGTTGGTTGATAAACTCACCTTCATAATAAACTAACTTATGTCTTTGATGATCGTTATTCTATGTCATTTTGTATCTGTTGTTAATTTCTATGTATTGTAAGGTCTTGTTTCTATGTACTAAGTAAAACCTTGTTTGGAGTACTAAATAAGGTTTTGTACCTATGTATTAAATCAGTTTGTTTAAAATAAACATCGAATTGGTCGATGAAATATTGTGTCAGCATCTCTATACTCTTAAAATTTAACTAATTTATGAATCATGAAAGTGGCATTTTTTTTCTTTCTAAATACAAAATTTTAATGATAAATTTTCAACCTGTTAAAAATAGAAAAACAACCAAATCTTCAACCTCACCAACACTAGGCTTCAACCTAACGTACGCAAGAAAAAGCATACACTACTAGAAAAAGTCAGTATTGCGACAAAATATTAAAGTAATGACTTTAACCGAGGAAATTGAAATAATGTATAAAGAAATAACCGCCACAATGACCGAGATAAATAAAAATATCCTATTATTAATAGAAAATACTAATAAAATTGTAGACTATACAATTAATCGAATTAAGAACGGACATAATGAAATAACTAATATAAAAGAAACTTTAAATAATATAGATAAAGAAACTGAAGACGAATATATTTTTAGAATTAGAGAAATTCTTCAACAATTAGAGAATCTTTTAGAACATGAAGAAAGAAATAGAAATATAACTATAAAGGATTTAGAAGAATTATTAATTATTAAACCAAGAGAAATCAAAGAATTAGATAAAATAGTTAAAAGAGAGCCTTTAGCTCCATCTATGTTAATTGAACCAGTCTCATCATGGAGGGGATAAAATCTGAATACATGGAAGCACTAAGAAAATCTAATGACATTGAAGAAATTAGACAATTAATGGAACAATTACAATTAATAGAAGAAGAAAATAAACAAATAGAAAAGGTAGAAAAAATTGAAACTAAGGAAGAAAATGAGGAAGTAATATTAAATTATAGCTCCTCTGAAATAGGATCGGAATTTGGAGTTGAATCCGATTTTGATGAAATATTTATGGAAAAAGGAGAGACGAGTAATTCAAAACAAAAAAGAAAACGAGAAGAATATTGGAACCCTCATGGTTCATGGGAAAAATACGAAGATGAGGCTATGAATCATAAAGGTTATACTAAAGCTAGTGGTAAATGGACAAAAGTTTCGGAAGAATTTAAACCCCACTATGAGGAAAGTAAAACTAGAAAATTACTAAACTTAGACTGCGTAAGGAATCCAGAAGAAATTTTAGAAAGATGGTCAAATGATATGATTTTGCTAATCACAACGGATGAAAGATTTTCAAAAATTAATCTAATGGACGTTAAAAATTTAATAGCCTATAGAACAACCGGAAATGTACTTAGATTTTTAACTAGTATTGAAGAAGAAACTTGGCAACAATATGCCGGAATAGCGCAAACTAACCAACAATTCGCAAGGCTAATAATAGAATTAATATATAAAGAGTTTATAGGATTTAATATTATTTGAGCATAAAAATAAAAATGAAGTAAATAAAAGATTACGAGAAAAAGCACGTGACCATTTAAATAATATGCAAATATGTAATATGTGTGAAATAGATAGTTTCATTTGTGAATACAAGAAATACTACTATCAATTAGATAGAAAAGGACAAGAAGTATATAAAGATATATTTATATCTAAATTACCATATCCACTTAATGCTAGTATTAGAGAACTATGGGAAGAAAGAACAGTTGAAGTAGGAGATACAATAGCAAGAATTATACAAATCTTATATGAAGAATTAAGAAAACAATGTCTTAATAGAGAAAGGCTTAGACATCTAAATAAAGGTAGAACAGCCCTTTGTTGTGATTTGCCAGAATTAGAGAAACCTGGAAATTATGGATGCAATAAAAGTACTAGAAAATACTATAAGAAAAAACATAAATTAAGAAGAACTTATCCAAAAAGAAAAGCCTACAAAAATACTAGAAAGAAATATTTTAGAAAGAAAAGACAAACCCCTAGAAAGTATTGTCCTAAAGGGAAAAAGAAATGCGTATGTTGGATATGTAACGTAGAAGGACATTATGCTAACGAATGTCCAACTAAGAAAGAAAAAGACCTCAAAGAAAAATCAAAATTAATAAAAAAGGTATATAATATCTATAATCTAGAACCTTTAGAAGATGAACTTAGTGACACTGATTGTAGTATATATGAATATATAGAAGATGAATCATCTTCAGAAGAAACAGAATCTGAATAGTACATATATTAAAATTAAAATCGAAAAAGAAAATAAAGAAACTGAGGCCTATATAGATACTGGAGCAAGTATTTGTATAGCAACAAAATCACTATATATTTAGTAAATGGGAAAAATTAGAAAAACCATTAAAAATCCAAATAGCGGATGGATCAATACATCCTCTAAATTGGGTAGCCACAAGAATTACTTTAAGAATCCAAGACAAATTATTTATGGTACCAACTGTGTATCAACAAGAAACAGACTTAGATATGATAATAGGAAATAATTTCTTACGATTATATGCACCCTTTTGTCAATACTTAGAATATATCTCTATCAAAGCACCATATATTAGAGGAAAGCAAATGAAGGAAATTATTGATATCCCTATTATCCATTCCTCAGAAACACTCTATTCCAAGAAACAATCAGAGCTCCTCAAGCTGAAACGTGGTGAGATTATAGGAATAGTTTGTAGAAAAATTCGTCATGTTTTAGTAAATTTAGAACCAGGAAGAAAAATCCCAGTACATATTGAAGAATTACTAGATAAGGTATGTAGTGAAAATCCACTAGACCCAAAGATTAATAATAAGAATATGGAATTAGTTGAACTAAAATTAAAAGACCCAACAAGGGAAATTAAGTGTAAACCCATGATATATACAAAACAAGATAGAGATGAATTTGCTGAAGATATTAAGCAAATGTGTGAAAAAGGATTAATTAGGCCATCCAAAAGTAAACACTCGGCGCCAGCCTTCTATGTTGAAAATCATAATGAGATTAAGAGAGGAAAAAGAAGAATGGTTATTAACTACAAACAAATAAATGATGCAATGATAGGAGATGCATATTTTCTCCCGAGAAAAGATTTAATTATTGAAAGAATAAGAAATATGAACTGGTTTAGTACGTTTGATTGTAAATCAGGATTCTACCAAATTAAACTAACCGAAGAGTCTAAGGCTCTAACAGCATTTAGTTTCCTCAAGGACAATATGAATGGAATGTACTCCCAATGGGAATGAAACAAGCCCCGGGTATTTTCCAAAGAAGAATGGACTCTATACTTAGAGAATTTAAAGATTTTTGTCTCATATATATTGATGATATATTGGTTTTTTCGAATAAGGATTTAAATGATCATTTTAAGAAAGTAGAATTAGTGATATCCAAGTGTTTAGAATATGGAGTAGTATTAAGTAAGAAAAAAAGCCATTATAGCCCAAAATAAAATTAATTACTTAGGACTAGAAATCGAAAAGGGGAAAATAGTAATGCAAAAACATGTATTAGAAAAGCTCCAGAATTTTCCAACTAAATTAAAGGATAAAAAAGAATTACAAAGATTTTTGGGATTATTAACATACATATCAAATGAAGGTTTTATAAAAAACCTAGCAGCTGAAAGAAAGTTACTTCAACAAAAATTAAAAAAGGATTCTATTTGGTCATGGACTGAAGAAGATGAAGTACTTATTACCAAATTAAAATATTTATGTCAAGAACTTCCAGAATTATATCACCCGTCAGATGACGATCTAATTATTATTGAAACTGATGCTTCTAATGAATGTTGGGGAGGAGTGATGAAGGCAAAACCCCCGGGACAAAAGAAAGAATTACTATGTAGATATATGTCCGGTACTTTTTCTAATAGCGAAATTAATTATCCTACTCACGAAAAGGAGACTTTGACATTAATTAGAATGCTAGAAAAACATCGGATATATGTATTGGATAAAGAATTTATTGTTAGAACTGACTCTACCTATGTTGCAGGTTTCAAAAATATAAATCACAAAGGCACTTATAAACAAGGAAGATTGATAAGATGGCAAATGAAATTAGCCGAATATAATTACTCAATTTCTCACATTAAAGGAGAAAAGAACGTTCTTGCAGATATACTCTCAAGAGAATGGAACGAAGCACGAAAGAATTGCTAGCTAGAAAAGCAATTAGAAATTAAAGAAGCACTTAAACTTCATAAATTGCAAAAACAAACCTTAATTGGCAAAGAAATAGAATTAATTGAAAAGGAGATAGAAATTATTAAATCTCAAATTAAAGGAAAAAGTCCACTAGAAGAAATAAAAATAACAGAGCCTAGAAAATGGCATGTAGTATTCAATGGACCATTTCCAGGAATCTATGATGATTGGTTCAAAGCAGCCCCACACTGTCAAAAGATCTCAGGAGTTACTCATAAAGCATATGCCACTAAGGAAGAGGCAGAAAAAGCACTAAAGGAACATAATGACTTAGAACGGTCGAGAAAAGAAATTTATCTCGGACCAAGAACTTTTTCCGAAACCGCTAGAAGTACTCAACAAGAAAAAAATTCTACGATGAAGATCTTAGGAAGAATACCATCTTCCTTAGATAATTTCCCAATTATTTCCAGAAGAGAACATGAAGCACAAATTCAATTCTCTCAAGAAAAATTTAGAGAATATTTTACAAGGTTAGCCAATTGGAATGAAAGAGAGAGGATTAATTGTTTCTATCTAGTTGATAGAAAATTATATGGGATTAAGGCCATAATTACCCAAGGAGCTTCTCCATTACTAGTATTCAATATGTTCCAATTTGGACTTATTGAGTGCATTTACTTAAGCAAAAATCTTGAAGAAATTAATATGTTTCCATCAGGCATAAAAAGTGCAGTCCAAGCATATAAAGAGAATATTGCGGGCGAGAGAACTATTTATTTAAAGTTCTATTCAGCCTATCCAGACTTCTCAACTAATCAATCGGCCAAACATTTCATTTACACTGGAATTAGTAATATAACTATCCATTAATGGATGAACCAACTAGAAGGGAATATAATGAAGAAGAATATGACAGAATTCTAGTTAATCAACTTATAAGCATATACACTCAATGTCTAGCCATTGGAAAAGATTCATGCATTAAGGTCCTCCATAGACATATTAATTCTTTATTATTAAGCAAGACCGGAGGGAAACCACTTAAGGAAAAAGACTTCCAATCTCTAACAAATTTTGAAATCCCATTTTACTCATTAGACAAAAATGTAATGAATTACAAGGAGTGGGTCCTTAGTGAACTATGCAAGAATCTTCAAGAAAGTAAAAATCACCTATGTGAAAGATGTATACCAACAAAGGCTGAAGCAATGGACAAGTATAAAGAAGAAGAAGATAAAAGCTTTGAAGAAAAGGAAGGAGTTGCCAAGTAACCAAGGTGAAAAAGACGTGGCAAGACATTCAAAAAGACACAAAATGACATGAATAGTATCTAATAGTACTTCATGCAAATAATTTGAAAATGTAAGGAATAGTTGCTCATGCAAAATAATGTAAAATAATAATGTAAGAATCTTGTAGAAAGGGACATTAAGGCTTATAAATAAGGCCATCTACGAGAGTAGAGGCATAACTTGAAAAAATTCAGCATATGTCCCTTAGTTTCTCTAGGAAACTTAGCTAGTACTCTAGCTTAAGGCACACTTGTGCTTTTGTATGTTGTAACTACTATTTCCCATTCAATAAAGTTCAACCTTTTCATTTCAAAAGTTACTTAATCACTTAGTCCTACCTATTATCTCATAAATACTATATCAACTTTTCAACCATAAAGGCTCGGAAGCAGGAGTGGACCACGAAGAGATTAATGCAACCAAGAGATATTGTCAGGTATAAATACTTTACTACTTTAATTTATATGCAGAAATTATTATGATAATTATTATCTAAAAGTTAATATAACTATTGTGCTAATGGATAGAGAGAAAATAACCGATATAGAACACTTACATATTACCGAAGAAGACGGAAATTATGAAGGAAGTATATTAATAGATCCTACTTTATTCCAAAAAATACAAAAAGAAGATTTAGACTTAACCAAAGACGCTAATATGAAAGGAAAAGAAAAGATAGGAGGAATAATGAAAAGATTCAATCAAAAAAGAAAATATTATATACTATGGAAAAATAATTAGTGAAACACCAACTGATATAGCAGATGCTCAAGGACACACTTGTATACAATTATTAAATAAGAAGAAGCTTATGGAATTAAAGAGAAATATAAAAAGGGAAGAACATAGAAATAAAATAGGATATATTCATATAGGGGCAATACAAGTACTAATAAAAGCAACATTTCAGGAAGGAATAAATTCTCCCGTAGAGTTAGTCTTAAAAGATGATAGAATCACTGATCCGGTAGATAAAATACTTGGAGTAATTGAAGGAAATTTAGCTTATGTAAAATTGAAATTTGAAATACATCCTAATATTGGAATACCCTTAGATACTCAAAGATTAGATCAAACTCTAACTCTCGAACATCGATTCCTGAGAAATAATCTAATGAGATCAGGAGATAAAATATTTTCAATAACTTATTGTGTTAATTACGCATTAACTAATTCTCATCATAGTATTACTTTTAGAAATAATAAGAGAATAGATGTACCAAGCCTATTTGAAGATATTGGAAAAATTTATTACCCAAAAAGAAATGAGTTAACCGATCTTGGAACTTTTGTACACAAACCAAGAATCTTAGAACTAAATAAACCTCAAATACCCAAGCCCATTAGATTTCATGAATCTGAAAAAATTGAGAAAAGTGATATTGATAAATTAACAAACCAAGTAAAGGATCTTACAATATATCTAAAAAATAGGATATAGTAAATATTCATAATGAGTAAAAATAAGAATATAGCAGAATTTAGTATCAACGAAAAAGACAAAGAAATAACGATTAAAATAAAGGATACTGATATAACCTATATAGATAATATAGAAGCAAAAGAAAAGGATTTCTATAAAAAAAATTAAAATATATATGGAAACTAGATTTACCAAATCAAATAAAATAAAAAATATGTGAAGAATATGGGAAAATATGTGGACAAACAATACTTTTTGAAGATGAAATAGATTATAGAATAGATAATATGATGGAAGATATTTTATTTGATGAATATATATACAATATGTATCGTGAAGGAATTTATATAGATTTATCCTTAATAGAAAATGATGAAATATGGGATTATTTAGATGATGACTAAGATAGACTATAAAGAAAATAAATTAAAAAAATTTGGTATAATTAAATTGGTATCAGAGCACTAAGATTCAAAATAACTAAATGGAAAGAATACAAAAACCCAAGACTTCCGATGAAAAATATAGAAAAATCCAATTAGAAAAAATATTAATTAATATACAAAAAGAGAAATTAGAATTAGAAAATAAAATAGAGATTTTAAAAAGAAAAAATTAGAAAATTAGAAAATGAATATAAGCAGAGCTAATAAAATTTTACAACTCACAAAACTTAATGACTTAATTCAAGACACAAAAGAAATAATAAAAGTATTATATGCTAAATTAGACTACTATATAAGAGTAGGAAATGATAACGGAATTAATAGAATAAAACATTACCTCTTAGAATATGAACATAAATTAAGTATCTATAAAGAAAAGGTAAAGTTATTAAATGATTAAAATAATATCCGTCCCCAATTTGCGACCCGCAAATTGCAACAAAAATGTTCATTCCGTCCGTAAAATCCACTCAATTTTGTCCCTATATCACATTATTTTTGCCGTGATACCATTATCTAAACAAACAAATTATACAATCACAAAAAGGAAAATGAACACAACAACACTATTGATCTATAATAATAAGTAGTACAAACAAACTTTGTCACTGCAATAAAACAGAACCAAGACACAATACAGTATGGTATATATTTTTTTATGGGAGCTTCTATGATATATATGAAAAAATTTAATGTATCGGTACATTAGATTGTTTAATTAATAAATTAACAATTATTTTACAAATCAAAAAATTATTTGCCGATTATTATATTTCAGTGATGATAATTTCATAAGAAAAAACACAATTTCTATGTTTTTTAAGCATTACAATAATTTTTTCATAAAAAAAATTCAATATTGACTATTATGAGTGATAAAATTCAAAAAAATTTAAAATTTTATTTATTTACAATTTTGATAAATAGTATTTAGTTATTATAATATTTTAAATGATAGAAAAATAATTTCTTTCGATTTTTTTTTTTCATTTACCTAGTAATTTAATAATCTAATGAAATTTATCTTATGTACTATAGAATTTGCCTTTTTTTATAGAAGTTTTACTTATAAAAAAAAGGCAATACAGTATGGCGCAAAACACAAGCGCCAAGCCGCCAACTGCCAAGTACCGACGATCTTAGCTCCTTCACACCTCAAATTTTTTGGATCATAAAAATCATTTTTGAAAGATACATTTTTCTTAAAAAAAATTAATTTTTATTAAGTTAAAATCTCTAACATTGTTAAGGACAATGGAATGGAAAAAAGTTAGTTACTACTAGTCTTTACGTAACTAACTTGTAAGAAGTGTGTCATTGATTAGCTAGTAGTTAATTATTATATGGAACCATATTAGCATATGCAGTTTCTAGTTTTTGAGCTCGTTTTGAACCTATCAAGCTTTCTCTGTATTTGAGCGCTAGTGGCACTTATTCATCTTCTCCATATGGTTGATTTTTTTGTTTTTCACTGCCAGTTTAATCTGGTTCGGGGTCAGTTCTAGCATCAAATAGTTACAGCTCCCTCCCGATCGCATTTGCGGGGATTGAACCGTGGTACTTCATATTCATATGCTTTGATTTTTGCTTTCACAAACATTAGCATTTAACCAATTGAATGTCAAAATCATTTTTTTAATTCATAAAATAATAATTTAAAATAACTTTTACTATTTTTAAGTAAGTTATGATAAAAATCATTTTTAAAATTACAAAGAAAAAATTACTTTTTTAAAAACTAAAACAAATGAAATCACTATTTTTATTATTGATTCAAAAAAAATCATAAAAGTGACATTAAAATAAGGGTTAAATATGTTTTTGGTCCCTATAGTTTCGCAGAATTTAGTTTTTAGTCCCTGAAGATTTTTTTCACACTTTTTAGTCCCTGAAGTTTTGTCACTCAGTGTTTTTAGTCCCTACTTTTCAATCAACTCGTGCATATCATTCAAAATTTTAAATTTTTTTCTGCAGTAATGTTTAGTACATTATATGAATCTCTCTTACAAAAGTTTAAATTTTTTTAACAAGAGATGAATTAAATATGATTTTTTTAGTTTTTTGCACATAAATAATTCATCTTATGTTAAAAAATTCTAAATTTTTACCGGAGATGTTCTAATAATATTATAAACATGAATACAAAGAAACGTTACAAAATGTGAAAATATACAAGAGTTTGATTAAAAGTAGGGACTAAAAACACCGAGTGACAAAACTTCAGAGACTAAAAAGTGTGAAAAAAATCTTCAGAGACTAAAAACGAAATTCTGTGAAACTATAGGGACCAAAAACATATTTAACCCTTAAAATAATATTTTCTATATAGTCAATGCCATAGGCCAAATGTTCAACTACAAAGGAAGTTCTGTTGTGCTTGTGATGAGTTGTATAGACCCCATACCCTCGCATCTGGAATGAGAATCACCCTAAAACAATTCAAATAAACCATACCAAACATATAGATTTCTTTTGCTTTCATATAAATACATTCGAGATCGAAAGTTAGTATCTAGTGACATCTCCATGGATTGGGTTGTTGTTTTAATTTGTAGTTTGAAGTTGAGGAGTTTATTTCTAAGAATGGGATTAGAAGTGAAACTCTATTATGTAGTATCTGTTTTGGTATTTTCATCGGTGTTCCGCTTATATACGGCACATTTATTTTTGTAGCACCTCTTGCTTGGGTTTCTGTTCGTCTTGTGCAAAGCCCTTTTTATTAATAATATTTATATTTGCCGTTCAAAAAAAACATTAGCAATGCACGCTCATAAGCTAGAATTTTATCACTCACAAATAGTTATAACTATTACAATGGTGTACTTCACTATATATACAAGGAATGAAACTATGACAGCTAAGAGTGGCAATTATAACTGAAATGTAACTGCAAACTAACCAACTAATCGTCTAAGCTATAGTGAAAACTACATTGCTCGTAAAGTAAGCTATTGCACTATGTGTATATCATCTTCTGTTTTCACATCCCCCCTCAAGCTGGCGAATATGTCAATCATTCCCATTTTGGATTGCAGAGCATTGAATGGACATGGATGGAGGGGTTTGGTCAAAATGTCCACTTGCTCTTTTGATGGAACTGGTAACAAGTGTATAAGACTCGATTGCACTTTTTCTCTAACAGTGTGGCAGTCCATTTCAATATGTTTTGTTCTTTCATATATGGAAGACTGGATTAGCTGCTATGTGTGTGTAGATTTGTTGTCACAGTAGATGATGACTGGCGAGGAGTGTGTTATAACAAGTATATGAGCCTTTATGTTTCACATGTAGTTTGAGCTAGAGCCCTATATTCAGCTTCTGATGGTGATCTAGAAACCACAACTTGCTTTTTACTTTTCCAGCTAATTAAGGAATTACCAAGGAAGAAGCAAAGTTCAGTTGTAGATCTTCTAGTGTCTGGGCTAGCACCCTAGTCGGAGTCTGAGAACCTTTTTGAGATCAAGACATGAGTCACAGCTATAGAACAAGACTTTACCAAGACTTTGTTTGAGATATTTGAGAACATGGAGTCCTGCAAGTATGTGTTCATCGGTAGGTGCAGCCAGAAATTGACTTAATTTGCTAATAGTATAAGCAATTTCATATCTAGTGTGAGTCAGATATAATAATCTTCCAATGAGTCTTCTATACACTGTAGGGTTAGATATAGCTTCACCATATGACTTATGTAATTGTAATTGTGGTTGCATGGGTGTGTTACATGGTTTAGCTCCAAGTAAACCTACATCTTTGATGAGATCCAAAGTGTATTTCCTTTGACATAGAGAGATTCCAGCTTTTGTCCTAGCTATTTCAAAGCCCAAGAAGTATTTCAACGCACCAAAATCCTTGATACTGAACTTGGTATCCAAGGTGCTTTGATTTGAGTAATTTCATCAATATCAGGCCCCCTAAAACAAGATCATCTACATAAATAAGAATGACAATAAAGCTAGTTGATCTTTGTTTTATGAATAAGGAGTAGTCAGATTTTGATTGAATATAGCCAAATGAAGTGAGTGTTTCTGTAAGCTTGGTAACTAATTAAGATTAATATTTTATTAAAAAAATTGTGGTTACAAGTATTAAAATTATTTAAAAAATGGATTTTTCTGCTAAAATATTTACCTGTGGATTTTCAAGAGGAATATTATTTTGCGGAATTACTTGGGGATATTAATTAACACAGAAAATTTTGCTGCAGATAAATGCGCAAAAATTTCGTAGGAAACTTTCCTTAGGATCTCAAAATTCGCAAAAGAAACTTTTTCGAGGATCTCAAAATTCGCAGGAAACAATTACCTGCAAAGGTATTGGCTAGGAACCAAAATCCGCAAGAAACACATTTCATGCAAATTTTTAGTCCAAATCCGCATGAAAACAACAAACTTCTAGTAGTATAATATAAGAAAATGTTTACCTTTGTAGGTAATACAAGAAAACGGCAAATATTTGGTCCAGGGAAGAGGATATTACTCCTAAAAATAATATTTCTCATTTAAACAACATTATTTCAAAACTGTGTTTAAATATTTAAGATTTATTGGATATTTGGTTCCTTTATTTAATTATTATTAATTTCATTTTGATTTCATAATTAATTGTTGTTATGTTTTTATCCCTTAATTAACTATAGTTCTATCTTCTACATAAGTCTTTTCTGTTAACTTTAATGCGTGAAAAAACATTAAATTTCATCACTTTCATCACATAACCCATAAAAGATCAGCATCAAGCTCAAAAAATTTGTCACCAAATTCAGTAAAATTCATCACCAAACCCAAAAAAATCATCACCTTCATCACCACTTATGAACCAAATCTTGTTTAAAACTCCAATTTTAATAAATTAATTTAATCTTCAATGTTAAATTTTTTCCGAATTCATAAAACTCTAACCCTCAATCTTAATATATGGAAATTGAAGAAGGTGGTTTGATATATACTAGTGGTGAATGAATGAGAGTTAGGAAAATTAAGCTACACAGCTGATTGGAAATTGGAATTTGGAATTTGTTGAGTATGTAACAAAAACACTTGTTAATATAATATATTACGATGATATGTGAGATATTGACTTGATGCACGACACACGTCCAAATACAATTTAAACTACACTCATTTCTGTAACGAATTTAGCACTACACATGTTACACTTCCCACTCATAAAGATTGTTGGACTTACTAGAACTGTTATTTAAAAACCATTTTTAAGAGAAAAGTTATCGACCAAACTCTCGATGTCGAGGAACCTTTGGAAAACATTATATTTACTACTAACTCTTGTCGTTAACACTACTAAAAATCTGATTATTTCTTGTGGAAAATAATCTGCTTGCATTCCCAAGGCTTTTCCTGCGAATTTTGCCAATTAGAGCGATTTCCTACAGATTTTTCTATTTCTGGAAATTCCATAGATATTTCCAAACCTTTTCTTACTGATTTTGGCACCCAAAGTACTTTCATGCGGATTCTGCAGGTATTCCCAAAGTTTTACCTGCGGATTTTGGCACCCAAAGATTTTACTATTTCAGGAAATTATGCAGGTAACTTTTGAAACTTTTTTTTTATTTAAAAATTATGATTAAGACAAAAAATATTAATGTTAAAATAAGTTAGTAAAAAAAAATGATTTTGTGGTTACAAATATTAAAATTATTAAAAAAAAAAAAGGATTTTCCTGAAAAATATTTACCTGCAAATTTTCAAGAGGAATTTTTTGCAGAATCACTTGGGATATTAACACAGGAAGATTTTCTGCTGACGATGAGCATCAAATTTCACAGGAAACTTTCTTAAGGATTTCAAAATCCGCAAGAAACAATTACTACCTACAAAGGTATATTAGCCGGTCGGAACCGAAATCCTCCGCTAGAAATTCCACGGACATCAAATTTTTCGTAGTGTAATATAAAGTAAGGTCTAGGGAGGAGTATATTACTCCTAAAAAAAAATTCTCTTTTAAACAACATTATTTTAAAATAGAATATATTTTAGATCTATTATTGTCGGTAATCTACAAATTTGAAATAAAGTATATATTTTAAATAGTATTGTATACAACATATTAAACTATTTGAAAATTAGAAATTTTTGGATAATAGAGTTTTAGGTGTAAATAAAATTCCAATCTAAACTGGGATAATCAACTCGTTCTACCCAACATCTGAACGACCCGACATTCGAACAAACAGAAGATGTAAACGGTGGGAATTGAGTCCAAATGAAATGATTAACATTTTTATCAATTTGGTGTGATTTTCGGCTCGAATTCGACCGATGCTCAATCCTCCAACTACTATTATTTGTCATATTGATTTATGTCTTTTTTTTTATTAGTCATAAGTCTCATAAAATACTTTTTAAAGAAAATGACCGATCCTACTGAAATTTTTCAATGTGAAAATACAAATAAAAAAGCATATATCTATAGTTTGATATCTAATAGTATCATTTAAATACTACTATAACAATTTTTCAAAAAGTATCCACTTGTCAAGCATGCAAACCGTAGTTATCCAAAACTCTTTGGTTAGTTAATTAGTTGGCTTACAAACATTGGAAGTTCCCTATTCCCCCACATTGGCTTTCTTTGATAATCACCAATGACTATCGACTATATAACATCAATATGTAGATAGCAAAATCGTTCAGAATATCACATGCTCTGGAAATGAGTTATTTAAGACTTGTTTAATTTGCATGCAATAACTCTTATTGGTTGGTTCAAATAGTGCTAATTAAATAAAAATATTCACATAAACTTAACATAAACATGTGAAGTTCCCTACTTCCCCACATTGTATTTCTTTAATCACCAATGAGTATCGAAGCATGTCAGCATGATAGCGTGAGGCCACCTCTGCAAAAAACATAGGAAATCCCTTCATACTAACAACGAAATATTTTTACATGGTCAAGTGATATGAATTAAATTTAAATTTTTTAACCACAAAAATTTAAGATAAAAGTAATGAGAATCACGACTAATTAAAGTTTAACTTCTGAGCTCGTTTTTTTGAGAAATTTTTTATGATATTTTAAACATACTTGCAAAAAATTATCCTTGAAAAATATAAATTGTCAGTAGGAATCAAAATTGAGTGCAAGATAATTTTTTAGGCACTACAAATTTAATAAAATTAAATAAGGACTAAATTTAGAAGGTGAGATAGGAAGAAAAAACATATTTAACCTTTTCTTAAATGACGACTTAAAGTTTTTTTACAATAAAATGATAATACATCTAATCCTTAATATAAGAAAAAGATTAATTTTTAGATACATTAGATGCATTGAGTAACTAATGTATCTAACTTATATTATAGACCAAATACATTAGTTTATTCAATATATTTAAAATTCGATTTCATATACGAGAAAAAATTGGCTTTTTAGATTCATTTTCGATAAATGTTTATTCCCTGTAATGTTAACGAATTTTGTTTTACCTTTATTGGCCATGTCATGTCATCACTATGTGGAATCTTAAATCAATATATTCTATAAAGCGTTATGGAGTAAACCAAAAAATCAATATTAGAGAGGGATAAACAAAAACTCACACTCACATTTCAAGGGATAAACACCTATTATATCCCTTTAAAAAATATCCACACTTGTCAAGCATGCAAACCCTAGTTATCCAAAACTCTTTGGCTATGCTGTGAATTCCTAGTTAGTTGGCTCCCTATGCACAAACATTGGAAGTACCCTACTTCCCCACATTGGATTTCTTTGATAATCACTAATGAATATCGACTAACATCAAATATCAAGATAGCAAAATGGTGTCTTCAACAAAAAAAAAATACTATAGCAAAATGGTTAGTATTAATTTTTTTTTTTTAACTCGGTATCTGACTTTAGCACCGACTAATTCGAGAAAATCAATTTCACTGTCCACTAGCGGAGGGCCCATTTAAAGCCAGAATTTTTACTCTGTATGGACTAGCCCACCAAAATTGACACAAGTGAGAATCGAACTTGAGACCTTGAGAGGAACATACTCCAAGGACTCAAACCAACATTACTAGACCAACTCAAGTGGGTTAGTATTATCCTAAACGGCATCTTAGTGTTTCTTGTGAGACTGTTTAAAAAATTATCCACAACTGAGTGCAAGATAATTTTTTAGAAATAAAATTAAATAAAGACTAGATTTAAAAAATCACCTAGGAGTCAAAAATATATTTAACTCTTTCTTAAATGATAACTTAAAGTTTTTTTAAAATAAAATAATAATACATCTGATCTTTAATATAAGAGAAAGATTATTTTTTAGATACACTATGTACATTGAGTAACTAATGTATCTAACCTATATTATAGGTCAAATAGATTAGTTTATTCAATATATTTAAAATGTAGTTCTCCGGTTTCATATACGAGTAAAAATGGACTTTTAAATTCATTAAAAAAGTGATGTATTTAGTTAACATTAAAGATTAAATACATTATTTTTTCGTTAAATCCAAAAAGTTAATTTTTACTTATACATAAGATGATTGGAAGGAATGAAAAATTGATTATGCGAATAATATACACTTGAAAAGAAAGAGGAGTACTCCCTCCGGTCACTATTATAAGTAAATTTGATTTTTTTACACTACAAGAAATTTGACCTGTACCCACGGACAAAATCCGTCACTAAAGGTCAAAATGCGTAGGTATAAACCCGTCATGACTTTTACCGACGGTCATATTGTGAACCAAATACATTATTTTTACAATGTACAAAAAAAAGTCAAATTTATTTATAATACTGACCGGATGAATATTAATTAAGTATCTTAGAGGTTTGTTGTGTGAGACAATTTTGTCTTGAATCTGGATGGATTTTTGGTAAGTTTGTGGATTCCTTGAGTGTTGGTAGAAGATTCATTCATGTGTACTTGCATGCTTCATCACAACACAAAATATACTGTCAAAAAACTATGATGTGGGCCACATTTGTCTTCTTTGATCGTAATACCAAATGCTTCAGAATTCACATGATCTGAAAATTTAAAGAGTGATTTAAGACTTGTTTAATTTGCATGCATTAACTCTAATTGGTTGGTTCAAATAAAGCTAATTAAATACTAACCTTTTTTCTTGACTAAATTAAATTCCAAGTCTTGAATAAAAATATTCACATAAATAAACTTAATGCATGCGATCATTTTTTGTCGTTTTTCTTCTCATTCACTTATAAAAAGCACACTTCACTTGTACTTCAATTCATCTTTCGCAGTAAACAATTAAACATAGCAGTATAAGATATGGCTCGCAGAGTTGCTCAGTCTCTCCTCCCATTTGTTCTCCTGCTCTTCATTCTCGTAAGTAACTTACTTGCATATGCATGCTTATATCTTAACATTTGCAGTACTAGTTTTGATAATTTGTTTTTCATAATCCATCATTAATTTTCATTCTTTTGTCCTGCTCTTGATCGTTTACTTGCATGCGCATGTTTGCTCTTGATCGTTTACTTACATGATTGCTGTATTGAGATTCAAAATAGTATACTTCATTTACTTTGTAAAATATTAAAATAGTAAACATTTTTTTGTGTGCGTCTTCACTGTGCAGCAGAATGTATCTATCATAAAACACTTGTGTTTGTATGTGATCATATATACCATCCAAAATATGTAGTTAAATTTGTCATTAATTAGTTTATTCAATTGCATTGTAGAATGGCCATGGAAGCTTTGCTAGATATATAGATGGATGGTTGAAAGATAGTCAAGTTGAGAAGGGAAAATCCAATCAAGTTTACCTTGATGGCTGGTTGAAAGATAGCCATGCAAAATCCAATCAAGTTTACCTTGATGGCTGGTTGAAAGACGGCCAAGTAAAGTCAAACCCCAACTCCAACCAAGTGTACCTTGATGGCTGGTTGAAAGATAGCCAAACAAAATCAAACTCTAACTCCAATCAAGTTTACCTTGATGGTTGGTTGAAAGACAGTCAAGCAAAATCAGCCTCCAACTCAAACCCAGTTTATCTTGATGGATGGTTGAAAGATGGCCAAAAAGAGAAATCCAACCCCAACTCCAACCAAGTTTACCTTGATGACTGGTTGAAAGATAGCCAAACAAAATCCAACCCTAACTCCAATCAAGTTTATCTTGATGGTTGGTTGAAAGACAGTCAATCAAAATCGGCCTCCAACTCAAACCCAGTTTATCTTGATGGATGGTTGAAAGATGTTCAAAAAGCAAACTATAATCCAAACTCCAACCAAGTTTACCTTGATGGCTGGTTGAAAGATAGCCAAGCAAAATCCAACCCTAACTCCAATCAAGTTTACCTTGATGGTTGGTTGAAAGACAACCAAGCAAAATCAGACTCCAACTCAAACCCAGTTTATCTTGATGGATGGTTGAAAGATGCTCAAAAAGTAAAATCCAACCCTAACTCCAACCAAGTTTACCTTGATGGCTGGTTGAAAGATAGCCAAGTAAAATCCAACCCCAACTCCAACCAAGTTTACCTTGATGGCTGGTTGAAAGATACCCAAGCAAAATCCAACCCTAACTCCAATCACGTTTACCTTGATGGTTGGTTGAAAGACAGCCAAGCAAAATCGGCATCTAACTCAAACCCAGTTTATCTTGATGGATGGTTGAAAGATGCTCAAAAAGTAAAATCCAACCCCAACTCCAACCAAGTTTACCTTGATGGTTGGTTGAAAGATACCCAAACAAAATCCAACCCTAACTCCAATCACGTTTACCTTGATGGTTGGTTGAAAGATAGCCAAGCAAAGTCAACCTCCAACTCAAATCCTGTTTATCTTGATGGATGGTTGAAAGATGTCCAAAAAGCAAAATCCAACCTCAACTCCAACCAAGTTTACCTTGATGGCTGGTTAAAAGACAACATAGCAAAGTCGAACCCTAACTCCAACCAAGTTTATCTTGATGGATGGTTGAAAGATGGAATTGAGCAGAAGGAGAAAACTACTCACAACTTCAATCAAGCTTATCTTGATGGTTGGTTAAAAGATAGGCAAGCTTAGAAAGAAAGAAAAAATCCACTACTCGAATAAAGCTTACCATGATGATTATGTTGAAAGACCCGCTTTCGTAATTAGATGTTTTTGTTGATCGTTTTTCTATGTCATTTCGTATGTTTTTTTACTGTGTTTCTCTGTTGTTAATTTATATGTATTGTAAGGTCTTGTTTCTATGTACCAAGTAAAACGTTGTTTGGAGTACTAAATAAGGTTTTGCAATCTATGTACTAAATCAGTTTATTTAAAATAAACATCGAATTGGTCGGTGAGATATTAAGTTTGCATTTCTATACTCTAAAAGTTAATTATTTAACTAATTGAGGAATCATGAAAGTGACATTTTTGTTTTTCTTCTAAATAGAAATTTTTTATTGATAAATAAGTAGTACAAACAACTCTATAAAACAACACCAACATAAAAGCAACCAAAAATTTCAACCTCACTAGCACTAGGCTTCAACCTAACACAAGACAAAGCATATCATTATCAAAACAACACTATTCGTCTTCAATAAGTAGTACAAACAAATTCTGTCACTGGAACAAAATAACCAAGGCACAATACAATATGGGGTAAAATCATTATAGAAGTTTTGCTTATAAAAAAACAAAGGACCCAACTGCCAAGTAGCAAAAATTTCAGCTCCTTCACACCTCAAATTAATAGAGAAATAATTAAGCAAGAACCAAAGTTAATTAACATGACAGGAAAGTCGAACATTGGTTTAAACAGCTTATTTTAAAATGTCGTTTTAAGTACTTCATCATTAATATTTATTACAATACTTCATCATTAATATTTATTACAATTTTTTTTTGGATCAAAAAAATCATTTTTGAGAGATATATTTTTTAAAAAAATTGTGATTTTTGTTAAAATCTCTAACATTGTTAAGGACAATGGCATGGAAAAAAGTTAATTAGTTCCTTGTAAGCCAAAGTTAGTTAGTGATAATTTGTCTTTACATAACTAACTTGTAAGAAGTTTGTTATTGATTAGTTAGTAGTTCATTATTATATGGAACCATCTATGTATACCGTAAGTAGTAACTACTTGACTTTGTTGAAAAAAAATTCTCCTTCATCTCTTCCGTTGTTGTCTTCCATGCGGTCTATGTCATTGATTTGGAGGAGTTGGGCTCCATTGAAGGTGATAGTATTTTCGTGGCAAGCGCTACTTGATTGACTTCCAACAAGAGCAAATTTATTACTTAGAGGGATAATTCAAGAGGAGGAGGGGGCGATGTGCTTGGAGTGTGCGGAGTGTAGAGAATTGGAAAACCACTTGTTAGCGGTGTGTCATTTGGCTTGGGTGGCGTGGTCAAAGGTTCATAGGTGGTTTGGTATGAGGATGGTTTTGCCGAACTCTATCTCTTCCTTATTGAATGACTTTCTTTCAATATTTAGAAAAGGTAAGAAAGGTCTTCAACGGGTGTTGATGGTGTGGCATGCAGTTATGTGGATGCTTTGGCGGTCGCGGAACGAAAGAATTTTTGAGTCTAAGATTAGGGACCCGAATGAGATCTTTGAAAAGATACAACAAATTTCTTGTAAATGACTTTTATGAAAAAAGGTCAGTACACCTTGTTTATATTATGAATGGTGTGTTCTCCCTTTGAATTGTATTTTGCGTTAGAGGTATCCAGGTGGGATTTAATGTTGTAAAATTATAAATAATTTTTGTACTAGTTGTGTGGAGTACTACATGTACTTATCCTTTATTTATGGGTTAAATACCTCTTGTACTAATTCCAATTATTAGTATATATTATTATTCTTTGCCCTTAAAAAGAAAAAAAGTGCAATGTAACAATTGGAGTTAGTTTTGTGATAAATAACAGTTTCTAGTTTTTGAGCTTGTTCTGAGCCTATCAAGCATTTCTCTGTATTTGAGCGCTAGTGGCACCTATTCTTTTGTCTTCTGCATATGCTTGATTTTTGCTTTCACAAACATAAATATTTAACCTATTGAATGTCAAAATCATTTTTTTAATTCATAAAATAATAATTTAAAATAACTTTTACTATTTTTAAGTAAGTTATGATAAAAATTATTTTTAAAATTACAAAGGAAAAATTACTTTTTTTAAAACTAAAACAAAAGAAATCACTATTTTTATTATTGATTTAAAAAAATCATGAAAGTGACATTGAAATCTTGAAAAAAAAATTCTATATAGTCAATGACATATGCCAAGAAGTAGGAAGTTATGTTGTGCTTGTGATGAGTTGCATAGACCTCATACCTCGCATCTGGAATGAAAATCACCCTAAAAAATTCAAATAAACCATACCAAACATATAGATTTCTTTTGGTTTCATAAAAATACATCAGCAAAATTAAAATGAATCTGAAGATTTTTTGTTTTTTGACAAAGAAAATGAATCTAAAGATAACATACAACGTGTGGTGCATTGTATATTCCGATCACAAATAAATGGGGAAATATATCTATTTGCCATTCATGAAAGAAAAAAAAAATTGGGAAATTAATAAACAATATATTAAATGGGAAAATATATATAGAGATTTCTTTTGGTTTCATAAAAATACAGTTGATACATAATTTTCCATTGTTAAAAATCGACACATTCCATGTTTATGACAATTCAAGTTATTGCACACTATCTGGGAGGCCTTTCGCGATTGACGTACAGGTGAATAGGGTTAAATGCTCCTCTTGGATTTGGTTCTCTGGGAAGACCTCAGGTCATCCTTGCTCTTTCTATGAGTGGGTGGTGGAACCCTCTTTGTGCTGGATTAGATAGAGGGAGTGGATAGGGGTTTCCCTATCTAGCATTTTGTTGGTTTTGTTGTGGCAAGTGTGAGTGTTAAGTCTCATATTGCTTAAAATAGTGGAGGTTGAACACTTTATAAGTTAGAGGACCCATAAACCTAACGCCTTAAGGTTTTGGGTTAGAGTGTGGTGTCCAACTCACTTGTAGAGTTGTTCTTGAACTCAATGTGGATGATCCCCTGGCTGCCCCCTCGTGATGACCCAACAGTGGTATCAAAGCCTGGTTCGACAAAGGGTTCGACCGGCTCCTTGTATCGAAAGTCTTCCTGACAAAGGTGGTCAGGCGGCGTGTTCTGTGTGCTGTGTGGCAACGGCGGAACAAGTGTAGTGTGGTCAGGCGGCGTGTTCCGTGTGCTGTGTGGCAACGACGGTACAAGTGTAGTGTTGCTGAATAAGCTTCCGCTTGAGGGGGAGCATATCCTGATATGGATGGACTCACACTTGAGGGGGAGATTGTTGTGGCAAGTGTGAGTGTTAAGTCCCACATTGCTTAAAATAGTGGAGGTTGAACACTTTATAAGTTAGAGGACCCATAAACCTAACGCCTTAAGGTTTTGGGTTAGAGTGTGGTGTCCAACTCACTTGTAGAGTTGTTCTTGAACCCAATGTGGATGATCCCCTGGCTGCCCCCTCGTGATGACCCAACAGGTTTGACTCTCTCTCCTTGTCCTTCTGCTAGAGGTGGCGCCTTCTTCCAAGTCAGGTGGAGTCAGTGTTTTAAAAACCGGACCGGTCATCGAACCGGTGAGGGTACTGGGTCACTGGTTCATTGGTCGAACCACCGGGTCACTGGTTGAACCGCATGCATAAACCGGATCAAACCGGATAAACCGGAGGAATGAACCGATCTCTTTAATAAAATTATATAGCTATTAAACCGGTCGAACATGATGACTCGATCTCTTTAAAAGTTAATGACAACTAAAAATTTAAAAAATGTCGCAACTCACAAGTTCTTAAATTCAAATCTTAAATATTGTCACCACGCACTATAAAATAGTACAAATTACAAAACCAAATAGATTTTAAACAAAGTCTAGTTGCAACATAATTTAATCGCAACATAAACGAAATAACAAAGTCTAATAATAAATTTAATTCCAATGAGGCATATTTGTTTCGGACACTATTTGTTTTAGTTTAGTTTTTTCTATTTACTTTTTTTTTAAAAAATAATTATGTAAAAAAAACGACGTCATTTTGATTTAAAAAAAAAAAAAATAGCAGACGCAATCGAACCGGCGGTTCTGGAAAACCGCCGGTTCTTCCGGTTTTTAACGGTTCGCTCCGGTCTAACTACATGCCCGGTCCAACATTTGAACCAGACCGATCACCCCTCCGATTCACGGTTCAACCGGTCCGACCGGCCAGTTCGGTCCGGTTTTTAAAACACTGGGTGGAGTTCGGTGTAGTGGATTTGGATGGTGCATGGGTGTGGTAAGTTGATTTGGTTTTGCTTTATTGTTTTGCTCCCTCCTCTTTTTTATTTTCATGTGTTTTTTTTTTTTTTAAAATATATCTTTCAACAATATCTCATTTGTTGGCCTCAGGAGACCACTTGATATGGACAAGTTGGTGATTAGTTAAGTATATACTTTCCTTTTTTTCTGTAAAACGAATTCTTTTTTTATCTCTTATATTATAAGCTTGTTCCGTTTTTCTATTCTTAACCCTAATTTTTTTCCCGCTCTTTTTTTCTCTCATTTTACCCTAAAATATTAAAATAAAATGTTTAAAAAAGGCCTCACCGAGAATCAAACCCGCAACATTTAAAATTTATTTTGTGTTTTTTGCCACTACACTACATAAATCAAGTTGTTATTATTTTGCAATCAACATCTAATAAATATGGAATCTCTTACCATGTTAAATATTTATTTATTTATTATTATTATTATTATTAGCTTTCTACAAATATTATTATATATATTATATTATATATTATTATTATTATTATTATGTTATATTTTGCAATCAACATCTAATAAATATGGAATCTCTCACCATGTTAAATATTAGATGTTGTATATAATAATAAATAAATATTTAACATGGTGAGAGATTCCATATTTATTAGATGTTGATTGCAAAATAATAACATAATAATAATGATAATAATAATAATAATAATATATAATATAATATATATAATAATATTCGTAGAAAGCTAATAATAATAATAATAATAATAATAATAATAATAATAATAAATAAATAAATAAATATTTAACATGGTAAGAGATTCCATATTTATTAGATGTTGATTGCAAAATAATAACAACTTGATTTATGTAGTGTAGTGGCAAAAAACACAAAATAAATTTTAAATGTTGCGGGTTTGATTCTCGGTGAGGCCTTTTTTAAACATTTTATTTTAATATTTTAGGGTAAAATGAGAGGAAAAAAGAGCGGGAAAAAAATTAGGGTTAAGAATAGCAAAACGGAACAAGCTTATAATATAAGAGATGTCTACGGAAAAAAAAAACTTTAAATATATCCCATATATATATATATATATATATATATATATAACATAACAAATTCTCAAAAATTTACGATCACTCATTTGATATACATAGCAACATAACCAACTCTTTTGAAATATATCCCATATTATTATATTATATATACACCATAACAAATTCTCAAAAATTTATGATCACTTATTTGATATACATACATGTTGATTTCACGTTGATGATTCACGTTGATTTTTTTTAGAAGTCAAACAATGTTTGTTTGAGAGAAAGTTCAGTTTTTTATCTTTGAAAGTGTCTATGAATTGATTTATTTACAAATAAAGTTTCTTAAGTGTCTATGTTTGTTTGAAAGTTTTTTTATATTTGTATTTTTATGTATGTCAATGCTGGTTTTTAACGGTATATTTCACAAGTTTGCAATTGTCGTTGTTTGCAGTCTAACCGACTCCTTTGTTGTTTCCTCACAAATTTCATCTATTATCTCCTTCATCCCTCAAACTCACATCTATTATTTTGGTTCTCTGGACAGGTTCTCCTTCAATGCTACAATAAAAATGGTTAATCTTAATCCTTTTACTAATCTTTCTCTAAATTTATTGAGTGATTTGAAAATATTTTTATAAGTGTTAGTTGTTTATCTTTATAATTACATTTTTATATTTTTCCTTACTTTTTTTATTCATACAATAATAGGTCCTTTAAATCATAATCCTGCAATGGATCGAGAGAAGTTGATCGATGCTTTTTAGCTGCTGATGTTACTTCTGGCATGTTGATATCATTTGTATATTGATGTTTTTTATATACTAATGTTTAATTTTATTTGTTTTTTTTTTTTGTAAAAAGTTCCAATTTTTTTTTGTATACAGAAGTTGATCGATGTTTTTCAGGTGCTGATGTAAATCTTGGGAGATGGAAGAGATGAAAGAGATATTCCTTTTTACATGACGGAACCATACTTCATTCCTAATACTTAAACTTTATGGTTAATGTTGTTCTTTTGAGTTGGGAACCTTATCAATTTTTATTTTTATTTTTTTAGTTTTTGTATTTTAACTTTTCAATTAATCTGATTATTATAATGAAAAATATGATTTTGAAGAAATGCAAAAGTTTCCAGCCATTTGAAATCCATTGTCTTCTTATGTTGACTTGAATATATTTATTGTTCTTATGCTTTCTTATATTTAGGATAACAAATTTCAAATAAATTAATATATTCGATCAATAAATAGAACATTGGTTATTCTTATAAAAAACTGAACATATTGGTTATCAATTCTGATATTTTACTTTTATTTAACAAAATTACGTCCAACTAAAAATATAAAATCTTGCCTTGGCAAAAAAAAAATCTTGCCTTACAAATACAAATAGAACCCGTTGTTATGGCTTATAGGATAATTATGCAACATTTTTTATTTTTCGATTTACTTTTCGTTTTTAAATATATCCCGCTTTGTCACAACAAATATTCTGTCTCGCAAAAATAAATCATACAAATAAAATATAAAAGTTGCCTTAAATATATCTCATTTTTTCGATTGTTATTTTATTTTATAATCTTAGACTATTTTATGTGATTTCTATATGTGATTTTTTTATAATCTTAGACTAATTTAAATCATATAAGTGACACTCCACAAAACCCGTGCAACGCACGGGTTGGAGTCTAGTTTTTGAAAATGAGTAAAACGAATCTCTTATATTATAAGCTTGTTCCGTTTTGCTATTCTTAACCCTAATTTTTTTCCCGCTCTTTTTTCCCCTCATTTTACCCTAAAATATTAAAATAAAATGTTTAAAAATGTCCTCACTGAGAATCGAACCCGCAATATTTAAGATCTATTTTGTGTTTTTTGCCACTACACTACATCAATCAAGTTGTTATTATTTTGCAATCAACATCTAATAAATATGGAATCTCTCACCATTTTAAATATTTATTTTTTATTATTATTATATTAACTTTCTACTATTATTATTATATATTATATTATTATATATTATATTATATATTATTATTATTATAATATATTATTATTATATAATACTTGAATACGGGTAATATGTCTAATGTCTACGGAAAAAAAAAACTTTAAATATATCCCATATATTATTATTAATATATTATATTATATATATATACAACATAACAAATTCTCAAAAATTTACGATCACTTATTTGATATACATACACAACATAACCAACTCTTTTGAAATATATCCCATATTATTATATTATATATACAACATAACAAACTCTCAAAAATTTATGATCACTTATTTGATATACATACACAACATAACCAACTCTTTTGAAATATATCCCATATTATTATATTATATATACACCATAACAAACTCTCAAAAATTTATGATCACTTATTTGATATACATACACGTTGATTTTTTTTAGAAGTCAAACAATGTTTGTTTGAGAGAAAGTTCAGTTTTTTATCTTTGAAAGTGTCTATGAATTGGTTTATTTACAAATAAAGTTTCTTAAGTGTCTATGTTTGTTTGAAAGTTTTTTTATATTTGTATTTTTATGTATGTCAATGCTGGTTTTTAACGGTATATTTCACAGGTTTGCAATTGTGGTTGTTTGTAGTCTAACCGGCTCCTTTGTTGTTTCCTCACAAATTTCATCTATTATCTCCTTCATCCCTCAAACTCACATCTATTATTTTGGTTCTGTGGACAGATTCTCCTTCAATGCTACAATAAAAATGGTTAATCTTAATCCTTTTACTAATCTTTTTCTAAATTTATTGAGAGGTTTGAAAATATTTTTATAAGTGTTAGTTGTTTATCTTTATAATTACATTTTTATATTTTTCCTTACTTTTTTTTATTCATACAATAATAGGTCCTTTAAATCATAATCCTGCAACGGATCGAGAGAAGTTGATCGATGCTTTTTAGCTGCTGATGTTACTTCTGGCATGTTGGTATCATTTGTATATTGATGTTTTTTGTACACTGATGTTTAATTTTATTTTATTTTTTTTTTGTAAAAAGTTCCAATTTTTTTGTATACAGAAGTTGATCAATGTTTTTCAGGTGCTGATGTAAATCCTGGGAGATGGAAGAGATGAAAGAGATATTCCTTTTTACATGACGGAACCATACTTCATTCCTAATACTTAAACTTTATGGTTAATGTTGTTCTTTTGAGTTGGGAACCTTATCAATTTTTTTTTTATTTTTTTAGTTTTTGTATTTTAACTTTTCAATTAATCTGATTATTATAATGAAAAATATGATTTTGAAGAAATGCAAAAGTTTCCAGCCATTTGAAATCCATTGTCTTCTTATGTTGAGTTGAATATAGTTATTGTTCTTATGCTTTCTTATATTTAGGATAACAAATTTCAAATAAATTAATATATTCGATCAACAAATAGAACATTGGTTATTCTTATAAAAAAACTGAACATATTGGTTATCAATTCTGATATTTTACTTTTATTCAACAAAATTACGTCCAACTAAAAATATAAAATCTTGCCTTGGCAAAAATAAAAATCTTGCCTTACAAATACAAATAGAACCCGTTGTTATGGCTTATATGATAATTATGCAACATTTTTTATTTTTCAATTTACTTTTCGTTTTTAAATATATCCCGCTTTGTCACAACAAATATTCTGTCTCGTAAAAATAAATCATAACAAATAAAATATAAAAGTTGCCTTAAATATATCCCATTTTTTCGATTGTTATTTTATTTTATAATCTTAGACTATTTTATGTGATTTCTATATGTGATTTTTTTATAATCTTAGACTAATTTAAATCATATAACTGACACTCCACAAAACCCGTGCAACGCACGGGTTGGAGTCTAGTTCATTATAAATTAAAATGTCCAAATCCCTTACAGCCTTAATTAATTATTAAATGTCTCAATCCCTTTTCGGTACAATGGTTGTAAAGGGGATATACGTGCAAGACATTCTGACACTTAATCGTTGTTTGGGTAGAGTGAGAGGTTTAAGAGAGTAAAAATAGAATACCCAATTCTTCTGTATGCGAAGGATATATATACGTTAATGGTTGCCGGAGTAACGGCTGAAAAGTCATCTTTAACAAAAAATATCAATCATTTCAATATCGGCTGTTACAGAAGTACCAATTTTTAAGGTCATTGAGTAGTATTTCTTATACTCTTATTCTTTTTTGTATTGGATTCGACTTTATTTCCTTTTTTATATATATATATATCTTCTTTGCCAATAAAAAAAAAATTATTTTACACTAAAATTTCATTCCATGACCAATTTTATGACAATACAAGTCATTGCACACCAAAGTTTTATCCCATAATAGTAATAATAATAACTTTTTATTAATTTAGATTAATTATATGCTATATTTTTATATAGTAGTAGTAATTTCTATCGGATATATATTTTTAATCATATAATATTACGTGTGTCTCATTTTTTATAATTTTTACACAAAAGTTTTTACTCCTGAAATTTTTAAAGAGAGTCTTATATTTTGAGACAAAGGTAGTAATCACTACTAGAAATCTCGCGTTTAGAGACCGATTTAGCGACCGAAAATCGCAAAAATCGGTCTCTAAATGCCTTAGCGACCGATTTAGCGACGGGCATAGTGGATGGGCAAAACCCTTGGTCGCTGATGGGTAGCGACCATTTATTTAGCGACCGAATCGGCGACAACATTCAGCGACCGCATTGGCGACTAACTTGCGACGCTGTTTGCGACGCAATAGCGATTGAATTAGTGACTAAGTCTAGAGACCAATTTTGTGACCAATTTAAAAATTAATTCCTAGATCGTTGCGACCGATTTGGCGACGCTATATATTAAATTCAGTCTCTATTTCAGTCTCTAAGGAGGTTTTTTCTTAAAAAAAAAAATTAAATTTACAATCCCTAAAAGCAATTTTTTAGGTCTAATTTAATATCTTTAAAACATTATACACACCAAAAAATTAAACATGAACACAACAATATTAACATAATAATATATTGAATCCAAAACATAACCAAGACTAAGTTATCACTACTACGGCATAAATTAACATCTCATCACTAAACAAGCTCAAAGGACATGAAATAGTGCATATCATAGAGTACAACAATAAAATGCTATGCAACTAATAATTAAATATCCAATACCTAATACCTAATTCTATTACACTTGTAAGTATCAATCGAGAAAAACAATACTATTTAAAGTTTGAACTCATTACATAGACATGTTCTGATCTTCGATCAACCCAAGTCTTATTCTTGCGATGTTGGTGTGTGTCAAAAAACAAATCCGAAGGAGCGGGGAGAGTGCCATTCAGTTCCCTCTATAACAAAACAAAGAATATTAAATAAAAACAAATTAACATCTATAGCAACTCCAGCCAAAAACACCAGCTACAATTTTGAGTTTGGTGTATTTTCAAAGGATCCTAGCTACAATTCTTCACATAGAGACACACTAATAAAATGTACAATTCCCTCAATGTATTCTAAGTTATAAGTCATTCAAAATGCACCTATACTTTTTTTGAACAACTAAATAAATTTATTATTAAAAAAAAGCACAAAACCAATGCACAATGTGTACACTGATTAGAACCAACAAACCACAAATCAATAATCATAAATCCAAAGAGACAGAAGATGAATTTTAAACCCTCATCCATCATTTCATTACAGGTTCTATAACAAGCTCCTGAAGCAATACATTCATAATACACAAGTCTATTTTCCGTAATTAGAACATTGACCATAATCCAAAACACATGTTGCTCCTGTGTGTCAATCTGTACCCAAATCATGAACTAGAGAGAAATTCATAATCTGTTGAACAGTTAATCATCTTTCAATTATAAATATGTGAGCAAAATCCCATTAAAATGTAACATTATCCCCTTTTGAACTTAATTATCATACTACAAGAATCATATAGTAAGAGGGCACACTATTCAACATTAGACATTCAGTGCATCACAATTGAGAAATTAATATTTCAATTAAAGACCATAACCATCAAACTATCACGACAAGAGGGAATTAACCAAATTTTCTCATAGATGGCACAAGATCGAAGAAAAAGAAGACTAAATTTAAGAAATTTATACATTTTATACAGTTTGTGCTTGTAATTTCATGAGAAACATATATAAACCTACCTTGTTGCAATACCTGGTGATGGACGGAGATGATGCATCGTAGATCTGGAAAAGTGAACCTATGAAACACTTCGCACAAACTAAATGTGATATAAGACTAGAATCAGTTTGACTTGACAGATAAATACACACTCTCTTAACTTCACAACAAAATAGCAAGTAACTTTAATCTAAAAATGAGCAAATTTATACATTTCTAGCAAAACATAGATATGAAATAACACAAGCCTATCTTTTATGCATCCTACAATTCTTTCTTACCACCTCTAGCTTCTAGCTTATCAATACAAATCTTTTAGAAAGCACCAGAGCATGATATAATAAGAGGTGGTATGAACTTTATCCAAAATCCAAACAAACCAATATCCCAATCTCTTTTAAATATACAATTATATATATATATATATATATATATATATATATATATATATATATATATATATATATATATATATATATATATAATGCAGACCCCGTTTTCATTTATCATCTCGTTACCCAAAATAAAATCAAGCTAATTATGAAATACTAAATATACTAGGAAGAATTTCACAACAACATATCTAATTATCACCTGGTATAGCTCAAAATTGAGCCTCTTGAGCATCAAATTATGAGCACTATCTTTTGACAAAACGGAACCCTTAATATCTTTAGGAGCATTACGGAAAAATTCATCCTCAAGCACAAGTTCAATGTCAAGATACTTCGACTAAAAAGTCCTTACGAGCCTTAATCACTTTAAGATAGTGACTCTTCTCATACACCAAATTACGAAGTGAAGGAACATTTGAGTAACGAGATCTCCGAGTAACAATATTGTTTCGGTCTCTAAAGGCAAATTGTGTCCTTTTCTGTGAGCTGTAGGTTTTGATCTCTTTGGAATCCTTTGTTGCATACCTCACAAAAACTTGTTTGTTGCCATTAGGATCTTGGAAGATAGTGCTATCACCTCTGCATCTGGATCTGTGTCCGTTGAAAATAGCCAAACAAAAAATTATTAGAAAAATTCAAAACACACCACAATAATACCAAAGTTCCGATTCTTTTACCAAAGTTCCTATCCACTTATGGATTGACTTCTTATTACCAAAGTTCCTATTCTTTTAACTACAAGGCACATTTAGAAACTGTTAAAAGCCAAACATTTGAACATTTAGACTATAATATATTTACCTTCAGCTACTTCCTTTGAATTGATGCATAATTGTGTCTAGCCAGCTTGATGAAATCCAGAGGGATTCTCTACCATCTACAAGCACAAAAATGATCCAAGTTTATATGTTAAGAAATTAAAAAGAAAGAAAGTACCATAAGAACTACTCACATGTCAGTGCAATACTATAAACATGAACACATATAAATGTAAAGCATGCCATTAAGTTGCAGCAACTCTCGTCAAACAACTAAATTAGGTTTGACATTGAACATATATAAATTAATATGGCTTGAAAGCACATGTATCACATTGAAAGAACTTGATTCACGAACAAGCTCTTCTTAAGCCTTTGATGCCTTAAAATGATTGAAACTAGTGCTCTTGGTATAGACCATTCACTTTAATGAATTTTCACAGAGTAGTTATCGAAATATGTCACAACAGTGTCACTTTAATTATCTAACTAGAGGCACACACAAACCTGCAACTACATTCATAAACAAAGCATATAATGATTTTTCTTATAGACATTCTAACAAACACCACACATGCAATGGATTTTCATCAACATATATCCTCTAAATTGATCAATAATCCAAAATAACTATATCAAAGAAAATTAACAGGACTAATGACTATATTTTTCTCCCAATTTAATCACCCACACAACCCAACCAAGCAAATATGTAAAATCAAATATCAATTTTCAAATTTTTCTCTAAAATCTAATCAATTAGCATCTAAAACTGAAAAGGAAATCGGAATTAAATTAACACCTAACTTTTGTATACATCTTTTGCTAATACAACACGATGAACACGTGAATCAGTGAGAGAAATTCGAACCCTAACGAGAATGAAATTAGACAGATCTGGAACGAATCTACCTGACTGAACTTTGTTATGGATTAACCTCTCCAAAAGCGCGGTGAAGATATCGGAACAAGAATGGAGAACAACAGCGGCGACCAAACGTTTCTGATCATAAAAGGTAACGAGATCGGAAATTTGCGTGGTTCATGCGATTTGGTAGAGAAGCTGAGAGATCGTGAGAGGTGCGAAAGTTTCTGATTCACGGTTAGAAAATAACGGAGAGCGATTAGAGAAGAATGGAGAGCTAGGAAGGGTAATTGGATTTTGAAAACTTGATGTGTGGATTTTGAGATTCACGCAGGTCTTTGTTTTCTAGGGAGTATTATTTTAATTTGACAAATAAGTTGACAAACGAACCCTAAAAAAAGAGTGAAATGTTTATACGGAAAAATAAAAAGTAATAATATTTGATTAATTTTTTTTAGTGATTTGTAAAAAAAAATAAAAAATCATTTGCGTCGGGTTTGTTGGTCACTAATAATCAGTCTCCAATTCGGTTTCTATAGTGACCGATTTAGCAACCGATTATTTTTTCCTTTTGAGCTCAAAAAATTGGTCTCTAAATCGGTCTCTATAGAGACCGAAATATTGGTCACTAATTTTCGGTCACCAATTCGGTCTCTATAATTAGGCAGTGACCAATTTAGAGACCAAATAATTTTTTACTTTCAGGGTTGAAATTTCGGTCTCTAAAGGGACCAAAAAAATTCGGTCTCTAAACGCGAGATTTCTAGTAGTGAATAATTTCTACGAGTATCTATATTTCTACACATATATTAATATGCGTATCTATTTTTTTTTTTATAATTTCTACGTACTCATATATTAATATGCATGTCTATTTTTTTATAATTTCTACGATGATCTATATTTTAATCATATAATAATACGCATGCCTATTTTTTTTTATAATTTCTACGATGATCTATATTTTAATCATATAATAATACGCATGACGTACTATTTTTTATATAATTTTTACGTTGATCAATATTTCTACTCATATAAAAATAAATATGTCTACTTTTTTATAATTTCTACGCAGACTTATATTTGTCGTTGTAAATTTCAAAGGAGTCTTATAAAAAGGGGCAAAGAAAAATATTGGTCATTAATACACTATATGATTTTATATAGGATATACAGGACAACAATTTTGCACTGGTGACTAATTTTATAATGGGACTAATTTTACACTATATAATATTCTACCTATTATAAGTTACTCTATTAATATTTTTTGATTTATCTTAATAGAAAAAGTGTAAATTTAAATTAAATTATAGTATAATTTAACAGTAATCATTATTTGTACTTACGACAATATTGCCTACCATAAAAAAAGATCACGACAATGTCGCGACTTGTGCGAACGCACGAGTATTATACTGGTATATATAAGAAAAAATTACCGTACTTTTTAAGTTCATTAAATGATTGATATATTTGATCTACAATATAATCTCTATACATCAATCATTTAATGAAACCAAAAGGTAATATTTTTCTTATAGTATTATGGAAGAGAGAATTGAATATTACTCCTAGAAAAATATGTAAAATCTTAACGAGTGACTCCGAGACACTCATTAATCATTAAGCATTGAAAAATATACACATTAATTAACTTATAAATGTGCCTCCAAGAGTATTATTTTTCAATGCTTAAACATTTCAACTTCTAATACATTAATTAACTTCACACATTTTTATAAGTAAATTTAACTTTTTTAGTACATCGAAGAACAAATGTATGTGGCATATATTGTGGAACATATATATCCATTTTTCAATGTATCAAAAAAAGACAAATTTACTTATAAATGTGACCTGAGGGAGCACTTGTTAGTAAGACCTAAAAAGTAAATAGTAGTATCACTTTTAAACAACATTTTTGAAAACATTAGTATTTCATTTATAAAGCACTTTTATACTGCATGCGTACTGTAACAATTTTTTTGAAAAATATACACACTTGTCAAGCATGCAAACCCGTTATTATCCTAAACGGCATCTTTTAGTGTTTCTTGGAAGACTATTTAAAAAATTATCCACACTTGTCAAGCATGCAATCCGTAATTATCCAAAACTCTTTGGCTATGTTGTGAATTCCTAGTTAATTAGTTTGGCTTCCTATGCACAAACATTGGAAGTTCCCTATTCCCCCACATTGGCTTTCTTTGATAATCACCAATGACTATCGACTATATAACATCAATATGTAGATAGCAAAATCGTTCAGAATATCACATGCTCTGGAAATGAGTTATTTAAGACTTGTTTAATTTGCATGCAATAACTCTTATTGGTTGGTTCAAATAGTGCTAATTAAATAAAAATATTCACATAAACTTAATGCATGTGATCCTTATTTGTCGTTTTTCTTCTCATTCACTTATAAATAGCACATTTCACTTGTGCTTTCAATTCATCTTTCACAGTAAACAATATTCCCACAATTAAACATAGTAGTACTAGTAAGATATGGCTCGCAGAGTTGTTCTGTTTCTCCTCCCTTTTGTCTTGCTCTTCATCATTGTAAGTTTACATGCATGCATGCTGCTTGTATGTTTACATTTGCAGTTTTCATCATTTTAACTTGTCCTTCTTTTGATCATAGTTTTTTTTTTTAATGACAAATAGATGTAATAACGAATAAATGAAAAATCATAGTATAAATCAAGAGTACTAGAAATACTTAAAAACAAAATAATGAGCTAAAAGAGCATACAAAGACTCCCAACATTTTAACTTTTGATCATCATTTTAACTTTTAACTTTATTTCCTTTTGATCATCATTTTAACTTGCATTTTATGTTTGATTTGATAAAATGAAGTTATATTTGTATTGGAATTTAAAATAGTATATTCTATTTACTTTGCAAAAATATTTTGTATTTTTATTTGATTTGATAAAATGAAGTTTATATTTGTATTGAAATTTAAAATAGTATATTCTGTTTACTTTGCGAAAATATTTTGTATTTTTATTTTCTAAAATATCTATTAACTTTAACTTGTTAATAAAAAAATAATAAGACTTTTGAAATGAACAATTATGATTGAAAGAAGATGAAATGCTAGCTAATAACTGACACTTTTGTGAAAATAATGAAAATAAGTTTTTGAAATTTTTATTGTTTTTGACATAATTGTTAATTTCATTAGTCTTATCTTTAGCAGTTGAAAAATAAAATTAACACAAATTTTAATATCTTAAAATAGTAAACGATTTCACAAAATAAACGGGCCTACATTATTTTCTATATTTTCTGTTTCAGAAAATGGGTCTCTCATTGTTCCATGTTTGGTTGTTTCATATTTGTACCCATCTGCTACTGTATAAAATGAATTTATTTTCACTATGCAGGAAAATGTGTCTCTAAAAATAAAACACTTGTGTTTGTATATGTGATCATATATATCATCCAAAACATGTAGTTAAATTGTCATATGTTAATACTCCTTTATTCAATTGCATTGTAGAATGGTCATGGAAGCTTTGCTAGGGATGTGAAGATTCAACAAGAGAATGTAGAAGAAAAACAAGCTGATCAACCTTACCTTGATGGCTGGCTCAAAGACACTCCACTCAAAAACGAAAAAATCAACTCAAACTCTAAAGAAGGTTATCTTGATGGATGGTTGAAAAACACACTAGGCCGCAATAAGAAGTCTATTGGTAGTTCTAATTCTGCTTATCTTGATGGATGGTTGAAAGATACCAAAGATCAAAAGGAAAAGACTACCCAAAACTCCAATCAAGTTTACCTTGACGGCTGGTTAAAAGATGGGCAAAAAGCAAAATCTAACCCCAACTCCAATCAAGTTTACCTTGATGGCTGGTTGAAAGATAGCCGAGCAGAATCCAACCCTAACTCCAATAAAGTTTACCTTGATGGCTGGTTGAAAGACGGTCAAGCAAAGTCGACCTCCAACTCCAACCCAGTTTATCTCGACGGATGGTTGAAAGATGGTCAAAAGGAAACATCCACCCCTAACGCCAAGAAAGCTTACCTTGATGGATGGTTGAAAGATAGTCAAGCCGAGAAAGAAAAATCCACCCCTAATTCCAAGCAAGTATACCTTGATGGATGGTTGAAAGATAACCATGACAAATCCAACCTTAACTCCAACCAAGTTTATCTTGACGGATGGTTGAAAGATAGCCAAAATGCAAAATCCACCCCTAATGGAAATCAAGTTTACCTTGATGGTTGGTTGAAAGATAGCAAAACAAAATCCAACCTCAACCAAGTTTATCTTGATGGATGGTTGAAAGATGGCCAAAAAGCAAAATCCACCCCAAACACCAACCAAGCTTACCTTGACGGATGGTTGAAAGATATCCAAACTCATAAAGCAAAATCCACCCCTAACTTCAACCAAGTTTACCTTGATGGCTGGTTGAAAGATAGCCAAACAAACTCCAACCCTAACGCAAATCAAGTTTATCTTGATGGTTGGTTGAAAGACAACCAAGCAAAGTCCTCTCCCAACTCTATCCCAACTTATCTTGATGGATGGTTGAAAGATGGCCAAAAAGCAATAGTCACCCCTAACTCCAACCAAGTTTACCTTGATGGCTGGTTGAAAGATAACAAAGATCAAAGTGAAAAAACCATCAAACAAGCATACCTTGATGGTTGGTTAAAAGATAGCCAGGTTGAACAAACAAAACCTACTCACATCTCAACTTAAGCTTACCTTGATGGTTGGTTGAAAGACTCACATTCAGAACCAAATGAAAAACAATCTTCTAAAGTTGACCATACAGAGGCATTCAAGTTAGCTTTTTTCGCTCTAGAAGATATATATGTAGGGAATGTAATGACCTTGTCATTTCCTATCAGAGAATATGCTGATTTCTTGCCAAAAAAAGTAGCTGACTCCATTCCTTTATCCAAGTCACAAGTACCAAGCCTTCTTCAACTATTCAAGCTCACAAAAGATTCTCCCAAAGGTGAAGACCTGGAAGACATAGTTAATCAATGTGAATTTCCACCACAAAAAGGGGAGACTAAAGCTTGTCCTACTTCAATAGAGTCGATGGTTGAATTTGTTCATAGTGTCATTGGTGCAGATGCCAAATATAACATTCATACTACTCAGTACCCCACAACATCAGGTGCAGCTTTGCAGAACTACACCATTATGGAAGTTTCAAAGGATATCTATGCTCCTAAATGGGTAGCTTGTCACCCAAGGCCTTACCCTTATGCTCTTTACTATTGCCACTATCTAGACATCGGGAGCAAGATCTTTAAAGTTCTTCTAAAAGGTCAATATGGAGACATTATGGATGCTTTGGCCATTTGCCACCTAGACACAGCTGACATGCCTCCTAATCATATCATATTCAAATATCTTAAAATGAAGCCTGGGGAAGGTCCATTGTGCCATTTCTTCCCTGTAAAGCACGTTGTTTGGGTGCCACTCCCATCAGAAGCCTCCAGCTGAAAAGAATGGAACTAACTTAGGTCTTCTTTGATCGTATTTCTATGTCATTTCCTATGCTTTTCATTGTGTTTATCTGTTGTTAATTTCTATGTTGTAAGGTCTTGTTTATGTGTACTAACTAAGGCCTTGTTTGGGGTACTAAATAAGGTCTTGTTATTATGTACTAAATCAGTTTGATTAAAATAAACATCGAATTTGTTGGTGGGATATTGAATTGGAGTCTCTTTACTCTTTCAATTCTAGCTAGTTGATCAATCGTTAAAGTGACATTTTTATTTAAAGAAACAGCAAATTTTATTGATAAATAAGTAGTACAGACTTCAGAAGCGAAAAAGGATAAACAAAAATAAGATGTGAAAATGGAAAGAAGAACTACAAAGATTATACTAGCTTATGGATGTATGAAGCAATCCAATCATCTGTCATTGCTCTACCACTCTCTTCAGAAGCATTTTCTTCTGTATGTTTTTTGAGTTTCATTTCAAGCTTTTCCTACAACTCAATTGTAGTATATAATGAAAATCATATAATCTAGGTGCCTTTTATGTTTTATGTTTTGCAACATAAAAATGGCAAAAAATATTCTTTCCTAACAAACCTTGAATTCCACCTCCTGATTTTCAAGCTGTCTAGAGAGACTGTTACAAGACATTCTGCTCAACTAGTCCATTAGTACATAACTAACTAAAGATGGCAATTAATAAAATTAAATTAAAGAAATGAAGAAAGAAATTGCCATCAGGTTTGGTTCCACTAATCAACTGAAGAGAAACAGTACGGCCTAAGAAAGTAATAAGATTATCAAGTGTTGAACCAAGAATGTCAAAACCGTGACCAATAATTCCACCAAAATTGTCCCTTTTATCTTAGAACCCCTATTCACTATACCTGAACCAACTCAATTGCAAGTGAAGGGGAAATTTGTAGTGGAAACTTGAAAATTTTAAATTCATGTTTTTCCATTTAATTTTATTTCTAGGAGGCGACAAAGTTTTGCCAGTTTTCTTCCCATCAATCCAAATGGAGGATTAATACAAGATGACCTGTGAATAAAGGAAAAACTAACTAATAACTCCACTTGTTGGTGTAAGCCCTAGAGGCCAATTAATGTATTGAATAATTTACTTATCAAATAAAAGGTTTTTTCTTTATTATGTTTATATGTTAAAATGATAAAGTCCCTAGAATAGTTAATTCGTTAATGGAATGTTAAGTATAACTTAAACGTGAGAATCCATTAAATATAAGAACATTATTCTTAAACGTATCCGTAGTCAAGCTTTATTGTGAAATGAGATAACATTAAAGCATAGAGACTATTATGTTGGTAGACTGATAATCATGTCTCACTGATCATAGATAATGAGTTATCAAGTCTTCACATAGATATAAATGTTAAGGGTAACTTTATATCGGATTGACCCACCATGAGAATACTACATAGAATGTTATGAAATGTCATAAGTTATTCTCATAGTGATAAAAGGTGTATTCCACCCTTCGACCTGAAACCACTGTGTACCCTAGATGTAGGAGTGTAATACCTTGTTGTCATTCAAATGTTATCCGTAACTGGATAACTATAAAGTTGGTTGATGGATATCCCACGAATCATGCTGAGGGACATGAGTGACCTAGATGGAATTTGTCTCTCCTACATAACGGGAGATATGTCTATGGGCCCAATATTGAACTAGACAAGGATGACATACTATGTCTTGTGTTCAATATAGACATGAGGACAAAAGGGTAATTATGCACAAGATATTTATCACAGAAAGGTTAGTCAGATCACATGACATTCTTGTGACTTGGGTAACAGTGATGTGTTGCTAGATATCGCTCACTGTTTATAATATTAAGATTAATATTATTACCAACGTCATAAGAACCTACAGGGTCACACACATAAGCACAGTTAAAATGGGAAAAATAAGTGAGACTTATTGCGGGGGTGCAATTAGTGAAAAATGAATATTGGGCTTGAGAAGTCCAAATTCGTGTGAACTAAAAACCACATAAGAAACTCTGTAAATAGATCCTTATGAAGTTCAGTTTTCACACCTTTTGGAAACCCTAATTCGTACTTGAGAAGTTCTGAATTTCTCCAAGTACTTGAGAAATTTTGAATTTCTCTAAACCGCTCAAGTTCCCTCAACCTTCATCCAAGAACAGCTAGCACTGGTGGTTGGAGGTTCCTGTTCGTGTGGACTAAGTGGAGGTGCTGCATTTGCGGTGCTCGTGATCAAAAGTGAAGGAACGGTTCTTCAAGTTTCGGTGCTCGTGATCTTAAAGTTGCAGTGCTCATGTTCTTCATATTGCGGTGCTCGTGATTCAAAGTGCAGTGCTCGTGATTAGAAGGAAAGCAAAGAACGGTTCTTCAAAGGTAACAATCTATCCCTGATCATGAACGTTCACATGGATCCATTGAAGGAAAATCGAAATTTTAAAAATTCGCTGCATTTTATCTTTGATAATACGGTATACGATTTCCTTCACCACTCACCTAACAGAAGCCCGAAGATTGAAAATTCTATGGAAAAACAGCCACATAACCACATATGCTTGAACATCGTTTGTGTGTTTCACTGGCTAGTTCGTGTAAAATCTGTTCAAAGATTCTTTCTGTGGTATAAGGATACGTGATTGATTCCATCATTTTCAACCAAAACACCGCTTCTGGTAAGTACATCCTCATTAATAGAACGATCATTTGATGATAAGCAGCTTGTCGATGAGCCTTCGAACTCGGGGTATTAATTCTTCACTTGATAGAAGATCTACAAGAAAATAGATTTGATCAGGAAACAACAATGGCATAGGATCACCATCTTCGGTGACCTAGTCTCTTTCAGCAAATTTTGAAAATTAACTAAATTATATCTTAAATTAAACATAGGATAAGAGTAAAAAGACAACCTAATGCTTCATGTTTTCCAAACTGGTGTTCTATATATAATAGAGAGATAGTAAGTATATCTCTATTCCAACAGAAAAGTCATAAATCTATTAAACAAGGAGGAGGTGCTTAACTACTGAGACTTGTCTATTTGCAAAAGACAATTACATTAACTAGTGATTTTTTTTTTTAATTAAAAAATTGAAAACAGGAAATGGGAATAGAATATCGAAAGCAACAAAGCCCTTGTTATGAAAATCTATAAATCAAGTTTTGTTTATAACATTTTGTTAACCCAAGAATCAGAAATCTAGCATGAATACTACACAAACAATTAATATATTCTGCTTTCAAAACTCTGCAACCAACTTCCAAAACTGTCTAGAAGTTATGCTTAATAGGGATTCACATCAGTGAGAAATTTGAGTTCTGACTCAAATCGAAATTGAGATATTCAAAGATTGAGAGAACTTATGAGTATTTGAGAGATCAACAAATTCATTAAGCATTAAGAAATCACAACAAAGAAAACAATTATAATGCAAAACAAAACAAAAAGTTGAATCACAAACCCTAACATTTCAAGCTTTAACAGAATCAATACCAGTTTGACGGAGAGGAAACGAGAGAGAGATTCAATTTGTGTTCCGAGTTCGAGCTTCAATTTGAATTTTGAAGTTGCGTTTATGAGACTGAGATTCGAGTTCAACAGTGATGGAGGTCGGCCGACGTTAGGGTTCGCGTTCAATGAGAAGGAACGAGTGAGAGTGATGAGCGATCGATTTCGAGAGTGATGGAGGCCACCAGAGTTAGGGTTAAGCGAGAGTGAGATAAGCTTTCAAGTTCGAGAGTGAGAGATGAGCGAATGATAGATCTGTTACGAGAGTGAGAGGAAAATATTCAGTTGAAAACATTTTACATTTGTGGACATTAAGGCTAGATGTTAAATTGTTTTAGACAACTCACATACTCTGATAATCTTAAGATTGCATATGTTTAAAGAGTTGTAGTGGTAGGAGAAGACACATCATGACCTTGGTAATCAAGTCATTGCTACCATAGAAATCACTAACCATGAGTGTCGCTTTTATAGTTGAATGAACCATTGATACAAAAGTTTCCAAATCACCTTTTATGGACAAAATTTGCAGACATCCAGGAACCTCCTGCAAATGTAATAGGAGAAGACAGAACAGAACCTTGGTAATCAAGTCATGGTGATAGAATATATAATCAAGGAAGAGAAAACAAATTAAATAACATGTAATTTAGCAAAAAAGTAACGTTCTTCTAATAAGAATATCATTCTTTAATTTTCTATGACCAAAGAATGATCATACTGTAATGACTTTAGCAGAATGATCAATACCTTAAGAATTAGGCTAAAATTATGATGCATCATTCAAAAAAATTCATGTAATAAATTTCTGCATATATAGTTATTAGTTACTTGTAGGCCATCTTAATTTTTGTTGTTAAATGTCATAGGATTATTCACTCAAATGCTAGTGGTTTGGAAAAAGGAACCATAATGATTTTGACTTAAAGTGTGGACAAACTACGAAGTATAGAACTACACAGATCTTTGTGCAGCCAGATATGCTAGTGATGAAAATTTCTCACTAGAGGGTCTGGTAGAATCTCTGATTGCAGTGTGATTCTAAGTTGGTCATTGATGTTTGTGGCTGAGTCTGATTTGATTTGTCTATAACTAATATTCAAACAACTCATTAAGATATTGTTAACATTATCATTCATGCATGTTGCTCAAGTGTTTAATTGAGTTGCAGTTATTGAGTTTAACAACACACTATATTTTGTTTGTAAAAAAAAACTATATTTTGGAAACGGATTATATGCAGTTAATGCACTAATTATTGTAGACCGTATGATCATAAACGAACGATTAAAATCAAAACTGTGTGAAACTGTATTAAATAAATTACAGCCGTTTGATGAGTTTTTAATGGCCGAGATTGACTACTACATATAACTACGTGTGGCAGTTACAACAAACAATCTCAATCCGCTATATTTGATAAGTTATCTAACTATTTGATTTTGGTCCGATTAGGGAAGGAAAAAAAAAGTTTGTTATACTTTGACTTTGAAATAATAAGTGATAGGTTCAAAGTTTCAACTTTGAATACAAGTCAACAAACTATCCTCAAATCCCTATTTTATTTCCTTATATAACTTATATAACTCTAACTGAATCTCTCTCTCACCAACACTAATCACTCACTATTTCATAACACAATCGTTCTTTCTTTCAAATTCCTCAACTCTCTCACGCGTTTCACTCTTTGTGTCAACAACTTTTCCTTTCAACATATTCATCACACGCAAACTATCATCATGAATAACTCAGACCAACCTATTCAAAACAATTATATATTCAAGAACCAACACCGTTTCATCGCATGTTTATGCAACCAACCCCGTCGTCATCATCATCATCATCATCATAATCACCACCACCACCTCAACAACCAACCTTATTTCAGCCATCACATCCTCCACCTGCTCAACCTCAACCTCCTCGTCCACGTGCTCGTGTCCGCGGCCGTGGTCTATTTAATGGAAAAGGCGAAATCATCCCTATTGCTTTCACATGGGCTACAGATCATAGAGCAACCGTTCACACTTTCAATTATCTTTTACAAAATCAAATCTTTAATATCATTGGAGAGGTTGAATGCAAAAGATGCCAACAAACATTGCAAATGTCCTTTGATATCAGAGAAAAGTTTCCTGAAATTAGACATTTTATTGTCGAAAACATGCACGACATGAATGATAGAGGAACAATTTGGATGCATCCAACATTGCCTAGATGTGAGCATTGTAATCAAGAGATGAAGTCGGTAATAGCCGACAAAAGAGAAGAATCAACTGGTTGTTTTTGTTTTTGGGACAAATGCTTGGTTGTTGCACGATTGCACAGTTGAGATATTTCTGCAAACACACCAGAAATCATCAAACAGGTGCAAAGGATAGAGTTCTTTATTTGACTTATCTTCAACTTTGTAAACAATTGGATCCAAATGGACCCTTTAATGTTTAGTTAGTAATATTAAGGTTTTGTTCCTTTTTACAAGAGACAAGTAAACAAAAATTGATGTATCTGATTTATAAAATAGTTAAGATACATCAATTTTTTGTTGACTTAATTATAATGTCTTTTATAAAAATGATCAGAAATAGCATTTAATTTTCTGATGTTAGACTATTTCTCGGTGGATACACGAAAATATGTTCCTCTGCATTCACCCAGAAACAATTTTGCTTGTTTTAATATTTAGATTAATATATATATATTTTACTTTTATCATTTCTAATTAGCTTTGTTTTGAATCTAATTCAAATCTTCGTGCATTCCATAGCATATGTTTTTATAAGTTCGGTATTATTGTTTATTTTGGGCAAATTTTGTGTATTCTTTTAGTATTTTTGTTTTGGTCAAGCTAGTGTATACTTTTAGTATTATTAGCAAACAAAAAATATATTAGAGTGTATGCTATTTTTTTTATCAAATCTTCATGCATCTCATAACATTTTTTTTTCTAGGCTCTATTTGGTAAAAAATATTATAAGATAGGTGATAGTCAAAAGCTAACTTATAGCTTATAACTAAAAAGCTACTATAATAAAATTAAAGTGTTTGACATGTAAAAAACTATAAGTTATAAGCTTGTATGCTACTTGAAATAACATCTCAAAAAACATTATAAGCTAATTAAATAAGTTTGTTACCAAACACTTCAATTTTTATCAAAAGTCACTTGGTTGTTCAATACCATGTGTCGATTCAATCAGTGAGACTCTCTCCTCACAGCCCAACAGGGAGAATCTATCTTGTGCGCTCCATAAATTTTCAGATGAACATTATTCATCGCTAATGATAGTGAAATTTTACCAATGTCGCGTTAACAAAAAAAATAGTAATTATCACTATTTATTGTAATTACAATAAAGAAGTTGTATTTGCAATTTTCACTAATAACAATAAAACTTAACCACGAAATATTTCTCTAAAACACAAAAAATATCGCAAATATGTCTGATATTTTTTTATTTGTCGAATACATTATTTGATGCGATAACTCTAAGACCTTTCTCGATTAGTAGATTAATTAATAAAAAAAATTGAAAAAGGAAAAAATGGATGCCGTATTGCTGAGGCACAAGCACAAGTTGTGGCCCCATCAAAATATTAGTTTACCATATTCTAGTTCTAATTAGACAAAACCAAGACCCGAATCTGAAATTACCATATTCTACTTCTGATTAGACAAAACTAAGACCCGAATCTAAAATCATCGCGAACCAAACAAAGAAAAAAGAAATAATAAAAAAGGAAAATATTAATAAAAAATAAAAAATAAAAAAACATAGAGAGAAAAAGAAAGAGAAACAAAACATTAACCATGTCAATGGAAACTGAAATGGAAATGAAATGACGAGAAGAAGAGTAACAACAATGTTGCTACGTGGTTAGCGAGAGAGAATCGAATTCAACGATCTCTTCTTTCTTTCTTTCTCATTTTTCTTCTTCCAATTTTCTCCCTAATTCGTTATGGAAGCTTTAATCGAATTATGCGACCTCATTGCGCTAAATCCATCGCAATTCACCGATAAACTTTCATGGATATGCGATAAATGTCCACCGCCGGAGTATCTCTCTACCGGATCGCCTAGGGTTTCACGTTCTCAGCTCAATGCTATTGTCGCCGTTGCTCGTTTATTATCTAAGTGCTCCGATTTCACCGATCTACGACCTAAATCAGTCGCAATCGAGTTCCTTCGTTCAGTTCCACATTCCTTCACTCACTCCTTTTGGCCTCAACCTTTCAGTGCCGATTTCGTTGCATCTTTTTTCAACGATTTTATCGGTTATGTTTCCAAAGCTGCAGAATCGTCGCCGGATTTTGCAGATGAGGTTGCTGGATTCACCGGCGAAGTTGTGTTATCGGCGATTTCTGAAAAGAACTCGGTTGTTGCCAGAGCTTTTTTGATCGCTTTGTCGCAGAATTTTCTTCCTGTTTCTTCTTCCGATGCCGATAAATTGGTCACTTGTTTGATCGAACAATTTGCAGCACCGATTGTGCTGAATGCCGGAAACTCTGACAATTCTTCTTCTCAGAGTAATGGTAGTCCGGCTTCGAATGGTGGAAGCCATATGTGGAGGAGTAATGCTGATCAATTGGTGCAAAATTTGGGTTTAAATGATGGTGGTTTTGGTGGAGGCTCTTTTGGACAACAGGTTACTTCCTTTGAGGAAGAGTCTGTGGAGTTTTTGGAGAGACAAGAAATAGCTTTTAGAGTGATTGCTCACGTGTTGGACAAGGTTCCCGTTGATCCTGCCCTTTTGGAGCAAGCTAGACTCATTGGGAAGAAACAGATTCAATCTATGTCTGCTTTTCTAAAGGTAGTCATTTTTTCTAACTATGCTTTCAGTTTGTAGTTGTTTTCTCTGTCTTGGTTTAGTCACCGTGAAATGTGGGTTGTAGAGTGTAGTTAAAGTTTAGGTTTATGAGTTTATCTGATTAGGAGTGAGGCATATTTTAATGTTTGCAAGTTCTTGCAGATAAGGAAGAGGGATTGGCATGAGCAGGGGTCAAGTTTAAAAGCTAGAATTAATACCAAATTGTCAGTTTATAAAGCTGCAGTTTCATTGAAAATCAAGAGCCTGTCAGCACTGGATTCTGATTCGAGATCCGTCAAGAGATTGGTTTATGAGGCAGTTGCAATATTGATAGATGCAGCTGAAGCATGCTTGCTGTCTGGATGGAGGAAGTTGAGATCATGTGAAGAGCTCTTTGGTTCCTTGTTACTTGGGGTAGCACAAATTGCTATTGCTCGAGGAGGTCAGCCGTTGCGGATTTTGCTCATTCGCCTAAAACCAATTGTTCTCAATGTTTGTGCTCAGGTGCAGTTTTGATTCTTTTCAATATCATATTTCCATTAACTTTATGTTTTCAAACTTGCATTCCAGTTCACATATAATTACATGAAATTTGCTTTGTTTGTTTTTTAAATGTTTTGAAATGTTACCGTGGCAGCCTGAAACATGGAGTAGCAACCAGGGGACCATGTTTGAGAGTGTCACAAAGGCCAGCTGTCAGATTATTGAATCTTGCTGGACTAAGGAGCGAGCCCCTGTAGACACATACATCATGGGGTTAGCTACAAGCATACGCGAACGTAATGATTATGGAGAACAGGTTCGTATAATATTACTTTCACATATCCACGAGGCAGAAACTGATAATATATAAAAATATATATATTTGAATGTGTCAATGTTGTACTGTCTTTTTCTTTTTTGTTTTCTTTTTACACATATCTATCTATATAAAATATACTACGTCTATATATATTCATGCATACATATTAATTTGGTAGTTCATACATTTCCATATATTTTGTGGACTTTATTGCACATGTGCTTTGTGATACTTGAGTTTTTACTCCCTTTAATTTCATCAATTTCATGCATAATATCTATTTATACGGTCAGTAGGGTTTTCCTGCTTCTTCAGCATTGTATCTTGTGCCGAAATTATTGACAGTTATTTTGATTCTAAACATGTTATATTAATAATATCTGTTCATGTATTAAACTCTTTCCTGGCTTACAAAATCTTGTTGCCATCAGGACAACCAAGAGAAACCCGCAGTTCCTTTTGTACAGCTAAACGTTATACGCCTGTTTGCTGAACTAAGCGTTGCAGTTAACAAGTCTGAGCTGGTTGATGTGATATTACCTCTTTTCATAGAAACCTTAGAAGAAGGCGATGCTTCAACTCCTAGTATACTGAGACTTCGAGTATGGAATTCTATTCAATATATTCTGAAATTTATGATAAATTCTGTAAACTTATGCAAGAATAGCTCTGTCTATCAATCCTTTGGCTGATGTATATGAATCTTATGTGTTTTTGTTGCAACCCATACAGCTTCTAGATGCCGTGTCTCGTATGGCCAGTTTAGGCTTTGAGAAATCTTATCGCGAGACAGTGGTTTTGATGACCCGAAGTTACTTGAATAAACTCTCTAGTGTGGGATCAGCTGAAAGCAAAACAGAAGAACCTGAAGCAACAACTGAGAGAGTTGAAGTATGTAGTATCTCAGAATGTCAAGAACGCATGTTAAATTTGATTAGTTTGGTGTAATACTATATCAAATGGATTCTCACTAGTTCAATTAAATTCTAGACTCTACCTGCAGGTTTTCTTCTTATTGCCACTGGTCTTACTACTGATAGACTACGTTCAGATTATCGCCATCGATTACTCTCCCTGTGTTCAGATGTTGGTTTAGCTGCCGAGTCTAAAAGCGGAAGGTATACCTATTTTTTATGCTGAGCCCATGACATGAGAATGTATATTGTAATACGTGAAGTTTTGTTGAGAATTTTAGTAGGCCTTTATTCAACTCCATTTCCTTAATGAATTGTGTTTTCTGAAGATTTCACATCTGATGCTTACTCACTACAGGAGTGGAGCAGATTTCCTGGGTCCTTTGCTCCCTGCAGTTGCTGCAGTTTGTTCTGATTTTGATCCTACTGCAAATGTGGAGCCATCAGTTTTAAAACTGTTTCGAAACCTTTGGTTCTATGTCGCTCTTTTTGGCCTAGCCCCTCCTATACAGAAGACTCAGGCAACTACGAAGTCAGTTTCCACTACATTGAACAGTAACGGAAGCACGGGTGCAATTGCCCTTCAAGCTGTTAATGGACCATATATGTGGAATACGGAGTGGTCTTCTGCTGTTAATCGAATTGCACAAGGGACTCCTCCACTAGTAAGTAATCCAAAAATATACTAGTTTTTGGGCAAAGAATTCTATTGGTGTTTATTTGCAATATGTTTGTTGTTTATTAGAATACATTAGTGCATTTGTTGCTTTGCATTTGGCTTGTTTTGTCTTACAGTATTTTTAACAAGTTATGAGTGACATTGTTTTCGGACTTTGCTATTATTTTTAACAAGTTATAGTTTTGTTGCATTCTATTTTGCACAAGTCTCTTTATCCTGAAGACAAGTTGCCTTCTGATGATAAAGTAAACAAACTTTATTGCTACGAATTCAGTAACTCCATTTCACCTCCCTTAATTTGTCTGTTTACTAGGTACCTGTCTGAACCGAAGTTTACATGTGTCTCTCTGTTTCTGTCCAGGTTGTTAGCTCAGTGAAATGGCTTGAGGATGAGTTAGAACTAAATGCTCTGCATAACCCAGGAAGTCGCCAAGGTAGTGGCAATGAGAAAGCTGCTCTTGCACAGAGAACTGCTCTTTCGGCAGCTTTAGGAGGGAGAGTTGATGTGACAGCAATGACCACAATCTCAGGTGGATTGCATTTTCCATTTTTCTTATTTTTCTATAAACTGTCAATACCTTCAGTTTGCTAGAGAGGTGCTTCCTCTTCTCTTGGTAACATATCAGTTTCATCACTTGTTTAACACTCCTCAGATGCATTGCTGACTGGAAACCATTCACTGTGAAATCAAGATATATTTTGAATGCATTGTTATCTTTTAACAGTTAACACATTTGAACGTATGGTGGAATGTCTTGGACTCACATTTCCTAATTCAACTTGTTCATAGTTTTGTTCCAATAACAAGCATCAAGACAAATGATTATTTCTTAGGTGACATGATGACACGTGTTTTGTGGTTAATGTCATATTCTATGGAAGTGTGTGAACTTGGATATTTTTGGTTTGTGTATGCAAATATAAACTTTCATGGTTGATGTGATTGTTTTTATTATTTAATTAGTAGAACATTGGTTACACAACAGCTTGTTCATAGTCTTATGCTGCTGACAAGCAACTAAAATTTCACTTGCCCCTTGGTTTTCTACATTAAGTTCTCATGTCTCTCTTGCTTTTTGTTGGGTTGGAATTCCCTCCCTTGCTCCTTGTTAACTCGGTTTCATTTTTTTTTGCCCCCACTATCATGACTGGCATGGTGATTGTCTTTCTCATAATTTGTGTATAGGGGTGAAAGCTACTTATCTTCTTGCTGTAGCTTTTCTTGAGATCATCCGCTTTAGCAGCAATGGCGGAAACCTAAATGGTGGCACCAGTATGGATGCTGCTAGAAGTGCTTTTACTTGTGCCTTTGAATATCTTAAGACTCCAAATCTAATGCCAGCTGTCTTCCAGTGTTTAACAGCGATTGTCCACAGAGCTTTTGAAACAGCTGTGTCATGGATGGTAGGTTTTAGTTTCACAAAGTTTTTTTCATAAATGCATTGTTGCAAAAGCTTTAGCTAATTTGGAACAGGTTCAATCACGTTATCTGCGTTTAACTTGCCAATACTTCCTTTATGTATAATCATGAGGGCCGTAGGTTTCAAAGCAAGGAACCAAACAAAGTTTTTTTTTTATGGTACCATGTTTTCTTAGTAGCATTTTTAATATAAATTTGAGGCATCAACTTGATACGTAAGAATCATGTTTTAACTGAACGTTATTTACTATTCATCTGAAAGGCTGCTTGCAGTAGCAAAAAATAGCTATGTATATACAAAACAATTTTATGTTGCGGTTTTCTCATATGGAGAATATTGCTTTGTTTTATTCACAATCGATGATTTATTATGAATAAAGGCAAGGTGGCTGAACCTTGGCTTTTATTTATCTATCACGTACTACAACTTGTTGATTGTTTACTAAGCCTTCAGAATTTGTACTTGTGTTGCTATGCTTTTTATTACAGGTGCGTTTGTTTTGGATTTTTTATGATTTTTTTTTTCTTAAAAGAATTACCTTTATCATTTTATTAGTGTTTGTTATAGATTTTTTAGAAAATCATTTTATTAAAAAAATCGTTTTTAACCTTAAAATGAAAAGCTAATCCTAATAGCTTCTCTAAAATCTTTTTTTTTTTTTTAAGAACAAGGAACTTAAGTGCAGGAGCTTCAAATTTTAAAAAATGATTTTTATAATAGTAAACAAACAGAAAGTAGCTTCAGTTTTTTTAAAAATCTCTATATTTTTAAAGGTTAAACAAACACACCCTGCATTAGCAGTTTTACTTTATATTTTTCTTCAAAGTGAATTTTCTTTCCTTTTTTGTGTGTGCTTGTTTTTATAATTCATTGTATGCTTGTCATTTTTTCTCAATCCAATACCGAGAGCATTTTTAACAAATATTCGTGTGAAAGCTAGAGAGAACTCATAAATGTTTTGTAAAAAACTATTTTTCTGTTATTCAAGTCACACTGATTCAAGTTACAAGCATTAGTATTTATAGGCACAAGGTATGTTAGTCCTTAGTAGCTTGGACTAACACACTAGATACTAACTAATCAGTTGGCTAATCCTTTTCTTAACTACTATTACAAGGGTTATCCTATACACACTTACAATTCGGAGGAACTATTTTGGTGACAGAAATATTTGGAGGACCAATTTAAGGGATTATTCTATAAATAATTAGCATCTGCATGATGGCGTCCACTTATCTTTCCGGCCAAAAGTGGAATCCCCCTCCCCAAAAATAAAATAAAATTGAAGGTTGTTTTCTGTGTATGTACATTGACAAATGGTGTAGGTTCACAACCTTTCAAGTTCTGATATGGATTTTAGTTAGCTGACTTGCTAGTGCTCTCATTTATATGTCTGGCTGAGTCTGTGCTGTTCACTTTGTTAAAGGCTGATTCCTTTGTTGTTATTTGTGTCACTCTATATGTGCACAATTGATTGGTCTGCATGCAGGAAAATCAAGTATCTGAGATAGGCCATGAAGCTGAGGGCCGAGACTCAATACTTACAATGCATACCTGTTTCCTAGTCAAAAGTCTGTCCCAAAGGGAGGATCATATACGAGATATTGCAGAGAACTTGTTAACTCAGCTTCGAGATAGATTTCCACAGGTAAATTTTCAACGTGTATGCATGTATGTAGTTTTCCTAGTGTGTCCTCTTCCTGATTTTCTGGAATTCTCTATATATTAAGATTAAAACTATATCTTTGCAGGTTTTATGGGATTCGTCCTGTTTAGACTCGTTGCTATTTTCATTTCTTGATGACCCTTCTTCCGCTGTCATCAATGATCCTGCTTGGACATCAACAGTCCGTTCCTTGTATCAGAGAATTGTTCGGGAATGGATAATTAAATCACTTTCAAATGCTCCATGCACAAGCCAGGGCCTTCTTCAGGTTTAACTAATTTATTTAATTTATTAAAAAAAATATTTCCTTGCTATCCCGGTCTCAATGCTTGCTTTGACGGGGCTAAAATATGCTGTTTCCTATATTTAACAAAGAATTATAATTTTTACTTGAAGATTAAAACACAAATTCCTATTCTAAGCAAATGTCAAGTGCTGGATGATGTTTTTTTCCTTTGGGGGTGAGCATCATTTTTTACACACACACACAAAATCATATATTATTTGAGCCATAATTTTCTACTGCAGTTGATTCTCCTCGCTTTCCATCCATCTCCTTGTTTTTGTACCACAAGCACTGGTCTATATATAACTGAACCATGGTTGTTAAACTGAGATTTGATTGGGGGTCGGTAGACCTACTTTTTGAATCTTATTATGAATTGTAAGATACACGATAAAAATATATAGTACTTTAAAATAAAAACAAGTAACAAGCAAAAACATTAGCTAACATATTGTATATGAACTTAACAACTTTAAGTGTGGAGAAGTGGGGATTCTGGGGTTCGAACCACGGCCCCTCCAATAATGTCCTTGATAGCTGCCAACTGAGCTACACTTACGGGACCAAATCTAAGATATTCTTATATAGTATAAATGATATTATGAGATATTTTATAATATTCCATTTCATTTTTCTGTAATTTTTATTGTCAAGTTATATTTATTTATTTGTTTAATTTGAAGTCCTCACAGTTCTTTTGGCACATCTGGATCTTTGTATTACACATCAGGATAAACTTTGTAAAGCAAATAATTGGCAAAGAGCACAGCCCACAATCGATGTTGTTTTACTTTTATCTGAGATAAGAATTGGCACTGGGAAAAGTGACAACTGGTCAACACAAACAGGAAATATTCCTGCAGTCTTGGCTGCTGCAGCTGCTGCTTCAGGAGCAAACTTAAAAGTGTCAGAATCTTTTAATTTAGAGGTTATCAGTTCCGGTAAGTGCAACCAAGCTGCAGCAACAGTTAAGTGCAACCACGCTGGAGAAATTGCCGGCATGAGGAGATTATACAACAGCATTGGTGGCTTTCAATCCAGTACAACACCTACTACAGGTGGTTTTGGAGCTGGGCTTCAAAGAATTATATCTGGAGCTTTTCCTCAACAGCCACAAGCCGAGGATGATTCATTTAATGGAATGTTGCTTAATAAGTTTGTGCGTTTACTTCAACAGTTTGTCAACATAGCAGAGAAAGGCGGGGAGGTGGTCAGGTCTGAATTTCGTGAAACTTGTTCTCAGGCTACTGTGCTGCTTTTGTCGAATTTGGTAAACACATTTCTCCCTTCTTTCTAAATGGTAGTAGTTATAACTCTTGTGGAATCCATATTTGTACCTTTATCTGAGTTATGCTTTTTTTATGGACAAGAGTTCTGGATCTAAATCGAATGTGGAGGGCTTCTCACAACTTCTCCGTCTTCTTTGCTGGTGTCCTGCATATATTTCCACACATGATGCAATGGAAACCGGTGTTTTCATATGGACATGGTTGGTTTCTGCTGCACCTCAGCTTGGAGCTCTTGTCCTTGCTGAGCTTGTTGATGCATGGTTATGGACAATCGATACTAAGCGGGGTCTTTTTGCATCTGAAGCAAGGTACTGCGGGCCTGCTGCAAAACTAAGGCCTCACCTGACCCCTGGGGAGCCTGAATCACAGCCTGTGATTGATATCGTTGAGCAGATAATTGCTCATCGGCTATGGCTTGGATTTCTCATCGATCGTTTTGAGGTTAGAAGTTGCTCACTGCATTGGTTAACTGGCATTTTCTTGTCTTGAACTTGTTTTTTTAAATTGTAAAAATTTCTGCTTATATGTTGGTTGTGATCTTAAGTGGGCATATTGTTTTGATATTCCTATTGCATCAACTTTTTATTTATAATTCACGACTGCCTTGTAAAACTAAATATGCTAGGTTAAACCGACAAATGATAGTATCTGGTGTTCTGGATGATTGGTTGATTGCTGCTGATGCAAGTTTTAATGGGTTTTTTAACATTCAATATCTTGATACTCATCACAGTTAACCTAACGAACAAAGATTGAAATATTTGAAGAGACCATTTCGTTGTTCATTGCTTCCTCTATTGTGTTAAACATTAAATCTAGTTTCAACTACAAATTGCATCTTTTTATTCCCTGGATTACTACTTATCTTGTCTCCTGTAGGCGGTTCGACACCAAAGTGTGGAGCAACTCTTGCTTCTTGCTAGGATGTTGCAGGGGACAACAAAGCTTCCCTGGAACTTTTCACACCATCCTGCAGCCACTGGCACTTTTTTCACTCTCATGCTTCTAGGACTCAAGTACTGCTCCTGCCAGTCTCAGGGGAATCTACAAAAATTTCAAATAGGGCTTCAACTTCTGGAAGATCGGATTTATCGGTGAACACAATTCTCTCTTTATAGTTTTTCTTTGGCATTCTCTTAGCATTTTTCATATTTATTTTTTTACGCGTCTAAGAGTAGTGTTGGGCTGTTGGCAATCTCTTTGTTAAATATTATTCATTGAGCAATTTTTTCTTCTCTTCTGTATGAAGCATGCGTTTTGCAAGCCTGTTCTGCATTCCCAAAAGATTATAGCTTGTATTCCTTGTTCAGTGTCTCTTTTTGCATGGTTTCAATTCCCTTACCACAGTAACGTGAAAGATTGTTCTGGCAACAGTGCAACTTTGGCCTGCTTCATTTTTAGATGGTTAGTTTTTGTCTGTATGCCAATATGCTTTTGAGGACTTAGACGGGATAAGTTGGAACTGGTCAAATCATGTAGACTAACTCAGCCTCTGAACCTGCCGCATGAATCTTTTATGCCAAATATTTTCATCTTCTCATTATGTTCACCATGACTTAACACCATAAAAATTACTTTCTTATCTTTAAAATCTGACCAATAGATAATGTTAGAAATGCGTGCTTTTTCTTTTTATTTCCAATTCAAGCTGAGGTGACCAAAGTTAACAGTCTTTCTTTTGTATTAATTCTTTATTTTCTACTAAACAAGTACAGAGCCTTATTTCTCCAACAATGAACTGTACCTCTTTCAATTTTAATGAAGTGTTAATTTCAATTGCAACTTGTGGATGTTTGGTTAATTTGCTAGATTTTTTTTTGGGGGGTGTGGGTGTGGTCTGCTATAACTCCAACAGACTTGTCTGGTATGTCATGTTAGCTCTTCGCTGAACTAGATTTCTTGGTCATTTAAAAATAATCCCACCATGTATCTTTAGTTTCGCATTGCCAGGTCTGCTTGAGCAATTAGTTTCTTGCGAAGATAACTAATTGAGCTAGATTCATCATGTTCAGCTTTCTTTGGACTAATTGGAATTGTTTGGTGCATTTGCAGGGCTGCGTTGGGTTGGTTTGCTTATGAGCCTGAATGGTATGACACAAACTATACGAATTTTACTCAATGTGAGGCGCAGTCTGTTTCTCTATTTGTTCACTACCTTTCAAATGTGAAAGCGGATGCTGTTCAAGTTGGTTCAAAAGGAAGTGGACAAGAAAATGGGAACCCTTTAGCTGATGTGGTAATATTTCTATGTCTACCATTGACATATGCTTACACTGGGCATTGTAGCATCAAATGTTTTGGTTTTTTTTTTTTTTGCATAACATTTGGCTTTCATTTTTCAAGAGACTTGCAATTACTTTGTGCAAATATCCTAATATCTACATATATGTATAGCGTGATCTCTATCATCCTGTTTGGGGTCAAATGGAGAACTATACTGTTGGCAGAGAAAAACGGAGGCAGCTACTTTTAATGCTATGCCAACACGAGGCTGATAGGCTTGAGGTCTGGGCACAGCCCACTAACACAAAGTATATATCTTTTTTTACCACTGGAATTTGATTATATATTTTCTCTTCCTGTCCCGATCTTTCAAATACCTGGTATGTATGGATTTTCAGGGAAAACATTTCTAGACCCAAGATTAGCTCCGACAAATGGATAGAACATACTAGGACTGCCTTTGCGGTAGACCCAAGGATTGCTTTATCGGTGGCCTCTAGGTTCCCAACGAATTCATTTGTGAAGACTGAAGTAACTCAGCTTGTTCAGGTATTTTTTCCAATAAGATGTGAACTGGCCTAGTCAAATGAGGATCTGGAATGGATTATGGAAATTGATTTACCATTTATGAAGTTAAAGTTTAAATGTTTTGAGCAACAACTACTCTCTATGTTCGGATTTGGATTCCTCTACATTTAAAAATCCTAAATTCACCTACGTTTACTTATATTTAAAAATCCTAAATTCACCTACATTTACTTATATTTAGTGCAAAAATGCTAGGAGAGAGGATATAGAGATAGTATGGTAAGTGGTAATGACAAAATTGACCTGAAAAATAAACTAAATGTAGGATTTTTGCATGTTTCTTTGTAACGAAAGTATAAGAAACCAAAAAGATCTGGAATTGAAAAATAATAGTTCATCGAAACTCAAAAGATATAATATTAACTATGTACTAAAAGTACGAAAAATATAAGCTGTAAAAAAAGTAATAATAATTGCTACAATACAAAAAAGACTGTCTGCGGCAGCAAATAAAAAGTGACTGAACACAACAAAATGAGAATGAAACATTTGATTTCCTCTAGAGTAGATTTTATTGGCGTGCAGTGTAGCTTTTATGTTTGGTATGTGTATACACACACACACACACAAGTGATTCCAGCTGCTCACTCTCATCTAAACATATTATCTTGGAAAATATGACATAATAGCTTCACTTTGCAGGCACACATAGCAGATGTACGCAATATACCGGAAGCATTGCCTTACTTCATCACCCCAAAGGCTGTTGATGACAATTCAGTGCTATTACAACAACTGCCCCATTGGGCTCCGTGTTCTATTACACAAGCTCTAGAGTTCCTTACTCCTGCATACAAAGGTCATCCACGGGTCATGGCATACGTGCTAAGGGTTTTGGAATCCTATCCTCCTGAACGTGTGACCTTTTTCATGCCACAGTTGGTGCAGACATTACGGCACGATGATGGGGTTAGATATCTGCTGAAACTTAAATTCATGGTTTATTTCCTTAGTAGTCAGTATGTGTTTCCTCCTACTGTTTGTCACGTAAAACCTGATTTTATGCTTTTGTGTTGTTGACCATTCAACATCTAAAGCATAAATAAGCCTTGTGCTAACTCATTTAGTCAATACATGAGATCTGTAATAGATAATAGTGTTGAATCTGACTATGTAGTATCACAGGGTTTTTTGTTTATTTTCACACCATAATGCAATTTCTTTCGACAAATTGAAAAACCTATTTTGACAGAACTGTATTTGGGCCATTTTAAAAGTGAATTTTTTTATCATTTTCTGAATTCAATCTCTAATTAGTGATGTAAAAGTTGAAATAACATAACACCAATATTATGATCTTTTCTATTGTTAAGAGTCTATGTGAAAGAGAAATAGAACGATAGCTGAATCTGAAAAATGTTTCATTGATTGAAAGTTGTGTACACTGAACTGTATTTGTAAAGCTGTTGTCTGAGCCTTACAGCAGAGTTACCATAAGCTAGTTATTCTATAGTTATGAGAATAACCAATTTACATATCTGACAACAGTGTAATAGACTTGTATAACTACTTTATTTTAACATTTATTGTATATTTTAAAGAATTTTCATTTGAGAACCAGCTGCATGTATTCATTTTTGCAGAAATTAGTGGAAGGTTATTTGCTTAGGGCTACTCAACGAAGTGACATATTTGCCCATATTCTTATCTGGCATCTCCAGGTATAAATTGTGTTGTTAGTTATTAATTTTTATGCATGAAGGTGATTGTTGTTCATTTTTACTTTTGTTGTGCAAACAATTCTTATTTATAATTGGATTTGCCTTACCAGCATATTATGATTCTTTTTCTGGAATATATTGATTCATTAGAAATTCTTGATTTTTATTGAATATAAGTGGTTAAGACACTGCATTTCTTTTGGGCAGGGTGAGACTGTACCTGAGGCGGGGAAAGATCCAAATAGTGTGAAGGTATGCTAACAGCAAGTTTCTTTATATCCGGTATATTTATTGCTATCATATACGAATGAAAACATCACAAGTTTAACTCAAATCTATTTGACTAACTGAAATTAAATTAAAAGGAGAACTAGACACAAAGTGAACTTGACCGATGCCTGTCACTTTAGTTTTAGAACCGTCGACAACAGTGATGTAATGTGGAGTTTTGGGTTGCGACAGTTGTGAGAAATGAGACGGACGTCCAGCTATGTTATCAAAGCACCACCACTGAGCATCCTGTGCTAATCGATGTGAGATTTGGACACTACATATTACCAAAGTACCTAACATAGCACCAATTAATAAGTTTTTTTTCTTTAATGGCAATACCAATTGATAAGTACAAGGCACTTGGGGAACCTCCCTTAAAACCTAGCTATGAAGGGGAACCAATCCACTCAATTGAGCATCTCATACTACTCGATATGGGACTTAGGCAACCCGTAATACCAAAGTCCCTATCATAGCTGTCGAATCAGCATCACAAAAGGCTTTAAGAGTTGGTGGCTGTTTGGGTGGAGCAGGAAAGAACTGAAGATCACATTGCAAAGTCTCTTTGGGACACCGAAGAGATAATTTTTGGTCTAATGATTGTTGCACACTGCAAAGTACCTGCAACAGACATGTACATAATACATCGGAAAGAGATAGCTTTAGCTTCAGAAATGTATTTATTTTGAGCTAACAGCAGGGAGCCATTAGGGTGAGGTTAGACCTCAATACCCAAAAAATAATCAGGAGAGCCATGCTTTTTTAGGGAAAACACCTAATCAAGCTGTGTAATCAATTGTTTTATCAAGAAAAAGGAGCCTCCTGTAACAATGTGAATAGATATATTCAAAGTAAACTTTGTTTTATCTTGGAATATATTTATTTTTCAAATCATACTTACTATAATTTGTATATGTCGGTCCTTTATTTCAGAATGCTGCATTTTTAGAACTGCTGCCAGCTGTAAGGAAACGTATAATTGACGAATTTAATTCAAAGGCACTCGATATATTTAATAGAGAGTTTGATTTCTTCGATAAAGTTACGTCTATTTCCGGTGTATTATATCCACTCCCTAAAGAAGAACGCCGAGCTGGTATTAAAAGGTATTGGGCAGATGTCTGAAGGAATAACTTTTATTGTTAATCATTCTTAAGTTAAATTTTCAAATTATTAGAGCTAATGTATTTCTTACTATATGTGATAGGGAGTTGGAGAAAATTGAACTGCAGGGCGAAGACCTTTATCTACCTACAGCTCCTAATAAGCTTGTTACGGGTATTCAAGTAGATAGTGGTATTCCCCTACAATCAGCCGCAAAAGTCCCGATCATGATAACATTTAACGTAGTTGATCGAGATGGGGACAGAAATGATGTAAAGCCACAAGCTTGCATTTTCAAGGTAGGCTCAATTCAAGCATTGACATTTACAATTCTCATCTTGTCAAAACTCAGCACCTGCAAAACATTGTACTATAGGACTCAGTAACTTAGCTCTCTTATATTTAATTAATATTTGCCTTTTCCACACTTCCATTCCATGTCATGCAGGGCTTGTGCTTTCTAGCCTCTAGTTCAGTAACATATATAAAAATACTAGTTCAATTACATATATAAACATATCTGAATGACATAAGTGTCAAACAAAGGAAGTTTGTCAACTAGTTCATAAAAAATGAGGCATTCCATGTTATGACATATTATGATTTTTCAAATTTTTCTACAGATGAACCAATTTTTTTGCACCTCTTATTTATTTTCTTGCTTGTCAATTGTGCTTAGCTTGTTCTTTTTACTTTCATTCTTTAGGTTGATCGAGTTCTCTTGCATTTCAGGTTGGAGATGACTGTAGACAAGATGTTCTTGCTCTTCAAGTGATAGCACTTCTTAGAGATATATTTGAAGCCGTCGGAATAAATCTTTATTTATATCCTTATGGTGTTCTCCCTACTGGTCCTGAGAGAGGTATAATAGAGGTGAGTTTATTCCTAATCCTAACATGCTGAAGCATCATGATAATTCTGACATCGGGTATTTGTAACAATAAAATTTTCATTTCACAGTTTTCAATCTTGCATTTTCCAGTGACAAATATGGTTTAGAACCTTGTTTTGATGAATAATTCAAGAGATTCAATTGCCAGTTTTTAATCTAAATTATGAAGGTCCTTTTCGGCCTTATTTGAATTTTAAAAAATAACAAATGGCATCTTATCAGTATAGTTGGGATGATATCAATGTTAATTATTTTTTATGTCATACGCTTGATAGTTATTTTGTGGATTTGTAATTTTCTTTCATACATTTGTCAGGTTGTGCCTAATACACGTAGTAGAAGTCAGATGGGAGAAACAACTGATGGGGGGTTGCTGGAGATATTTCAGCAAGACTATGGACCTGTTGGGTCTTCTAGTTTTGAAACTGCACGCCAGAACTTCATCGTTAGCAGTGCTGGTTATGCTGTTGCTAGTCTCTTGCTTCAACCAAAGGATAGGCACAATGGGAACCTTCTATTTGATAAGTAAAATATTTATCTGTGCTTCATTAATTTGTCAGCAATTATTATTATAATCACCAGTGCATTTAAGTTTAGCTTTAGATGCATCTGAAATATTGAAGAATATCCTAATTGATTAATCCCCTTGGTTCAATTCATTTGTTATCTTCAATTTATCTACCCTCAATGCTTTCTTCTACTGCAAGTACATGAAATACCGGTCCAATAAATCTATGACTAACATGATATATGCTGATGCAGTGTTGGGAGGCTTGTTCATATTGACTTCGGTTTCATTCTAGAAACATCACCAGGTGGGAATATGCGTTTTGAAAGTGCACATTTTAAGCTGAGCCATGAGATGACACAGTTACTAGATCCATCTGGTGTTATGAAGAGTGATACATGGAACCAATTTTTAAGGTAGTAATGGCATTTCTAGCTTGATCACAAATAAGTCTTCCCTTTAATCATTTATGTTTTTTTTTCCCACTCATTTTGTATTTTGAAAATTGTCTGTTCTTTCGACGTTTGTTGTGTATCTTCTAGATTGTGTGTGAAAGGATACCTCGCAGCCCGTCAACATATGGAAGGGATAATCACGACTGTGGCATTGATGCTAGACAGTGGGTTACCTTGCTTCAGCAGGGGTGACCCCATTGGTAATCTTCGGAAGAGATTTCATCCGGAGATGAGTGAGCGTGAAGCGGCTAATTTCATGACCCATGTATGTAAAGATGCTTATAATAAGTGGACAACTGCTGGTTATGACTTGATACAATACCTGCAGCAAGGCATCGAAAAGTGAGAGGTAATATAGAACTGACCTATAACGTGTACATGTTTGCTTGTAATTTTACATTCATTGTTGTCTTGTGTTTTGATTTTTTTTTGAGGAATTTTCTTCATTATAGTATTGAAGAGGGAATAGTATAAATGGGCGGATGAACATTCAGAAGTTCTGTATTTTCATTTCGCGAGTCCCTTTTGATGTAAAAATACAGTTGTGTAATCTTATTTATTGAATAGTGAATACAATTCATTGTGGTGATGGGTACCTTCTCCCTCATCCTCTCTCTTCCAATCTCCCTAATCAAACTTATGTGTGAACCTCGTGAAAAAGAAATTGTGGATGATAATATCCTTTCCTGAAGGATCAATTTGAATTAACTTATATAGGAGTTTTTCATTTAATTAGTTTGTGATTTTTCGTTTATAGATATTTTTTGCAATGTAAAAATTAATCTAATCTATCTATTATTACTATATGTAGAATGATCCCCTCGTTCCATATGTCTTATTCCTAAGTAACTCCACCGTAGCACAAAAGTAATTCTCAATATTTTATAGATAATCATTCACACTGACAATCCAATAAATTTTATAGATAATAATCAGTCACACCATCAATATTTTAACGAGACAGTTGCAATTAAAAAATAATCACACTTGAATAAATATTAAATACCCTACATAATAGTATTATGATTTTCCTTCGCATGCAAGCCTCATCCTTCAAGTGGATGAAACAGTTTTTTATTGATTTGAAAAGCTAAATAGCCTAATATAAAGAAAAATATGCAAATGAACCCTACCGCTTATTTTTTTAATAGAAATTAACCCTACAATACAAGTACTACGTTCAGCAGAACTATCATTATTATTGGTCCCTAATTGGCGAATTGGATCTCTCCATTATCATTATTAGTACCCTTGGTATTTGACTTCCTCCAAAATTTACCAAAAGACCCTTCCATTTCTTCAAGAGTCTTACCTTGTGTTTCAGGGAGCATTGTATAGAAGAAGATCCATCCACAAGCTGCAATTCCACCAAATAGAAAGAAAGCCCCTCCAATACTTATCTTATCAGATAAGGACAGAAATGTCATTGAAATTATTCCACTAGTCACCCTATTCACCACCACACCTGCAGACGCACCTTGAGCGCGTAACCGCAACGGAAAAATCTCAGAACTATAAACCCAAGTAATAGGACCCGCACCAATTGAAAACGTTGCCACGTAGGACAAAACAGTAGCAATGCTCAATCCAACGGCCCACATCTGTCTCACGTGCGAATGATCAACGACTGTGAGACTCACCGCAAGAGTGAGTAAGGAAATCACCATTCCACCAACACTAGACAACAACAACGGTCTACGCCCGACCCGATCCAACAAAAAAGTAGCCACTAAAATAAAAACGGTTTTAACCAATCCAACAGCCACAGTTGCAAGTAACTGTTCCGTATCAGATTCAAGTCCAGCTTTACGAAAAATAGTAGGACTATACAAAACGACAGCGTCTATACCCGAAGCTTGTTGAAAGAAATGAATCCCTAGAGCAGCAATCACTATATGACGCACTGCTGGTGTAGGATAAAGAAACAACTCTTTCCACACAGTAGTACCTTCCCTCTCGTTTGTTCTGTTTATTGAAACGACGTCGTCGTTGCAATTTTCCGGAATTCCAGCTGCAGCTTTGATTTCCATGAGCCTAAGTTGAGCCTCTTGTTCAGAATCAGAGGTCTTGTTGAGAACTTTTGTAGCATCACCGAGTCTTCCTTTCATAACGAGCCAACGAGGTGACTCAGGCATTGCTAACACTCCAACGGCTAAGATTACAGAAGGAATTGCTCCGATTCCGAGCATCACTCTCCATCCTACTTCAAGTGGAAGCTTCGAAAATCCAAAGTTTGAAATGTATCCAAGTAATATCCCTCCATTGATGAATACCTAATTATCAAATTATAACACAATTATTAGTTTAATTAATCGATTAATTAATGTTTAATTTGTTATTGTTTTTGACAATCACACATGTAAATGTACAATTTTAAATACTAACATCTTTAGTTATTTATTAAATTATGAAATTTTATATTTTAAACGTATTCGTCACGATAAATTGAACTATATCTTATACGTTAATATTTTATTTTATATATTATTAAAAAATTATGGTTAAAATAGATTATGTGAATAGTTGTAAAAAATGACACTTAAGAAGAATATAAGGAGTAACTATGTACCTCGGGGAAGGAGGTGAGGAAGCCGCGAGAGGAAGCAGGAGATACTTCCGCGGTGTAAACAGGGGCAATCATAAGGGCGTAACCGATGCCAATACCGGCAATGAAGCGAGCAAACATGAGAAAGGGAAAGTTGGGAGAGAACCCCATGAGGATTGCACCGACAAAGAAGATGGCACCAGCAAGAACAATGGTGTAACGGCGACCGATCCAATCAGAGGTTCTACCAGCGAGGCAGGAGCCTATTAAGGAGAAAAGGTTAATGATGCCTACCAAGATTTCGATTTGTACATCAGATAGTTTCAGGTCCCTTTTAATGTATATCACTGCTCCACTCATCACCCCAATATCTACATAACATAACATACAATGTCATTTACATACATACAATTAATGTCCATAGATTCATGCATGTTCATATTCATCTCTGTATATTTATTTGCATGTTTGAAATTATATGTTTTTGACGAATTATTGTCTTGTTTCACTTCTATTGAAACTTTAAAATATATTTTGTCAAAATCACATTCTTCAGTCAAAGTCTTGCAACACACATAGTTTAAAATAATATAAAATTTTCATACATGCTAATTTTTTTAGTAGTTTTCTCATAAGAGAATGAAAATTTTCATGCAAATGTAACCATTAAGAAGAAACAAAAGAAGTAATGTTAAACTTTACTATTTGTCATATTAATTACAGAGTTTGTCTCACATGTGTAATATTGCACATGTTAAAACAACTAAAAGTGGAGAGTAACTTTTAAATGAAAACAATAATTATTTATTAAAAAGTCATGCATTTAATAGAAAATAAACAAGTTTCAATACAAATTTACATTTTAAACTTCTTAACATGTGCAAATCTATGATAGAAAAATTCTTAATTATATATGCATGTCCTATCGTGTATAGGGAGACATATATAAAAATATATATATAGTCAACAAAATTTACTATACTTAATTAATTACCATAACCAAGTAAAATGGAAGTCATGGAAGCCAAAATAGCGCAAGCAAAAGCAAACTTGTTGGATTGAGGTTTCATTTGGGGATCGAAATCCTCAAGAGACTTCTGAGAAGCTGTTTTACCCTCTGCCATATATCTTAATAATTAGTTTATATAGTTGAATTGAATTAATAGAGATCGGAGATAGAGAAAAATGTGTTGAATTTGAGTATGATAGTGAAATAGCTAAAGATACATGCATGCATGTATATGATGAGAATTAAGCCACAGGTCGAAAGATAGAGAGATGAGTTTTACAAATAATGCAAACCAAAGACGCAGCTGGCATGCTTATATAGGCATTTAAAGGCACTAACACTCTCAGAAACGTCCCTTTCAATGTGTCTCGTCCTCTTAATACCATACAATATTAATATATATGTTTGCAACATTAATAATGGAGTAGGCCAAACTTGTTCAAGCTATAATCTCATTTGTTGGTCTCACGAGATCACTTGATATGGACAAGTTGTTGATTAGTTAAGTATATACATATACTTTCATTTTTTCTGTAAAACGAATTCATTATATAAATTAAATGTCCCAATCCCTTACAGCCTTAATTAATTATTAAATGTCTCAATCCCTTTTCGGTATAATGGTTGTCGGAATAACGGCTGAAAAGTCATGTTTGACAGTAAATATCAATCATTCTAATATCTACTATTACATAAGTGCCAACTTTTATAGCCATTGAGTATGAACGTGTGGCCTTGTATCATCGTGCTATTGGGTTGTGCTTGACACTGAATTAGCCTTAGGCCGAGTCTAAGACATAATTTTTTCTTTTTAATCCATCGTAACTATTAAGATCTTCTATAATTAAATGGCTATACAAAGAAATTCAAAAGATATATAGTGTTTTTTTGTAAGATATATAGTGTGTTTGATATGCTAAAAAATAAGGATTTGACAAAACAATTTGAGTTATACTGTGTTTAATTTTAAACGGACCCTTAGCACACAACTGACATATATTGAGCAATTTGTTTCTTTTAATATTTGCAACTGGTGTATCTGAATATTTTCGATAAGATCCTTTCATTTTGTTCCGTCACTAGTATAGGATCATCTTCTAATAATTATACATCATTACAAAACGACATATATTCAATTAAACCATACTATCTAGATATTGTGAAAATATTTAAATTACTAACTTAAATATGAGACAAAAGAAAGGTTTAAATGCAATTTTAGTCTTTATATTCTTTTCAAAAATAAATTTTTGGTTAACATCTTAAAATTTTATGTTTTGGTCCCAAATTTTACCATTTTAAAAAATTTCCACCATATCATCTCATTTTGGAGTAGTTCCTGCAAAAATAGGAATAGGGGACCTTACTAATGTGTTATGGACAAGATCCTAATTGTTTAATTTTGTAGGTGAAAAATGATCTCCCTTCTTTGTTTCTTCGGATTCTCCTTTGTAGAAGTTGTTCTTCAACTTTCCTTCATCGTGTCTCGTACGTGGATTCACACATACTCGAATAACTCACTCTCTAACCTCTCCTCATCCTTTCTCCTTTTCACACCTTTCGAGTACGCATGAAATATACACAATCCAGAATGTGGACCTAGATTTAGTGTGTTGACATCTCGAAGAATTTCTATACTTGCAAACGTTTTGACGATCAAGTCCAAACATAATCAAAGTTGTGAGATTTTTTTAGTTTAGAGAATGATGACTATTTTAACTTTGATCGTGTATCCTTATTTATTGGACAAACTCAAAGAATGTTTTTGGTAGAATCATTGAGTCATTTATGTTGTCCTCGACGGGATTCATAGATCACATTTGATTGTCAACGAATTAATCTGATGGAATGGAACCACCAAATTTGCTTGGGTGTGCTCTAGGGCATTCTCATAGCAGTGTTGTAGTGCATTTTCCATGTAAATTTTATTCAACAAATTCAATTATGTTTAATAATTAATTTCAAACTTACACCATTGATAAAAACATATAAATATTGAAATTTAAAAGGCCAAATATATATATTGAGGTGATTTAAGTTTTGGATTTCTAACGGATATTAAATACTAAATAGCTCATTTAAGTTTCTAACTTGTTGCATCGTTATTTTAAGTTATTCTACTTTTGCAAAGACATTGATGTGACCGTTAATTTTGATGTTAACCGTGATGAATTGGAGGTTTGATCATTTGTGAACCATGAGACCCAGACAATTGAGGCTCAACTGAAATGGAGGATAACTGAAAAAAGGGTAACATGACAACAAATTAAAAATTTAGATGACTGATTTACTACCTAAAATACTTAAAAACCTAGCTAATTATTACAAATGTAAAACTTTTTTTTTTGCTAACACAAATGTAAAACTTAAAGGACATATAGATGCATTTGGTCAAATTATAAGTTAAATAACAAAAAAAAAAATTTAATTGTTGTGCACCGTCAGTGTAAAGTTTTTGAGAAGAAGAGTACATTCTAAATTCTCAAGTTAACACCACTAAACCAAATTAAATGAGTTAAATAAAGTGATTAATATGTTAGGCCGGGATATATAGAATGAAGTTGTATATGAATTACGTAAATTGTAAACCTGATGATTAATAGTTGTTCTTGGATGTCCCAATTCCAAACCACTACGGAGACCGTCCAAATCAAAGTGGATCAACTCAGGTATCACTAGTTTGTCCAAAACAACACTTACCAATCTTCAATGCCTTACAAACTGCGCTGCATCATGTAATGTTTGTGGTACGTATCTGCAACCTAATCACCACATACATATACATGTGCAAGGCTGAAAGCTTTTTCATCTTTAATTTTGTTGAGACTAAATATAGCTAAAAATTTGACTCACAAATGTATTTAATGGGGATTTGAATTTTGAGGAAATCTCATCTCATTGTCATCATATATATATGATCATGTATTTAGAGTTCTCTTGAAGGTTGAGATTATTTTATTATTTAATTTGATTGTGCGACTTAGTCGTATGATCTTAAATCAACAGTTGAAATTCATTATTACATAGAACTATATATGTAGAATTTCAATAGCAGCCGATCTTGATCTATCACATATAAAAAGCTTCAATAAAATATAAATTGATGGTACACGCTTATCCAAATACACACTTTAGTTTAGAGTGTAAAAATCAAATCAACGATTCGATGAATCAATAAAAAGGTAATAATTCAATAAATTTGGAGATTCATAGCCAACTAATCAAATTTTTAGGTTTTGATATTCTTGTTCAGGTGTAAACCTAACCAAACCTGACCTCTATTGGTTCGGGTATCAATTTTGCATCATTCAAAATGAATCACATAATATCGAAACCAAATTATTATTATTTTTTTTTATATTTCACACTATTTTAGTAATTTTTCTTTAAAAAATCATGTTATATTCATTTATTTTTAGTAATTATAAATCAGATTATATAAGTACGAAATTTCGACAAATGTATGACTTTGATTTATCTATCTGTCGAAAAATTTATGTGGCACGAGATAATTCCTTTTCAATTGAATTATCCTCATATACAAAAATTAAAAATTAAAATTATGATCACTAATAATTTAAGAACTCTAAATCTTTTACCGTTTAAATCAATTCATCAATTTTGACCAATCAATGAATTTGGGTCAGTATATACGGTGGTTTATCTCTGTCGAAAAATTTATGAAACGCAAGACAGTTCTCTTCCAATTAAATTTTCTTCATATACAAAAATTAGAGATTGAACGGCCATGAGCACTAATTTAAGAACTCTAAATGTCTTACCATTTAAATCACTTCATTTTTGGCCAATCAATGAATACCTTTGGTTTATTATCATCTTCATCGTGAAAAGGATTTGAAACCCAAACTATTAAGTTGGTTCCTAACTTAGGTAGGTACTAGGGACATGTTATCAAGCATAGTACTATACTATATACCCCATTACCATTTACTATTCACATCACAGTTAGAAGCTAACACTTGGACTCTAGCAGGGGACCAAAAATCCAATAACATAATGCAACAATACACATGTGATTGAGGGGAAAAACTTGCTCAAATTTTCTTGGTTCTTTGTTAGTACATTAGAGAAAAAAGAATATATGACTACAATATTTGCGTGATATATTTGAACATGTGGCATGTTGTGGTGGCAAAGGGAGTGTGTGTGTCTGGTTTAGTGGTGGACCTGTTTCTAACAGCCTTACTAAAAGTCAGGACGTAACACAATTCCTTTCTTATTGCTTATGAATTATGATTTATGATTATGGTTTTCACTTTCTTATGAATTTGAAATTTAATGTGAATTGTACCATTCCAACTCCCCCTAATATAGGCAATCTGCCTTTTTCCATTAAATTGGTACATGGACTAATCAACTACAATTATTTATTTTGTCGTCGTGTGAAATTTGATTTTGTATAACATGTTAATTAAATATTTGTTTGATTCATGGTTTGCATATGGCTAGCTACATTTTTTACCAATTAACTCACGGCCGGCCTGAGGGTGTGCAGGGTGTCCTAGCGCGCCGGGCCTCCAATTTTTAAGGGCCTCAAAAAATAATATTATATGTTCGTAGGTCACTTTAAAAAAAAGATTATTCAAAAATATAAATAAAATATCTTAATATTATTTTAATCTAGTTTTGTTGCCCCAATTTAAAGTTGTTAGTGCATGTTTTAGAAAGAAAAAAAAAAGTTTGTTTTAACTTAAAGATAAACAGAAACTCGTGTATTATTGATAATTTAAAAGAGTACTATTTTTTTATAAAAAAATTATGTATTTTTTCAATTAAAGAATTCACTTTTAATATTCAGTACAGGGCCTCCAAATTATCGGGACCGGCACTGAATTAACTCACATTACATTATGTAATATAGATAATTCGCAAGCAATAATCATATGCGTTTTAAAAGTATCCATTCAACTGAGTTGCCTGCAAAAATTCATTATGCAGTTGACTATTTGTTGACTAATCGACAACCATCATATTCTACACAGTCATGTTAACATGTGCCCTTAGGGCACATGTTAAGATACCTTAAAATAGAAATTGTGCAATTAATGATGCAAGAAATTTAATGCTGGAGAGATAAGATGCACAACTAATTTCAATAAATACTTTCTAAATTTATTTCCTTAACATGTGCCCTAAGGGCACATGTTAACATTCTCCTTTAAAGAATTATAAGTTCGGGGACGTCTTCGGCACATGTGCGGCATGTGCGACGGCATAAGGCCTCATAATAATATGGGTCTCTAAAAAAATTATAGGGTAGTAGTATTAGTAAATGAGATGTATAAAATTAGGGATTGCATGCTTCCAAATGAGAGATTGTGGAGTCCAAATATTTGAGATTATCTTTCTTCTAAAATAAGGGATTTATTAGTTACAAAATGTTCTAAAAGAGATTTTTCTATTGTGAATAAATTTTTTAGACGTTTTATACCTAATTGTTATATAGTTTATCAAACTTTTTTATATGAGTAAAAAAGTAATTTTTTTAGTGTTATTGATGTTATTTGTAATTTAAATCGATGACAATTCTTTTGATTTTTTAACATTTTTTATTATGGCCTATTTTTAATAATCGCACGGGGTCTCCAAAAACGTGGAGACGCCCCTGTATAGGTTATCCTCTTAAACAAAACTTTGGGACATATGGATTCAATGCAATTGGTGTGATGCAGTCAGTGCATCAAAGTCATCTGGTTAAAATCAAATATTTTAGATTTAAATGCAGTTAGAATATAAAACTCTTATTATTAAATGTCAACTGTCTGATCTTGATCGAACGGTCTTGATCTCACTGACTGCATGTGCAGTCATGGGTGTCGACTGCACCCAATCTAGTGACTACACTTTTGACTTGGTCAACTTTATAATACAGCTCTTATTGAACATTATGATCAGAAACCAAATAAGACGGATACAGATCTTCAATCTCATCTAAACTTTGTAGTCATGTTTAGTCAATTTTTACATAAGTTGATTTTGCATAAGCTAATTATGATTTGGTAGGCAAATCCTTACAGTTAGCTCCTAACTAATAAGTTCATCTAAATTTAGTAGTCATGTTCTGTAGTTAGCTGACACACACAGCTAATTCTATTTTGTATCTGTTGATTATAGGTTACATTTGATAGACAAATACTTGCACTTTAAATTAGTGGTCAATATACATATTATGATTGTGATATTATGATTATGATGAAGCCATAGAATATCTATCACGTTTGGAAAAAGTAAGATGCATATATAGATTCATTTGTATTGTATGATCAGCGCATAAATAGGAGTCACTGTTGATGCATCATAATAAATCTCATGTGTCCAGATTCTATTCAAAGTAGGAAGCCCCACATTGTAAAAAAAAAAATTTTTGAACAAGCTAACCACGTTATAAATTTAATAGATTCTGCACATTGTAATTTTAATTGTTTATAAAATGCTTATATTCTTGATCATCCAATTTAAATCTGAAGGTGATTAATAGGCCGACTTCACTACAGTCATTGTTTTTCGATTGGACACAACCCAAATTCAAAAAAATTACATGAATCCAACAGTAAATTATCAAAGCTTATCAAAAAAAAAAAAGTAAATTATCAAACCAAAAAATAAATAAATTGAATTATCAAACCAAAATATACTAAATAATGTAAGTAATTAATTGTTGACAAAATAAATTCCTTAAGTTGAGAGCTCCAATTTCTATTCATGATTGAAAGAAGATTAGGCATTGAACTGAGCTCCAAAGACCTCTCAAAAATAACTAAGAACCAATTTCAAATGTGCAAAGCAAATGAGGATTTAAAAAATTAAATGTCTTCCGACACATCTGGTATTTTGGGGAGAAAATGACAAGAGTGTGAGAAAAATTGAGGGTGTTAAAAGCAACTCCAAATTCTTGGGTACACTCTTATTTTGGCCCGGTTTTAAATAGTCTTGACTCTTGACCCATATTGTATATTTTATGAGATTAGGGTTTTATAATTTTCAAATACATTATAAGAGTTTGATATTTTAAACAAGTGAATAGTGATAAAATGACTTAATTAAAACAATTAAAAATTTAAGAGACTAAAATTGTCCAATAAAACTTAATATCAAAGTTACATATAATCGAGACTTCATTCCTAAAAAATAACCAAGACATGTGATTTTCAAGAAAACTAAACCTAAATAAACATTTAATTGATTATTATTTTTTTTTTTATGATTTATCACACTCCTTGTCAATTTTTTTTTATCACATTCCATTTTTTACCTAAGATTATACATAAGCGCGCGCTAACGCACGTAGACTCATTCATATTTTCATAAAATAGAAATCCGTTATATTTTTTTTTTTGAATCAAGAAATCCGTTATATTCATTTGACAACAAAGTCCTAACTAAAATAACCGTACTTAGCTATTGCAATCTATCTCTCGCTCGCTCTCCTAGTCGACCATATCAAGCGGCACCAACCCAACTTAAAAAACAATAGAATAGCCGATCAATTATCTTTGTTCTCAAATCTATATTGACGTTCAAATCTCAATACAACCTAAATTGGTTTGATTTGGTTTGATTACGACACATAATAGTCCCCAAGCATGTTGTACGATGAAAAGAATATGAGACAGGGATAAAATAGTAATTTAAAACACAACAAACAATCCTAAAGACAGAGAAACAAGAGCAGTAGAGGTGGTGAAGCTCATACTTAAAACCTCCGCATTACAATTCGTCGCATGTCTGTCTCTACATTCATTCTCACTAACTCATTCACTCATACACCGTTTTCATTCCGACGCTAATGAATTGAACGGTGTTGATTCTACTTCACACTAGTAACTACCAACAATCATTACAATTATCATAATACCGTTACTTCTCGTCGCACTTCACTTTCAATTCCAATTAATACTTCACCATTCTCTGTAATTTACATTCTCAATTCCCAAACTAAAACCCTACATTTTCTTCAGCTTAAGGTACACTACTCTTTCTCTTAATATTTTCATTAATTAATATTTATTTGTTTGTGATTAGTATTATTAATTAATATAATCCCCTAATAAAACCCTACTGAATGATACTAGATAATTTCCATGGAGGGTGGTGAGAGAATTAGTGATGAAATGGATCTCGTTCATTCAGAAAATCGTAATAACAACAATAAGGATCAAAATGCTGCTGTAAATTCTGTTCCTTTGGATCAAGAAATGGTTGATCAAGGTGATGCTGATACAACAAATGTCAATTCTACCCCTACTCATCAGCTTGAACAACTCATTACTCCAAAACCTAAAGTTAAGAATGTTACAGAAGTCAATAATAATGTACTAAACACTGCTAACGAGGTAGTACTTTTGTTATTGTTAATTCTATATTACAATGCTTGAACAAAGAACCGTCGTTTTATAGATTTTAATTGTTGTTATTTTGTATTTTTCTATGCAGATGGCTGCTTATGATGTGACGGGTACGCCTATGGAGCAAGAAGCGTTTATGAAAGAGCTCGAGAGTTTCTACAGATCGAGGTCCTTGGAATTTAAGCCTCCTAAGTTTTATGGAGTGCCGTTGAATTGCCTCAAGTATGTATAATATAATATCCATTTGAATTCGTTGTTACAAAATAACACTTTTTGCCACGAGCATTTTCTAATGGCTACTTTGAGCTAGCTTGATACTAGTTTTGAATGTGTTTATTAACTGTTCTGATAGCGGATTCCTTACTTTCTAATCGGCTGCAGGTTATGGAGATCTGTTATCAAACTAGGTGGCTATGAAGTGGTACATACCCATCTGTTGCATTATTGCTTACTCTTTGCATGCTTATAGTCCATCAACATAGTTCTTGCATTCTATAGTTTTAACAATGATGTCTGAGGCTTATAAAAAAGAAAGAAAAAAAAACAATGTTGTCTGAGATATACATTTCTCATCTAGTGAGATAAGACTTGGTTGTTTTGGTCTGAGAACATATCATTATATTCTAGTTTGCTTGATATTCTTAATTTTTATTTCATTTAGTGCTAGTATGTTTTGGGCCCTTTATTTAGTTCTCTTATGTCTTTGGCTCCTTTTGTTATTAATAATACTTTGTTTGTGCCTGTTAAAAAAAGAAAAAGAAGCTGATCTTATTGACCGATTATATGTAGGTAACTGGATCGAAGTTGTGGCGGCAAGTAGGAGAGTCTTTCCACCCTCCTAAGTAAGGCCTAGATATATTATTGTTCAGTAGTTCTTAAAGCATAGCACATCTCGCATTTCTGCTGTTCACTTTGATATAGTTTTGTAGTCTTCCGAGTTATGCTCATAACTGGTTGTTATGGACATATATGATTCAGTCTCTGAAAGATAAACACTGTCAATGATTAACTTCATTCAAGACAAATATCCCTTTGATGCTTACTATCTTATTGAATACATTCTCTACCACAGGACCTGCACTACAGTCTCGTGGACGTTCAGAATCTTTTATGAGAAGGTAACATTTATGTTTCATTGGCTTTATGCTTGGTAAATAGATACAACTTCTAATCTATATCAATAAGATTAAACTTCTCTTATGGCAATAATTGATTGATTCAATAGACTGAAAATTGTTGTACCAGATTTTTTTTACCTCTGAATTGCATGACAACATGCATCAATTTCAGTTTGAATTGGAAAAAGTATTTTCTCTCTCTATATTTACCGCCCCATGGCAAGAGTTGTCCTTGTCACAGAACTTCTGGATACCAATGAAAACGAGACAAAGATTTTCCGTTATAATATGCTTTTCTGTCCTGTACTATTTTAAGTGACTTTGTGTCTGGACTCTGGTGTCTGAAAAATCTCAATTTGCACAGGCACTTTTAGAGTTTGAAAAGCACAAGAGAGAGATTGGGGAGGTACAGCTCCCTGTTGGATCACTCCATCAACCTTCAAGTGTGGAAAAAGAGGTTTGTGTATTGTTCTTTATTTTTTTTCTTTGTCCCCCCTCTTGTTATTTGATTTCATGTCTACGAAAAGGTTATTTTTTATAAACAAGACCCTCTGTTTTCCTTTGTCGTGGAATGGGTCTGATTCTTCAATTATACACATATCTTGCAATAGAAACAGAGGTTAAGTTATGGTGCCAAGCCAATGCTCTTCACATTACTGGATTTGAACATGACTACTAGAATTAAAACAACAAACTTTATATGCTTATCTGATAGAGTAAAAAAATTGCAGAATCATACTTTTGTTTAGTTTACCACACAGTTAAGCTGAAAGAATTAGGAACTGAATGGCTTTTGTTTCTGATTAGGGCAGGATAAATAGATAGATAGATAGATTGATTGAATTTTCACATGTACTAGTGGGCCTACATTTTACAAACACCCACGAATACCTAGCAATGGAAAAATTGTTCTGATACAGTTTAAGAGTTTCAGAAAAATTGACAATTGGTAACAGCATCCAAATTGGAGATAAGTCATTGGTCTCTCAAATTCTTCATATCTCTGATTATAATGATGATTTTAAGAAACAGAGGTAAGGAGAAACCAAATAGAGTAGCAAACAGTGCTGGATATCACCTCCATTATTGGCCATGCTGGTAAATGCAGATGAGTGTGGGTGCTGTGTCACCAAAACCCTCAAACTGTAAAGCCTCTAGTCTTAGTGTTCGTTGAATCTGCTGCTGGTTCTCTCCAGCAATATGAAAAGCAAGGAGAGTGTTGAAATATGAATTTCTTTTGCAGACCGCTGTTTATCAGGCTCCAGGCTCAGGTAGGGCTCGAAGGGATGCGGCAGCACGTGCAATGCAAGGTTGGCATGCTCAGCGTCTTATGGGATATGGTGAGGTTGCTGAATCAGCTGTTAAGGTCTGTTGGGATCTTTGAATTTCACATTCCCATTGTTATTGTCATTTTGCTTTGTTTATACAAATTAACATATGTTTCTACCACTTGATCACTTTGTATTTTCTTGTATAGGACAAGAACTTCAGTCCCACACCACCAAAACGTGAAAAGAACCTCAAAAATATTGGTATGCTCATTACAACCATCATTAACTATCCTATAACTTGCTTGCATCCTCATTTCATAATTCATCGTTTCTTCATGATTCAATGAATTAGGTGTGATCAACAAACAGAGGACACCATCTGGTATGGACCATGCCGACAAAGCTGCAAATATAGAAGGAGATAGGCAGTTAAGTTATTGGTCTTTTCTATTAATTGACTTATAGTCCTGTGTGTACATTTGTTATAATTTATATCTGTAACACTGTTGATTTCTCTATCCGCTATCTTTTATTTCATGGTACCGACCACCTTGTGAGTTCTCTTCATTATGACAAGTTTTGTTAATCAACCAGAGCATCATAATGGCCAATTTGTTCAATATTAATCACTAATGCTGTTTCTCTATTAGATTTGTTGTTTTACCGCAAAATAAAATAAAGAATTAACCTGAGCAATTTGGTGCACCCCACCCCAATGTTACTACCCTGTCCATATGTTGTTCAAGTCCTTGGAAACTGCAAGGTTTCTGTAACTTCATCTTTCCTTCCTTACAGTTTTGTGTATCAATACACAGACAAAGCAAATGTGCTATTGGGTACCCTTGGGTAATTTCGTAATGTCAGTGTGGATACCATCTTTATTAGTGACACGTCAATCGATTTAACCATTTATAATTCCTACTTGAAATCTCAAATAATTTAGAGGCATCTGTTAAGAGTCACATATTGGATGAGATAAGTTCTGAAAATGAGTCCCATATTGGATGGGATAAGGTCTAAAAATGTATTTATAGGTAGGAGGCACCCTTCTCTCTATAATCCGGTTTTGTAGGGTTATAAGTTAAGCTCAACCCAAATTCTAAGTGCATCATTCAAGTTTTTGTATTTCTAATAAACCATGACTAAATAATTTTCATTTGGTAGGTTGATCACAGCAGTAGTGGACATTGGACCCCCAGCTGACTGGGTGAAGATTAATGTGCGGGAAACGGTCAGTCAGTTTGGTTTTATTCTTTACCTGATTTGTATCCTTTCTATGTTCCTTTTAAATTGATTTTTTTTAAGATTCTTTTTTATATCCACGTCCAGAAGGATTGCTTTGAAGTGTATGCACTAGTTCCCGGGCTCCTTCGTGAGGAGGTAACCTCTTTAGTTCCTTTATCATTATCCTTTGTTATTGTTGTACGGGAAAAATTTACTTGATATTGAGGTACCTAATTCTGTTGAAATAAAAATATGTCGGTTTTAATTGTTGAGTCCTAATACCTAAAAATGAAAGTTAATAAAAATAATTTGTAAATGCTTAAATTATAGCAACGTATTATCGAGTTTGGTTCTTAAGCATAAATGTATAAAATAGGATGTACAAATACAAAATTACTGATCTGTATTGGCTGTTTTTGGATTCTTTTTCGTGAGAAATACTTCCACCATAATTTTTTATATGTTTGGAGTAATATGATGCCATTGTGATTAATGGTGTTAAAAAAATTAGTCCGTGTCTGTATTTCATGATCCAAAAAGATTCTTATCAGGGGTTTTCTCTATAAAGTGAACAAGGGTGCACTCAATTTTATGCCATCATGTTCATAATCCATTCAATTATTAATTAGGGATGGATGTCTTTGTCTGCTTACTTTTCGAGAGTTATTTAAGAATGCTTTTTTCTTTATGATTTTGTCTTCTTGGTTTCTGTTTTTATATATTTCTTGATTGAACAAATCCAGGTGCGAGTCCAATCCGATCCAGTTGGACGACTTGTTATAACTGGTATGCCAGAACATGTCGACAATCCTTGGGGTATTACCCCCTTCAAAAAGGCAAGTCTGAACAAATACATTTTGAAATCTATCTTCTTTCAACAAATACCTTGATATGTTACTATTTTGTATTTTCATCAGGATATAATGATGTTATGGTAGTAAGTAGCAGTAGAATTTCTCACGTTGCTACGGCAGTATTAACTGTTGGTAGACATTAGCTTGGCTTCTGATTTGAAAATGGGTGAATCAAATTAGCTGGCTTTTTTTCAGGTTGTGAACTTACCTGCGAGGATTGATCCACTCCAGACATCTGCTGTTGTTAGTTTGCATGGTCGACTATTTGTACGTGTTCCTTTTGAGCAGGGAGCTGTATGAATTTTCCTCCCTTGAAATAGTTGGTTTCTCACATGTTTATTAAAAAGTGTAAAAAAAATTCTAAACAATCAAGACATGGTTATGCTAGGAACTAGTCTAGCCCTGTTGGATTAGTTAAAACTACTGCGCAACTTTTCAATCAATAATTTATTCTCTCTAGGTAAAATACCCAAATGCACTGGTGCAATATGCTTGATTTTCATGTGTTAAGATCCGTTTTGCCATTATAGAAGAAGAAAAAAAAGCCTCCAAAAAAAATAAAATAAAGTACAAAATGTTTAGCAGAAAATGGTTTACAAATTTATAGCTGCTTGCTTCCAATTACAGGTGGATGTGTTAAAAAATGGTCATATGATTATGCATGCACCAACCCAATGTAAACCTTCTAAGTTCAGGCATTTAGTACTTTATTTTATTTTTTTTCAAACTGTCAATGTGTTAGTATTTAGTAGTATTGTTAGTTTTTGCCTGAGGGTGGGAGCCGAACTCTCCTTCTCACTTCCTATTTCATCCACCTCAGGCACCAAGTCATCCTTACAAGTTATAACTCCATTTAGTACTTCATTAATGATTGTATAAATAATTGTCCAGCGCGCCTTGCCCCACACCAACCACGACTCCTTGGAACATGCCTAGGGCAACCATAAACAATAGGAGAAGCCATGTGTCTTGATCCTTCCAAGTCATCCCACAATTGCTTCTTTGGAACATGCCTAGGGCAACCATAAACAATTGTGAGAAGTCATGTGTCTTGATTCTTCAAACTAACACGAAGATGTAAGAATTGTTTGTAATTGTTTGAGACCTCCACAAATAGTCATCCCACAAGCACCAAATGCCTCCATCCATGTCGACCAGCTGAGTCCATGAAGAAATTTTTTTAAAATTCATTTATCTTACCCAATTTTAGAGATTTTATTTTGTCACTCTACACATTTTCTCGTACGCCCTACGAATTTGTCAAAATATCTTTGTTCGCTACTTAGGTAGCGGATACACTCCAAAGACACCGTATCAATTTTTTATTATTATAAAGTTCGTTATTTAAGTAGCGGATGACATTTATAAAATTTCTCATTTTTATAACGTCCGTTACTTGAATAGTGGAAGGATAAAAATGAAAACGTGTATGACGCGTGAAAAGTAGGTAGGGGGACCAAAAAAAAAACTCTCATTTTTAAGGCTCTCATCCCACTTAAAGGTTGTTTTTTTAGTTTGCATTAATTTCCAACTTTACCCGATAGTGGGATAGTCGATCTACTCATGGTCTAATGTATGACTTAATAGTTGTTTGAACTTTGAATGAATGAACTATTGAACCGTTTGACAAAAAAAGAAATAAAAGAATAATAAAATTGTTTGTTTCAACCTCCCATTTTAAAGAAAAATGGGTCAAAGTAATTGAGTTTGGCCAGGGGTAAGCAGTAAGCTCACGAATGATTTGAGATGAATCATTTTAGTAGAAAATATTAGTACCAGTACATGATTTGTTTATAAAGGAGGAAAAAGTTATGTCTGCAATCTTTATGATTGACCATTTTTTGTTTGGCTACAAGAGGAAAAAGTATATCTTATTCCTTTTTACACAAAAAAAAAAGTTACTACTTTCTTACATTTGATTAAGAAATATGTTTAGTAAATAAATTACCGATAAAGCCAATTTAAATAAAAAAATTCAATTAAAACCAAATTTTTGTTTGGCAACAATAAGTACGGTCTCTAGAAGATTTGCCCGGAGATGTTCACTTTAACTTGTCACCTGGTTATCTTTGAAACCTCCCTCTTTGCTTCAGGAGTGCGTATGAGAAAGTGTTTCGCAAAAGATCGTGTGGTGTGGTGAAAGATTTTCCGTTGGGGTACTTACAAAAAAAAAATAATCTGAGAATGGGATTTTACTCTCAACCTCGCAGAAACTTTGTTTCCAAACACTTTATTAAAATAATTTTTATATTTCTATATTCAAGTATTCTATATACTATATTTATTTGTATTTTCACACATATATAAATTTTGTTTGAATTTATTTTTGGTATTAACCCAATGGTTTCTAGGAAAATGGACCCCAATAATTCCGAACAATTGGTCATAAAAGGAGCTCATTATTTTTTATTTGTTTTATAATTAACCTCTACATTTTTTTTCCCACTACTTGTTTGATAGAAACATAATAAAAAGTTGATATTTTTTATGTTGATGGAGTCCGCGCGTGAACCGTGGGGATCCATGGAGATGAAGAAAGAACACTCCCTAAAACGGGAAATGGAGACAAAGATAACATTTTAGATGACAGAGAAGAGAGTGAGAAAGTCCTCCCCACTGTCGTCTCACCGACATCCCTAAACTCAACAACGGCCATGAACCAAATCCAAAACATTAATTGCTTCATGAGTAATAACGGATTAATGACAAGACTCTTGATTATTAATAACATCTTTCTTGAAGGATGGGTTTTACCAACACCCAATTCCCAAAACTAAAGAAGAAAATACGTACACTATGCTATGTAAACTAGAAACCTTAATTTACTATATCCTTAATAGAGTATGTTGTCAACAACCTTTATACAACAAATGGTAACCTTTATTAGAGATGAACTACGGGACAGCGACAGCAAGTTGAAACTAACCCTGTATCCAAAAATAATATAAGCCTCATTGTTGATTGTTTCCATTTTGAATCCTGCGAAGAACATCATCACAAATGAACCGATAAATCAACATATTTATTTATGCCTCTATAATCAGAGCATTTAACCCAAATAATCAAGCTATCACAAACTCAAATGCAAAGAATTAAGAAAATAAACATATTGGCCATGAAGCATCAATACCTCCAATCCCTTCATATACCCTTAATGACAGTAGAATGGAGCCAGGTTTGGGGCCCAGTGACCATCAACTTACAGCTCAGCAGTGTTGTCACATAGCGCCGTTGGAGCACTATTACTATAGCATAGCAGAATTTAAACAAATCGATTTTGTTCCGCAATATGCTATTTAGTACAAAGTGTTGTTCAGTAGCAGCCATAGCGGCACTATTGCACACATTAGCACTGTAGCGTAGCGGAATTCGAACAAACCTCTATTTTCCGCCATCTACGATTAACAACACTGATGCCTAATGTTTAACCCGTCAAACCACTGCCTCTTGATTTTACTCAATACTCACATGCTTCTGATTTTTATTTTTGTTGCTGGTGCAAAATAACGGATTGGGAATATGACAAAAGTGCCAAACCATGTTCCATAGATATAACTGGTTGTGTGCTCCATGACTTCTCTAATGTGAAATAACAGTAACACTACTCATCCTATAAATTATTGGTCAGGTGGATAGGGAGTAACAATTAATATTTGTTGATGCTTCCAGTGGTGCACAAGGACGCATCACGCAAGCTTTCTTCGAGGATAGGATTTTTAGACAACAGAACAAAAAAGGTGCTAGGGTCTACAGGTAAAATTTTCCGTCCTCCTGTCAAACAAGGGGAAACTTGCAATTCCACCTTCCCTAATTTTCTTTCTTGTTTTCCCCTAAATCAAAAAATATTCCAAGTGTCAATATCATTTAAACAGCTTATGTTTTCTACCTAAGTCCATCTAATTAGTAATGACACAGTTTTGCTGTTCGCTAAGTCAATTTTTATGAAGCCTAGGTACACCAAATTGCTAGAGTACGGTGTCATTCTCATTTCCAAATTGCTGTTCTGAGAGGTTATTCAGTACAAAATGATGTCAAACTGCGGCTATAGTGGCACAACCGCAACAACACTAATGTAGCGGAATTCTAACAATCCGCTATTTTCCACTAACTGCAGTTGACAATAGACAATACTGTATCTAAAAAGTAAATATCCAAGCTATATTTGTTATACTTTATGAATTTTTTTATCCATACCGAAACACATATCTCCTGGGTCTATCATATTGTATACTTTAAGAATAGCCATATCAGTCCGTGTATTGAGATATTGTTGCATCATAACATTAGCATATCGGAATACAATATAGAAAGTAATTTTATAACTACATATCAACAGTGTAAATTAAGATAGACATACACCCGATCGAATATCACTATTTTGTCCCATCATATAATAGTGAAATAACTCAGTTCATTCTTTGCAAATTGATATAGAACTACATGTAAATTTGTAATAAAGATAAATAAAAACTTACAAGCTACTATAAGCTAATCCTGTCTCCTATTTGAATTTTCTTTGTCATTGTTTCCATATATCAAACCATTCACCTGAAATTGAAATTATAATTACAACCAAAATCATGGAATCTACCATAAAGGAAAAGCAAAAGTTGTAAGAAGACGAACTTGAGGATCAGCAACAGGCTTTCGAGTCTCGACGTAGCGAAAAGGATCAGGAGAGGAAGCAAGAGCAGCTTTTTCCTATAGAAAATTGACACACAAAATAAATTAAAATTAATCAGCGTTTGAAATTATTGAAAATAATAACAACAAAAGATAAATAAAGAAAGAGAAATCGAAAGAGGAATAAGAACCTGTTGTTCGCGTTTGAGGTCTTGAGAGGGTTTGATCCAAAGGTAGTAAGCTAGGGTTCCGGCGACAACCCAAGAAGCAAGGTTGCTTCCACCTCTGAGACCGCCCATCGAATTGTTAACGAACGACCTTACGTTACCCAACGTTCTTCTCCAACTACTCGCCATTGATGATAATTATTGTTGAATCGAATCTCAAAGTTTTCGTCACAGAGTTGAAGATTGAGAAAAGTGGTGTTGTTGTGTTTGAGAGTGTGTGTGTGAATGAACAAAACAACTTGCGGAATCAACTGCGTACAATGATCCGTAAAACCCAAGTAAATAAAATTTGGTGTGCTATAAAGGGTAATAAATTCACGAAAATGCCAAATATCGCTTTAAAATTTCAAAATTGGTAAAATACCCCTCTGAAATTTGAAAATAGGCAAATATTTCCATGATATTGTAAAAATTCAATCAAATTACCTCTGCTCCGTTTACCTCGTCTATTTTGAGCCTTCAAAAGCGCATTGTTTGAGTCTTCAACCTCCTTTCAACCAAGTGAACAACAAGGAACCAAAACAACAAAATTATCATCACTAAAATCATCATCATCATCATTGCTTTCAAAATCATAACCAAGAGGTTCTAACCACCCAATAGACCAATCTGAGTCACCAGATTCAAAATCAGACAAGAAAATCATCACCAACATCATACTCTTTATCAATTTTTGTCTCATCCATCTTTTTCTCTCTTTTCCTCATTAAAATAGACGGAGTAAACGGAGCAAGGGGCAATTTGATTGACATTTTACAATTTCATGGGGGTATTTGCCTATTTTCAAATTTCATGGGGGTATTTGACGATTTTGAAATTTCAGGGGGGTATTTGGCATTTCACTCGTAATAAATTATTTTAAATTATTATCCCAAATTATAAAACGGGTCAAACTCTACTTAAAAAAAAAAGGTCAGACTCCTTAATCTGTTTCTTTCTGTGATGCACGGGTACTCCGTTTGAGGAAAAGTACCGGTACTGGGTACGTACCCATACCAATACCGAGTATATATCCGTACCTTAATTTATGTCCATACACATGTATTAGTTTTTTTAAAAATGTCGTACCCGGTACCGGTATCCGTATCGGGTACCGGTACCGTACCCGCACCTAGGCAACGCAGGTTTCGTTAAACTTGTTATTTCTATTGGGCTGAGCTGAGTTTTTTGCCTCGCTATTTTAAGTTGACTCGTTCCACCTAACTCGCTTAAAAAGATGAGATGAAATAACATGCAGTTTTTTGTTTTTTCTTTTCTTAAGGTTGAGATTGAATTATCTAGGTATCTTAATTTTTTGTTGTTTTTGCTCGCATTGATACATGTAGCAATTTAGTTTCATGTTGAATTGTTAATTGTTATCGTTAATAATAATAATTATTATTTACTATATGATTTATATTTATTAATCTTTTGAGTTATTTTCTCTATGCATCGATGAAAAATACTAATATTTGTAAGTTTAAAATGCAACCTAAGAGGGGGGTGAATTAGGTTTTGTAACTATTTGGTTGTTTTTAGAGATGTTATGGTAATTTTATTTTTCTTGAGGGTTTGATGGATGTATGAATAGAATGCAGAAAAATAAAGAGTGCAGGGAAGAGAAGAAAGACACAAGGAAATTTATAGTGGTTCCCCTATTGGTACATCCACTCCCTTCACACCTTGTGAAGGAATTCACTATGAACTTTACAAAGTGAAACAAGAGAACAATCCTCTATTTTTCACTCTCTTGCTTCCAACAATCCTGGACAGCAAGGTGATTCCCCTTACAAAGTGAAACAAGATAACAATCCTCTCTTTTTCACTCTCTTGCTTCCAACAATCCTGGACAACAAGGTGCTCACACTAATATACACAAGATAGCACCCCACTATCTTTAACAACAATTCTCAACAAAACTATGATGAGAATTTACAAACAAGTGTTGAAGAATATACAATAATGTATGGTTGTTATCAAATCAATATCACTTTAATAATCTATGTAACTTAGTGCTCAGAAACCTTTTTGGATATGAAAATATAATCAACGGTTCACAAATATGTATGTATGAAAGTTTATATGAAAGTTTATAAGAGAAAAGTGATATTGTTTTACTTAGAAATTTTGAGAATGTGAAAGTTGTTAATTCTAATGATCACAAAAATATATAAAGAGACTTTAGAAAATGTCCATGAAGCAAGACAACTCTTCAAAAAAATTTATAATAAAAAATTATGTATTTAAAAACACAATGGTTCATGAAAATAGTAAATTCTGCATTCTGCCTGGGACATATTAAATCGGTCGATACGCAGGAACTGATTTAAAAGGTCTGTTTTCAAAATTCAAACGTTGCACTATTTTGGAATTATAAACAGCAACAGATCCTTTTAAATCGGTTGCACGGGCCAAATGATGTAAATTGCGCTGACAGCTATTTTTCAAAAATAAGCTTTTTATAATTTTTAAAAGCTTGCTTCATATGGACTTTTATATTTAACTTAGAAACTTATTTGTAATTAATTTTAAAATAAATTATGAGCATTCTAAGTTATATAATTATTAACCGTAATAAATCAAAGAAAAAAACCATACTTACAATTAATTTAAATACTAAGCCTAAGTCTTGGTCTTCATCTTGATTTTTTATCTTTAGCATCCATAAGCTTTCTTCTTTTGTGATGTGAGTTTGTTATCATCAAAATCCAGCCAAGTTCAAGAAGGAAATCTTCTTCACAATATTTCCAAACTGTGGATTTTTTTTTTTGTCTTCCTTAACCAATGTCATTAACATTAGTTGACTGGTATGATAGTGTTCTTCTCTACTGCCAATTTAGCTTATTAAAGAAAAATATTAGTTAACATGAACCATAATATCATTGTTAAAAAACAAAAAATGGCTTTAAATAAAAATCATCATTATCATTATATATATAAAAGTAGTTAAGTCTCCAAGTAACCTTAATTTAACCCAACTTAAACCCTAATTTAATTATTAAAAATGTTAAAAATTTCTTCAACAAGAATTGAACTCATGTTCTTTCATAATTATATAGTTCATTTACCACTAAGCTATTTAAATTCATTTGTTATATTTTGATTACACCAACTAATAACTACAAATTTCAATGATATATATTTTTTTTCAAATCCAAGATATATTTTTTCTTAATAATAATGCTTGAATTTGTTTACCTCAACTCCATTTCTTTTTCATCACACATTTAATCTATTATATCATTATATATACGACTAATAACTACGACTTTCAATGCCTAATTTTGTTTCCCTGAAAATCAACTCCATTTTTTTAACACACATTCAATCTTTATTTTTTTTTTCTTTCTAATCCAATTATTTTTAGTTGATCTACCTGATTATTTTAAAAATATCCGATATATATATTTTTCCTTAATTTAAATTTAACATTAATAACATATAAAAATATGTTACGAATATTAATCGTATGTACTTTGTCTTTCCTCTATACTCCTTTTATTTGATCCACATATAAAAATCACTCAATTTTTTATTTATTTTAGGGCGCATTCATGTTACAAAAAATATTTGCATCTGATTTTCGTTACAACGTACATCATTATGCTACACATATTTATCCAAACGGAAATCAATTTGAAGATTTAGTTGAAAAAATTAATAGCAATATATATTTTACACATAGATGGTCTGCATTGCGTGATTTTTATAATATTCAATATGGTGCTTGAGCGATTTTATTATGCACTGGGAATATTTTATCATATTTTCGTCATGATCTTCCGAAATCAACTGACCTCCTATAGTTTTCTCACAATTGCTTCAATTTTGCCTTAAAACTAAAAGAGCAACTGATTGAATATAATGTGAAAACTGAATTTTTGGTGAGTTGTTTTTTATATGTTTTTTTAGTTTTTGTTTTTATTATATATTTGTATTTCCTAACTTTTCAATTTTTTTTTTATAGATGGTGGAATATAACAGTTTTGGTCAATTAACATAATGTTTAGTAGTTATTTTGTAAACTATTTATCTAAATTCGTCTTTGTACCAAATATTATCATTTTTATCGTCACTATCGTTTGGATATTTTTTTTTGAAACTTTTATTTTAAATCTTTTATTATAATTCTTTTCATATCATATATGAAAATCTACAAAACCCGTGCGATAGCACAGGTCGGTGTCTAGTATATATAAAAGTAGTTAAGTCTCCAAATAACCCTAATTTAACCCTACTTAAATCCTAATATAATTAGTAAAAATGTTAAAAAATTTCTCAACAAGAATCAAACTAATGTCCTCTAACAATTGGTTAGTTCATATACCACTAAACTATTTAAATTCATTTGAGATATTTTGGTTACACCAACTAATAACTACGACTTTCAATGCCTAATTTTGCTTTCCTAGAAATCAACTCAATTTTTTTTTCCAACACACATTCAATCTTTATAATAATATATATATATTTTTTCAAATCCGAGATATTTTTTCTTAATAACAATGTCTGATTTTGTTTACATGAAAATCAACCCCATTTATTTTTTCATCACACATTCAATCTATTTTTTCTAATCAAATTATTTTTATTTTTATCTTGTTCAAAAATCCAATTATTTTTATTTGATCTACCTGAATTAACTCCATTTCTTTTTTTTCAATCAAACATTCAAAGAATTTTTTCTAATCCAAATTATTTTTATTTGATCTACTTGAATTTTTTTTAATATTCAATATATATTTTTCCTTAATTAAGATCTACTATTAGTAACATATAAAAGATATATATTTCTCCAGCTAACCATAATTAATCATATTTTAATTCAAATAAATTGTTAAAAATACATCATCGCGATTCGCTACACAAATATCTAACACTGTTATTGTTTTTATTTTATGGCGTAGTCATGTTACAAAAAATGTTTGCATCTGATTTTCGTTACGACGTACATTGTCATGCTACACTTATTGATCAAAACGGAAATCAATTTGAAGTCTTAGTTGAAAAAATTAATGGCAATATATATTTTACGCATGAATGACTTGCATTGCGTGATTTTTATAATAACCAGTATAACACTTGAGTGATTTTATTATAAACTTGGATGCGTCAGTTTGAATTGTTTTTAAAAGAAAAATTTGATTGTGTTATTCATCCTCCTATTCCTAAGTTCACTCATCCTATGAAACTTAATTTGGATAAATGTAATGCTCCATCATATTTTTGTAATGATCTTCCGGGAATAACTGACCTCCTATCATTTTCTCACAATTGCTCTAATTGTGCCTTAAAATTAAAAAAAACAATTGACTAAATATGATGTAAAAACTGGATTTTTGGTGGATTTTTTTATATTTTTTTGCACATTTTCTTTTTATTATATATTTATATTTTCTAACTTCATTTTTTCGATAATATTCTACAAATATTATTTGAATATTATATATTATATTTAAATATATCTACAAAGAATAATAAAACTAAATATATCTAAAAAATCCGTGCATTGCACGGGTAGTAGTCTAATTGAAAAGAAAAGGGCGTGAGTGGGCCCCAATGAGCAGAAATGCAGGCTGTCCGGTTCGGTTAAGAAACGAGAAAACTCTCTAGCCTGACCCGCGTCTACTACTTTTTCATTTTTCTTTTAAATTTATTTATTATTATTTTCTTTCTCCGTTCCGTTCATTTTCTCTCTCTATTTCGCCGTTACTTACTTGTTCCTGTTCGTTTTCAATATCTTTTTTGATCACACACTCTTCCTTCCTTTTCAATTTTATTCATTCACAACAACGTAGACATATACATACGCATCCAAATATCAAATTACTAAAATTAAGATTAAGATTAGAATGAATAACTTCCACTTTCCTCCTCCTCCTTCTTCTTCTCCTCCTCTCCACCCTGTCATCACACATCATCATCAACAACCATAATTGATTACCAATTTCCCTTTTCTCTTTTTTTCTCTCTTCGTCTCTCTCGTTTCACTCTTCCACTGTTGTTTCCATCATCACCACCTTTTTTCAACCCCACACACCTTCTCACTCCAATAACTCCTTTTCCTCCACCGACCTTTCTCTATTTTCATTTCTATTTCTAGGGTTTTTCATTCTTCCCCTTTTCAATTTAATTGTAAATTATAATAACTTATTATTAAATCCCTTTTCCTTTTCAACTTTTTATTAATTCGTTATTATTAGGTTACCCTAATCACTCTCTCTCTCTCACCATCTATTTTCCTTTTCTTCTATTTCCTCTGTTTCTCACTGATCCACACACACGCACCCACTCTCTGTCTCTTTTGTTCCTTTTTTTTCTTCTTTCCTTTTCGCTTAATTATCTCAATTCAATACTATTCGTGTCTGTTCATAGTTAATTCCTACAGTGTTTATTTTCGTGGGTGCGTGTGAAAGTCAATTATAGTGATTGGGATTGTTAATCTGTTTTTTGTTTATATAAATGGCATACCAAAGTTCAGGATCAAGTTCAGGTTCTGGATTTCAATTGTTGAATTCTCCTTTTGGAGATACAACTTATACTAAGGTTTTTGTTGGAGGATTGGCTTGGGAGACTCAAAGTGAAACTATGCGCCGTTACTTTGAACAGTTTGGGGATATTCTAGAAGCTGTTGTCATCACTGATAAGAACACCGGGAGATCCAAAGGCTACGGTTTTGTGAGCATCTTTGTTTTTATCAATGGTTCATTGTTTTGTTTCTTTCTTTTATATGGTTATTGTATCATTTGAATATTTATCTTATAACCGATCAGATTGATATTGATGATATCACATGGACTAGTATGCTTGCATTTTTCTATTATTACTATAGAATGACTTGATTTCTATCTTATCTCCATGGAATTGGAGGGTATAGGTGACTTTCCGTGATCCAGAAGCGGCCAGGAGAGCCTGTGCCGATCCAAGTCCCGTTATTGATGGTAGAAGAGCTAACTGTAATTTGGCTTCTCTTGGTCGACCACGACCTCCTATGACTTATGGTATTATTTCTTAGTGTATATACCTTTTCATCTATCTTTTGCCAGTGTGCTCCATACTTTACCTAAATAGGAATAATGTCATTTAATTCTCTAGTCGATTATTTGCATTGACTGCCTTTTATTATTTATATCATGTCATCACTATTGTCATTTGCGGTTATTTTATTATTTATCATGGGATTTTTGCATTGACATACCTCAGTTATTAAAATATGAAGATAAAGACATGGGAGGGGTATAGAAAGATCCTTACTGTTTCATAAAACCTACACTCTAAAAAATCACTTGTTCCTTTGTAACATAATAGGTTTGAGTTTTAACTAAAGTTATGTAACTCATACAAATTGTACTATCTTAATTTGTCTTACTTGTTTGACTGCTCGTTAAGTGAGTTTGCTTGCTATTTCTGGTTGATCCCTTAACCCAATGTCTTTGTCTTACTTAAACAAACGAGTTTATCTCAAGTGATGTTATATTATTCTTTCCTTGATATGCTTAAACACAAAATATAGATTGCTTATAATTTCTACTTGTTTTTTATCTTTTATAGGACGGGTAAGACCAGCATCCCCTTATGTTGGAAGTTTGCAACCGGCCCGTGGTGCTTACGTTGGAGGTTATGGCTACCAACAACCACTTCCCTATGGCTATCAACAAGGAATGGTTTATCCACCTTACGGGTGAGTGGGATGCCGTTGCACGTTATTGCAAAACTTGAATTTGAAGATTTATTTTCACTACTAGTCTACCAATAATTACGCTCTTGCCTTTTGTGTTTTGGTTCTTTTTGTATTAATGCTTATTTTAGCAGTTACTTAACTCATTTTGAACCCATTTATGGTGTTTTGCTGACTGTTATATAACAGTGATGAGGTCAACTAGATCCATACAACATGTCCTTGCAAAGAAATTATTAGTATTTCTTTTTCCTTTTTGTGGCAATCAGTCCATGGCGATCACAAACATGCAACATTCTCATGGTAGATAGTGTTGGTTAGTTAGGAGGTGAAAATCCTGATAGATTTTGTCATCACTGCTCCACTGTATATGAAAAGCTTATGTCAATCGGATATAATAAACTAATAATTGTTAAATATCAAACTCCAATGTGAGGTGTTCCTAATCACATTTGTGTTGTGCATTAGGATGTATTATACCAGAATCATATGATCTTTTCAACTTTATAAATGGTTGTTTTATATTTGCAGGTATACAGCATATGGACCTGAATACGTCTACCCACAGGTCAAATTAGTTTTTCAATTGGATTAGTTTAAATGTCAACGCTATTTGTAAGATGCTGATTTTTTTCAACTTCTTCTGTCTTGTCTAACAGAGTATGTATGCGGGTCAACAGTACCTTCAGATATATGGTGTGCCTGGTGCAGTGAATACAAATATTTATCCTTATGGACAACTGGGTCAAGCTATTCATGGTGGCCATGGTTATACAGCAATGCAGGGTTATACAGTACCGGGTCATCAGCTTGTTCCCTATGGTGGATCAAATGTTAATGTAATAACTTCTTCACCTATGTCTGCCATTCAAGCTCCATATCCTAGTGGTACAGTCCTCTCTTTTCTCCTAAAGAATTTTGATTTATGATTTGTGCCATTCCTTTTTCTTGTATTTAACACATCTCAATTTGAATCATGCACATTATATTTTTTTATTTTTATACTCCCTCTGATCCTTTTATAGGAAACAATTCAATGACCAAATGGAGTATGTATTTTTTAGTTTTATATATATGATTGAAAGAGTGTTGATTCATATTTGAGTTGGGTAAGCATTGATATGCCAAACTGCATACACTATTCAGTTGTTGGTATACACAATTAAATTAATGAATGGTGCGGCATATGTTGGCAATTTCAGTCATCAAACCCTGACTTATGTACAAAATTAAGGGTATGGTAATATATTAATATATGATAGGAGGTTGAGTTTTTTAATTAAAACATAGGTAATTGAAGTTCTGATGGGACGAGAAAGTAGGTAATCTGTAAAGAATAGTTTATTCTTTTTATATTTACAATGTTGTAAGATTGTATACAGAACAAGGCATTACAATCTATTGATTATTATTTAGTGCAAAACTTCAAATTCTATGCAAATGTGTTTAAGTGATTCATAAGTATTTGCCTTTCTAGGAATTGCTACACCAGTTCCAGGCCAACCACAATTTATTGTTTCTCCTCAGTTCATGCAAGGTAGCGGTCCTGACCAAACAACTGGTTAGGAGAACGATTAAGGTGAGCTTTTCGCTGAGCATCTGACATTGCATATCTCTGTGTACATCATGTACTTATGTTTTGGATATACCCCTGTTGCAGATATCCTTAGTTTGCAGCAGGACTAAGAGCAGTGGAACTGCTACTTGAGTGGCGGGCTTCTAATCTAGCCTTGCAAGTATTTATTTTGCATTCTAGAGGTATTGTTGCTATGTTATACATTCTCTGATTGATTGATATTGGTGGAAAGGAGTTAAGTTGCACATGGGCAGCTCATAACTCAAACTCGTTATTTGGCTCAAGAAGCCGAGCCGGTGAGCAATTGAAGTGGGCATAACTGGGCTCATTCACACACTGTTGTGAGTGCTCAACTTGTTTGCGAGATGGTTTATTATGTTTAAAATTTGTCATATATTTGTTTATAGTACAGATAGTATCATGAAATAGTATTGACAATTAATATCTACTTCATGAAAATGATTGTTATAAGTTGAAAACGTCGGTACTTGATACATGATTTAGCTTTTAACAAATTTTATGATGTGTACCACAGGTCATATATAGTCATGCTCACCAAGTCGTGTCTGAGTCAGCTCCAAATGGCGGAGGAAAATGGAACGTGCAGGCTGCTTCTTCCATTTGGACAATTACCCTACTGTATTTATACCTAATACTACTTGTACTCAGGAAGAGTGGCGGTAGTATTGGATCAATGGTTTCCAGAATAGGTTTCTGGCAGCCATGTAGGAATAAACTTGTGTAAAAAGAAAATCACGTCTGAATCAAAATATGATTCTTTGTAGTCTTGTCCAGCATCGGGTTTGTAGATAGTCCATGTTAGTGAATTGTGTGACGATGGATGGTCCATCACATTGAATGTGACTTTTGTGCATAGTAGTTGTCATAAATTCTACCACAAGACATGGTTGTAATTTATGATTTTATGAAGAACCTGCCGTTAATGCAGGGTAGACCCATCAGTATATTCCATTAGAGAAGATTGAAGTGTAGTGTTTATATTACCATCATTCAGTACCTAGTAACACGTTTCAATCAATTGAATTTTCAATTTTCTTTGTGGCGTGTCTCTTCAGTTGTATGACCTTAATTTCTATTTATCGGATTTTTGTCAACAACAAATTTAATTGCTTTTTAATCATTGATGGAGTTGGTCACGGTAATCATGCACTTTGGGTGGTGATATCAATGGAGTCGGTTGCTTGGATTAGTTTGTAGGTACTACCGTTTGTTGAATTTTTATCTGTGTGATGATTAGCCGCAACTATAGGATTTATTCCCTTATCAATTTCTACCGGTATCATGATGTTGAGTGTTGACTCAAGGGTTACATGAATAGTTAATCATTTGCCTTCATGATGTTTCTTTGGGTATACATGTCTTGAGGATTTAAAAAAGAGAAACTGTGCTGGAAAAATTAATTTTTAAACTTTTAAAAATTAGAGCAAATAAGCAAATTTGTCCGAATTCAAGAAATTTTAAACAATGATTAAAAATAATCATTTAAGAGCCCGTTTGGATTAGCTTATTTTTGAGCTTATACAAACAGCTTATGCAATATAAATTAGATTTTATACTAATTTATAAGTTCACACTAGTAAAATTGTATTTTTATATATTATTTTATTATAAACTACTTTGACAAACTTATAAAAATACATAAAAATTATATAAGCTGTTTTTATAAATAAGCTAATCTAAAACGGGCCCAAAATTCTATCTTGGTTAATGAAAATTGCTTTCCTGACCCCCCCCCCCCCCCCCCCCCCCCAATTTCTTCTATACCCCCAAACAGACGTTTTTGCCCTTGGTGCCTCATAAAATTTTGCCAGACATTCTCGGTTCGTAAAAATCGAGACCCCCCTTTGAATTAGTTCGGTTTCTAAAAACCGAGAAACCCCCCAGAGTTACCTCGGTTAATATTAACCGAGACCCCCCCTCGGTTAATATTAACCGAGCCAGCGTTATATACAAACAGAAGCTGCAGCTTCTGTTTGTCATTTACGAATTTTTTTCAAAAAAACCCTAAGTTCCTCTCTTCTTCTCCAAAACGCCACTTTCAACCCTACATCAACATCCAACTTCACTTCATACTTAATCAAGTAAGTTTCATACATCTTTGATCATTCTATATGTTCATCCTCAACATTTTCAATTATATGCATATTTTGTTCCTCTCTCCATAAATTTCAAATTATGACTTTGTGTTTCAAACGTGATTATGTTGTTTGATTTGTTGATTATTGGTTAATTGTTAGTATGGTTAGATAATAGCATGAATGCATGTTTCATATTATGTTAAATGTGAGTATGAGGTTGAGTTTCTATATTGTACTCCAAGTGTTTGACAAAATGTCTGAGTGAAATGAATTACTTTTTTCCATATTAATTATGTTTCCATTTGTTTATGGATTAAATGTTTGGTTGAATTAAAAGTTTGAATTTGTCATAGATTAAAAGTTTGTATTGATTTTGAATTTTTTTCTATGTTTAGATATGGAAGACAATGTTGGCCGAACTAGACAAGGAAGGGCGAGCAGAGCACATTCGTCTGCTCGTAAAGAGCTTGCTGCAAATGCTCCTCCACCGAAAAGAGGGCGTCGCGGTAAGCAAGGACCGCCGGTGCGAGGAACACACGATGCCGAATCGGGTGGTTCGGGTGGTTCTCGTTCATGCGCACGTCGACCGGTGCGTGATGATGAGGACTTTGATGCCGGTCAATATTTAAATGAACCGGTTGATTATCAAGAGGATGAGCAACCAACTGTTGAAGAACCACAACCACAACCACAACCACAACATAATAATGAGGATGAGGAACCAAATGTACAAGAAGGGTCTTATCCTGGAGGACCGAGTGATTTGTCGTTGCTAAAGAATTACCATAAGCATCGGGCAAATCCAATTTGGGATGCACAACATAACGACCCGGTAAAAATCTAAGAAATATGTCGATTATTTTATGAATGATTTAACTTTGTTCAATATTGTAATTTCGTTAAGGTGCATATTTTAATAATGTATTGCGTTGTTGGAATTTGCAGATTTTACACAGGTCATTACGTTGCATTGCCAGTGCCAATAAGGTTATAAAAATCCAGAAACCTACACAAGATTGGTTTTGGCAATATATTATAGCATCGGGGTTGGAGCCGCTGGTAAGGACCAATTTTAACGTACTTGACTATGGGCTTCTATGGACTTTTGCTGAGCGATGGCATCCGGAAACAAGTACATTCCACCTTCCAATGGGTGAGATGGGCATCACATTGGACGATGTCCAATGTTTGTTGCATATTTCTATCCAAGGGAAATTTCTTAACCATGTCAAGATTTCAAGACCAGACGGAGCTCAAATGCTTAGCACATATCTTGGAATTGACGAAGGCGATGCCCTTGATATGTTTGCCGCCTTAAAAGGGCCATATTTGACGCATTCCTACGTTCAGGGCCTTTTTATGGATTATTTAGATGCTGCTGAAACTGCTTTCGCGAATAATGCGCCGATGCACGAGGTTAGGATGTATAGGGAGAGATGCGTACGGGCTTTTTTGCTATTTGTTGTTGGTTGTACCATATTCAGCAACAAATCGTCGTACTACCTCGACGTTGTGTATATATAGTACTTTGCGGACTTGTCGAGTGTCCATGAATGGAATTGGGGTTCTGCTGCCCTTGTTCAATTACAAAATTATTTGGACTTCGCATCTCAAGCTCAAGTGTCCCAGTTGGCTGGCTACATGTCATTTTTCGAGGTAAAAATATACGATCCTTCAATTATATATTATGTTATATGTGTAGAACTTATTTTTTACATGGATATATTTTACATAAGTATGTTTGCATATAATGAAGCTTGTATGTGAATCTTTCAGGGGTGGATAATTACACACTTTCCGACACTTAGCATGTGGCAGTTAGAGACAAATTGTACTGAAAAATATGCCACTAAATGCGAAGTTTGCTCCTGGACAAGGTCATAAGGATTCACGTGGCTATAGGCAGAGCATCGATAATATTCAAGTGTCGGACGTTGTGTTCAGTCCTTATGATAACCGCCGACATATCCGCCCTTTGATTGATGTATGTTGGTTTTCTGGATGGTTAAGGTGTGGGAGTTTGAAAGCTAAGCATTTGCCTGAACGTGTGCTGAGACAATTTAAGTACGTTCAGGGCATTCCAAGAGACCCCGATGTAAGTACGCCAAATATGAATATATTTGAGATTGATCGTGTGTGGGCTGAAGAGATGGATATGCGGTTGATTGATGAAAACATGAGGGGTCAACCTGTGGTTAATGCTTGGGACTGCGAACCTGGATATGTTTTGTGGTTTTACAAAGTGTCGCATCCCAAAATGCGTCCATTAGAAGCTCCAAAGGATCAACCAAGACCACCTGAGTTGGAGGTGTTGCTCGAGGAGTCTCAACAAAGACATGACCCTAATCCATTGGGTATATGCCGAAGTGTCAGGGATGAGGTTGAGAGGGCACTTGATGCTGGTGAGGCTGAGCCAGGAACTCCAGTTCATGGTACTTTGCGTAAGATTCTGAACATGCTTAACCCGTGTTTAACGTATAAACGAATAAGTCGGGGGAGAAGAGGTGGACGGCGTGGATAGTTATTTGTTACTAGTTTAGTGTCTTTAATTATGTTTTAATGTTGGAACTTCTGTATTTTGGCGTTGTAATATGTACTTTGGAATTTGTTGGAACTTAATAATTAATATGTACTTTTGCGTTTTAATGTTGGAATATTATGTATTATGGATTTTATGTTTTACAATTAATTGTTGATTTTGTGTTGAATGAAACTTAATGAATTTTGTGTTGGATGAAACTTAATGTATTTTGTGTTGGATGAAACTTAATGAATGTTGTGCAAAAAACAGGTTTGGACCTCAAAATATATTGAGGTGGTAACAGAACCAGAAACTGGAGCTTCTGGTTTTTACCAGTTCTGGCTCGGTTTCTAAAAACCGAGCTATACCAGTTCTGTCTCGGAGTTTAAAAACCGAACTCGCCCAGAAAGACCAGAAAACAATACTTATGAACATGAACAATCTTCCAATTAGAATGAATCATAAAAAAATTCCAATTAATCCATACAAATAATAAAACATAATAAACTGGATATTTCATAAATTAAAAACATAGAGTTCAACAACTGTCACGGAACATTGAAAATTAAACACGTTATAATGAAATTAAAGACATAACATAAATTAAAGACATAAAATTAGGTTAATGTAACATAGCATACAAACGTCCCCCTTTTGGATCAATTAGAATTTGATTAAACATGGAGCGCACATCATGATCATCTTTCAATTGTTTCCACCCGTATTTCTTTGGAGCATCTTCAAATGAATTGCTTGAACAGTCAGCTGCCAGATCGACCCACATTTCTGCATACCCAAGTTTCGCAATTTTGATTTGTTTGCCTTGTGCATAATGATACATGATTTCAATTCTATTTTTGATTGATTCAACGGTTGTTAAACTGGTATCCAATGCAAGGGTGAACAACTCTTTGTTACCCTGAAACTGGACAGAAAACTGATATGTTTCTACCGGATTGCGAACTGCAGAACCACGAGAACCACGTGAGGATGACATAGTTAAGAATTGAAAAAACTAGTAAATAAATTGAAACTGAGTTGTGATTTATCTGAATACGCATCCATATATTTATATAATTTGTTGTCTGATTACATCCACAAAAATTGTCGGTTACATTTCGACCACAAAAAGTGACGGTGCAATCTCAACCACAAAAATTGTCGGTTACATTTCAATATTTTTATTAAAAAAAATGGATTTAGTTATATATTAACGGTGCATCTTTCTTTACCCCCTTGATATCTTTTGTACCCCCATACAATTTACCTGCGTACAGGCCTAGCTCGGTTCGTAAAAACCGAGGGGCAGCTCGGGTAATAAAAACCGCGAAATTATAGGCATGCTCGGTTTTTAAAAACCGAACCACACCAGGAAAAACACCAGAAGAGCCTGCTTCTGTTTTCCATTACCACCTCAATACAAATGAGGTCCGAACCTGTTTTTTACACATTATAACATCATTATTTCAAACCAAACAGTTTTACTAAATCAAAATACTATTTTCATTAGATCAAAGTACTATTTTAATTACTTCAAAATACATCAAAGTTCATCAAATTTCATTACATATCAAAATACATCACATGAGTTCATCAAAGTTCATTATACGCTACCTATGTGATTACATCAAAGTTCAATCAATTGTCATTGGATTGTCTTCACTACCAACACCAACAGTTGAAACGTCTCCTCTCTCGATGCTCATGAGTTCCTCAAACTCCTTCTGCCTATCCATAAAATAAGTTTGCCAATCCTTAGTGTGTTCAGCAGCATGTCGCTTCCACTGAGCATTTGTTTTAGGTATCGGACAACCTTCTTTTAACTTCACTAAAACGAAGTGATTAGGTAATGCGCCAAGGCAAATAACCTTTGAAGACGGGTTTGGTGGTGGATAGCCACGCAATGGGAAAAAGGTTTCACATGCTCCCACTCCATGTTTTGAGAGCTGCACCACTACCCTCTCAAAGATAGTAGCTACTATATGTCCCATATCCGGGAATGTGAACCATTTATCTTGTGGTGCAACTGTCCTCCTAAGAGAGGTTCTTTGTCTCGGAGCTCGGAATAGTGCCTCATAAATATATTTCCAACGGTCCTCACCATCAAACATGCTAACATACATACTCTTATGCAAAGTCATCTCCCTTTGCATGCTAAGCCGTACCAACTCAAAATCCGCTTTATTCTTTTTTGTAGCCAATGCAATCGCGGTATCCACAATAACCGTCACCTTCCACATCAACTATATCTTCAATAAAAGGATGCATGCACTTCGGCATGTGGTCAAGCTCAACAATTTGAGATAGAGTCGGAGTGAAGTTACCAATTACCGGAGCTTTGGACATAGTAGACGATGAAGCTTGTGATAATGACGCATTCGAGTCAGATGACTTTGATTGATTAGATTGAGATGATTGTGTCTCCGCAAAGTATGCATTAACATGCTCCCACCGGGACTTATCTCTAGTTGTGGTATTTTTTTTGCCACGAACCGCCGCCTTTTTCTTTTTAGCCCCTTTTGATTTGGCATCTTGAACCGGAGGCTTGAGAGAGGTAGATTCAGGATATGCAATTAGACGGAGTTGATTTCGGATTTCATTTTTCATACCTTCATCCGATGTTTTCAACCTTTCCTACAAATATTCATATCAATATGTCATTAAGCAAACAAATAATTTTATCGTTACTACGCAAACAAATATGTACAATTATGATATGCGAACCTTAATTGCTTCCCACTCTGCCGTGCACGAATAATCTTCCTGGACGTCTCCACCGCCTTCTTCAACATTGAAACACATCCTCTTCCAGTGAATGTATACTTCATCGAGTCTAATAGGTTGGTTGTGCCTTAACTTCTTAGCAATCAAACATGCACATGGCAACCCATAATTAACTCTCATCAAGCATCCACACTTTTTGCTATCCATACCAACATTGTCGACCCTTTTTGCCTCTTGGTAGATGTAATCCAATGCCGCTCTAGAGACTTTGAAAGGTAACAAAGAGTACAGTCTAACATCTCGGTATCTGTGTTCCTCTACAGACATACTTTGACCAAATTGAGTTTGAACTTCGGTGAATTGAAGTCCCAACATGTGATGTATCGCTTCCCATCCCTTCACCAAATCACCAGAACTGTCCTCCAAGGATTTTTTCAAGACACCATGGGCACTTTCAACTCTATTTGTGGTATAGTTGCCCATGTGCATATGCTTGTCTACCCAAGCACATACAACCTTCTCTTTGTCCGTGTCCAAAACGGTTTCTTCAATATAGCGCAACAATATAGGCCACTTCTTACATAGCTCCCTAAACTCCATTAAGCGATCACCATACACGTCGACTGTATCCGAGTATAACAAATGCATGAAGGCTTTTTCCAAATTCGCCCACACAATTTCCTTCTCGACCTCTTCTCCTTCTCTTACTTTCAGTAGCTCCTTTATCTTGGACCCCACATTTTTCTGAACATGAACCCGACAAACCATGGCAGCCGATGTAGGAAATACTTGACCAACAGCATTCATCAATGCGGTATCTCTGTCGGTCAAAATCACCTTAGGCAAACTACCTTCATTCCTTACAAGTGACCGCAATTGTTGTAGAGCCCAAATGAAATTATCTTCTTTCTCGTTTGTAAGCCAAGCAAAACCAACATTATACGTCCTCTCGGTTGAAGTGAACCCGACTATCTCTAATAAAGGCATGTTGTACTTGTTGGTTTTGTACGTCGAGTCCATCACCAATACAGTGGGAAAAGAGTTGAACAAGCTCAAGGATCTTGGATGTGCAAAGAAAATATCTTGAAGATATTCACCTCCTTCATCAACATGCGAGCGATACTTGAAAAAATATTTGTTGTCGCTCAGATGTTTGAACATGTGTTGCATTTCACTCATGGACGCCCTCAATTTAGCTTTATACCTATACCGGGCGTTGTAACATTGCTTTGATGACATCGTGTTCTCGGGATCTCTTTCTTTCAATGTCGAGAGGATATTTCTTGGTTGAACCAAATTCTTGGTCATTTCATTCACCAATAGCGTCTCTTCCGGCTTCAACCGACCCGCCACAAGATGCCCCTCAAGCTCCGTGTCCAACTCGTGGTTGTGTATGCCATTCACCACTATCATATGCCATAACTTTGTTTCTTTTGCATAATAACCACGAAGTCGGAATGGACATCCGCACTTCCTAGTTCCCATAGAATCGGCTTTCAACTTCTTTTTAGGTGGCACGTACTTGCCGCTTCGTTCGCACTCCAACACAAAAAACGGCTTCCTACTCTTATCCCCGCCGTTGTCCGATCTCCTAACTATAATGGTAAACTTCAATTTTTGTGCAACCTTTTTAGCCCATTTGATCAAATCATCTTTGGAACCTTCTTTAGCCGCAGTCGCAAAATGATGTCCGGTGTCAATTGATATTGGTGGCGGTTGAACTGGAACCAGAACAATGTCAAGTGGTTGTGGCGGTTGATCTTCCATGACTACAAACCAAGCAAATGCAAATAATTTAATTAGCAACCTTTAATTGTTACAATCCTAATAGAATACTAAGTACACACCTACAATACTAATAAGCAATTTGTACTACAATTTATAAGTCATTAGTAACTAATTATATAAAAAAAATCAACAAGTCAGAAGCTGGCTCTTTTTTTCCAAAACGCAGGCCTAGCTCGGTTCGTAGAAACCGAGCTGGCTCGGTTAATAGAAACCGAGCGTTTCCTGACACATACCCTACGAAACTAGACCTATGACAGCCACATTTAAACAAAATTTAAATCGGTGATTACCTTAATTTCGCGCTTTAATGAGTGTTTGATGTTGTAGAGCAACCTTTGATGTTGAATCCAAGCCTTGAATGAACACCAATTATGATTTGATTTTGGGAGGGGAATTTGAAAAGTTTTGCAGAAAATAAGAAGTGGCTGCTGGTTGTTCTATATATAGCAGTAGCTCGGTTTTTAAAAACCGAGAGATGAGTTCGGTTTCTACGAACCGAGACATCCTGGCAAAAATTTTGGTACCCCCAAGGGCAAAAACGTCTGTTTGGGGTATAGAAGAAATGGGGGGTCAGAAAATCAATTTTCTTGGTTGATATTATCTGGGTTAATTGAACTTTTTAAAAGTATGAGAGAGGTGTAAGCTGAAATTAGAGGGGTAAAAAGTAGAGGTATAGTATTAATAGATTCTCATCAGTTGGAACGAACTGACAAGTGGCAAATTAATGGCGACGTCAACCCCAGACAGACCCGCCGAGCATCCGTCATCCGCCTCCGAACCACCTCAACCGCAACCTCAAATTCAAACTCAGCCCCCAATTTCTACTCCGCCTCCCGCAAAGCCACCACTAACACCGCCACCGCCGAAACCAGGAGTTCCATTGCCAGACCCCAAATCATCTAGCGATGTCAGCTTAATCCTAATCCCTAGTCACTCAAGATGGTTCTCATGGGATTCCATTCACGAATGCGAGATTCGTAACATTCCCGATTCTTCTAAGAACCCTAGGGTTTACAAATACTACAGAAATTCCATAGTAAAGCATTTCAGATTCAATCCCAATAGAAAAATAACCTTCACCGATGTTCGAAAAACGCTCGTCGGCGACGTAGGTTCAATTCGAAGAGTCTTCGATTTTCTTGAAGCTTGGGGATTAATCAATTATCATCCTTCTTCTTCGCTTAGTAAACCCTTCAAATGGGAAGATAAAGACACCAAACCTGAATCAGGGTCGAATTCTACGGATTCTCCTTCTCCGGCGCCGGTCAAAGAAACCGCTAAGAGAATTTGCAGTGGCTGCAAAACTAACTGTGTCGTTGCTTGCTTTGCCTGTGACAAGGTTAGTTTAGTTTTCCTCTTTTGAAGAATTTAGTTTTATATATACTTTTGATTTATATTTAAAATAAGATAATATTATATGATTTAGGATTTGTTTAGCATTTTTTTATTATTATTTTTTTTTAAAAGATATGATTTAGAAATTTGTTTTATTTATAGCTCTATATAAAGAGCCGTACAGTTATGAATTAAGAGTATTCTTCACAAAACAAGTTTTTCCGTATAGAAGTATATCCCACCAAATTCCGCAATAAAAAAACAAAAACCATAACACATTGTGATTTTTTGACGGTGTATTGAACTGTGAATTTGAGTGCAGAATGACATGACTTTGTGTGCGAGGTGTTTTGTTCGTGGAAACTATCGAATTGGTATGAGTAATACAGAGTTCAAGAGAGTGGAGATTAGTGAGGAGACAAAAACTGAATGGACTGAGAAGGAAACATTGAATCTTCTTGAAGCTATTACGAATTTCGGTGATGATTGGAAGAGGGTTTCTCATCATGTTGTTGGTAGGACTGAAAAGGAATGTGTTGCTCGTTTTCTTAAGCTTCCTTTTGGTGATCAATTCCTGCATTATCAACAGTCTGAGTCTGCTTCTCTCACTGATGAAGGTTCTCATCAGTTGAAGCCTCCTGCTGATGCTGAATGTGAATCGGAAACTGTTGACTCGGATAAATCTAGTAAGAAAATGCGGCTCACACCTCTTGCGGATGCAAGCAATCCTATCATGGCTCAGGTTCTTTCTTCGCTTAAAAAGATGCTTGTTTTTTTGTTTTAACTATTGTTGATTATATTTGTGTGTTATAAATGCTTGGGGGAAAAAATTAAACTTAGTTTGATTACATGTATGTAGCGATAAAAATCTTGACGTGTGACATAACTATCCTTGTTTTCTTTGAATTATTGTTGAATATGAACCATCTCCATGTTGAATTATTGATGATTTCTTTGAAAGTTCTTGTGTCTTTACAGTTTCTTCGTTCAAATTATTGCAGGCTGCTTTCCTTTCTGCTTTGGCAGGGACTGAGGTTACACATGCTGCGGCTCAAGCTGCTCTAACAACTCTGACCGATGTTTACAAGTCAACTAGAACTAACTATCGACCATTTCAAAAGAATGCATTGCAACAAGGTGAGAATGACATATAACCCGACTCATGGTTATAGGCTTTTGAATGAATTTAATCTGTCATCTGTGTATTGGGTTTATCTTGAAATGAGTGGACCAATGTTCATTGGGTACACTGTATTAATTGGAATGGTTTATGAAATTTTGAACTCAGTTTCCTCAGTTGAAATGGTGGCTTTATGTTTTGTGCAGATGCTGGTGTTGCATCAAACGGTAGTAATGCTTCAGATTCTATTCAAGGATCTCTATTGCGTGCAAATTTACAGCGCGAGAAGGAAGAATCAGATGCGGAAAAAGCAATTTCTGAGATTATAGAAGTTCAGGTCTGTCATGTGTTAGCAACTTACCTTTTTGTTTGATGGCGTTTGCACTTATTAGTTTGATAATCTTTGCTAAATATTGGATGTTGTGCCTCTATAGATGAAAACTATCCAGGACAAGCTTATCAAGTTTGAAGATTTAGACCTGCTAATGGAAAAAGAATCCCAACAATTGGAGCAAGTGAAGAGTTTGTTTTTCCTTGATCAGCTTAACCTTTTATTTCGTAAAACATCCGCACCAACGACTGCAGAAGGCAATCATGTAAAGAGGAATTGATGACTGACAGAATCTTAGTTAGCTGTTGATCTTAGGTTTAGCTGGGTGTATTCAATTTTCCTTTTTAATTACTCTGCACTGTGTTGCTCTGGTTGCGAAGGCACCAAAGCGTTTGTTCAATATTATAATAGCAATATCTTCTTATGAATTCTAGGCCTTTTATTTTATATTGTCAACTTGCTCTTGCTCACACATTCCTGCCTGAAAATGGTGTTTAAGTTTCAAATATCTTTTGTTCACACCAAGGGAAAAAGTAAGGGTAACGAAACAAGAAAAAGTGGTTTGGAAAAATTTCTAGTTGCAAACCTCATACTATATGTCACAAGGAACCTTTTTTTTTCTCAAAATTAGGAACTTTTAAAAGAGTGTTTTTGTTTAATTTCAAAGAACAGATTATTTATATCAAAACAGTGATGAAGTTGCATCACTAATCTATAATCACTAGATTTTTCCCCATATGCGGTGTTATTGCATGTTTTGTTTGAAATAAAGTTGTAGGGAAATGGCTTGACTGATTTGTTTATTTAGCTGTCATTACATTGAAATGGCATACAAGTCAACTTGAAAATAATACATTTGCTTTCTTTTCACCCTTTCATCCGATAAACCAGAAGAAATTTTTTTTCTTACTTTTGCCCCCTTTTTTTCCCATCAATTTAAAACTATATACAGAACCATCCTACTTTCTCTTTTTTTTTCCCTCATTCTTTCCCATCTAATTTCTAGTCAACTATTTTCAATAAGCAACAAACCACTAGGGTAATGCTTAACCAAAGGTATACTGATATGATATTCACTGCAAAATATCTTATTTATTGCATCAATTTGTGCCATTCATTTATACTGCTTTCGTTTATCAGTTTTGAAGGAAATGCCATAGTAAGTATCACATGTATAACAGACATTTCTAACTTATAAATAAAGTCATGAAAACATCACGAGGGAGCCGATGAAAGAAAGCTACACAAAAATTTCTCTCTCGTCAGTGAACATTTCTTTATGTGAACTTAAAGGATCGAACCGCCTGCAAATTTCAAGTAGAAATTGAGTGAATTTCAGTACATAAAATAGAACCTACTTACTTGACCAAAAAAAAAAAATAGAACCTACTTCAATGAACTATGCTGCATTATTGCAGAAACAACTGTTAGAATAAATATCTTTGAGCATCAAAACCTTTGCTCTGTCAAATATCAGAATACTAGTATGAAAAGAAGTTAACCTTCTGAATTTTGGAAGCATACTTGTCTGTTTCCTCTTCCCCATACTGCATGTAGACAACAAGATAAAAGTCATTACTAAGAAACATTTAGCTCTATACTGAAACATCACACACGCGCGTGCACACACATACATAGACACTGTAGTATATCTAATAGTACCTGTCCTGTCACTGTATACAGTCTGTTATACCAGCCATTTGTTAACATCCCAATAGCTGAATATAGATGTTTGCGACTCTCACCAGGACTTTGCAGCGTATACTCGATGAAATAAAATCCTGAACAATTAGGCACTAAGAACTTCAATATTCACCCATAATTTCAGTTTTTGAGAAGTCTGTCTCATTAAGCATACATTAGAACTATATGTAAACCTATAAGATATTTTTTTCCCCTAACAGTTACAATCTTATAACCTGTACTGTAGTGTAATGCAGCAGTTTTCAATGAAACTTAAGAGTAAAAGTATGCACCTTTAGAAGATTTACAATCTATGAGTTTAGCAGCAACACCGGGTGGTTTTTTCCAGCTTCTGTCCAATCCACTAACCTGTTATATTCATTTTAGGTGGGAAAATTAAGCATTAGTTGAAACTGAAATACAGAAAATCATCAAATGATAGTTTTGAATTTGATCAAGAAACGACACCAGAGTATCAGCAAATTCTTCAACTTTGCCAAATGATTCCATCTTAGTGAAATCCGGTCCTACTCCTGTGATCACGACGCTCACTGAAGCAACATACCGATAGCAATTAGTTTTATATGGATAAATTGCAATTTGCAACTGATGAAGAACACAGCAAGGAGAGTTTGATTATACCATTGGAATTAGATTCCTCTTTTGGGTAGAAAGCAGTTAATGATTTAAACCCTGCAGATTCTCCTGTTCCTATTTGCCACTCTGATCCAAACCATTTAAACAAAAAATAAGTACATAATTAATTCAAATTTGTAGGTATATATAGTGCATACTTGGTATCACGATGAGTTTAACATAATCACAGTGGTTCACCGTGATACCAAACATACATATAGTTTTACTTGCAAACTTCCAATTCAATTCACCTTGAGGAATATCTATCTTGAACTTGTTCTCATCGTCGGTGTAGACACTAAAATCCTCGGACGCATCTGAGACACGCGTTTAAATTGTAAAATAAATAAATACTATGATACTTACCATTAACCAATGAAGTAATAATACAAAGTTGAATACAAGGAACACTTTTTTTAGAAAAATTAAAAAGAATTAATCACCATTGAGTGCCAATGCATTTGAGACAGTAGACGGCGCTGCAATTGCTGTTGTGGCTGTGTAAAGAATCAGTTGCCTTCTATTCACAGTAAGTCCTTCTTCCAAGGAAGAACTGATAATAACAAATATATGTTAACAATATTAAGCATAATATATGATTATGCATGATGATGATGTTGCTGCATGAGAAATAATGGAAATTGAGAAGTAAAAGCTACTATAATTTTCTTACAGTAAATGTGGTCTTGCTGTTTTATGATATTCCACAGTTATAGGAGATGATAAACCTGAAGAAAAAGCTGAGGAAAATCCATTAGAAATATTGAACAGAGTGAAAACTTGGATTGTTTAGTAAAATGGGGGAAGGTGTATGGTGAAGGACCTTTGTCACTGGCAGAGGCTGTTGGTCGGATGTGAAGACACCTGAACCATGAAATGGAAGCCATTCCTTTAAGATCAGTTCCTTCTCTTCTCTTTCACCCTTCATTTCCTTTATTATCTGTTTAATTACACTTCTATCCTCTATAGAAACACTATTTCCATTCTATCAACATTTTTAAAATACAACTAATAATCACACCAAAAAATAAACAATATAATGTATTTTTTTTCTTTCAATTGTAATTTACCGATGCCCTAATTAATTAATATTACCTAGTCAAATCAAATAAATTACAAAGACAATTTTGGGAGGGTTTTTTTTTTTGGAAAAAATCAATCTTAGTAATTTTTTAATTTATGTATGAAAATTTATGGAGTTTTCTTTTTCGAATGGCAAAAATTAATGGAACAATGAACATGATTTTAACTCCCACATCGGCGGCACTGAATAGTGCTCGCACCATAAAGCCAATAGCCAAGGCGGTTAGACCCTCGAACCCGAGTAGATTAAAGATGAGGCTAAGTGAAATCACTCAAATTGTGTCATGTTGTTGTTTGTTATAGTTATCTTGAATTTTGAGTTTTCACACATTTTCTCTTTGATATGCGTGTTTATTTAAAAGTTATTTTTGTCTTTAAACAAAATGTCAAACATGACTTGAAAATTACATACAACTGTAAGATCCGTTAATTCACCAAATATATTCGGTCTAACAATAACAATATGATAAGTCTTGTGTGAACCACCTAAAAATAATCCTTTCAATATCATATATATATATAGGGTCTTGCTAACGAGTGCCTCGGGACACTCTTTAAGCATTCTATTTAAAGAAATTTTTTATTTAAAAAGTTACACAACACAATTTCCAATGCGTTGACTTTACACATTTTCATAAAAATTCTATACAAAACTTACTACTTAGGACTTAAAGAGTGCTCTGAGGCACTCGTTAGCATTTGCCATATATATATATATATATATATATAAAGAAAAATAATTTAGGTTCATTGAATAAAAAAAGTATTTAATTTGTTCAAAAAACAGACGTATTTAATTTATAAGATTCATATTATGACCAAATACATATGCTATTCAATAAATTTGGAAAATAATTTTTTTTGTTCATATAAGAGTAGAGAGAGTACTAGTAATATTAATATGATGACACATACTGTGGAACTGGTGGTGCTCCATGTGATACCTGATAGTATCATAGTACCATGACAAATAATCATCTTCTGCTATCAGATCATCTTCTTGTGGTGACACATACTGTGGAATTAGTGGTGCTTCATGTGATACCCGATGGTACCACGACAAATAATCATATGTAGCCTCAGCAACATATATCGTTGGACGTGTCGGCTGAATGATCCGATCAATAGAAATCTCATAACCGCAATGACAAGAGCTGAAGGTGGTGGTGGTATATACCGTAAGTATCTAAACGGCCTAATACACCTCTCAGGCAAGTTAGGAACTACGGCGCACCCACACAGATAACCACTATACATACTAATCAGATCAAAAGGAACGATACCTCTGTGATTTTCAAACAGGCGCCAAATCACATCGTATTGGGACAGTGCATCCATGATAAGTCGATATTCGGGAAACTTCATCTTCCCCTGCTTATACCTCCACCGCACTACTTATACAATTAACACCGCATACTAATACTAGGGAAATACTCGTGAATCCAACACTATTATAACAACAACAAGAAAATTGGTTACTAGCAACACATAATATAACTTAACAAATAACGAGTAAGACATATTATAACTTAACAAATAATAACAAAAAAAAAATCAATTGGTTACTCGATCAAACCATACATGACGAGTGACTACGGTATGACAAGTGGATCAGTATGTCGTCGAGTTTAACTAGCCCTATGTACTATCATGGTATGTGCGTATTCATATATGACGGTGTATAAATAAGCAGAGATAATAATAGATAATAATTGAATAGTAATAATATATACTTGTTCAAACCAAATTACATAATCTCAAGCAATCATCATAGGGGAGCTAATCTACTTGACTCAACCTAATGGAACTTAGCTACTCATAGACATATTAAAACTAAAAGCAAAAATATACGTACGAAATAATGTCGATTCCTTATGGAGGAAGTTTCGTCTCCCTATGGTGGGGGAGAGTCTCCTTCCCTCGAGAGCTTCTGAACCCTCATTGTTCCTCTCCCTCTGCTCCTTAGAGGCTTATAGTTCTCTGAACTTTTGAATGAATAATTGTGAAGGAGAAGAACTCTATTTATAGTTTTTTTTTTTTTTAGATTTTAGACTTTTCCATCGTGGCCCATCTTGTCTCATCGTGCCACGATGGTGAATAATGTGTTTATTTCACAAATTTTTAATTCAATTTCTTGCGTTGGTTGAATAAAGATGAAGAAAACAATTAAATCAATAAAAACAACAATGAATACAAAAACGTTAAGAGTTATTCGATTATCATCGTTAACAATTGGATTTATTTTTTATTTTTTTTTGCAAAAGCAAAGGGAAATGGATTAATCAAGGCAAGGGATATACAAGTCTAGTTCTCATAAGTCAAGGCAATACAAGATAGAAACCAAAGAACCCCTTTACTCTTACCAAAAATCAGCATCCCTCTATTTTCTAGGAATGCTAGCAAGTGTGGATAAGCCATTGATATGGATAGTATATGTATAAACAATAGCAAGCGATGAAAGTTGTGAAAAGAAAAAACGTTGACATTTATTTAAGGTTTTTAGAATCGGACTGATTAGCGAACTGGTGAGTTTACCGATTTAAGGTTCAATTGGTCGGATCGAGGTTCAACCGGATCGGACTATTTTTAATTAAATATATATATTTTATTTTTAAATGATATTTAAAATGATAATAACAAACTAAAATTCGTTTAAAAAAACTAAAAGTTACATAAGAATATTTATAATTTCACACTCAATAAAGAAAATTAAAAATTCTCTAAAAAATCATTAAAAAAATTCACACTCTTCATGCAATGGTTCATTTAAAATTGGTGTTTGTATATTATTTTATTTAATTATTGAGGCAATTTGACTGATTTAATTAAAAGAAGTAATTGACCCAAGAAGTAATTTGACCCATTTAATTCACACTATGACTCTGTTTGGGAAACCTCAAAATTAGCTTATAGCTTATAAGCTCATAAAACCTGTTTGGTGACTGCCATGTTATCACGAGCTTATAACTTATTTCACTAGTTTATAGCTTATTTTCAAACGATATTTCAAGTAGCTTATGAGCTTATCATATTTTGTTTCATATTTAACCTTGTTATTTTAATTAAAATCCATTTTTATCCTCTCTAATTTATTATTATTTAAAATAATATAATTATATTCTTAATGCAACTACTGTTTTCTTTTAAATAATACTTACTTTTTAATTTTTATATTAGTATAGCACGACGGGAAACCAATAAAATATTAGTACGACGTCTTGTTAATTATCCATTTTTCTATCTTTATAAGTTTAGTACGACGTCTTGATAATTATCCATTTTTTTATCTTTATAATTTAAATTAGTACGTATAATGTTTTTATTTCGGAGATAAAAAATTACTAGAATTTAGTATAATGTTATTTTTTAAGAATAGTATAATGTTATCATTACTGTAACATGTAATTTTTTTTATAAAAGGTCAAAATTGAAATGCAAATATATTTAAAATTATTTTTTTCAAATAAAAAATATGTTACAATAATAGTAATAATATTATAAAAAAGATATATTGAATTGATAAATTTAAATTATTTAAGTCCAAATATCTTAAATATTAATTGATATAAATCTTATTATGAATTGAGAATGTCCTTCTATGTCATTTTACATTTATCAGCTAGTTAAACCGCTGATTTTACCAAACACTTAAATTAGCTTATCAGCTATAAGCTATCAGCCATCAGCTATAAGCTATAAGCGATAAATTAGTTTATCAGCTAACCGCTATTTTTACCAATCAGAGCCTATATATTCTTGTTCCTTTGTTAAAACTCTAATATTTTGAATGTCTCCTTTTTATTTTTCAGCAGTCACCTCTCATTGTTACTCTTTCCGTCAACAAAATCAACAAAAAAAAGATAGTTTCTCATTTTCTCCTTTATTTATCAATTTCCAGATTTAACTTCTCTTTTTTATTTTGAATCAAAACTCTTCCTTGTCAACAAAATCAACAAAGAAGATAGTTTCTCCTTTCCTCCTTTGTTTGTCAATTTTCATATTTAACTTCTTTTTTTTATTTTGAATCAAAAACTTCTCTTTTGTATTCTGATTCGGAAAAAAAAAACTTCTATTTTGTATTATGACCGGACTGGATTGGTGCCCGGTTCCCGGTCCGACCGGCGATCCGGTTTTAAAAACCTTGCATTCATTTGACGGTAGAAAACGTTTTTAGGAGAGTATGAAAAATCTTGAGGGTTTGTGTGAGATTGTTGAATGATTATACTATCTATATTTTCAACTAAAAAGTCTCACAAAATCCATTCTACAAAAGAATCCACCAAAGTCTATATATTTCGAATACCAAAATACATTTTACAACTCTTGAGAAATCTCAATTGAATACCAACAAATTATGTTGCATTGAAAAAATAATTTAATTGTTTGATTGAATACCACAAGACTTATTTATATTTTGTAAAAGTCTTAATTGAATATCACATGACTATTTTATTTTTAAAAAGTCCTTTAAAATCTATTGAAATCTCAATTCAATACACCCCCTATAAATTAACCCAAATAATAGCTAAAAGCATCATATATTTGACTACCATCAACGAGCAACGTGGTCATGATATTGTGTGAGAAGACTCATATCAATAAGTCCTTTAGGCCAGCTCTGTTGCACCCTAGACACATGCTCCTTGTCCGTCTGCACAACCTGCTCCTTCTCCCCATGCACCACATACCCATGCTCCTCATCCTGCTGCTCCGCCCGACGCTGTAGAAACTCTTCATTTCCGGCCTCGGTACGCCTAATTCTACCATCTCGTCCTCTGATACGCAGCACTGGAAAAAAACAAAAAATAATAATTAAAAATTCAGTTAAAAAGCATAACAGAACATTTGGGTTAGAGTGTTCCGATATACAAATTAATAAATAAATCTAAAAAACATACCGAAACACTTTCGTATGAGTATTTCAGTATGCATATTGATACTAAAACACTTTAATATGAGTTTTCCAATACACAACACTTAAGCAAAATAACTCCGGTAAGAATATGCATACCGGAAAACTCATACCAAAGTGTTATGGTAGAAACCTAAATCGTCAAAGAACATTTTCGTCAAATTGGGGTGGGGGGTCTAGAGCAATTCAGGGGCCTTAAAAGCAATTTTCTTCGTTTTATTTTCTATTTTAAAAAATTAAACAGCCCAAGTTTAGGCCAAGCCCATTTATGATTATTATTTATTATGAAACAGCGCATGAAGTCTCTCTAACCCTAAAACCTAAAAAGCTCGCAGCCGCCGCTGCCACTCACCTGTCTCTCTCTGATCCTTCACTGCCTTCTATTTTGAGAGTTTTTCCGTTTCACATTCCGACTCTAAGGTACAGCCGTTTTCACGATTGATTTTAATAACTTTGCTTTATTTTTTTGAGGTAAATCGTTGAAGTGATGACTTTTTATAATAAATCATATTTCAATCTCAATTATAGAATTTAATGTTATCTAAGTCTGTGATACAATCTTGATAAAAAAAAGGGTTTGTAATCGAATTTCTGTTTGCAATGGAATTTCTTATTGGTAACTTTCAGATCGAATGTTCTGATTTATGCTCAAGTCCATTTTCAGACCTTCATTCAGGAAGATATTGAAATCAGCTGGAGAGGAAATGGCAAAAAAAATGTCTAAAGATGAGATTATGGAACTACGCAAAGAGATTAGTGAGAAGTATAAACAAACTATAGAAAAACTGAAAGCAGATTGGAAAATCATCAAAGAATTACGATGTGAGGCACTGGAGAAACAACTCCAATCATTTAGAGAGACTACCACTTTGAAGGAAGCCTCTGTGAAGAAAGAGGAATGTATGAAGGAAGCTGGAGAGGATATGGTGAAAAAAGAGTCTAAAGAAGAGATTATGGAACTACCCAAAGAGATGGAAGAACTGAAAGCAAATTGGAAAATCATTGAAAAATTACGAAGAGAGGCACTGGTGAAACAACACCAATCATTTAGAGAGATTACCACTTTGAAGGAAGAAGCTTTGAATGATGAAAAAGTGAAGGAAGAAAATGCTGCGAAGGAATCTGCCGTGAAGAAAGATGGGAAGGAAAAAGCCAACTTGGTATGATTAGTAATTTGATATATATTGTTTCATTTTAAATTTAAATTGGCTGTTTCTTATTAATCTAATTTGAGATCATGAATTTGAATTTGGGTTTTTTGAACAGACAAATATGTCTGCTATTTTGGATAATTTATCTCGCATCATAATGTCACTGGATGAGCTGGTACTTCTTTTAACTTTCACTCTTTTTATTTATTTTGTTAATTGATTTCACCTCATTTGATTATTGTTTTTGGCAAACAGCAAGCTGCTGCTGTGAAGGCACAGATTACCATTTTGAAGGGAAGAACTTTGAATGTTGAAAAATTGAAGAAAGAAGCTGCCAAGGCTGCTGCTGGCAATGAAGATCCGAAGGTAACCAATTGTTTCTTATTTTTTTGTCAATGTTAACATACAAGACTTGTATATCTTGTAGTTTTTGTCAATTTTAACATACAAACCAATGATTTAAAAACCGGACCGTACGGTTGAACCGTGAACCGTACCAAGCACCGGTCTTTGCGACTACACTGCTAGTCTGTGGAACCGGACGAAAAACCGGTGAACCGCTCCCGGTTTTGAAAAACCGTCTGGTCCAGCCTTGTGAAGTAAAAGAAAAAGATTTTCGATTTTTTTTGTATGTAACAGAAACATCTTTCCTTGAAAAAATCAGTAGGAGAAGAAGAAACCATCAATCACATGAATATTTGGAGAGGAGTTGAAAAAGGGTTGGTTGTTGTTGATTATTTTTTTCCTCAACACATATGAGAATTTTATTCATAAAAATATTCTTCTTTTTATGCAATCAATCAACATCAATGTAGAGTTGTAGAGAAAGAAGAGAGGATAAAGCACATAATAAAAGAGGATGAAATTTAGCCTTTATTTTAGGAGAAGAGATAAGAGGTAGAAAAAAGCCAGTGGTTGCTGTGTTAATTTTGAAGGTAGGAAGTGTGTTGTTCCATAACAAAATTAGGGTTATTTAAAATATTGGGCTTGTTTGAACCATGGGCCATATAAGTTTATAAGGCTTGTATGCAGCAGCCACTTTCTAATGCTAGCACAAATCACATACTATTTTTTTTAGTTAAAATGAAAAACCATAAAATCCATTTTTTTAATATATTTAATGCATTATACGTTAAGTTTTGGTACTGTCTAGAATAACTAAGTTGCATCTTTTATATTTTACCAACAAAATAAACAAATGAGGGAAAATTAAATGAATGATATGATATATGTTTATGTTTGTAAAAACAAAATGAGGGCAAATGAATTTTTAATATGTATCACAATTTTTTTTCTTATATATAAAACTAAAGTATTTGTTAAAATATTTATTATCCAGTTTAATAACAGTTGAACTGGTCTAACCGGTTAAAACATTGAATGTCATCATGTACATAAGTTGCAGAATTAATCTTATTTGAGATCATGAATTTGAATTTGGATTTTTTGAACAGACAAATATGTCAGCTATTTGCAATATTGCTTCTGGCATCTTAAGCACACTGGATGAGCTGGTACTTATTTTTTAACTTTCACTCTTTTTATTTATTTTGTTAATTGATTTCATCTCATTTAATTATTGTTTTTGGCAAACAGGAAGCACTTGAGAAAGGCAAAGCTAGTTCCTCTTCCAATATACAAATGCTACCTTAATCCTATCAAATATAAATATTTTTCCTTTGAATTACTCATATATGAATTTCATTTCACACCATAAACTATTCTAGGAGAAGTTCAAATCCCTTCCGTTCAGATATTGATCGGCTATGTTGGCTATGGTTCTTGGGTAAATTATTATCTCATTTAAAAGGTTTCATGTTGGTATTGTCTCTGATTTGTGGTGGAAGTGTTAGTTTTTGTGTGTTGGTGTTGTTGTCCTTATCTATTCTTCTATCTGTTTTGGAGTGGAAATATATATATATATATATATATATGTGAGTATTTAGTTATCTATATTTTTTGGTACATTGGCTAAAAATAATAAAAGACAACAAAAAAATAAGAAAAGAAGAAAACTAAGCTCTAGGATCAAGCATCCTTAAAAGCCTTGCACAAAATAATGTTCTTCAAAGCCTCCGGAGGGGACTCCCAAATTTTTATTTTGATATCGTTCGCCGTACTCAAACTTAGTAAGAAACTTAACACCGAATAAAGTAAGATAGAGTAACATCTCAATTCAACTTTAACATATTATTAATTATTAATAACAACAACGTATGCAGAGCAAAAGTTGGAACTCAGGGATAAAGACTTATCAGATAATAGACACCTTATTGATACTCTGCAGCAAAATTTGAAGGATTTGAAGACTGATAATATAAATTTGGAGAATTCCTTGAAGACCGCGGAGCAAGGTTTGGAACTCAGGGATAAAGACTTATCAGATAATAGGCAGCTTATTGATACTCTGCAGCAAAATTTGAAGGATTTGAACACTGATAATATAAATTTGGAGAATTCCTTGAAGACTGCGGAGCAAAATTTGGAACTCAGGGATAAAGACTTATCAGATAATAGGCAGCTTATTGATACTCTGCAGCAAAATTTGAAGGATTTGAAGACTGATAATATAAATTTGGAGAATTCCTTGAAGACCGCGGAGCAAGGTTTGGAACTCAGGGATAAAGACTTATCAGATAATAGGCACCTTATTGATACTCTGCAGCAAAATTTGAAGGATTTGAACACTGATAATATAAATTTGGAGAATTCCTTGAAGACTGCGGAGCAAAATTTGGAACTCAGGGATAAAGACTTATCAGATAATAGGCAGCTTATTGATACTCTGCAGCAAAATTTGAAGGATTTGAAGACTGATAATATAAATTTGGAGAATTCCTTGAAGACCGCGGAGCAAGGTTTGGAACTCAGGGATAAAGACTTATCAGATAATAGGCACCTTATTGATACTCTGCAGCAAAATTTGAAGGATTTGAACACTGATAATATAAATTTGGAGAATTCCTTGAAGACTGCGGAGCAAAATTTGGAACTCAGGGATAAAGACTTATCAGATAATAGGCAGCTTATTGATACTCTGCAGCAAAATTTGAAGGATTTGAAGACTGATAATATAAATTTGGAGAATTCCTTGAAGACCGCGGAGCAAGGTTTGGAACTCAGGGATAAAGACTTATCTGATAATAGGTGCTTTATCGATACTTTGAAAGAAAATTTGAAGAAGATGAAGAATGACAAAGTTAGTTTGGAGAACATTTTGCACAAAAAAAATACTTCCTTGAAATCAGCTGAACAAGATTCGAAGAAGTTGAAGAATGACAACGAAAATCTGAATGGTTCCTTGAAATCTGTTGAACAAAATTTGGAGAAGTTGAAGATAGCTTATGAGACATTGGAGGAAGACTACTCTAAATTAAAGAAGACCCGGAACATAGCTCTATCCGATCTACAAGTGAACACATGGGAAAAAGAGTTGGCTGTCGGGTAAAAAAAATATTTTTTTGTTCATTGTTATGTCTTTGAATTTTCAATTTAATTGTTACTCACTTTGGATATAAATTATTGTGTTGATCTTTTGCAGATTAATATCTAAAATGGAAGCAGAGTTAAAGAGCTATAAGGAGGACAAGGAGACTTCAGAGGAGGAAGGAGATCTAGAGAGCAGGTTGGTATTACGCCACGTTGATCTTTTGCATTAAAAACAATTAAAATAAGTATCTGATGTTGGTAAGTAATAGAATAAAAAGTAGCAACTTTATCTCTTCATACTTGTGCTTCTAGTGTAAGTTACTACTTTTTTTTATTCTAGAGTTACAAAAATGATAGTATATGGAATTGATATTCGACCTTTGATAAGTACAAGTGTTTTTATAAATTTGAATGTTCTTAGATCATGGATTCTTTGAATTGTATACTTCATGAGAAATAGCTCACCTTTCATGTTGAATAAGTTGTTTACTTAGTGTTGAATTTTTGAAGCCTATACAAGGAGATTATAAAGACATTTAAGAAAAACTGAATAATTACATCATGACGTCAAGTAGACATTGAAATTTTTTTAGGCTATAATGAGATTATGGAATCATCCAGTGGAATTATGATTCAATTTGGTCGGAGTTAGCCTTGGTAATTTTACAGTATTGCAAGATCTATCAGTTTAATAGAGTAAGAATTGAATGCTCACAATGTTCCAAAGTGTACATTTATATGCACAGTTATGAAAGGATAAAAGTGAATTTGGATACACCTTAAGAATTAAATGCTCACAATGTTTTATTTGTGGTTGATAATTGATGGAATTGAAAGAAAAAACAAAATGATAGAGATAAAAGTGTTAATGTGGTGTTAGGGTTTGAGTCTTCTAAAGATACCTCCTTATTTGTGTTATGAGTAGTCGTAGAATCTAGGAAATTGTTTAATGATACCTCCTAAAGTTTTAATTAATAGTCGAGAGTTATTAGTTAATTCAGTTAGTTAGTAGTTACTCTGCATCAGTGAATTGGAAATTATTACATATTTAAAGGAGTTATTTAATTAATGAAAGTTGATATCTCTCTCATTGTCAAGTTAGTATATGATTTAAGGCATATAGCATGTTAGTTCTTTGGAACTATTGACTATGTCTATGACGATAATGCACCAAATGTTTTATGGTGTTGTTTCTTTTGGCTAAGTTCTCTGTCAATGCAATCTCGCAGATTTTGCAATCGATTAAATTACCCAAATAAGATAAATCTGGGTTCTAACTAAAAAGCCAAATGAAATAAATATGGGTTCTATCTAAAAGTTGAAGTGATTTTCATGATCTTGTATGTTGTGAGATGATGTTGGTAGTATGATTAAATTTTCTGTTTAAAGAGATTGGAAACTCTACGGTCTAGAATATGTTTGACATTTCGTATTTGATTAGTGGAAGAAGTGGTTACAACTACATGCTTTTTATATGATTTTAAAAAAGATTACTGTGGTATGGAGTTTTACTTTAAAAAAAAATACAATTGCTAATGTGAGATAAAAAGTTTATGATTTCTTGACAAAAAGGGTGTTCTCTAGTGATATCTATGTTAAGTTGCGAAAAAGTCATGTAAGTTGTTTAATCTCTAAATGTCATTGCAGATTCATCTCTAATTGGCAAGCAGAGCTTCAGAGTTATAAGGAGGAGGTGGAAAGGGAGAAAAACAATTTAAGGGTTCTAGGAGAGCGCATAGCAAGGAGAGTTGAGACTAAGAGCAAGAAGAAGATCTAATTGCAAGCAGAGCAACAGATACAATGCTTTTCTTAGTGCTTCAGAAACTTCTAATCTTTCATAGACATTGTTTTGTTCTTGTCCTGTATTGAAAATGTTTATATTAGCAGCATCATAATATATAGACTTAGATGCTTGAATCATGTTGCCGATGTTAAAAATTTTATATTTTATTACGGCTAATTAGACCCTTGAAACAACCAGGACACTCGTTTTGAACTTGCTTTGAATTTGAAAGAAAAGAAACCTTGAAACATGAATTCAAGCACATACCAAAGATTGCCACATGTTCCTGTTCAAGGAATCTCTCACAAACACCACTCTCTTACCTCTTAACTGTTTAATTACACTTCTATCCTCTATAGAGACACTATTTCCATTCTATCAGCAATTTTAAAATACAACCAATGTATTGTTTTCTTTAGTAAAAAATAAGTCATTTAAAGTATGTGATTATAGTCACTAAATTCTTTACCAATAAATAAATAAAATAATGTATTTTTTCTTTTAATTTTACCCTCAACAACTTTAAATTACTGATAATTATCAACAAAAAAAACTTTAAATTACTTATGCACTGTCAGTGTAAAGTTATTTTATACATGCGTCTAATAATATATCGACACATCATGTATGGTAATTAAAAATACATGACGTGTCACATTCATTAAATGATGTGGAAACACATCATTGAATGTATGTGCAAAAAAACTTTACACCGATGGTGCACAATAATTAAACTCTTATTATATTGCCCAAAATGCAAGAAATAGAACATGTACGAGTATGAAATGTCAATTTTTTTAACTAAACATATCATCCATGCACAAATGTGTAGATTAAATCTACTCAAATGCATTTAAAAGAAAATTGCTGAAAAGAGTAATCAATTTGACGAGATATATTTTTCTTTTGAAAATAGGAAAATAGTGAATATTATTGAATTGAAGACATTACATTCCTTCAAAGGAAAATATGGAAATTAGAAATTCAAAGAGAATTCATACAAGAAATACAAGTAAATTAGAAATTCAATAGATCAAAGATATAGGAAATTAAGTCTTATTTTTTCTTAGTAGGATAAGAAGCCATCTTGTATAGTCCACAAATCCCTTCAGGCTTTCCAATGTTTCTCTTCATCCTTATAAAACCTTTCTCTCCCCATTTTGCCCCCCATGAATTCTTCACTATGATGTAATCCAAATTCTTTGATGTACCATATCCAACGGCTGACACACCATGATCTAGATCACTTCCACAATGCCCATCAAACACACCCTACATATGCAAATAAATTGCATTAAAATTAGTATCTAAAAAAATGTCACAACAAACTATAGTTTATAACAAATAATTAAACATTAAACATACTCCACTATAAAATTGGAAATCTCTGCTTGAAGCTTCAATGGCCACACTAAGGGGTTGGTTGGCAAGTGCCTTCAATAAACTTTGTTCATTATTTTGTGGCACATCATGGTACCCATTAATAGTGACAACTTGGGTTTCTTCCTGGTAAAACAAACAAAATGAAAGTTATGTTACTTATTACTTTATTAGTATGAAATATGTTAGATTCAATTGAATTTCTTAGCTTAATTAATTTATGTACCTTTTTCATTTCGCAAGTGCTTTCCTCCATAATGTAAGGATAATCTTCCTCTTTATGGAGTCCACCATTTTGTACAATGAAAGAGAATGCATAGTCCATTAGACCCCCATTGCAACCATTGTTGTAAGTTGTGTCACAATCAATTAACTCTTGCTCGGACAAAGATGTCAAATTTCCTGTCACAATCTGGTTTATTCCTTCAACCGCCGCAACCGTTGAAAATGCCCAGCAGCTACCTGCAAGTAGTCACGATGTTCGTGGCACCATGTTAATAAATATGCAAGCTATTTCAGGACAAAATTTATATGGAGCTTCTTGTGTCTTGTTATTCAAATTAGACGGTTAAAATTTCTTGTTATATCAAGGCAAAATATTATTAATTGATTCACGCAGTCAGTATTTAGATGATTATGGAATTAAAATTAGACTGTTAGAATTTCAAGCTCGATATTTTGACTTTTCAATAAAACCGTACTTACCACATTGTCCTTGATTCTTGACAGGGGTGACGGCACCTTTCTTTCTCCAGTCAACTGACTTAGGCAAATCAACATCTCTATAAGTGAATTCCTCTTCATTTGAGGATTCTCTCCTTTGAGACAAGTCAACCTTTAGTCCAAGATACTTGTTCTTGAACTCTTGGTGGCTCAAATCAGCAAACTCATTTAGACCAAGCCAATAGTTGCTAACAATCTTGTTTCTATCATCAATGTGCTTTAGGTTATCCTTAAACACCTCGAACCTAAGTAACTTTTCCTCAATGGTCTCGTAAATCTTACCATGTCTCGACATCCATGATTCGAAGAGTTCAATGAGCTTATCCATGGACTTTAAATCCTCTGATGAATAGCCCACGATGGAGAAATCGCGTCCCAAAGCTAGAGATAGAAATAGGCATAAGGAGCAGGTCAGGACAAGTGTTTTGGAGGAGAAAAAAGCCATGATTGATTGGAAACAAACAATGTGTTATTGAATTTGTAAATAGAAGAGAAGAACATAAGAGAAGGGATGAAAAGTAATGTGGTAAGGGAGTAGTATATATAGGTTGTGTTTTAGATATTGCTTTAAAGTAAAGTATGTTCAAATTTTTATTTTATACTATGGTATTGGTATTATGATATGGTATAGTGAGTAGTCTTTAACTTTAAGCATGTTCTTTACATTCAATTGGAAAACAAGCACGCAAACAATTCTAGAACCAAAATTACAGCAACGGTAATTGAGAATTTGTGTGCAAGATCATCCATTGTAAGCTTCATTACACATCCTAAACAAACATCATTGATCTAAAAAAGAAGAAAACAAATACAAAAACCAGAATAGCAAATGTCCATGAAGAAGTAATAAAGGAAAATTTTACACTATATCCCCACACATAGGTTCATATATCCAAATTTTTTGTCCACACCTTTAACAGAATAGTATCTCAAAATTTCAGTACATTTCTTTCTTCCATTTAAAAGATTTTCGGAATAGAAAGTGAGTATTAAAAATATATGGAACAAAAATGTTGGGAGGAGAGTGTGACAGAGGTTACTCGACGAAGATTAATCATCGCTAACACTTCTAGATATATCCAAAAATATATATAGAACAAAAATATTTTGGAGAAATTTTCACCTAAACAAAAAATCATATTGTAAAATGAATTTGGATATTCATATAAAAATGAATTTCAGTTTAATTTAAATAATTTTAAGGTGTTTTTTTTTTCTCCGGTATTCTCATATTAAATTTAAATACTTTTATTCTAGAAATCATAGCTCAATTGGCAAAACTGTCAAAATTGCTAAGTTGGATACAATGACTGATGTTCGAACTCCGATCCTCCACTTTGTGTATGTGAGTTTTTAATTACTTGTCATTTCGTTTATGTACCCACAAATAAATTAAATTAAATACTTTTAAGGTGTTTTTGGGTATTGTCATATAAAAATAATTTTCAGTTTAACTTTGAAATGTAGATGTATATTAAATAGAGTAAAATATTCATATTAAACTAAAAGTAGAGAAAAAACAGAGAGAAGTGTTTCAATGTTGGGCCAAAAGTTTAGTCAACAAATAGTTTTTTTCAAAAATAAAAATAGTTAGGCCTAAAGAAAGAGCAGACTATTTATTTGGCCCATGTTAAATATATTCAAACACCTACTAAAGACACCCCCATATTTTCACAATAATCTTTAGATTTTAAATTTCAAAAAATATTCTTTTCATTTTGTTTTTAAGATATCAATACTTTAATACAATAGTCTCAGACTGCCAAGATATCACTTATAATTAGAATATAATAGTATCAAAAGTTTTTTCTTTAGTTGGAAATTCATGCCGAACTGATTATAATATGTTGTTTTGAAACTCTGTTTATAGATGAAGTTAATAAAAGACAACTTTTAAAAACTAATTAGTTTTGAAATTTTTATTAGTACAAATCCAACCCAATACTCAAAAATTTACAACAACTACATACCCTGCGTATCAACCAGTTGTTAGACATTGGTGTTATAATTTTTTATAAAATCAATAAAAATGTTTTTTTTTGAATTTGTGTATGAAAATCAATAAAGTAATGAACATGATTTTAACTCTCAAGTGAAATCACTCAAATCGTGTCATGTCTCATTGTTACAACATAGTGTACAATAGTTATGTGGAATCTCCAGTTTTCACACTGTCTCCTTTATGTGTGTTTATTTGAAAATTGTTTGTTTGTCTTTAAACAAAATGTCAATCATGACTTGAAAATTACATACACCAACAAGATATGTGAATTAAGTAAAAATATTTTGTCAAACAATATCAATATTTACGTTAAAATAGGTCTTGTGTGAACCATCCAAAATTACTTCTATCCGGACATTCTGTCTTCGGTCTTTTCGGTCTCATATACAAGTAAAAAAAGAAAAAATTCTAGTTCATTAAATATATAAAATATATTTGTTATTTAATGAATATATATGAGAATAGAGGGAGTACTAGTAATATATGATGTGCAGAATTTTTTTTCTTTTCTCACTATCAGTATCCAATCTATTAGACCTCGCTTAATCTAATTTGGAGTCAGTTCTGACATCAATTGATTTTAGTCCCCTTCCAATCACAATTGTGACATTGAACTGTGGTCCTATCTACTAAGTCTAACGTCAATCACTACTGAATTGACTCACGATCGATGATTTGCAGATTTTTTAAATGAAAATAAAAGAGGAAAGAGGTAAGCTAGCGCCCACGCGGCACAGAAGCTAAGGGAGTAGGCTTATGTAAGCTAGTAGATGTATAGTATTGTATACTATAGGGTTATGGAGTGAGTATTGGATTTTAGCTCTGCTCTGCCCTTCTGTGCTGTGATTGATCTTTTACTTGAGCAAGTAACTAAGATCTAAGGTCTCTGCACACTGCACCCTTCAGAATTAGTAGTAGATACGGATACATTCATTCATTCATTCATTCAAAAACGCTGCTAGCTTATGGATGCCATCTTAATTAGGAGTTGTTTGTATATGAATGGAGTATTATTACTTACTGCTACAATTACAAATACTACTATACAAATAAAAATAAACGATGCACGTGCACTGTCAAAATAAATTACTAGTACCAGCTCTCTCTCTCTCTCTCTGCTCAGCTCAGCTACAACAATGCTATTGCTACCTCCACAGTTCTACTACTACTACACTATGTATAGTAGCAACATTTTCCTTCCTATTACTACTAGCTCTCTGCTATCTCATGCCAGCCTCAGGAAGGGATTGGTACTACTATAGTGTTTCCCATTTCATCCAACCACTATTATTTACTATAATTGTCTGCATACGTGCCTAGCTATACAATTATTTAACCTTATCTCCTAACAAAACAATGCCTCCAATCAATGTTACTAGGACTATTTTTTAGGGTTACATGTATTTTTTATTTTTATATAAATATTTCAAATTTTATTTTTAATTTTTACAAAAACTTCATCAAGTTTTTTATTCCTCAATTATTTTTCTGTCACGATTTTTTATGCATGTTTTTCGGTCAATTTATGTATATCATTCGATTTTTTTTCCGTGGTTATGTTTAATACATTATTGAAATTGCTTTTGCAAAAGTTAATTTTTTTAAACAAAGGATGAATTAAATATGAATTTTTAAGTTATTTGCACTAATCTTATGTTAAAAAATCCTAAAGTTTTATAAGAGGTGTTCTTATAATATTATAAACATCAATAATAAAAAACATTAAAAATTTTGAAAACACACAACAATTAATTAAAAGTAAGGATCCGAATAACTTTTTATATGAATACTCCCTCCGACCCATAATATAAGTAAAAAAAAAATTCACACTTATTAAAAAAAGTAAAATGTGATAGTTTGAAGTATGCCTTTTTATATTTTTCTTAAAATAAGTTTCATTGGAAGATATAAAAAGAATTGTGATTGGTTATTGATTATGGGGAAAAGAAGAGAGAGAGAGTAAATTTTTTGAGAATAAGTAAAACTAAATCTTAGAAATGGTAAAAGTTATTTTTTTTGCTTATAATTTGGGACAAGAAAAAATAGTTTTTTTTTTATAATATAGTAGGATGGAGAGAGTATGTAATTATCAGTAAGTCATAAACCACATAACACCATGTCAAAAATAACCTTAGAAAGTGTTTTTTAAGTCTTAGATAGATAGTACTTCAAAAATGTTATCTATTCTAGCGCTATTAAAGAATGAGACAATATTTTTTATAGACAAAAGCGCGGTTAAAAGCTTACCAATACTTGAATAATATTATTTCGGTGAGACATATTCTATCCCTTTATAATTTGAAGGTATTTATCCATTAATCAGTGAGAACAAACCATATAAGTGAATTTGCATGTAGTATCTACAACTAACTTGCAATAAACTTTTGAATTTATACATATAAATTTACATATCCCTCAAATTATTGAGCCTAACAATTTTCACAATGTGAAGTGAGTTAATTAGTATGGTTTCACCATTTTTTTAACTAATGACTAATGACTAATGAAGTCATTCATTTTTGGAAGATAACGTTAATGAGGTGGGTTTCTGAGGTGTAGGTCCCACATATTCAGATTTTTCTACATATACCTGTTTACCTCACTTGTTACCTTCATCACCATTCTTCATCATCATCTACTCCTCGTTTTCAGTTTCAAAAATACTCCATACAAATACAACCCTCCTCTGATCTTCCTCTGTATATTCATATTTCACCACAAAATTCAGTTGTTTTTTAAGTGAGAATATGATGTTAACAATGGAAGAGGTACTTTGTGAACTAAGTGAGCATGAGAAGAAAAATGAACAAGGTTTACCACCTGGGTTTAGGTTTCATCCAACTGATGAAGAACTCATTACCTTTTATTTGGCTTCTAAGGTTTTCAAAAATACTTTTTTCAACAATGTCAAGTTTGCTGAGGTTGATCTCAATAGATGTGAGCCATGGGAACTTCCAGGTAATATTTCTTATTTATATATTTATTTCCTCACACCAACATCAAAAAGAGACTAAACACTGCATGTTTAGTAATTGTGATGCTTTAATTAAATAATAATTGTGAAAAAATTATTGTCCATTGTATATTATTCTAAGCTAGGCATATATCTATAATGGTATAGTATAGCATAGTATTTGTATTGTTTCAAATTCTTACCATGCTAGTTGGCCTCGAACCTAAGACATTATGTATAAATTGTGGCTAACTATCTATTAGGTGTATATTTGGTATTACGGTGATTGTGCTAAAATCACAGCGGTTCACCGTGATTTTTCAAAAGTTATAATGTGTAGCTTCTGATACATTCATTGTGATACCAAGCATAGGTTAGATTTAACATGAATGGTAGTATATTATGCAACCTAACTAGCTATTCTAACATGCTGAAGGCAAATAAATAGTAAAAATCTACTAGCATCACACTATCTTTTTCACAAAAACTTAAAAAAAATTGCTTATTTTGGGGTGTGTGTGATGATGAGCACTAACATTTCGGCTATGGAAGATTGAATCTTTCCATTGAGATTGGAAAATTCTGACTTTAAACTTAGTTTTTTGAATTAAAAAAAGAGTATTGCTATATGTAGCGAACCATGGGCATCACGATTGTCCTTGTCCTTAATATAAGTTAGATACATTATTTACTCAATTTATCATTCTATTAAGGATAAGAATTAGTAGTATTAGCTAAAGTTAGTATTTTTGAGCAAGCTAAGTATTAGCTTAATTTAATAGTATTGTGTGAATATGAATGTTGAATTGAATGAATGGTTTTTGTGTGTTTGAAGAAATGGCAAAGATGGGAGAAAGAGAATGGTATCTATTCAGCTTAAGAGACAGGAAATACCCAACTGGTCTTAGAACAAACAGAGCAACTAGTGCTGGTTACTGGAAAGCCACCGGAAAAGACAAAGAAGTTTACAGCTGTAGTAATGCAAGATCCTTATTAGGGATGAAGAAGACTCTTGTTTTCTACAAAGGAAGGGCCCCTCGTGGTGAAAAGACCAAATGGGTCATGCATGAGTACCGTTTAGACAATCACTTTTCACCTTCTCATCATCCTCACACCTGCAAGGTAAGTACATAACACACTCATCATCCTATTTTCCTAATCTAATCTATATGTATGACAATGACATACATACACGTGCATGTACCGTGTTTTACAAGTTATCTCTCTTTCCTATTCAATTTTTGTCTACTTTTGGGTTGACTCATTTGTCTATGCAGAGACACTATTTTTTTTTTTTTGATATTAGCAGAGACACTATTTTGTTACTCCTAAACTTTACCCTTTTCACCTTTTTTTTCTTCATAAATTCATTTATTACCCATTTGGATATAGTTTTTTTGATGTGATTGACTAGATTTGTACCAGTAACTATGAATGACCTTTTTTTTTTTTTTTATCGACCAGAATTTGCGGCAGTAAAAAAAATTAGTAACACACAATAATTAATCTCATTCGTTGAGTTCACATGCAGATAATTTATATAATCTGAAATATTCATTAAAATCGATAGGTTGATACCGCGTAATGCAATGAATTTGTTTCTTACATGCTACTAGTACATGTACAATCACATTCTATTGTAACATTTTTTTTTGTTGCATAAATTAATTCATGTATCTAACTTATGAAAATTAATTGTTTTGACAGGAAGAGTGGGTGATATGTAGGATATTTCATAAATCAGGAGAAAAGAGAAATTCAATACTCCAACTTCAAAGTGGTAATACTAATGCTAATTATAATTTAGCATCCAAAAAAAGTTGTTTACCGCCACCTCCACATTTAATCACAAATCCAACTTCATTTACACAACTAAACCAAAATGACCAATTAATCTCCTCACATTCTCATAACATTTTCCCATTGCAACCATTCCAAACTTCCTTCCAAATCAACCACACATGCAGAAACAACAATCTTCCATCTTCTGAATTACTTTTCAAGCCACAACAAAATTTCAACATGAAACAAACCATTCCAAAATCAGAGGCTACATTCTATGATCAATACCAATCACAATCAATTGATGATGCAATTAACCTGAGATGGATTGACAATAATAATTCAAGTAATTTTGAAAACTCATCTTCATTCCCTGTGGAGATGGATGCTGAATTGATTGAATTCTCAGGAGCTGCTGCTACAAATGCTGAATTTAGGGACATGTCAAGTACTTCAACAACCTTTAATAATAGTAGAATAGGCTTAGATGTTCCTATGGGAATAGATTCTTGGACACAGGCACAACTTGTCTAAGTGTACTACTACATCATGAGTACATTGTACGTAGTTAATTATTAATTATTATATGATGTACTATTTGATAACAACTACGTACTAACTACATGTGTTGTAACCTGTAGCATAAATAATTTTGTACTATGTCTATGTCTATGTCAAGCTAGCTATGATCTTTGTAGGAGTGGACAAATACTATTATTAATTTGTAGCTAATAACTTTTTGTGGCTACTAGTACTACTAATTAGTAAGATAATGTGGATGGGATGGACCAATCGGTATGTAATTATTGGACTTTGATTGAATTTTATTATTGTTGTTTTTAATGTTCAACAAAATGTACCCCCATATTGCTTGTTTTACCTTGTGTTTTTTTTTTAACTTTATTTCAAGATTAATTTTTGTGGTTACAAGTACAACTACATTAATTTCTTAATATTTCTAATTTGATACATTAGAAATCTCCCTCTTCCTTTCATCGCCGCTTGCCGCCGCTTCCTCCGTCCATCCCGCACACCAGAATTTCGTGTCGCATCTTTCTCTTTACCGTCGAGGCGTCGACTGAACCCTTTTGATCTACTCCTCTTTGCCGCAGTGTCTCGACGCATCATCCTCAACAATGTTTTCCCATTCTCAGCCTCTTCTTCTTGCAATTTATTCTTCTCTCTGATTCATGCTGAAATTTTAGTCATTGCTAAGCTTATAACACTTCCTCCCGGTGTATGTGAAAAAGAGTGACGAACCTTTTTTAACTTTTACACTAATTTTCAAGTGGATGAGATCGGTCGAGTGGTCTCAGTTGGAGATGGGATTGCACGTGTTTATGGATTGAACGAGATTCAAGCTGGGGAATTGGTTGAATTTGCCAGCGGTGTGAAAGGACATTTCGGCTAATGATTCTAACAAAAATCCATTTTTGGAAACTCAACCAACTGTAGATGCAATCTTAATGCATTCTGGGATGAAGGAATAACCGATCTTCCCCACCTCGACTCTCACTCAACTAGGGCAGCATTTGTTTGTGGCTCCCTCACACCACGGTGACCTTGCAAACAAACTCTAAGGTCCTTTAGGCAGCTGACACGGTGATTAGACGTTGAGCAGAGCTCTTCCTGCGGTCTCACAGGCTCTTGCTTCCCGGAAGTTTTCTCGCTTGTTTAGTAAAGTCCAGTTTTTGGGTCCATCTGATCCAGAATGTGATAGGGTTACGAAGGATGAACTTTTGACAGTAAACACTGTAACCAAGCAAGTAGGCAAAAAGCTGGGAAAAAATTTCCCATTCTCAGCCTCTTCTTCTTGCAATGTTTTCCCTTTTTCGTCAAAATGCACCTCAATAAATCTTCACAAAACCCTCACCTCATAGTTCACTCTTCAGATGCTGCAAACACATCATCATGCCTTTCCCTATTTTCCAAACCAAATTCAAAACTTTATGTATTCAATCCCTTCCCGTTATGCCGTTTCCTTGAAAAGGATCCGTCCATAATCGGTGCCAATGACTCTCATACTCATACTATCTACCAATTGTTTGTCAATAACACTCGTAAGGTCGAGGTTGTTGGTTCCTGCAATGGATTGCTCTGTTTACTTTTTTATCCTAACTATAGCGCTTTTTTTCTCCGTTTCTATAACCCAGCCACAAGGTCATTGTCGAAAAAACTTGCATATTATCACGCTCCAAAGACCGGCTTACATACCAGTTTCAGATTCTCATTTGGTTATAATGATTTAACTGGCAAATATAAAGTTGTAGCCTACGGTGACGGGGAGGTTAGAGTGTTCACTTTGGGCGATAATAATAGTAGTTGGACAAGTATTCCAAGTTTTCCTGAGGCTCCTTTTATGCCTAAGATTTTTGTGTTGACAGATTGTCTTTGTTTTTCTTACTGCTCCAATGGAAATGATTTTGTTATATGGAAAATGAGAGAATTTGGAGTACAAGACTCTTGGATTAAATTGTTTAAATTTAGCTATCAAGAACCAAAGTATGAGTACAAGTATCAATGGATTGTTCCAGTACACCTCTTTGAGAGTGATAATTCAATGATATTTGCTACCGGTATAGCAGAAGTAGACCGATATAATAGCAGAGAAAATAAAATAGAGAAAATTAGAACTACAAACATAGCTTGGTACTATGGCAACCATTATGTTGAAAAAAGTAGGTTCCTCTTATCGTTTCAATTTTTATGCTAGTTCATTTACGTTGTTCAATACATTGTCTAATTATTTTATTTATTTATTTGTGAAGGCTTTAATTCAAATTATTATCTATTGCCTATCTAATTAATAGACTTGGGATGATTTTATTACCTTGGTTAGAATTTGGTTTTTTGTGCTTCAGTAATTGGCTGCACTTTTGAAAATCATGCATTCATTCTTTCCATACACTTGGGTTGCTGATAGTGGTTAGTGTTCCTGTTTTGTGTTCATTTAGTAATTGTTTCTTCTTTTTTTTTAACTTCAAACATCTTCATTACATAATACTAGAAGAGTTACATAAAGCATTAGAGTTATCCATTGAAAAGGCATAACCCAACCAAGTCTAACAACCAACTTGCATAGCATAACCCACAACTCTATGAGATAAAACATTCAAATCTCTACAAACATAATTAACAGAAATCCTATTAAAAGCACTCATAAGGAGTTTACAATCAGTGACTATTGGTTCAATATTAGCAATGGAGTTAGATCTTCTAATACACTCCACCACCACCAAAGCGTCTGACGAATAGTAGTTTCCAGCAAATTTTGGTCCTTCGCTAATTGTAGCACCAACGGATGGCCAAAGCTTCAGCAAGTAAAGGATCCACAATGAAAGTCTCTTTCTAATTGTATTTCATGCACTTAAAATGGACTATAATGTCGAAATTTGGTTCGAACTCGTTTCTTTTTTCAACACTTGACTAGTATATTATGAAAATTATTGTAGAAGAGGTTGAGCAAAAATCATAATATTATGTAAAATCCGCTAATTATCAACTTATGAAGGAAGAGTGGGTGATATGTAGGGATATTTCAGAAATCAGCAGAAAAGAGAAATTCAATACTCCAACTTCAAAGTGGTAATGCTAATTATAATTTAACATCCAAAGAAAGTTGTTTACCACCACCTCCACATTTAATCACAAATCCAACTTCATTTACACAACTAGACCAAAATGACCAATTAATCTCACATTCTCATAACATTTTCCCATTGCAAATCATGATAATGACTTTTGTCTTTTGTATCCATCCCACCCCACATTTCCCCTTAGGGATGTCAATTTGCATCCGTCAGAGCGGATCCCTGCGGAAATTGCCTCGTTCGGAGATCTGAAAATGGATTTTTTTTTTCCGTGGGAACGGGGATGAAGGCAATGTTAACCAAGTGGAAAAACTTCTTATTATTTACACCTCACTCATGCCATTATATAAGCTAGAGACACAACAAACAGCTTTGGGCCTTTACACAATACTTAAGCCCAATTACTATTTAAAACCCTTAAAACTACTAACATACCCTCCCTTAAACTGAATATTACACATACGATTCAGTTTATACAATCATACCAGCATAGTAGATGCTTTTATTCATACAAGCAGAACAAAAGTAATCACAACCAGAACAAGGAAATTAACTAAAACAACTTGATTACACCTATGCTGCTTCTTAGTCTGCAGAAGGTATCAACCTTCAAAGGTTTAGTCATGGCATCTACTAGTTGATCATGAGACTTGCAGTGAATCAACTCAACAATTCCATCCTTAGTGAGATCTCTAAGGAAATAGAATCTAACATCTATGTGTTTACACCTTCCATGTAGAATAGGGTTTTTTGAGAGCTTGATGGATGAACTATTATCTCAATGTATTAGAGTAGTACCCTTCTGATTTATGCTCAAATGATTCAACACATTTCTTAGCCACAAGCATTGGCAAGCACAAGAAGCTGCTGCTACAAACTCAGCTTCAGTGGTGGATAGTGTGACAATAGGTTGCTTCTTTGAAGACCATGAAATGGCACCACTTCCTAACATAAACACATACCCAGAGGTACTTTTCCTATCATCCAAATCCCCTGCATAATCTGAATCAGACCATCCATGTAATTGCAAGTTTTCATCAGTCTTCTTATACATAATTCCAAGACTAACAGTACCCTTCACATATCTCATTATCCTCTTGATGGCAGCAATGTGTATTTCAGTTGGCCTTTCCATAAACCTAGCTACAAGGCATACTGCAAATGCAAGATCAGGCCTAGTAGCCAACAAGTACATTAAGCTACCTACCATCTGTTTGTAGCTTTTAGCATCACAAGCCTTACCATTTTCATCTTTCACAAGTTTACAACCTGTGACCATGGGACTACATACAGAATTACATTTTAGCATTCCAAATCTTGATAAGATTTCTGTGGCATATTTCATTTGATGAATGAAGATACCTTCATCAGATTGGTTTACTTCTACTCCAAGAAAGAATTTCATCTTTCCTAGATCTGACATAGCAAACCTCTTTTTCATTGATTCTTTAAATTTAGCAATTAGACTTGGATTATTACCTGTAACTATCAGATCATCAACACACACACTGATCATGAGTATGTCATTGTCAATATTTTTGACAAATAGTGTATGTTCAACTGGGCATTTTTGAAATCCCTCACACAGAAATTATGCCTCTATCTTACTATACCAAGCCCTTGGAGCTTGTCTAAGTCCATACAATGCTTTCTTCAGTTTATAAACCTTGTTGTTATCTCCTTAATGATAACCTAGAGGTTGCTCCACATAGATGTCTTCATCTAGATCACCATGCAAAAATGCACTCTTCACATCAAGTTGATATACACACCATCCCTTACTTGCAGCCAAAGCTAACACAGTTCTTATAGTCTCCCACCTAGCTACTGGTGCAAAAACCTCATTGTAATAAATCCCATATTTCTGTGAATAGCCCTTGACTACTAGTCTAGCTTTAAATTTGTCAATTTTTCCCATCTCATTATACTTGGTCTCATACACCCATTTTACTCCATTAGCCTTTGCTCCTTTAGGTAAATCAGTGAGTTCCCAGGTATTGTTTGCTTCTATTGCTTCTATTTCCACATCCATGACTTGCTTCCATTTATGTGACTTACTTGCCTCTTCATAGCTGGTAGGATCTTCACCAACACTGTACACAACCAAACTATGCAATTCCTGTTCTTCCTCAGCTTCTCTACCAATGACAAAATCTCTGAGATGTCCTAGTGTCTTTCTGATTCTTGGACCTAATTCATTATCATCATCACTGCTTGAATTTTGAACCACTTGATGCTCTTGATCTTCAGCATCAGTACTGCTATTATCAGTCACATTATTTTCAATTGGTACTTCCACTGCACTAGTTGGTGCTTCCACTGTACTATCTTCATCAAGCATCTCAGTGATACTGCTATTGTCAATGTGCTTCTCCTTATTGTCCCAATCCCATCCTTTTGATTCATCAAACACAACATCCCTGCTGATGATTATTTTCTTTTCTACTGGATTGTACAATTTATATGCCTTTGACTCATCACTTACTCCCAAGTGCACACACTTTATACTTTTGTTGTCCAGCTTTTTTCTGTGTTTATCAGGGACATGAACAAAAGCCAAACATCCAAAAACCCTGAAATGCATCACAGATGGTTTAACACCACTCCAAGCTTCTTCTGGAGTTATATTTTTTACTGATATAGTTGGACTCCTATTCATTACATAGGTTGCCCATTTCAATGCTTCAGGCCAGAAATTTTTAGGAACATTTTTACATACAAGCATGCTTCTAACTATGTTTAGTAAGGTCCTATTCTTCCTCTCAGAGACCCCATTTTGCTGAGGGGTATAGGCAGTAGTCAATTGTCTTTTAATGCCTTTGACATTGCAAAACTCATTAAAATCATTTGATGTAAACTCACCACCCCTATCAGTTCTTAAAGTTTGTATCATACATCCAGATTCTAGTTCCACCAATGCTTTAAAAATTTTGAAAGTTTCAAAAGCCTCTGATTTTTCTTTCAAAATATACACCCAAGACTTTCTACTAAAATCATCAGTGAATGTTAGAAAGTACCTTTTGCCTCCATTAGAGCAAGGATTTATAGGTCCACAGATGTCTGAGTGTATCAACTGCAATTTTGTAGTAGCCCTCCAATTTGCTTGCTTTGGTATGGCTTGTCTCTGTTGCTTGCCTGTCAAGCAATCAGTACACTAGTCCTCCATGTTCCCAATAGCTGGTAATCCCTTTACCATGTCTTTGTTATGCAGCAGTTTCAAATCATTGATGCTCAAATGCCCATAACGATTGTGCCATAACTGTGTCTTGTCTTCATTTGAGGTCTGTAAACACATAGGTACTATAACTGGTGCTGCAACCACATACATTCTGTTTGTGGACATCTGTGTTGAGAAGATCAATCCTTTCTCATCATGGTAGGCTTTGCAGATATCATTCTTAAAAATGACAGTGACATTTTTCTGTTGTAATTGACCAACACTCAAAAGATTGGTATTCAGTCCAGGGAGATAGTAAACATTACTAATTACATGTACCTTTCCATTCATGAACAACTTCACATTACCCTTTCCCATCACACTAATTTTTGCATCATTACCCAACTTCACAGAATCTCTAAAGCTAGCATCAAATTCAAATAACCAATCTTTATTACCTATCATGTGATTGTTGCAGCCAGAGTCAACATACCAGACCTCCTCTCTAATAGTGCCTTCTTGATCTGTTCTTGCCATAAGTAAGGTTTCTTCTTCATCATTGAACTCAGCATAGTTGGCGTTTTCTCCCCAATCAGGACATTCATTCCTATAGTGACCCAACTTATGACATTTGAAACACTCAATTGTTTCTTTATCAATTGGCTTTCCTCTTCCTCTGCCTCGTGAAGAACTTCTGCCTCGGCCTCGACCATATCCTCTCCCTCCACTAGAGACTTTCAGAGCTTGTTCTTGAATATTTTCTTGTTGACCTTTCAATCTTTGTTCATGAACAAGCAAGCTACTCTGTAATTCTTCTACTGACAAGGAAGTAACATCACAAGAAACTTCAATTGAACAAACCACATGATTAAACTTCGGATGCATTGATCTAAGAATCTTCCCAACAATTGCTAAAGCTTCCAATCGTTCTCCATGTGCAGTCATGCGATTCGCAATTGTAAGAACACGGCCAAAGTAATCATCAACCGATTCACCATCACGCATAACAAGAACTTCAAATTCACGACGGAGAGCTTGTAATTGAGCTCTTTTTACCTTTGTTGAACCTTGATATTTGCGTTGCATAGCGTCCTAAATATCTTTAGCCGTCTCTCGCATCAGAATCGTTTCCATGATTGTACGATTAATCGATTGGAAAAGATAATTTTTGACCTTCAGATCACGCAATTTACTTTCGTTTGCGATTCGGAGCTGCTCAGCGGTGGCATTAGGCGGAGCCACCGTGACACCAGTTTCTATCAATGGCCAGAACTCTTTCGATCGGAGGAGATTCTCCATGAGCATCGCCCAATGTTCGTAGTAACCATCGAACTTTGGAACCGATGGATGAAGAAATTCGGATTTCTCTGCCATGAAAACAAGAAAAGGGAACGAATTGAAAGAAACGAAACAAAGAAGAATGAACAGACTCGCCGGAGAAGAAAGAATGCGACGATTATGGTGTTTAACGGTAAGAAAAAAACGGTTACAACGGCTACAACGGTAAACTGCGGTTTAACGGATACGAGCCGGACTCTAGATACCACTTGTTAACCAAGTGGAAAAACTTCTTATTATTTACACCTCACTCATGCCATTATATAAGCTAGAGACACAACAAACAGCTTTGGGCCTTTACACAATACTTAAGCCCAATTACTATTTAAAACCCTTAAAATTACTAACAGGCAAAATTTTCCCCGGAGACAGTTCGGGGCGGGGATCGGAATTAAGCATCCGTCCCGGCGGATTCCCTGAATCCGTCTATATATACTTAAATATATATTTTTACTACTATTATTATTCTAGGTTTATTTATATTTGACAATTCTAGGTTTCTATTTTGCTATGAATTATGATATATTTTGGTTATGAATTTTTGTATGATTATGCATATGTTGTTATGCATTATTTTTTTGTTATGAAATGCATTATGTGTTGTTTTTATCATTAAAAAAGAAAGATGCAAAATATTTATTTATTTTTTAATAAAAAAGGAAAAAATAACGTCATAATTTTGTCCGTAAAATTTAATTTTTTTTTTAATAATCGATCTACGTGGATCCTCGCGGGTACTATGGGGATGGAAATGGAGACAAAATGCTTCCTCCGCACATTCTCCGCCCCGTTGACATCCCTATTTCCCCTTATTGTATCTTTTGTCTTTTGCCTTTGGCTTTTATATTTTTGTTTTATGGAGATATTACTACTTTACGTTTACAATTTTTGGACTTATCAGTGCTTCCGTTCGGCTGTATATATATTTTTAGCCTCATGATAATGACTAAATTAATAATAATTAGATAAGTTTAAAAATTAAACTAATTGTATGTTATTCAAATATAAAGATTTTGATATTTTAATAAAGTTAAAAGATTATAAAATAACAATATTACACTCCATTTATTTACTTAAGATGAAATTTCTGAACATTAACCTACTTGACCAAACAAGAAAAGTTAATTGTTTTTCTTTTTAAATACTCATAATCTCAAAAGACTTATTTAAAAACATCATAATCGATACTAATTTTTTTACTCGAAAAATTTGTTTGCAATCCAACCACTTCCATTTCTCATCACCAACTAACCCATCCATCCAATAGCTTAATTTCTATTAATGTACCAATAGGCAATAGCTCCCTTAGAGATGCATTTTTTTTTTTTTTTTAACAAATCTAAGGATATAATTAGGAGAACCTAAGTAACACTAACTCCGATTTTTTTTGTCATTTTTTTCATGATAATACAAATTTAGTGTGAGAAAATAGTGTCCTAATTTAAGGTAGGAAGATTTTAAGACTCAAAAAGTAATTACATTTAACTTCCTTCAAAGACACTAGCGGAACTTGAATCCGACCGATTCTTTTTGTCATTCACACTCACTATTTTCTAATTTATAAAAATTGAACAACTTGAGGAAGAGATATAAATATTCAAATTAAAATCGAAGCATCATGTCATGGACAAAGATTGAAAAAGATTAGGAATACAAAATAATTATAGTAGTAAAGCAAGGCTAGATTAGGATTTTAGTCTCTCAAGTTCATTTTAAATTTTATTTTTGTCTTTAAGTTTTTTTCCCCTTTAATTTCATCTTTTCAGTTATAAACGAAGAACTATCAATACTATAGAGGACTGAGAAAAAGCTAGACGTAGACCAATACTAGCGCGTCTAACAATTCTTAACAAAAATGCATCCAACAATTCTTAACGAAGATGAAATATGATGGCAAAAACCACAATTCGGGTCATGGAAGTGCAACATTGATGCTACGTGCTTTGTGGATCGAGGACGAAGAAAACATGTATTGTACATGGGCTTGCACTAGCGACGAAGATGGCAGGTTTGTGACAACTATTATGCAAAGTTCCGAAGGCCAATCAGAAGTGAGAGAGGGTAAAACTAGAGGTTGTTAGAGCATCTTTAGTGGGTAAACTAAGTAACTTTTCGTGGGTCTAGAGTGATTTATAGGATTTAAATAATTTATAGTTGATTTAAGTAATTTTTACTTTAATGGGGGTCGTCTATAAAGAACCAAAACTTGACCCCACATATTTATATTTATATTTTAGAAACACTATGATGGTAACAAAAATTCACATGAGACCATATTCATAGAGAAATGGATTGTCTTCAAGTCCTACAAAACATAAGGAGAATAAAAGTAACAATAATGAGTTTGGTTTTATTATTAATCATATAGCTCAGATATATGTTAGGAGGTAAGCTAATCGAGTAGCTTAAACAGTTCGTTTTTATGCTAGTTCCCGAGCATCCACCCTATTATAAATATTATTTCAATGAAATGCAATAAATTTGTATCCGAAAAAAATAAATTAAAAGTGGGATAAGTTGCTCAATTGATTTGAAGTAAGAGTTAAATGAATCGGAGATCCCAATTTCAAGTCAAAACAAAGGAGAAAAATTACTAACCTAATTACCTAACAACTAATTACTAATGTTGGATGCTTAAAAAAAAGAAAAGAAGAAGCAAACATTGTATAATGCAGTGATCAAATTATATTGATGTAGTATACAAATAATATTCTACAAAACTATTAGTTGGATGAAAATTCATATTAAATTATATTGATGTAATATACAAATATATATGATCTCATTAAATTTTTATGTAATTTTAAAACCACTTGATGAGATATTGAGACTTGTCAATATTAATATCTCAAACATTTTGGTTAAACGACATCAATATTATAGTATATTTCAATGACATATTAAATATTAAAAAGTGACGGATATAATTTATACATTATGATTTTATTAGCGGAGCATAAGATATGAGCAAAAATAAACTACCTGAATTAGAACAAGTGTTACTTAATCATTCACATAACAACTTTTTTTTTGGCATGTTAGAATTGATACTAGAGAGAATCAAACTTAATCATTTACATACCATTAGACCACCCCAAGTGAAAAAAATATTCATTAATTAAAGTAATACTAATTACTTTTTTTAATAATAAAGTAATACTAATTACTATTTTATAATTGTTCATAAGTAAAGATTGCAAGATTTAAACTCTTGGCCACCAAACAACTATAACAATGTAAAACTCTTACTTCTTCGATAGTAATTAAAACTTTTGACTGAAATTGCGACATACTTACCATGTAATTGTTGACGATGCTAAAAGAAGTAAAAAAGAATTACTCATGTTTAAGGTTGACTTTGAGAAGGCGTATGATTCAGTGGATTGGGAGTATTTAGATGAAGTGATGTTTAAAATGCAGTTTTTGAGTAGGTGGCGGGGTTGGATTATGGAATGCGTTTCCTCAGCTTCAGCCTCGGTCCTTGTCAATGGGTGTCCGACGAATGAATTTGCTCTAGAGAGAGGCCTTCGGCAAGGGGATCCTCTTTCACCCTTTCTGTATCTTCTCGCAGCCGAGGGCCTTCATGTTATGATGGATGCTGCTGTTTCGAATCATCTTTACTCGTCGTATAGTATTGGTAATCATAATGAGGTGAATGTATCGCACTTACAGTTCGCGGATGATACTTTGTTAGTAGGAACTAAAAGTTGGGCTAACATCAGAATTTTGAAGGCAGTTCTAAGCCTTTTTGAAAATGTTTCGGGGCTTAAAATTAACTTTCACAAGAGTATGTTGTTCGGTGTCAATGTGAATGATTCATGGTTACATGAGGCCGCGTCTGTTCTGAGGTGTAAACATGGTCGACTTCCTTTCTTGTACTTGGGTTTGCCCATTGGAGGTGATGCTCGTAAATTACAATTCTGGTATCCGTTGGTTGATAAAATCAGAAATCGTTTATCGGGTTGGAAATGTAAGCACTTGTCTATGGGTGGTCGTCTGATCTTATTGAAATATGTCATGTCCTCTATGCCGGTCTATTTTCTTTCTTTTTTCAAAGCTCCCGCAGGTAAATGGATATGGCGTATTTTAGAGGAGAAGGACAGTTTATGGAAACAAGTTTTGCAGGCTAAATATGGTCAGGAGGGAGGGAGAATTCGGTTTGTTGAGGGAGTAGGGTCATGTTGGTGGCGTTCTTTGAACCATATTAGGACGGGTGTAGGTTTATTGGATCCGCGGTGGTTGGTAGATAATATAGTTCGGAAGGTGGGAGATGGAAGAAATACTCTTTTTTGGAAGGATAATTGGTTGGATGATGGCCCGGTGGAGAGGTCGTTTAGTAGACTTTATGCTTTAGCGGAGAATAAGTTAGTCACGGTTGCGGATATGTGTGACTTAGGATGGGGGCCGAACGGAGAGGGTTGGCGGGGGAGGCGAGGATTAAGAGCTTGGGAGGAGGATTTGGTGAAGGAATGTATTACACGTCTTTCTAACGTTTTCATGCAGGTTACTGAACAGGATAAATGGGTGTGGAAACTTCATCCATCATCTTGTTATAATGTCAAATCAGCATATTCTTACTTGACGGAGTCCGACGTACACTTAAATGAAGACTATAACAGGTTTATGAGGGTTAAATCATTGCCCCTTAAAGTGAATCTGTTCATGTGGCGGTTGTTCTTGAATAAACTACCTACCAAGGACAATCTACGACGTGGTATCTTAGATGGCTCGGGTATTCTTTGCGATACGTTATGTGGGAAGGAAGAAAATGTTGATCATTTATTTTTTCAATGCGAACATTATGGTAAAATTTGGGCGCTGATTTCTGGGTGGTTGGGTTTTGTAACAGCTTTTCAGGGAACACTGAGTTCTCATTCCACACAATTTTGTGGGATGGGAGGTCTCTCTAAAAGTTGTCACATTTTACTGACTACAATATGAGCAGCAACTTTATTTATAATTTGGAAGGATAGAAACAGTCGTGTTTTCAAAGCAAAGCACACGACAATTGAAGCCTTGGTTGAACACATCAAACTTCAGTCTTACTGGTGGTTGAAAGCGAATTATGTGCTCTTTGATTTTGATTACAGCTTTTGGCGCAATAATCCGTTTCATTGTCGACAGGCTTTTGTATAAGTTCTCTTGTTTTTTGACGGTTTTTGTTCTTTATTTCGGATTTGTACACATCCTGGACCTTTGTATAAATACTCTTTAACTCCTGACAGGCACACCTTGTGCTCGGATGGAATGTTATTATTTTATTGCAATTATCTAGTTTATTCAAAAAACACCTAAACATGGTTGGAAAAACTACCATTGAAAATCATAACAATATATTTTCATATACGTTTAAGTTTAAATCAGTGTCACACTAAAAACTTAATTTTTTTTAAGGAAAACACTTATGTACTGTTTTATACATGCTGTACATATTGTTCGTCACATAAAATATAAAATAACGTCTATGTTTAAGTTCAGTAAATTTGGGTGTGTATTTTATGCAACACAGTAAAAACAGATTTTAAGGAACAATATATATAAGTTTTGTCCTTTTTTTAATTATAATGACATGTTAATATTTTTTTTAGGGAAAATCAAATCATATATTTCTATTATTCCATATTGGTCAACCAAATTAAAAAAATTCTTCTGTTTGACAATATTTTCTTTAGCCTAACCAACAATCTTTAATTTTATATTATTTTCTCTATTTGACTAGTAAAAAATACCTTAAAAAAAAGCAAAAATTAATAATTTAAAAGTATGTTTTTTCTTTTCTAGTCAAAACAATAAATGTCTTGTATTTTTCCAGTGAAAGAAAAGAAAAGTCTTGTAAAACAATAAAAGAATAAAAAAAGGAGAGAGAGGGTGTCCTACAAAAGTTCAAATCATGAAATGCAATCCTATAAGAAAGAAACAATTGTACACATGTATTCACTCCTATATAAACAAATATAAATATAAATATAAATAAAATACAAAAATGGTGGGAAGTGTTATGGTTGGATGGTGGCTGGTTTGACCATTTATTTAGAAAAAAGGTAAAGAAACGAGAATGTCTTCCAGAATCCACCTCACCACTACTATAGTAAAATAATAAAATCATTGCTTTATTTTTATTTTGACTAACATTGACAGTTTTAGTAAAAATAAACATAAATTTGACCATTAACAGTTTGACCCATCAATGCAGTTTAGGCATAATAAGTTCAAAAAAATAAAAGTTTCTACATTTTAATATATTGCAAGCAACATCAAAGTGACTATTTTTTATTTAGACTATTGTGACTACTCATGCGATATCTCACGTTGTCAACGTAAAATTATTATTCGTTCACTTAATGATAATTATTTTTACATTTTAATATTTCTAAATAGTGACAAAATAATTATTTTACGATTTAGACTATTGTTTACTACTCACTTGGTATCTCATATCGAAAACGTAAAATTAATATTCGCTCACTTAGAGGCCAAATAAAGTAAGAGATCTTCGGACAAGTTACTCCGTTGGACGAAACGGTATAAAATGATAGTAATTGATAGTAGTATTTGTTACTAGTTGTAGTTGTTACTTACTTAAATTACACTTACCTTAGACAATGATTAAAGGGAAAGTTGGGTCACATTTCAACAAACAATCATGGATCACGTCGTTATTGTGATGTGAATTTCACACTTTAATTGCTACAAGTTTAACCTTTGAGTGCTAATTCAATATTATTAGAATATGAGTATATTCCAAAATGGAGAGATCGATCATGTGATCTGGCCATTGCTGTAACCATTTTTGTCCCTTAATAAAACAGATTCCATCTATCATCATTTCATTTCATTTCTTACCCTCCGGTTCACCCCCCTATCATTACATAGATTCACCACCGCCTTTTTGTTTTCAATTATTGTCTTCTTTCAAAAACATTTTATGGAATATTTCTACCACCGACCTAAGTTTACGGAGATAAACTATTTACTTTTTCTGTCCCAAAGGGAGTGAGAAAAATTGACTATTTCACACATGTCAATGCTTAACTTTGACGATGCTAATATTTATTTTTATTTATACGTAAAATATGGTCAAATAAATATATGTGAATAGTGTATATGGTCAAATATACTATTATTAATTAAATAATAAAGATATTTAAAATTTAAAAATAATAAAAGTGAAAATTGGCTCCTATTTGTTGTTGCCTAGCATAGAAGAAAACAAATAAATACTAGTACCAGTACAAGAAAGAGAGATTACAGCAGCAACAGAAAATATTACAATCGCGATTACGGCTCAGAAGTGATTCTGTGAAGTGAAGAAGAGAAGAAGTGAGGGCCCTCACACTTCTTCACACTCAACCAACCACCGATCTATATTTTCAGGTATTTAATTAACTTAATTGCTGCTAATGATATTTGATTTGTTATGATTATTATGATGATTTATGAATATGAATATGAATTAGTAGAAAGAAACTCAACCTCACGAGTTTCACTCTCTCAACTACCAATACTTTCTTCTCATACACTACTGTTAGTTAGAGGATTCTACTCACTCAACTCACTCACTCACTGTATAATAATAACTCTCTGTCTCACTCATTCTCATGAGGCGTGTTTTTCGTTTGTTATAATAATAGATTTCTTGTGCGCAGCTTCATCCATCATTCAATCCAACGAACCAAAATGAAAGGTGCTGTTCTTGTTGCTATTGCCGCTTCCATCGGTAATTTTCTTCAAGGATGGGATAATGCTACCATTGCTGGTAACTAATGCTCTTTTTTCTTTGATTATGATCCGGTCTAAAATGATTTTGATATTTGATTAACTGATTTAATTTGCTGCTACTGTATCCGCTGAATCAGATCTAGGACCTGTTTGAATTGACTTTGATTGACTTATTTGAGTTTATCTGCTGACATTATAATTATACACTTGTGAGATTGTTTAGGAGTAAGGGCGGGCGGACCTTCTCTAGGGCGGGGATGTGCCATGGCACCCGCCAATTTTTATTTATTTTTTTAGTAGATATATATTGTATCAAGAGTGTTTTATCTACCGACATTAAAGTGAGATTGTTTAGGAGCAAAGGCGGACCTTCTCTAGGGCGCGGATGTGCCATGGCACCCGCCAAAATTTTATTCTTTTTAGTAGATATAAATTGTATTAAGAGTGTTTTATCTATTTTGTAAAAAAAGTGTTTTATCTTTATATTACAAATTTTCTCAAACATTGTCAATTATATCTAATGGCGCGTAGTGGCAAAAGGTTGTTTTGCGAGTGGATGGTTCAGTGATCGATTCCGATAGTTGTCATTTTTTGTTTCAAGTTTCGTGTATTATTACTTTATTTTTGAAAAAAATGGGATGCTAAGGATCGAACCCATTCATGTGAAGTAAAAAGTAGCGATTTTACCAATACGCCAAGATGCAAATTTGTTTTTATATTAATTTTTAATACTTATTATAAATATGAGTAGCAATTTCGGTCAAGATCCGCCACTGTTTAGGAGAACTTATGGAAACAACTTTTTGACATGTACATATTTTCATCTTATTTCCATAAAATCTCCAACATAGCTTGTGAAAACAATTTATAACTTAGATAAAAACAATTCGACGTCATCTGATCTTTTGTTATAGATATAGTTTATACAAAAGAACTTATATGATAAGCATTTATGTCACAAGTGTTTAATTAAGCTGTTTATCCAAACAAAGTCCTAATACGGTTAAAGTTAGCTATCAAATTGGTCTGGGCAGACATTGTATTTTATGAATTGCTTATTGGATATTCATTCTTTTTGTTTGTTTGCAGGTTCCATTCTTTACATTAAGAAAGATCTTGCTTTGCAAACAACTATGGAAGGACTTGTGGTGGCAATGTCCCTCATTGGAGCTACAGTCATCACAACTTGCTCTGGTCCCATATCAGACTGGCTTGGTCGAAGACCAATGTTGATAATCTCATCTGTGCTATATTTCTTGGGTGGTTTGGTTATGTTGTGGTCTCCTAATGTGTATGTCTTGTGCTTAGCAAGACTACTTGATGGATTTGGTATTGGGCTTGCTGTGACTCTTGTTCCGGTTTATATATCTGAGACTGCCCCCTCTGATATAAGGGGATCCTTAAATACACTTCCCCAGTTCAGTGGTTCTGGAGGCATGTTTTTGTCATACTGTATGGTGTTTGGGATGTCATTGACTGCTTCACCTAGCTGGAGAGTAATGCTTGGGGTTCTTTCAATCCCTTCTCTCTTCTATTTTATATTGACAATTTTTTTCTTGCCCGAGTCTCCTCGGTGGCTCGTGAGTAAAGGAAAGATGCTGGAGGCTAAAAAGGTTCTCCAAAGATTACGCGGCCAGGATGACGTGTCAGGTACTGTTATTATATCTAACCCATTTTTTTCATCCATTTGAACAAGGACAGCGTCTTCTTATGTATTGTTGGGTTCACGTTTTCTTAATTTCAGACAAATGTTAAATTTTAATTTGAAATTATGCATTTAATTGAACTAAGATCAAACTATAGCACCTTCAGTCATAGACGACATCATTTAGTAAATTTACCTATATTTCCGCCCTCACAGATTTACACATCTGGATAGCGTCTCTCTAATGATGTATAGGCAAGGAAACAATAACACCAATTTAGTATAAATGTAAATAGACTACATCTTGTAGTCAATTTACCTCTAAACCTCTCTTAATATATGTATTTCTTCTTGCCTTGTTGGCCTCTCCCTATACTCAACTACTGGACTACAATGAGAGCTACCTTATTCTTTTCATAATAATAATAATAATAATTTCATTTGTCATTTTATCTTGTCTTGTGTGATCAATCACTAGTCTTAACTTGTTACATACAGAGAGCACATGACTGTATTATTGTGGTATTGACACCATATTATACCAGTTTGTAATGATAAAACCGTATATTGTAAAGTTGATGGTTTTCCCCTTGAAACTCTGAATTAGAAATAAAGTTTAGATGAATGGCCTCCTTTTAGGATTGTTCCATTTTTTTTTCTAAATCAAAGTTCATTTTCTCACACATTCTCTTCTTTTTTTTATTTTATTGATAATTTGTTAATATTCATCATATTATGAATTCATGCAGGTGAGATGGCATTGCTGGTTGAAGGTCTCGGGATTGGAGGAGATGCATCTATAGAAGAGTACATAATCGGCCCAGGTGACGAGGTCGCGGATGGTCACGAACAAACAACAGATAAAGACAAAATCCGGTTATATGGATCTCAAGCAGGCCTTTCTTGGTTAGCAAAACCTGTAACTGGACAGAGTTCTCTTGGTCTCGGCCTTGTGTCACGCCATGGAAGCCTTGCCATGGATCCTCTTGTGACCTTATTTGGCAGTGTTCACGAGAAGCTCCCTGAGACAGGAGGAAGCATGAGAAGCGCTTTGTTTCCGAATTTTGGAAGCATGTTCAGCACAGCTGACCCTCATATTAAAAATGAACATTGGGATGAAGAGAGCCTACAAAGAGAAGGTGAGGACTACTTGTCAGATGGTGCTGCCGGGGATTCTGATGACAATTTGCATAGTCCTTTAATCTCGCGCCAAACGACTAGCCTTGAAAAAGACTTGCCTCCTCCTCCTTCCCATGGCAGTTTGCTGAATAACATTAGGCGCAACAGTAGTCTCATACAAGAGTCAGGTGAGCCAGTTGGTAGTACCGGTATTGGTGGTGGTTGGCAGCTTGCATGGAAATGGTCCGGTAAAGGTGAGGATGGAAAAAAGCAAGGAGAATTCAAAAGGATTTATTTGCATGAGGAGGGAGTCTCTGGATCTCGACGTGGATCCATGGTATCAATTCCTGGTGAAGGTGACTTTGTCCAGGCAGCTGCCTTGGTTAGCCAACCTGCTCTTTTCTCCAAGGAGCTAATTGGTGAACAACCAGTTGGGCCTGCAATGGTTCACCCATCAAAAACTGCCTCAAAAGGGCCCATTTGGGAGGCTCTTCTTGAACCAGGCGTCAAGCATGCATTGATTGTAGGGATTGGAATACAACTTCTTCAGCAGGTAATGTGTCATTACTATTCATAATTATCTTTTACCGTTGGCCTTGTTTATTATAATGGTGGAAAGAGGTGGATCTGCTATTCTTTACATTCATCCTTTTGTGATTTGTTCCATGCTTACCTTTGCCTTCTGGTGTTTTTCTTTCCTTTCTCTTTTTGGTGGGTTGTGGGGATGGTTTTCAAAACTACATATAACCTTCTGCTTTGAATTGTATTTTTTTGTTATTGGTGTTTATAATACCACTTGAGTGCCAAATTACCTATCTTGTACCACTGGTGATTTACAAGGAACATGTATTGAGTTTTAACAATGATGCTCGTGTTAAAAATTTAAGAGATAGACTATTAGCTGGAATAACGAAACTAGAATACTTAACATGCCAGGAGAGTAAGATTTAATGATGCATAATTCTTCTTTGCTCTTTTTTTTTTTGTAATTATGTGATGTTAGCAAAGTTTGTAGTACCATAATATTCCGTGCTGAACTTCATGGCGTCTTTTCTGTTTACCGCATCAAATTATTGGTTTGTATTTTCTTATCAATGACTAACACTTAATTCTGAATGTTTGTGCAGTTTTCGGGGATTAACGGGGTTCTATATTACACTCCTCAAATCCTTGAAGAGGCCGGTGTTGCAGTTCTTCTTTCAGATTTGGGCCTTAGCTCAACGTCTTCATCTTTTCTTATAAGTGCTGTCACAACCTTGTTGATGCTTCCTAGTATAGGCATAGCTATGAGGCTTATGGATGTCGCGGGTAGAAGGTACGTACTCTATTTTTTATGATAAAAAAATCCCTAGTGTGTATTTTCTTGCGTTTTCCATGTTTTCGGTTGCTTGTATTTGAGGAAGTCTCTCCAAGCTAGTCCATATAAAGTATATAAATATAATAAATAGTCCCTAAAATATTTAAAACTTGTCAATCTAGTCTCTGGTATTAAGATGTTAGGGATTAAATCAATTAGATTTTCACATGCTTGGCGGATTTCATATCCTTTAGGAACTGGTTATTGTATTTATATAGTTTAGGGTCTAAATTGAAGAAAGTCGTAGTTTAGAAATTAAATTGATGGTTTATTATTATCGATACCTCCCATGATTATACCTCATTAATATGAAATAGAATCCCCATTGTTATCCTATTTGGTGTTATGCTATCATATTCATTTTCCTATTTTCCTAACTGAATGGTAGAATTCTTATGTGGCGATGAGCTTGTCTGCCTTCTCTTAGAATATTTTGTATTGAAACCAACTTGTAGTCTTTCATGCTTTTTGTGTTTTGTCCTTTTTATTTTATTTAGTAAAACAAAAAGTAAAGCTGAAGCAAACATGACTATTTTGGCTTCATATTTAAAATTGGAGAGTATTAAAATTAATTAATCCTTCTATCAAATCTGATTTTAATAAATACTGTATATAACTTGTTTCTTTAAGACTGTTCTAAGCAAACATGACTATTTTGGCTTCATATTTAAGCCAAAATCACTTGTTAGTACTACAATCTCAGTTTTAAAAAATAAATTTCGTTCAAAACACATTTGTAAAACGCTAACTCAATCTGTGTCATTTGCAGGCAATTACTACTTGTCACAATTCCAGTGCTGATAGTGTCGCTTGTTATATTGATCATTGGAAGCGTAGTAAATTTTGGCAGTGTTGTCCATGCAGCGATCTCAACTGTATGCGTCATAGTTTATTTTTGCTTCTTTGTTATGGGTTATGGACCAATTCCAAACATCCTTTGCGCAGAGATTTTCCCCACTAGAGTGCGTGGGCTCTGCATTGCTATCTGCGCCTTAGTGTTCTGGATTGGAGACATCATTGTCACATACTCGCTTCCTGTGATGCTCAGCACTTTAGGATTGGCAGGTGTCTTCAGCGTTTATGCAGTTGTGTGTGTCATCTCCTTCATATTTGTGTATCTGAAGGTTCCAGAAACAAAGGGCATGCCCCTTGAAGTCATCACTGAATTCTTTTCCGTTGGTTCAAAGCAGGCTGCAGCCGCCAAGAATGAGTGACAGAATTTGTCATATACTTATGTAATTTTAGTCGCCAATGTTACCGTCTCTCTTATTTATAGATTTTGCTTGTCATAAGTTTGTTATAAGGAAGTTGTCTTCTAGTTCAACTCTTATTCTTTCTTATAAAATTTTGCATTTCAAAATTGGAAACAACCTTTAGGATTTTCCATTGAATGCAAGTTTAAAGCCATTTTTATGCACAGTTTGATGAGCTTTCCTAGTTTGCCTTGTGACTAGGAGGATTTTGGTTTGATACAGTTTTGGACCTAATGATTAATGATTAAATAAAGGAGAATCGTTTTCATCCGCAAGTCATTTTGGATGCACACATTTGAAAAAAAAATATATACAGTATGTATCTTTGAGATTTGTATTTCCCGACAAATGTAGATTTTTTTTTAGTTTGTATGTTTATTTTCTGATCATGTATGGTTATTTAGAAATGAAATGTGAGTGGGTTAAGTTGCTCTCTTAAATAACACCCTTCTTATTGACATTACTGGCAAAAGTTAGTTATATTTAACTTTCGAACCGATTCATGTTTGGTTTCATTTTGCGAGATACAAGTTATTGAGAAGATATAAAATTGATTTTAACATGTGTGTTTTTAATTAAAATCATTTTTATTTAAGCCGAACCTATATTATAGACATATTTAGTTTGGAAATAAAATAAGTTTGTTATATGCATAGGGGGCCGGGGTTCCAACCTCAGTCATCTCACTTATCTGCGATAAAATTTCTAGCCACTAGACTCCTTTAATAAAAACAAAAAAAGTTTGTTAAATCAAAAAAAGAAAAGGTATGTTTACCTCCATGATTATAAAATGTGATTGTTAAATACACCATACATTTCGATTCTACACATTAATTGATCTGGACTATATGTTTCGAATTGATGAACAGACGAGATTACAAATTGGTACCACATTATCATATATGCTGGATCTATTATTGACGTACAAGATTCACTATGGGGCCAAACCGTGTGAATTAGCAACTATATTGTGTATGTGATGGCTCGATATTTGTGTAGTTCCAATGCGACATGGCCTCAACGATTACAAGTTAAGTTACAACTTTCCTTGCAAGGGAGTACAAAATTTCCTTCTCTGCAGACTACACGCTGCAAGCAAGTAATCAACTGCACCTGTAATTATTTTTTTGCGAATTTAAATACTGATATGCCTATCAATGCTACTGATATGATGATTACAAAATATTTACATTGTTATTCATGACTTGTTAATTATAGTCTATGATATAATGCATTGTAATTCAAAATTCTGATTCTGTAAGGTTGTTAATCAAATTTACAGGCGGAACATCCCAATGGGCAACGCAACTTAATAACAAGGTCTTACTTGAAGATATTTTCCGAAACATTTTTATTGCTGTTATAACCGGCGAAGGGGGTCACATATCTTGACCCTAATTTGCTTGTTATATCTTTGTAATGACATGTAGCCGAGCACTTGTTATGCACCACGCATTCAACAAACAATTGCCACCAGAATTGTCAGATTTCCTCCCTGATGCCCATGTTCATGAAGAATGGAAAATATGGTAGGAGTACAGATGAACATCTTTTAATTTTGTGTCATTGTTTGGTGTATAGTCACATAATTTATAGGTACCGCATAAAACATCCTAATTAGCATTTGAGACATTTAAAGTAAGTTATCTTATCCTAACTACTTACCATAATTACAAACCGCAATATACATGCAACAAAATAAAAAAGAAATCCAAAACAAAATTGGATTCACGTGGATAATAAATTTTCATAAGATGGATCGTTTGAAAGAATCCGAATTCGATTCCTAATGAGAACAATTCTTGGTTAGACTTTCCTAACCTCGCAGCCGAATTCTAGATTATCGAGACATTCCTATGAGAATTAACAGTAATACCTAAAAATAAATAAATAAATAAATCCATAATTACAAGGCTATTTTGGCATTATGCCTTTAATTAGTAGAAAACAAAAATACCAAAATGAATCAAGATCTTTGTTCACGATACCATTCTGTTGACCATGATTGTGTTGTTTTTATCATAATTTACAAAATGCATCATCAAATTGTTTATAGTAATACAAAACTCCCTCCACCGATACATAATATGCTCAAAAATCTCCGCATCCATTAAAAAATATCTTCCAATACAGTGTAGTGTAGAAAAACAATCATCCTATTTAGTATTATGCAGTCATAGTCATGCAATTAAGTCAGTTTAGGTATAAGCTCACATCTGAGAATCAATGTTTATACTTTTTGTAGCCATGTAATAATCGTATAGTAATGTATTTGTTAATTATTCCTTAAATAAATAATGACTAAAAGGAAAGTTGGTGACGCTTCATTTCAATAATCATAGACCACGTCGGTAGTAGTATTGTGCTGTGCTGTGAGTTTCACACTTTTAATTACTTTATTTAATTAATCAACCTTTGAGTGTTAATTCAGTACTACTAGTAGTAGTATTAAATAATCAAGAGTATAATAATAATAATCCTAATTAGAGAGAGAGAGAGATTATTTTGTAATTTGGCTCTTGCTGGAACCATTTTTGTCCGTTCACAACGTAGAACAGATTCCATCTTCTACCATCACCTCCTTTTCTTTTTCAATTATTGGTCTTGTTTGTTGGAAAAACTTAAAAAACTTTCAACTCCTTTTCATTATCATGTACTATAATAATATACTACTAGTAATCACCGTTTTTTATTATTATAATTAATTAGTTAAACAATAAAAAGATATTTAAAATAAAAAAGTAAAGGTAGTTTCTTCCTATTTGTTTGTTACCTTAGCTAGTGTAGAATAGAACAAAGAAGAGCGTAGTACAGCAGCAGCATCAACGGAAAATATTGCTAAAATCACGACGATTACAGTTCAGAAGTGATTTTGATTTTGTTGTCAAAATAAGTCAGTGAGGGCATTCTCAGTCTGAGCCAAACAAACAAGCACCGATCTAATTTTGAGACAGACAGGTATTTAATCACTTATTTTAATTAATTGCTGCTTATTATCAATTCCACTTACTTTTTTCACATGATGATGATTACAGATAGATAGATAGATAGATACACTCCATCGACCTCAACCTCACGAATCTCAGTCTCTTATCTTCTCATCATACATACTCTCTTGTTTGGATGACTGTATAAGAAAATTCAATCCAACGAACTAAAATGAAAGGTGCTGTTCTTGTTGCTATTGCCGCTTCCATCGGTAATTTTCTTCAAGGATGGGATAATGCTACAATTGCTGGTAAGTAATAATAATATATTAGATGACTATTAATTATTGCTGCTACTGCATCCACTGAATCAGATCTATGACATGTTTGCTTTCACCTTAATTACTTACTCAGATAAGCACTTTGTTAAATTGTTTGGGATACCTTATGGATATCTTCATAACACGTTTTCAACTTATTTTTGTATGCTCTTCATAGTAGCTTATGGAAATTGTGATTAATTTAAACAGGTCTCTAGTATGCTTCAATTTAACTAGCAAATTATTCTGGGCAGCAATCGTATTGTATTAATTGCTTATTGGATATTCATTCTGTTTGTTTGTTTGCAGGTTCCATTCTTTATATTAAGAAAGACCTTGCTTTGCAAACAACTATGGAAGGACTTGTGGTGGCCATGTCACTAATTGGAGCTACCGTGATTACAACTTGCTCTGGTCCAATATCAGATTGGCTTGGTCGGAGACCAATGTTGATAATCTCATCCGTGCTATATTTCTTGGGCAGTTTGGTTATGTTGTGGTCTCCTAATGTATATGTCTTGTGCTTAGCAAGGTTGCTTGATGGATTTGGTATTGGTCTTGCTGTAACTCTTGTTCCAGTTTATATATCTGAGACTGCCCCGTCGGATATAAGGGGATCTTTAAATACACTGCCCCAGTTCAGCGGTTCTGGAGGCATGTTTTTATCATATTGTATGGTTTTTGGGATGTCATTGACTGCCTCGCCTAGCTGGAGAGTAATGCTAGGGGTTCTTGCAATTCCTTCTCTTTTCTATTTTATATTGACAATATTTTTCTTGCCTGAGTCTCCTCGGTGGCTCGTGAGTAAAGGAAGGATGCTGGAGGCTAAAAAGGTTCTCCAGAGATTACGTGGCCAGGAGGATGTGTCAGGTAAGTTATTATAAATAAACCATTTTTCATCCATTTTGAACAAGGACAGTGCCTACTTATGTAATGTTAGGTTCATGTTTTCTTAATTTTAGACAAATGTTAAATTGTTAATTTGAAATTATGGGCTTAGCTGAACTTCGATCAAACTATAGCACCTTCAGACTTTTTGGGAACCTAAATGACCGTTGCGTAGTTATTTATCTGCTTCCAACCATCCTCAGTTTGCAGCTCACTGTAATGTTGACTCTTCCTAAATTTTGGCCCACATAGATTTACACATACGGAGGGTTTCTCTCATGTGGTTGTATAGGCAGGGAAACAATAACACTAATTTAGCACAAATGTGAAATAGACAACACCATATAGTCAGTTTACCTCTGAACCTCTCTTAATAGTTTGATTTGATCTATAGTTGTTCTTCTTGGCTTCTTGCCTTGTTGGCCTCTCGAACACATGATTGTAAATGTAATTTCATTTGAAAACGGATAATGAACTTGTTTTACATGTTTCCGGTGTTATGTGTATTGTGCTATTGACGCCATATTATACCAGTTTATTATGATATCACTGTATATTGTAAAGTTGATGATTTTCCCTTTGAAACTCTGAATCAGTAATAATGTTTAGATGGATGACCTCCTTTTAGGATTAATCCCTTTTTTTGTATTTTGTGCTCTAAATTGTAGTTTATTTCCTCACATTCTCTTTTCTTCTTTTTATTGATGATTTGTTATTATTCATACAGGTGAGATGGCATTGCTGGTTGAAGGTCTTGGCATTGGAGGTGATGCATCTATTGAAGAGTACATAATAGGCCCAGATGACGATGATGATCACGAAGAAACAACAGATAGAGACAAAATCCGGTTATATGGATCTCAAGCAGGTCTCTCTCGGTTAGCAAAACCTGTAACTGGACAAAGTTCTCTTGGTCTTGGCCTTGTGTCACGCCATGGAAGCCTTGCCATGGATCCTCTTGTGACCTTATTTGGCAGTGTTCATGAGAAGCTGCACCCTGAGACAGGAAGCATGAGAAGCGCTTTGTTTCCGACTTTTGGAAGCATGTTCAGCACAGCTGATCCTCATATTAAAAATGAACATTGGGATGAAGAGAGCCTACAAAGAGAAGGTGAGGACTACATATCAGATGGGGCTGCCGGGGACTCTGATGACAATTTGCACAGTCCTTTAATCTCACGCCAAACAACAAGCCTTGAAAAAGACTTGCCTCCTCCTCCTTCCCATGGCAGTTTGCTGAATAACATTAGGCGCCACAGTAGTCTCATGCAAGAGTCAGGTGATCCAGTTGGCAGTACTGGTATTGGTGGTGGTTGGCAGCTTGCATGGAAATGGTCTGGTAAAGGCGAGGATGGAAAAAAGCAAGGTGAGTTTAAAAGGATTTATTTGCATGAGGAGGGAGGTACTGGTAATCGACGTGGATCTATGGTATCAATTCCCGATGAAGGTGACTTTGTCCATGCAGCTGCCCTGGTTAGCCAACCTGCTCTTTACTCCAAGGAGCTAATTGGTGAACAACCAGTTGGGCCTGCAATGGTTCACCCATCTACGACTGCTTCGAAAGGGCCCATTTGGGAGGCTCTTCTCGAACCAGGGGTCAAGCATGCATTGTTTGTAGGGATTGGAATACAACTTCTTCAGCAGGTAATGTGTCATTACTATTCATAATTATCTTTTACCGTTGGCCTTGTTTATTATAATGGTGGAAAGAGGTGGATCTGCTATTTTTTACTTGATCATGTAGCTTGTTGCCTAGTAATTTAATAGGAACATATAAAAAGTTTTAATGCTGATACTGTGTTAAAAAATTTAGAGATAGTATAATTCTTATTTGCCTACTTAACCTGCCTGGAGAATAAGATGAGTGGTAAATAATTCTTATTTGCTCTTTTTCGTAAGTATGTCATGTTAGCAAACCTTTTAGTACCATAATATTCCAAGCTGGAATTCAAGGTGTTTTTTCCAGTTTACTGCATCAAATTATTGATTTGTTTTTTCTTATCAGTGACTAACTTAATTCTGAATGTTTGTGCAGTTTTCAGGGATTAATGGGGTTCTATATTACACTCCTCAAATCCTTGAAGAGGCAGGTGTTGCAATTCTTCTTGCAGATTTGGGCCTTAGCTCAACGTCTTCATCTTTTCTTATAAGTGCTGTCACAACCTTGTTAATGCTTCCCAGTATAGGCATAGCCATGAGGCTTATGGATGTCACGGGAAGAAGGTACGTACTCTATTTTTTTATGATAAAAAAATCCCTATGGTATTTTCTGGGTGTATATCCTTGTTTTCTGTTGCTTGTATGCGAGGAAATCTTCTATTGCAAACATTTAGTGGGAAAAATATTCTCTAGAAGAACCTATCAATTTTGTCTTTAAACTATCACTATCCAATTTAAGTCCATAAAATATATAAATGTATTAAATAGTCCCTAAAATATTTAAAATCTGTCAATTTAGTCCCTGCTACTAAGATACTAGGGACTAAATTAATGAGATTCTCATATGCTTCCGGGACTAAATTGACTGATTTCATATACTTTTGAGACAAATTATTGTATTGATATTGTATAAGGACTAAATTGAAGATAGTCGTAGTTTAGGAAATTATATTGATGGTTTATTTTATTAGAGATATCTCCCATGATTGATTCCTCATTAATACAAAATAGAATCCCAATTGTTATCCTAGAGGTATACCATATTATCCTATTGGGTGTTTTGCTGCCTATCATATTCTTTTTCCTACTGAATGGTAGAATTTTTATTTTATATGCTGGGTAAACCCATCTATTGTTAAACTTCTATGCCTTAGAGGTCCTAAGAATAATATTTTGTGTTGAACCAACTTGCAGTCTTTCATGTTTCTTCTCGTGTGTTTTTCCCTTTTATCTTTCCCTTTTATCTAAAGGGAAAAAGTGAACAGGCTCTGATTACTCAAACCAAGTTGCATATTTAGCAATTAGCGTGTGTCGAGATTCACGGTGGAGAGTATTAAAATTAATTATTACTTCTATTAAATATGATTTTAATAAATATATAACTTGTTTATTAAGATTGTTCTAAGCAAACAAGATTATTTTGGCCCCTTGTCTCTTGAGACAATATGAACAAAAGGAAGATCTTTCTTCCTTCCCACGAATGCCTGTTTGCATTCTTCAAAATCCTTTACAAATAGACCAATTGATGATTGGTAACTATCGTCAATATTAGCTTTGTCTTCAAACCTCACTTTAACTAAAAGTGGTTAAAAGTAGCTTTTGTCTAGGTTTTGACAAATTTAAGCTGTGTTTATACTTTATATATCAATAACAAATCACCTCTCAGCACTTCAAGCTCAATTTTAAGCACATTTGCCAAACGCTAACTCAATCTGTGTCATTTGCAGGCAGTTACTACTTGTCACAATTCCAGTGCTGATAGTGTCGCTTGTTATATTGATCATTGGAAGCGTAGTAAATTTTGGCAGTGTTGTCCATGCAGCGATCTCAACTGTGTGCGTCATAGTTTATTTTTGCTTCTTTGTTATGGGTTATGGACCAATTCCAAACATCCTTTGCGCAGAGATTTTCCCCACTAGAGTGCGTGGGCTCTGCATTGCTATATGTGCCTTAGTGTTTTGGATTGGAGACATCATTGTCACGTACTCGCTACCTGTGATGCTCAGCACTTTAGGACTAGCTGGTGTCTTTGGCGTTTACGCGGTTGTCTGTGTCATCTCCTTCATATTTGTGTATCTGAAGGTTCCAGAAACAAAGGGCATGCCTCTTGAAGTTATCACTGAATTCTTTTCTGTTGGTTCAAAGCAGGCTGCAGCTGCCAAGAACGAGTGACAAAGTTTGTTATATACTTGTGTAATTTTAGTCACCAAAATTACCATCTCTCTTATTTGTAGATTTTGCTTGTCATAAGTTTGTTTTAAGGATGTCTAATAGTTCAAATATTATTCTTATAAAATTTTGCATTTGAAAATTGGTAATAGCCTTCAGGATTTTTGATTGAATGTGGATGTTTAAAGCCTTCTTTGATGAGCTTTCTTAATTTGCCTAGTGACTTTGGAGGCACTATGCACTGTAGTACAGACTTCAGAGATTCCAGACTGGAATTTTCCTCATGATACTAAAAATTTGCTCATTGATGTGTATAAGGAGAAATGTGGTCTGTTACGTTATGGAGTTAACTATCAATTTGAATATATTAAAACAAAGGAATTGGATCCTCTCCAACACTGTCCAAATTTCTCTCCTTTTTTTAATTCAACTCAACAAAGAAAAAAAAAAGTATAGTGCAGAAAAAAAAAGAGAGAGAAAGAGATGAGTGAATAGTTGAGATAAGAGCAGGAGAAAAAACATGAGAGGAAGGGCCAGAGAGGATTTGGATAATCTTTTTCACCCGCAACAACATTCTTATGTTTTTATATGGTTTTAGAATTTATTGTGTGAATTTCTATCTATCATTCACTAACTTTTTGTTTTCAAAATTAAACACAAATGTAACTGAGTATAAATATTCCACTAACTTGTTTTCAAAAGAAATTCTTCATTTTTTTTTTTTTTGAACAAGTCAAAATGGAATATATTAATAAAACAGTCTCCTCAACACAATTCTTCATTGAGTACATTTTGTAGGGCTTGAAGCATTCCCCGCAATTAAATTCACATATATTTTTATTGGATGTTTGTTTTCAAATTTACTAAATTTATTTTTGGGAATTTTTTTTCTTTAAAATACAAAGGTGAATTTTTTTTTAGGTATTAAAAAAATGTTTGGTTAACATTTAAATATTTTCAAGAACCTTATTATAAAAAATAAATAAATGTTCTCAAGAACTTTTATAATAGGGAGGTTTAGTTGATAATTAATTATACATGAATATTAAGAAGAATTTTTTTCCAACCCTTTTTTTTTTTTGAGAAATTTTTTCTTTTTGGAGGAATCTTTTATACCTGAGAATTTTTTTAAAATAATGTCTGAAGATAAATTTAATAAACTTTTGAGTAATTTTTTTTATTTAGCATTATGTTAATAGAATTTCTATCTACTCTATGCATAGATTCATATTTTCGGTATTTCTCGCGCGCGCTCTCTCTCTACAGGCACGCGACATATCTCTTTCCCTGCCATTCTTGCTTGTTGATACAATGCTTTTTGTTTGTGTCTAGCATACAGTTTGTTTGTGTATAAATCTAGTTGGCTCTGATTGGCTATGGTGATCTTGACTCAGTTGATTGCTTGTAGAATTTTTTTTATTGTTGTTATGGGTTTGGTTTGGGCAACTTTAGCTTCAGATTTGGTTGTAATGCTTGACTATGGTGACTATTATATGATAAACTAAGCCTCAAGTTTGAGACTTTGAAATGTACTCCCTTTAAAAGTCTTAAGTTCGAATTTTTTTTGTGCCACTTTGTGTGTTAGACCAATCTATAAATAGCAAACAACTCTAATTTTAAATGAGTCGATATTAGTTTTTTATCATATTTGTTACGATATTGGTTTCAATTTAGATTTTTTGTCCCTATAATGGTGTTTTTTTTTTTTTGGTTGATAGACGAAATGGCAAAGCCATTGAAAACTCACACACACAAAGTGGAGTGACCAGGGATCGAACCCCGGTCATGACGTCCGACACTAGCAATTTCGATATTTCTACCAGTTGAGCTGGGATTTGTGGACTATAATGGTGATTTTTAGCGTCATAAATAATGATTTTTAGTGCCAAATATTACCTTTATAGGCTAAAACTCAAAATATTTTGAATAAAAATTATGAGTTGGGTTCAAAATTGTGATAAATGCATGGCAAAAGGTTCCGGTACAGGAACTATTTGTGTGAGTGTGATAAAATAAGAGGATCAAAAGTGCAATTAAATGTAGAAATAACTATTTTTTTAAAACATAATACACCTGACGAATCGACTAATCCGAGGGACACCGATACCGTCCACTAACAAGGACCCAATTGAAGTCAAATTTTACTCTATGTGGACTGACCTAACTAACACAGGAAATAACATAGGAGAATATGACATGAGACTTTGAGAGAAACACACCCAAAAGTCTTAAGCATACATTACATTTAGCTAAAAATCAATTCTAGTCAATGTAGTTGGTCTAGTAGTTGGCTTATAACTCGCAAGTGTGAGTTCAACTCTCACCGTCAATGTAAAAACTTCGTTGGTAAATGATCTATAAATATTTCTATGAATCTTGATATCTATCATAATCTCAACGAAACTTCTAAAACCCAACTCACCTAAACTTTTGTGTATAAAAAAGAAAAAACTAAAATTTAATTTTAATTTTAATAAGAATCAAACACACTAACTAATGTTGGGTTCAACTGTTAAGTTGCTTCTGATGTATGTAATCCGCATTATTGCTTTGTGGCCACTGAGCGCTAGCCAGTAATACTGCCTGGAGACGGCATAGCTTTAAAAAAAGGTGGCGGCTTCTTCCTGCTAAGTTTAATGACAACCTCAATTTCATATAATTTCTTTTCGGCCAACTTATTGCTTTTTTATAAAAGTGTTCACTAATCAAAGGGATAACCACTTCTTTACACTAATCCTTGTCTGCTTACACTTATTGGATAATACTTCCTTGTCAAGAAAGTGCAACTTTACTTCCACTTACACTTAATTTATCCCAGCCTCCTAAATTTTAGGATATATGGGTGGCTTCTAGGAATCTTCTCATATGATAGAGACAAGCAAATATTTGTAGGATAACGGACTCGTCATTGTGAGGTTGATCTAATTGATGTCGGTTCAATAAAAAATAAGAAAAAATGATCTTAATACCGTCAAAATCAATATTAATTAAGTTATTGTCACAATTGTAAGAATGTGAAAATCCTTAAACTTCTACTTAAAGGTGGGGATATTAGTTATGTTGTAGACATTTTAAATGAATTTTAAGCATAAATATCATGTGCACCACATAGAACACCTTTTCATCATCATAGTAAAAGCAACAGGCTGCTGCCAAAAGCCAATTTCAAATGGAATTCCTAGTGACTCTTTTCTGTCAGATGGTCATAATTCTTTCTTTATGGTCATATAAAAGTCAAGGTAACATCTTTTTGCCCGAAGAAACATTTACCGTACATTCTTTTTATCACATTATTTGATGGAAAAAAATGATTTCTAGAAATATGGTGGTTCTTTAGTTTTTGGTTGTACTTTTAAAATGTGCTTAAATTATAGTACTAGAAGACAAGATAATTTAGAAATGGAGATAAGAGCCTCCACAATGGAGTATTAAGCAATTCAAAAATCACCTTAATTAATTGCCTAATGAATGAACCTTCCCTGCATTCCTTTTTTACATATGTGATTTCTTTTCATATTTAATAAATATAATATCTTAGTGTCCATGTGAACATAATTCAGTTGACAAAAATATTACATTATACAGAACAAATTGAGGTTCGAACCTGAGATTTCACATTAATTTTTAGTGGGTAAAATTTTGATCACTAGACTACTTAAAATATACTCTTCTTAGGTGTTTGCTTGTCCACATACAATACATTGCTAAAAACAGTGTTTTCGACTTTCTTCATACAAGTGGCTAAACTGTTAGCCAAAAATCAGGTTCCAGAATCAAATACTCAAATGATTTCCATTGGCCTTGGAGCAGGGAAAGTCAAAAACTCCCGATGACATCTGAGTAACAGCATCACTTTCCAAGCAACAATAAAATTATATTTACAGTCCACAGCTATACAATTAGACAGTTATAATGTTCCCAAATAATGGTACAAAATTTTTAGCAAATTGAAATCTATATTTATACTGTTACTGACATTTATAGCCTGGCTAAGAGAAAAATCAAAGTTTAAGATTTTGATCTTCAAAGTGATTTGGGCCATTATCTAATTTAGAGGAGAGGGGATCTTTCTGCTGATTGTTTAAAGAGCTCTTCTCTGCATGATCATTTAATCTGGCATTGGAGTTTACTGGTCTCTCTAATTCTTTAGCAATGGTAGGATTTATCACTGCTTTATTGAGTTCCTCTTCCTGCAGAATAAATAATACAAAGGGTGAGTAGTAAAAGAAGTCAGCCAACTTCTTGGTTTAATCAGTGTTGAATTATGAAAACAAGAACTTGGTGAGTATCAACTAGAAAGCCAAAATCCTTAGAAACTAGGATAAAGACATGGTATCTGCACAACTATTTCTTTCTAAAACTATATCAAACATAGGACTGTTAAAATTCTTAATTCTGCTAAAACTTACATTTTGTAGGGATTCAAGCTTTCTCTGCAGGGCCTCATGCTCGGCTTGAATACGGAAAGGAACTCCGTGCTTTTGCCTGACATTTTTGTGTGCAAAGTCCTCACCAATCTCAGTAGAAGTAGTTGCAAAGGGATGATTCGTAGGAATCCACCTAATTGTATCGGGATCAACATCCGGAGGAACCGAGTCACCTTCCTTAAGGAAAATCGTTGGACGCTTCCACTGATATGCGCGTGATCTCCTTCTCTGGTGAACCGTCTGTTCCTCTTGAGTAAGTGTGACAGGGGCTAAGCGGTAAACCTTTCCACACATCTCCACACTTGACTTGTTTTTGCTAACCTTGACCAAGGGATTATCGAATGGATCTTCATATTTGAGATTCCTTGATCTGAAAAACATGCACACAAAGATGTAGATAGACAACAATGCTCTGTAGCACCAACACTTCTGATAGAAGGCATGTCTAGTGTCTGACACGTGTCACTATCCAACACCAACGCAACACTATACAACACTAATACATGTCATTACGTTCAATTAATTCATTTTCTCAAATTTTTATCGGGTGCTGACGTGTCAGTGTCGTGTTTGGTGTCTATGTCGGTGCTTCATAGAAACAATGTAATAAGTAATAACATGAAATGAAGCTAAAACTCAATCAATAGATAAAAGCATACTACATACATGCCTCTTCTATCTGATCTCAATTGACCACGTCTAACAAGATCAGCTACAGAACCAGGGCGTTCTTTTTTTCTGGAAATGGAAAGTGCCCTCAAAGAAGCAAACAGAACCACAACAGCAACGCAGACCCAAATTGGTAAATTGCTCCTAATGTTGTTTTGATTCTTCAGCTATAAATAAAATTAAAAAAAACAAAAACAGTACTGAAAACCCTAAACCCTAATATTAATTTGAATAAGAAATTAGAGTGTGAAATGAAACCCTACCAGAAATTCCGGCATTGAGATAGAAGTAACAAGTTGATGATGAATTTTGGAAATGGAAGTGACGCATTGTTGTTTGAATTGCTGTGTGGAGATTCGATTTGTGATACGGAATCGATGGATGGAGATTCTTCTGGTAGTGATGAAATTGGGGAAACAAGGCTACATTTTTGGAACAAGTTGTTGAATCAAGAATCAATGTGTTAGATTGAAAGGTAAAAGAGTAATATGATTGAGAAGAAGAAGAAGAAGATAGACAGAAAGAGATACTTACGCGAAAGTGAAGTGTAGAAATTGACGCCATGATATGCTATGCTTTGTTTGCTAATGCTCGCCACAATTCAATCCATTCATTTCTTCCCACTTCCAAACACTTTTTTTTTTTGTTTGCACAAATCTCTTTCAATCACTTTTATTAAATTAAATGGAAAATGATATGCCTAACTTCTTTTTTTTAATAAAAAAATGATGCCTAACTTAGTTACATAGTACTAGTAGTATATTACTATTGGTTTTTTTTTTATAAGAGACGACTGAGTTAACAAAAGTTATTGTAGAAATATTATTTTATAAAGTTGCATTTGCATTTAATTTTTTAGAAGCTTGTAAATTCATTTCTTAAAAGCAAAATTTTGTTTTGTTTTTTAAATTTTGACTAAAGTAGCTCTAATTATTTTTCTCTTAGATTTGATTATAATTCTAATAACGTTCGGAATGTTGCTCCCTTTTAAGTTTAGGACAATGTGGTTTACTTATGTTGATTGTACCACACATGATAATCAATATTATAGTTATCATATGTACATTCTTTTTTAGAAATTGAAATACCTCAAACTAGAGAGTGGATTCTCTCCCATAAATTTTTCTCCGGTTAAACCTAGGCCTTCCATTGAAAAAAAGTATGAAAAGATAAGATTTTAATGATGATGATCAACACTACTCTCTCTAATGAATAGTGAATAGTACACTTGAGGGAATCCTTATACTCCTCAAACTATGCTTAAAGGAGAGAACAAAAAGGTCTTTGGTAATGTCCATGTTAATATTCATATATGTGTTTGATGTTGTATACAGAAACAAACAAATTGACGGGTACCATGATGTTCAAATAGAGCAAGAGAGCAATGTTATGGTTACTTATGATCAAACAAGGTTTAGAAGAAGAACTTTTAACATGAAAAGACCTTAATAAGGGCAATCTTTAACTATTTGGAGGCCCTATGAGAATATAAAAAATGGACTCTAATAAAAAAATTGAAAAATGTATTCTCAATTTAAATTGTAAATAATATCAATAACATTAAATAATAATTATTTTTGTTACTATGTCATGACTCGTGTGGCACATACATAGAAGCCGCCCCTGACCATAATCATACTCTTTTTATAATCCTCTTAACTTTTGACACTATTGAGAATTTGACATGGAGGTTTATTCTTAAAATATTTGACTTCAATCAAAAAAATTGTTCTTGGATTCATACTATTTTTCTATCTATTGGGCTTTTTATTGTTGTTAATGGGAATAATGTAGATTTTTCCCCTTGTAAAAGGGGTATTGGGCAAGGTGATTCATTGCCCTCTCTTTTATTTTTCTTGCTAAATATGTGTTAAATGCATTATACTATAAGTTGACTTTGTTGAATAGCACCGTAGGTAGTCAGGTTCGTTCACACGTATTATATGTCTATGATGTCTTGATCTTTTTGTAAGGTTACTATCTTTTAGAAAGTTGACTCTGATCGACTTGCTCACAAAATATGGTGATATCTCTGAACTTATCAATCCTATTAAATCCACTTTTTTAGAGGACCCATCAACCATGATAGATCCAATGGACTTGTTGAGATGTTTGAAATCAACATTGACACATGTCCTTTTAATTATATCAGGATTCCTAATTTTAAAGGTTAGCCTAAAGTCAACTATCTTCAAACTATTGGTGACAAGATCAAATCTGAATCGAGTGCTTCGAAAGTTTCCCGTCTATCTCTTACTAGAAGAGTCCAACTTGTCAAGAATATCATCCGGATCCAACATGTTGATTTACTCTTATTTTTCCTTGTTTACTCTTAGCTCATTAGTCTCTTCAATACTATTGGCAAATGGATAATTAATTACATATGGACAAATGATATTAATTGCAAGAAAATCATCACCTTAACTTGACATAAGATTTGTACTCCTCCTGTTGAATTTTTTTGAGCAGTAGGTCCCTCAAAAACATCAATAAAATAACTTTGGTTAAACTTAAATGAGAGCTCCTTAGTTTGTAGGACTAATGAGCCTTCTTAAATAATGTACTCCCTATAATGTTCCTTACAGGTTAATTGTAATATAAATCACTTACCATTTACATATGAATATGGTACTTTGGCATGGAAGTGGGTTGAATTATTTTTTCCTTTTACTTTTACACAAGTGAATAGTTTTCTATTAGAGGCCGTGTATTTGTTACTATTAATTTACTATTCCGTTTAAAGATAATTAATTTGAGACATTATTTATAGATAGATTGATCCAACACATGAATTGGTCTTTAATGTAAAGAAGAGCATTTTAGGTCTCAAATCTACATCATCAGGCTAATCTCTCAATTCTCAAAGTTGTATATATTTATATATTTTATAGACACCAAGATAAAAAGAATTAAGGAACATATGAGTGTTTTTTTTATTAAAATAAAATAATGATAATAAAGTAACAAAATGTGACAATGTGGTTATCATTTATAGGAATTTTAACACCATCTCCATTCTCGAGTTAGGTAAAGACAAGAAAGAAATCTTCAGACGGAACACTTTAGGCCAAAGTCAAGCAACTTATAATTAATTCAATGATATCTCTGTTTATTTTATTTTAATGTTAACCTTTCGATTTCTAGAGTTTCGGTTAAAAATTGTTTACGCAGAAATCAATCTCAGATATTTTTGAATGATTCATCTTTTAATGAAACTCATTAATCACTTAAACTCAATGTTTTGTCAATGATATTTCGTTTAGAATATTACTAAATTCACTTTTGGCCCTTAATTCTCTAATTATTGACCGTAAGTGGGTTATCAACTTTTGATTACAATCACTCGAATTGATATGGACAACTTTAATTTGATTCCTTCAAGTATTAAATTTCACCCAACGCTTGCCATATATGGTATAATAAATACTATTTTTAATGCTCATATTCGTGATGCAAATTGTGGAAAGATCGTAATTTGTTAGAATGAATGAATGATTGTTGTGGAAAGATCGTTTTGTTGGAATGAATTATTGTTGTAGAATTCTGTCCACCAACACAACTGCTCTCTTATTCCTAACACAACATTAACGTGCCACAAATTAGGTCACGGACAATTGCCAAATTTGAACCATGAACCTAAAAAACAGATTACGTACAAATTGAGAATTTTGCTTATATGTATGTTGCTTATAAAAGAAGATAATTAATATTGTTACATGAAAAGAGATGAATCTTCTTTTGTTTTTTGGTTGAAAATATAGATGAAAATATTATTATACTCTCTTTGTCTATAATAATTGCCATATTTGTAAAAAAAACATTATTAAAAGAAAAAATTACTTTTACTTTTCAATGCAAATGCAAATATTGATTTCTCAATTGTACCGTTATGCGTAGAGTTGTATGTAAATCAAGAGAAATAGCATGATGAACCAAAAAGTCTCGGGACCTATTGTTAAGAATGATGATCACTGTATTTTTATTAATAGTTTATGATCCAAAACAAAATCCTAAACTATTACTTCCTTCGTCCCAAAATCTAAGAAAAAGTTGGTCAACAAAAATGAATATATTTGATCCAAATATTTAACCAAATACATCAAGTTTTTTGGATTCATTTTTGCTTATATTTTGATACAAAGAGAGTATTTACTGCTTCTAATTTATATAAATGAAAATACATCAATAATGTAAAATTATATTTCTTATCAAATGCGACAAATATTATAAAATTGAGAGAGAAGTAAGTATAAAAACTTTTGTAATATAAATACGTAGTAATAAGATGTGGAAGTAAACGTTAATTACAAGTGTCTTCCTGCTGTGAAGAGCTTTGGAAAGTTTATATCATAAAAAAAATGAGCTTAATAATGTAATAAACAAACAAAGGCACTATATACTAACAGTATAGTTTTATCATTGCGTGGCCGAATTTTAGTATATTTGTTGCAATAAGAAGTCAAACCGACATATCCATGTTATGTTAGTGTGTTTGGTGCTCAAGGTAGTATTAGCACTCAAATGCTACACTCCATAGAATATTCGGTGTTTGTGGTTGACTTTTTCTTCTATCGTTCAACCGTTCATGTTGTCTTCTATATTCAACACATTAATGTCTTGTACTTGTTGAAATTAAGATCTTCTTCATTTGACTCCTATATGTACTATGTGCAAATTCAAAGCCAACCATGTCCATTTGACTATATGATGAGATTGAGAATCCCATCCCAAAATCAATGTGGAATGTGAATTATCAATTAAAAATAAACTCATGTTTAATTAATTTTGTTTCATCCCATGCATAATAATCGATTTGTTTTTTTGTTTATTTGTTGGCTTTAAAACATTAAATAATAATAATAGTAATAACATTTCATTTTTTCTTATAATGTAATAGCATTTCATTAGTAGTAATATATGGATCTTAAAAGAAGATTCCAATATTTGGAACTTTCATATATTTATTACATTGTCTTTCTTTCATAATTTTAATATAATTAATTTAAAAGAGTTCATGCATCTTGAAACTCTTTTGAAGAGGTTGGTAATAATCATAGTCATAAAATCAATAGTATATGGTTTACTTTACACGGCACAATGATGATAGTGACATAGGCATTAATGACACCATTTGATAGGTCCATGTTATGCCACACCTTTTCCAGCAACAATGGTCCATCCTCCTCCACCCCTTTCCACCGTAATATCTTTATTCTACTTCTAGTACGACACTTCCACCACACACACACACATGAGGAAGATTCCCGGTTCTCTAACTAGTTGTATAATGTTCATTCATGTTCTAATCATCCAATCACTAATTAGTTACCTCGTCCTATATAATATATATGACCAAAATCCTTCATTACACTATCACCCATTGTTTATTACTCCACACTTTTTATCTCTAATTTTCAACGTACTATTATTTATTCATTGGTTTATGTATTTTTCTCTCTTCTTTTTTTTTTGAATGGCAAATGTATTTTTCTCTCACACCAAACACATTCTTAGAAATTAGAATTCTCTTTCAACCAGATTTTTTCATACAAGAATCCTAAATTGAAACATTAATACAACCTCCAATCATTTGATTAACAATATCACATAAATACTCCCTCCATCCTTAATTATTTCTACCTTATAAAAAAAATTTGTTCATATATGTAAGATCTTTTACAAATTTCTATATGCAATTATTGCTCTTTTTTCAAATGGGTCATGTTAACATGTTGCAAGAAATTTAATGCTGCAGAGATAAGTTGCACAACTAATTTCAATAAATACTTTCTAAATTTACTTTCTTAACATGTGCCCTTAGTGCACATGTTAACATTCTCCTTTTCAAATATATCCCTCCTTAATACTCCCTCCGTCCCAAATTGATTGACACAGTTAACTGTTTCACGCATGTCGATGCATAACTTTGACGATTAATATTTTTAATTGTATTATAGTAAAAATTATAAAAATTTGATATTTTAAGAATACTCATCGAGACCAATCCAACAACATCTTATATGCTAATATTTATTTTTATTTATTAGTAGAAAAATATGGTCAAAATAATATATGTGAATAGATATAATCAAATGTGGCAATGAAAATGGGACGGAGGGAGTATCACTAACTTGCATTGAAATTCGAAAAAGAAACATTAAATACATTAAATATAAAGGACAAATTAGTAAAAATACCACATAAATCAAACAAAATTACTACTCCAACAACTTTTCTTAATATCTGTGTTTTTTAAAGGTCTTATATTTAGGAACGGATTAAGTAATTCATTATTGGATTTTGCAATTTAATTATGGGGAGCAGAACTTTTTTAAGGTCGGAGAATATTTTGTTTGTTTTTGAATGGAGGTCAGAGAATCTATTAGTCTTGCAGTTCAAATTGAAAGTTAGGTACTCCCCGAATCCAATTCCCTCATTTTATATAACACATTTACACTGTACACGAATCAAATATTCATGTTGCCGATCCACTCAAACTTATTCTCACTTTTTCTTTCAATACAACAACTTTAGAACAAGCCGTCAAAAAAAAAAACAACTTTAGAACAAGCACAAGCAGTATAATTATATTATTAAATTACCTTTTTCTTTAAGTGCATTGCTCTGTTTTAGACAGATGTGCGTTTATACAATTTTGTAAAACTAATTTTAATTAAAAACCCGTTTTTTTAGTGTCCGTTTAGAATAGTAATACCAAATTAAGAAATTGGAATTTTGCACCTTATCTTCATATTATATCATCATCAATAGATTTATTGTTATACAAAAAAAAATATTTTCAGATTATTGTTATCAATAGAATATAATAATAAACAAACTTTTTTGTTTTTTTTTTTAAAAAAAAAAGCCATTAGTTTTTCAAATATATAAAAAAAAAATTATTGAAAAAGATAAGTGTAATTAAAAAATGGTACAATTGACAAATCGTACCCTTAAAACACAAAATGGACAGTTAAATAGAAACGCTAAATCCGACAAAACTGGACACTTAAAAAATAACGGAGAGAGTAATTAAATATAGGGTAGTTTATGTTACTTTAGTATAAAAATTACATTTGAAATTAAAAGTCACAAATAATAGTTATTACATGTTAAAATTAATGTATGCAGAATTAGTTCTAATTGAAACAAAAACATGTTAAAATCATATCTAAATCTCTAGAAGTCATGCCATTAGAAATCAAACCAATGAGAACCGTTATACCTAATATCATGTGTTTTCAACACACCTAATATCATGTTATGCCTATTTTTTTTTATCAAGATAACATGTTATACCTAATATCATGGGGTAAATATTCAAGGAATTTAAATAAGTCAAAATTCAATAATAAAACCAAAACCAAAAACAAAATTCAATAATAATATTAATATAGTAACTCCGCTCCGTTTGGCTTGGCTCCATTTTAAATGTCCTTTCATTGCAAATTTAGTGTTGCTATTCTCAACTTTTCTTCTTACATGAAAATATTCAAAAATACATTTGCTAATTTGATGTTACTATTTTAAAAATATAGTTAAAAAGAAATTGCCTGTGGAACAGAGGAACAGAGGGAATAATAAATTAATGAAGTAGTAATAAAAGGAAAAAATATTATTGTACTTGAACTAAATAGACGCAAATTGTACATAATGCAACAAGATAGTAGTAAGTAACTTATAATTACAACCTTAAACCTAAACTACTAATTCTAATTATGTAATTAATATTCAAATTTTAAAAAATTACTACACACAATCTGATAAATTGATCATTCTTTTCAAACATACATCATCGATTCATATACACACGATTTGAATCTTCCATACAAAGAAAATGATTCACTAATTTTGAACCAACTGAATATGCCAAATCTATGGTAAGAATCTGTTTCCATCATCCTCCCTTACCTTTAATCTAGCTTCACAATCCGACGCCGGCGTAGAGCTAGACGCGGCAGTTGTAGCAGGAGCTGGAATCCCGCCGCACTTATCGCATCTAGAAACTACCAAAATCTGACGGCAAGACGGACACGAAGAATGAGATCTGAGCCACAAATCAATACATGACACGTGGAATCCATGACCGCACTGAGGTAACACTCGAATTTCATCACCGGCGGTGAATTCACTCAAACAAATAGCACAATCGGAGTATTTCACTGCGGATTCCTCTGTTGCTGTGAGTTTCGGAAGAGAGCGAAGTACTTTCTTCTTAACGCCTTTGTTTGCTGCAGAAGGAGGTGTAGTTTGAGAAGTGAGGGCGGGGGAAGGGAGACGTAGACGACGGAAACAACCGCAGCGTGCGACGGCGACTAGACCTAGAACGCAGATGAGAGCGCAGAGAAGAGCGGCGAGGATAACGACGAAATCGGAATCAACGACGGTGGAATCTTCGGAAGACGAGTTGTTCTCGTCGAGAAATCTAAAAGGACGAGTCATGTGATGTGAATGAAATGAAAAAGTTGAAAAGTTTGTTGTGTGTGTTAGTGTTGTGTTGTGTTGCTTTGTGTTTCTTCTTAACGTTTCAGCTTGCGTTAGAGTTAGCTCTATATATAAGTAGTAATCACAACTGCATTGTGCTTCTTGCCTCTTTTTATTTTTATTTTATTTTATTTATGGAAAACACTTCTTGTCTCTTTTATTTAATTTTATTTTATTTGGATATAAAATTATTATTCCACTTTTAATTATCATTCAAATAAATCTTGCTTTTTTTGTTATCATTCATGTAAATATTGCCTTTTGTTCCCTCTCTTCTTCTTGGCGGCAGGCAACTTTATGTGCAACTTGTTTAGAGATTAACTATTTTGTGTATATAGTGTGATTTTATTCATATACGGATTTGGTCAAATTTTAATATTTTAATTCAAAAAATATATATACAGATTACTAGTACTATATAATGAGATATATGTATCAAGAACTATATACTGAGAGTACATGCAAGTTGTGATTACTCAAGCTTAACGCATTTCATTAACTAGTAAACGTTCGATACAGAAGAGAACAATCTCAAATCTATGAAAACTAGCACAAGAATTGATCGTCTGAGCAAGAATGTGAACTACCATATTCATTTGTCTCATAACAAACTTCACTTCAAAGTTTATGCACGATAACATAATTTGGAGAATGTCAGTAACAATTAAACTAAATTCTGAGTTACCACTGCATCTGTTTCGAATAGCTTAAGTCAATACGTGTAAGTCGCTTTCAAATTGAATCATATTCAACCCTTTTAATATTTATTTGTGTTTAATATTTTATAGCTTTATTTAACATGTGTGTGTGTTTTTTTATAGCTTTGTCTTGGGTTAAAATTTAATAGTTATACACCTTGGTAAAACCTTTTGTTAAACCACGTTTTATTATTCTTTTTAAAATTCATGCATAGATTCTGATATCTATTAGGGCTGTTCGCGGTGCGGTTTGGTTCGGTTATGAGTCAAAACGTTATCCTAACCGCGAGATAAAAAAACATGTGGTTCGGTTTGGTTCGGTTGATTTTTAAAAAGTCATCCAAACCAAACCAAACCAAATCAAACTAATGCGGTTATGATCGGTTCGGTGGCGGCGGTTTACCGCGATATAAAAAATATTACAATATTACCAACTTGTTACAAAATAAACATAATTTTTTTTAATGTTTATACGATATAATATGCATATTAGAAATTGCATATACATAAGAACTTATTTTTAATACCAACAATATAATTTTGTATCGCATGAAATTATATGTTTGTACATCTTACTGGTTTATGGACTCAGTTTAGGTTGAGTTTGCTAAGTTGACTAGATAATAAGTTGATTGCTACTAGTTGATAGAGTTAAATTAAGTATTGCGGTTTGGTTCGGTTTGGTTCGGTTTTATGAAATGAAAACCGCAAACTAAACCAAATCGTGCGGTTTAAAAGAAACATGATCTGTGCGGTTTATACTAAATGCGGTTTCGGTTTGGATTGGTTCGGTTTTACGGTTTTACGGTTTTACTTTTGGTTCGGTTCGGATACGATCACCCCTAATATCTATACAATTTTATTACCTTATTAGAGCATATTAATTCAATTATTTTTCTTAATTTCTGATAGTCTCCCATCATTAAAGTAATTCTATTTGAAGTATTGTCTAAGATAAATTTGGATAGGTCTACTGTTAGAATTGAGATCTTAATTTGTTACGCTGTAATAGTCTACTTATTTTCTACTTATCAATGTTATTAAAGAATTCAATGCTTGTTCTACCTTGCATTCTAAGTTATTTTCAAACTGATACATGAGTTCAATATGTAGTGCATAACTTAGGCCTCCATTTCAAAGCCAATATTTCTTACATGCAGTGCTAGATTGAACAGCAAGAAACCAAAATTTTTAAAACATAAAAACTATAGATTTTACGTTTGTAGGTTATCATTTCGAGTTAAATCGTTAGTAGAATTTTTTTTGGTAAAATCGTAGTATGGAACGATTTTACATGATTTAAATCGCTCTAAAATCGTGTAAAATCGTAGGTTTTAACTCTTTGAGATGATTTTACTTTCTTATTTTTGGATAATTTTTTGGATGTTACTTGATGATTTGATGAGTAATTTGTGTAGTTTGATCCAAGTTTACTAATATTACATTTTATTATGATGATTTAGGATACTTTTGCTTTTAAATTAAGTTGAAACTTTAAATTATTGAAGCATTTATAATATTATATAAATATATACATGTCTTAAATATAAATATAATATTATTTTAATATGAGGTAAAATCGACGATTTTACGATTCGATTTTACATTTCGATTTTACCTAGGCAAAACGAATTAAGGTAAAAACTTGATTCTGACAACCTTGAAGACAACTCAATGATTGGCAAAATACTCTTCGTATGAAGAATTTCCATTCCATCTATATTTGAAAATTGCATAGGGTGTGGATATTGTTTCTCATGGATAAAATGAGGTTTCTTGTCATACAATTAATGAATGTATTTTGGATAAAAATATACTGGTAATTATATAAAAACTCATGAACTTAAAATCAGTTAATAAAAAGTTTGAAAATGAGAATAACTAGCAACCATACTCATCTTACAAAGGAAAAAAAAAATAACTAACTCACCTACCTACTAACCACCGCAACTACATATACCTAGCTCAATTTTTTATTTGTGATGCTTCCCTAGAAAATTGATACGGGCAAACGATATAAAAAGGTAATGATGCTTCAATTTTTAGTCTGTTCTACTAAAGAGAAAAATTCATCGTATAGTCATGTTTCTTGGTATAACTAATATTAGGTGTACAGATTCTGTAGATGTAATATAAAATTTTCATTTCTTTAACTGCAGCTTCACACACCAAAGATGCATACATGAATATAACTTTAACTGCACACAAGATTCTTGTGACACCCACAAATACCGCTATAATGCTTCCGGTACATGTTGTCATGTCGTAAATTTTTTTACCTTCTAAAGCTTCTTGAGCTATGTCTCAGCTCAACCATTTGAACTATGCCCCTAAGGGGTGTTGTCATATCGTATTAACGTCTTAATTGTTGTATCTAATTTACTTTACATAGTTTAATTCATATGGGAATTAATTTGATTCCAGCCAATATGCAGTTAACAATTCTAATACAAATTATAAAACAAATAAATAAATCAAGCAAATTTATTTTCAACCGTATTGCACTTCACTTTAATGACCAAATTTAAAATGTATGCATATGGTCCCTTTTCTTGGGCGAGGGGCGAGGGGCGGGGTTGGGGTGATAAACAAAAGATGTCTACCAAAAAATGACAAGCATAACATGTCTACAGAAAAGTGTTCTACTATTCTCACAAGTCGTATCTCACATTCCATCTACCTTTGTAATCTGCATTAAATGTCCAATTATTCTCCCTAATCTGCAGATAAGGAACCTGAAACAAGAGGTTTAAGATTGAATGCAGTATCAAGCAAACAAAATGTAAAAAGAATTATAGCATGGAAAAACTAGGGAAAGGAACATTGAACTAAAAGTAAATAGTCAAAATATTCTATAAAATGCTGCAATTCACAGGTTCTGCTAACTTCACAAATCCAAAAAACAATGCCAACAGAAGAAAACCAACAACTTCTTATAGTAGTTTAGCTACCTCTTTTAGGCAAAAATAAATTTAATTACAGTAAAACTGAAGGGTTGGCATTAATTAATTAATTTTTTACTTAACTGCACTGACATCCATCACAGTTCAATGACATCACATCACTATAAGATTAGCACATGATGAATCTAACATTTCTATCTGTCAGTAGATTGTACTTAACATTATTTCAACTTGGCCAAAATCTATGTAGTTTATAGTAGTTAGGGCCTAATACTTGTAGCCAACACAGTTCAATCAAGAACTAACTCAGTTATGTCTCGTGCAGAGAAAAGATGCAAACCCCCAAAACCGACATTAACTACATGGAGATAGAATGTAACAACAAAAAATAGGGGCATGACAGTATTTTCCTACATTCAAAATGACTGTAAGTCATATTATCAACAGAACGCCATGGTGATCCTTGAAACATTTAGTGATCTGCCAGATTCTTTCACACAACAAGAGACAAAAATACAATACTGTTCTCATTTTCCTTTGGCTTTCTTTTTCTGTATGTACAATCCCTCCCATTTATCTTTGAACTATTGACAAGGATGGGTGCTAATAACCAAAGCATTTGTGAGTCCCTCCCAACACCATATTATGATAAGGAACACACTTGAGCGTAAAACCAACTCAATAGCAGTTCTTAAATGTGAGAATTGGTTCTTACGAGGTCCACCATTAGAAGAGGATAATGTGAGTACCATGTGTAAGAAAAAGTTCTTAACCATTAAATGTTAATTCGTAGATAACTTGTGAAACACATTATAAAGAAATATAAACATGTAGATAACTTGTGCAATCCATTTTAAGTTCTTAAAGAATTGTACCGTTAGAGTGAAAATTGTTTAAGTTCTTAAAACAGAAACATTATTATAGATCACTCTAAATTGGTTCTATCATCAGAGGAGTAAAAATTCTCTCCATTTCTTGTTACTATAGTGTTTGGGTGCATAAACAAAAACAAACATTTCTAGTAAATAGTGATATATTAATGCGATATTTAAACTCCAAAACCACAGATCAAATGTTATCAATTGCAGACCACGGAAAATAGCGGTTTGTTCAAATTCTGTTATGCTACAGAGCCTCTATAGCTGGTATTTGACAACACTTTGTAGAAAATAACATATCACATTCCCAAAACAATAGCAATTTGTTCAAATTCCACTACGCTAGCATCGTATACCATAGCAACTATTACACAAACCACCAAACTAGTATAATCTATGACTACAGCTGTATAATGCGAAGTTGTGTAACTTCGCTTTATACGGTAAATAATTGCAAATTGGGAGAGGAAAGAAATGAAACCTGTTGAAAAGCTTCATAGCCAACTCTGAGTCTGATATCTTGATCCTTCTGAAAATTGAATATGTTCCATGAAAACTCAGCTCCTCCTCTAGATTTCCTCTACAAAAATAATACAATTCAACATCACATTTGGCGTAAAAACACTAATTTCAACATTAAATATCACAAAGCAAGCAAGCACTAACTAACTACCTCTTTAAAATCTTGATCAACATCACATGTTCCTTTAACTTTGAAGTTAATAAGACCATCATTACTCACAAGAAATGTTTTCTTAGCGCGTACAGTATAGCGCAACTTGTCATTTTTAGCGTATCGAACTCCTACGCCATCCTGTTTATCATATCGCACTCCTACTCCAAGGGTTGCTGATAACTACAGCATTTTCCATCCCAACAAAGAACAGCATTAACTAACTAACTAACTAACTAATTAATTAACAAAGTAGTTAAAATTAATTTAAGAGTTAAGAGATAGATACATACATCTGGATAAAAATGTCTAATGAGAGCACTCAAGGAATTTGGTTGTCCACTTTTGGTGTCAAGCTCTCCGCGAATCTTGTGAAGAGAGAAAAGGATAATTAATTAATTAATTAATTAAAGTATTTGAATGAATGAATGAATAATTACAGAGGAGATAGATTGGAAAAATGCAGTTAGTTAGTTAGTTAGTTACCTGGAAGAAGGTATTGGTATCGATTTGAAGTTTTTGCTTTGCGTGGATTTTTAAGGCTTTGGAATCTCCTCCATATCGCAGAGATGTCTCCATTTTTTATCTATTCAGATAACAATAAAATTATGGAACTCATTCTCAATTATATCTTTACTTCACTTCAATTTTACTAATTTTTATTTTTATTTTATTACACGAAACCCTAGAGGAACGATACTGTTGGACTCAATTTGGGCCTGTTGCAGGTCCATTTCGAGGCGTTGCTTCTCCCACCCCCTTTTTAAACAATCTATTATTTTTTTTCAATTTTAATCCTCTTCAGAAGCTCTTACACTATAAATATATGGATTTAATAATCAATTCATTCACAACACTATTTTGACGAGCTTTTACCTCTCATTCTTCGGTTCCGTAAAAAAAAACCTCATTCTTTAGTTAATATCACTCTAAACTCTTGCTCATTATGGTTTACGCATGAACTTTTGGTTTTGCTGTATTTTTAAAAAAAATGACCATCTAAAAGTGCATCTCTGGAAATATGTGCTGAGAGAAGCATGATAGAGTCCAATAAATAGAACTAAGAAAAATGAACTTCAGAATTGAATAAGTGAAAAAAAAAGATTGCAATTGGTGTATGAAAGAATTTTTAAGTTATAAATATTAAAAAAATAAATATATTTTCAAGTTGTATTCCATAAATGTCCCGTGAACTTAACTCAGTTGGTAAAACATTGAATTATATATGCAAGGAACCGGGGTTTGAACTTCCGTCTTCCCACTTATCCATCTTAATGATTCGTTATTTGGTAGGTATAAGCCGTACATAGTAGCGAAATAATCAAAATACTATTATGTTCTAGATGTTTTTGTTCTTGTTTTTTCCAACAAACCAGAGATTGTATTAACTGGTACATGTGGTGGCTGTGTTTGTTCCGGATACTTGTATTTATAAAACTAGTGACGAATAAGATTGTAATCCTTATTCTAGTTCTAGTGTATATGTATGCTCAAATTATCATAACATAACTAGTTCTAGTGTATCTTTATGCTCAAATTATCATAACATTACTAGTTACTAGTACACAATAAACAGTCACAAAATTCTCATCCGCACAAACACAAGTAACCTCTTAGAAACCATCCAACCGCTAAAAATTCTGATCTAAATCGAGTAAAACAAGGTCAAAATGGGAGCATGTTATCATCTCAAGCAGCATGGTCTTCTATCATATCTCATCGATCAAGTCCATAAGATCGTCAATCTCTTGTCTCAAAGCTGTAATTTTCTGCTGATGTGAAGCAACCCGATTCTCGATTTCCCTTCCTCCTAACTTCTTCTCATAACAGTCAACAACAGTAGAGTGTTTTGCCATAAGTCTCTCCTGCAAATCTCTCTCCTTAGCAATAACTTCCTCCACCTGAAAAACCAAAAGATAAAATTATGGAACTATAAATCAATTGGGAAATCTTACGTGGAAGAAAGCATTTCTATCTTTATTTATTTTAAAGCATTTCCAACATGACCTTGGGTAATATTTGTGCGGCTTGTGGTGAAGATTGCAAGAATGCCACTGGCGATTTCAACTCTTTCGTGAGCTCTTTCAACGAGCTATCAACTGATTTTCGGGTTGCTTTACATCCTTGAATATCTCCTGTCCTAGAAAGATCACGTAATGATGCTTCTAGCTTGTCATGTGTTGTTAAGCAACGGCTAATGATAGTATGGACCTGACGAATAGTTGCTTGAACCTGAATGATGAAACAAAAGTGTACTTTACTGTATAAGCTCCATAATCAATTGCAAATACAGATTTTGTAAATGACACCAAGTTGATTACCTCTTCCCATTGGATCTTTGCCAAATAAGATGCAGAAGTCTTGGAGATTGACAAGTCTGCATGCATGTAGACAATGGAGGCAACAAATAGAAAGAAAAACCCAAAAATCAACATCAATGGCTCCCTGAGCATAGAAAGACGGTTGAACTTATAATAGACCTGCAATACATGCAATAGTAGTTGGTAAGCAGTACACCTAATGAATGATATATCATCATAAGTTAAAAGGCAACTACCCTGTACAATAAGTGATGAAATCACAATTTCTCTAGTTTACGTGTCTAACGAAATCACCAACCTTCATATTTGGATGTGCGATGGGGAACACTTGAAACAATGGAAATAAGCTTTTTAAATGTGAACAACTAAGTTATTTTATATTGGGTCTGTCTAACTCATCCTTAAAAAACCGACTTGTAAGTGAGGGGTGCATCCTCTTTATAAACTACTACTTTTATGTCTTACCTCTTTACGATGTAGTACTTCAGTTTTTCTCTATGCACTCATCACACGTAGCAATATTAGCGTTTGTGCATGGTGGTGGATGACCCCAATGAATAGGCTTTGATACCATATTACGTTTTTTATATTGGTTGAACCTAAGTCATTCTTGCAAAATTAGCATGTAAGTTGAGAGATGTCTTTATAAACTATTTTCACAATTTATTTCTTTTCACTGTGCAACCTAGGTTTTTCCAAATAAAAAAGAAAATTCCAAATAAAATATATTGGCGGTGAATTGCCCATTTCCATAATGGACCGGTACATAAAATTCAGGATACTACTATCATTCTTAAATAAAAACAAGAAGTTTGTGGATCATATTAAGTTAAAAATGCATTTTATATTGTTGGTGGCTAGCTAGTTCAAATTTAGAACTTTTAGCCCCAACAAAGATGCAACAGTAATATACCTGAAAATGCTCATTATGCTCAGGCACAGCGTTGTTCTTCTCCAGCACAACAACAGGTCTACCAGCAATATCCAAGTGAGAAAACTTTGTCTGCAACAATTATATGGATGGACTATAAAACCCAAACGAGGGAATGACATAGATATCTATCAGCTATGGTGTGGAAATCGATATGAGAATAGTAATACCTCATGGCTTTGTTTCACAGGAAATGGAACAGATGGTGAAATATCTTTTGAACCCTCTGGTAAAACAACCTGAAAATTGCAAGCACCAGGCAGATGTGATGGTATACAATGACAACAACCAAAGACAAAAAGCAGGAAGATTTGCAAAAAACTGAATCATGGTAAAATTATTTTGAATTTAGGAATGATAAACAACTCTTTGGTCAACAAGTGGTCACTCGTTAAACTCGTGCAAAGCAATTAGAGTTCACGCATATATTCTCAAAAACTTAATCATTGAAAACTGAAAAGTTAATATTTAGATAAATAAATTCATTTTCCTGTGCTATACTTCTAATTCCTCTGAAAAATATAAAGGTAAAATGTGATGGTGCCTAACTCACTTAGATAAATTCTCAAAGATTGAATTCCAAGTTTGCAACACAAAAACAAAAAGATACAAGAGAGTAAAATTATGTACTGACAATTGTCAAAAAAAAAAAATTATGTATTGACAAGATAAAATGATCTCACTCACCTTCACAATAAGAGTGTCAATCACCAACTCATTAATGGGGGAACCAAAGGAGATATTAAGAAAGCGCTTTCCATCGATTCCAAATAAGAAGTCCTGAAGTGGCAACCCATATCCAATGGTAAAGGCAGTTTTCCAGCCACCAAAAATTGGGTACCTAGGTTCGATCTCCAGTTCTGTCTGTAATTTTCAAAGTAATTATTTTAACAAATGCTAGCAACAGTATTTAAGACTAAATATTCATCAAACATGACAATGTCCACCTTTTTTGAGTCACCCCACAAATTAGAAGTGGAAATGTTGCCGATTTCATCCCTGTAGTACACAGAATGAGCTCTTGGTGGCAGCTTGGCAACAAGACGCCTAAAGGCCGATGCACCTCTTACATACGGCCTGGCCTGGTAGTCAAGCCTGCAGCAGAAATTGAATTAATATTTCGTCTGAAGCTAACATCACTAATAATTGAGAATCACAGAAAAAAGGTAACCTGGAAAATTCTCCTTTGCTCTGTGCACCACCATGAACAAGATTATAATGCTCTGTGATCTGCACATTGCCCCAATGAGATATCTCAATCTCCCGCACCAACTCTTTAGCAACGGCAAAAGGCTGGTTATTCTCAAAGTGGATAACCATTGGCAAGTATGAAAATCTAGGAAGATTCTCATATGGACCATATTTCAATTCAGATCCCTGAAGTTTTGTCTTTTCCAGTTTTGTGTAGGACTCTATTCTTGCATCAGGTAATTTAACAACGAGTGATTGAACCTTTACAGGATAAGGAGTAAGATAGTGTGCAGTCTCTTGAAAAAGCAGAAGCTGGATGTCAGCTTGAGTAATTTTCTCTGGAAATGGTTGCAACATGTGGGTGAAAACAGCCAAGACATCCAAAGTCAGACTATCTCCCTTCCCAAGGCCTTTAGGTAAAGTTACGGAGTAAACTTTCAAGGAATTGGGAAAATCTTTAGGGCTGACAACTTCATCGTAAGGTAAACCAGCACCAGAAGACGGTTTCGCCTTTCCTCTTCCTTCATTAAGTGTTGCCGACAAGTATGCCAAGTGAATTGCATGGTTTTCAGGAAAGGGCAACAAGATTTCTGATACAATATCAGACCCTGCATTCTCTACCTGCAAAAAATAAACAGAAAGTACAACACAAGAATTATATTCGACAAGTGCAAAAGAGTAAATCACAATATCAAATGGCACACAACAATAATATTCGACAAGTGGCTTTCACAAACAGTTATAATTTCAAATCTAAACTTCTCATTTGCACAAGAGTGAAAACTTTTGCATTGAAATAATATTAAATAAATCAATCGCACCTTTAGTGTAGTAGTGGTGCGAACAATTTGTGTTGACAGATCAATCTGCAAAAAACAGAAAAACAATGATCAGAACCAGCATCGATAAATATTAGAAATGGATAAATGCTAATTTCGAATTTCTATGATTTTGATTTTAATCAGCATGAAAATTTCATAGATATTTAACAATGGAATGAAATGTAGATCGGAGAAATTGAAACGAATCGTTCATTCGAAAAGAGTGAAACAGCGAAGATCGAAACCCTAAACGATGAATTGAAAGGGGGAAGAGGAGACTTACACGACGGTCAACCTTGGTGAGGATGAGATCGGAAATGGAGAGGACATGGGAGGATAGAATGGTAAATGTGAAAAGAAACGAAAACAGATTCAACTTCATCTTCACCGTGCTTCGTCTCAGCTCATTCACAGTGCACTATGCTACCAAGCCAAACCAAAACGCACTTTGCTCTCACTGAACCAAAGAGGCCACAGCAATTGTAAACTAGTTTACTGCTACTGTTGTTTTCTTTCTTCTTCGTATGCTATCGTCTCATTTTTACCATTTTGCACCTCTGTAATAAATTCATAATTTTTTTTAATCACTTAAATTCAACTTTAACAGTTTAACTTATAATTTTTACTAAAAAAAAAAACTTTAACTTATAACTTCTACTAAAAAAATGCAGCTTACTATAATTTAATTAATTAACATATGTGGAAAACAAAATGAACAAAAAAAAATATAAAATACGAGAGTCAACTTTAATTAATTTTTACTCAAAGTCTTGTTTTTTGCGAGGATTGGCACGTGGCTTATCCCAAAAGCTCTTTTTGAAATAGAACAAAAAAAATCTAGCGCAAGTTAGTGTAGAGTGTATATCCCTTTATTTTGTATAATAAGAGAGGTTGTCCTTTCTTCATAAATGGAGCAATCTTCACTTGACAACTCGAAAGCGGATCAATACAAATTCATGTGATAAGTATTCGCTTATGTAGTAGACGTGCTTCGTCGTACCTTGACTAATTCTCTTTAATTGTTGTATACTTTTCTTTTACTTGCTTATTTGTACCCAACTTCATGATTGAACTCCCTTCGGTCAATCGTCACTGCAGCTCTGTCCTAGCGTAGGTTAAAGAAGTAAAGTCTCTTCCTCTATCGCTTGATTAAAAGGATCGGACACTTTTCCATACTTTTAACAGCAAAACAAGGTAAACTTTTTTCGCCAAATTGAAATAAAATTTCTCATTAGGCACATAAAATCTAGTAAATTTCAAACAATTAAAAAATCATTCGATAAACTTATCACTTTCCTTTATTTTGAGGAACAATATGATATTTTAAAATATCAATATATGTGACATGAATTATATACTTGTAAACGACTAAATTATGACACTTTTTTAGTATATTAGCAAAGGAACAAAAACAGAAAGGGGAAAAGATAAGCTCTAGGTTGGAGCACCTTTTGTGTAAAAAATAAAAATAAGGAGGTTGGAGCACTTTTAAAGCATTAGACAAAAGAATGTGTTTCAATTCAACACTTTAAAAGATGACTTTCAAATCGACAGTTTGACATCATTAGCTGAGTCCAATTTAGCAAGAAAATATGCATTTAAGTTGTGTTCCCTAATAGTGAAAGAGGGTAACATCTCAATCCAACTTCAATAAATTTTAGATACTTGCTATAACCGCCAAATAGCAGTGGTAGGAACTGTAGCCCTTAGAAATGAGATCTAAAAAAGAGTCCGAGTAACGCAAAATACAATTGTAACCAAGGTTTCTAGCAAACTTCAAACCGTGATAGATCGACATAAGCTCAACAAAAGTATTATCAGCAATACCCAAATAATCACTATACCGAAGATCCAACTATCATCTCCTTTCCGAATAACACCACCAAAGCCTGCCCTGACTCGCATATTGTGTTTAAAAGAAAGTGTACCAGTACCTGTTTTCAAAGACCATTTCAACTAGACGCAATCAATGATCCCATACACTAAACACCATTTATAGATTTTGATTGGATCCAACCCAGGCCAAGTTATGCCGACAAGGCCTCTCCCTAAATGACGAACCCTTCCACTGGAAACACGATGAGGACAACAGTTATCCATCAAGATAGTCTATGCAAAGGAGAAGCATTAGATTTTGGGGAAGGAATACAATCAATAAGTTAAAAGTAAAGCTTCTATAATTCATACTATACAAAAAGTGATCCAAATATATATTGACATCACTATCAAATTGCTGCCACGAGAGATGGAAGACAAGTATTTCTTTGGTTACAAGAAGGAAGACAAGTATAATTCCACACAATCATTTTGTGAAGAAAAAAAAACTCCCTAGTTGACAATGTGAAAAGAATAGCCGTAGGCCGCAGCCTCATAGGGTACAAATTCTGAAGTTAAATTATCAAGTTCTTCATAAGAATCAGCTTAGGCTCACTCTTCAGGTAGATGCCACTTGCAAAAGTTCAATATTCAATTCAAATGTAGCTCCAGGCTGCAACAACATAAACAAAGTTTAAGAAGCATGTGTCGTAGGTTTGTCATCTTAGCTAAAATGTAGATTACAGGATACAGGATGTGATTTTAAACTTAGGGATAGAAAGAAAACAAGTATTTTCTAAAACTTATTGTCCATATTTTTTATCCAAACAACAATGAGTAAAAAGTGATATGTCCAAAGAGTATGTTTCGTTAGAATAGATAGATTCACTTGAAAAGGACATTAAATCAACAAAGAGCAACAAATACTATAAGAAAGTAAAATAATCATCAAAGGAAATGAGATGACAAAAACAGATCTTTACCGGAATCTCATTCTTTCCCTTTGGTCCATACCCTTTTTCAG